>CM042145.1:42796749-42860873 GCA_023376005.1 Doryteuthis pealeii | reverse complement strand
ATTTTGTGTAATCTAATAATTTGACCATTCTCATTCAAATGATCTCAATTAACTTGGTTTTGTTTGACACAAGATTGTATTATTAATAAGAATTATATTTAAAAAATATTTCTGTACATATTAAAAGTATAGGGTGTTTCAGAAAAATTGATATTATTTTGTAATCTAATAATTTGACCAATTCTGATTCAAATGATCTCAAATTAAACTTGGTTTTTGTTCGACACAAGAATTGTATTATAATAGGAATTATATTTTAAAAATATTCTGTACATATTTAAAAGTATAGGGGTGTTTCAGAAAAATTGATATTATTTTGTAATCTAATAATTTGACCAATTCTCATTCAAATGATCTCAAATTAAAACTTGGTTTGTTTGACACAAGAATTGTATTATAATAGGAATTATATTTTAAAAATATTCTGTACATATTTAAAAAGTATAGGGTGTTTCAGAAAAATTGATATTATTTTGTAATCTAATAATTGACCAATTCTGATTCAAATGATCTCAAATTAAACTTGGTTTGTTTCGACACAAGAATTGTATATAAATAGGAATTATATTTTTAAAATATTCTGTACATATTTAAAAGTATAGGGTGTTCAGAAAAATTGATATTATTTTGTAATCTAATAATTTGACCAATTCTCATTCAAATGATCTCAAATTAAACTTGGTTTTGTTTGACACAAGAATTGTATTATAATAGGAATTATATTTTAAAAATATTCTGTACATATTTAAAAGTATATAGGGTGTTTCAGAAAAATTGATTTTTTTGTAATCTAATAATTTGACCATTCCTCATTCAAATGATCTCAAATTAAACTTGGTTTTGTTCGACACAAGAATTGTATTATAATAGGAATTATATTTTAAAAATATTCTGTACATATTTAAAAGTATAGGGTGTTTCAGAAAAATTGATATTATTTTGTAATCTAATAATTTGACCAATTCTCATTCAAATGATCTCAAATTAACTTGGTTTTGTTCGACACAAGAATTGTATTATAATAGGAATTATATTTTAAATATTCTGTACATATTTAAAAAGTATAGGGTGTTTCGGAGAAAAATTGATATTATTTTGTAATCTAATAATTTGACCAATTCTCATTCAAATGATCTCAATTAAACTTGGTTTTGTTCGACACAAGAATTGTATTATAATAGGAATTTATATTTTAAAATATTCTGTACATATTTAAAAGTATAGGGTGTTTCAGAAAAATTGATATTATTATTTTGTAATCTAATAATTTGATAATTCATATTCAAATGATCTCAAATTAAACTTGGTTTTGTTTGACACAAGAATTGTATTATAATAGGAATTATATTTTAAATAATTCTGTACATATTTAAAAGTATAGGGTGTCAGAAAAATTGATATTATTTGTAATCTAATAATTTGACCAATTCTCATTCAATTATCTCAAATTAAACTTGGTTTTGTTTGACACAAGAATTTGTAATTATAATAGGAATTATGATTTAAAATATTCTGTACATATTAAAGGTATATGGGGTTTCAGAAAAATTGATATTATTTTGTAATCTAATAATTTGACCAATTCTCATTCAAATTATCTAAAATTTTGAACAGCATGTGTAGAAACAACTAAAATTCTGTTAAAATGTTTTATGGTTTTCTCTCTGTTTTTCTATTTCTTAATTTTATTTTCAGATCTAGAAATACAATTTATTGGAGAGAGATAAGGCATTTAAAACATTAAACATAGAATTTTTAGTTGCTATTAAAATTTGAGATCATTTGAATGAGAATTGGTCAAGTATAAGGGTTACTAAGTGCTATTAAAAGGAATAAATATCCTAGATGTTTAATGTACAATATTCATCTTTTGGTTCAACACATTCGACTTACTTGTTATGAATCCTCTTTAACTCATAAAAGGGAGGGGAGGGTCATTAGAATTTAAAAGGTGTTGGAATTCCTTTTCTTGGTTTCGAAGGTAATTTTTCAACATCTCCTTTAATGTGTGTAACACTAATAACTTGACCAATTCACATTCAAATGATCTCAAATTTTAACAGCATCGTAGAAACAACTAAAAAATGATATGTTCAATATTTTTATGTTTTCTTTTCAGCAATAGAAATTGCTAATCACTGGAAAAGAAAAGCATTTAATATTAAACATAGAATTTAGAGTTGTTTCTACACATGCTGTTAATATATAAGATCATTTGAATGAGAATTGGTCAAATTATTAGTGTTTCACTACGTTCTCCTTATTGGAATGGAGAGATGACGTGTCAATGCTTGTTATATTATGTCACTCATTTCCAAATGGAGTGATGATGTGATGAGGTGCTGATAGTAGAAATAATTAGTTTATATACTTATCTCTGGACTGGTCTCCAACATTTGGAGAGGCTCGAATCTTCGTTGCTGAGTCAATACTGGAGTTGGCTGAAAATTCCTTGGTGTTTGGAGTCTGGAAACCAGCTTGGGGTGCTGGAGAGGGCATCTTGATTTGAGCCATTTAGAGTTTTTAGTAATAACACAAAGCAATTTCTTTTTCTCATGAGATTTTATTTTCCCAAGCCAAAACTGCCGAGAGCTAAAAGCTCTATGTCTCACTCTTGACACATAATTCCAAACTCAGTTCACAATCTGACCTCTTACTCCTCCCCTCTGCCACTTCATCACACTCACTACTCATTCAATAGAAAGAAGCTATGTAGCAATGATGATTAATCCTTAAACTTTTCCATTCTCATCTAACGCGTAATCCTTGCTAAAAACTTCTCTGTGCTAATTTTATATATCAGGTTACATTCATGGCTCCACTCCTCCATTATGCTGCATTAAGATTATATGATATATTTCGAAACATTATCATCAAATTTCATTTTCTGAAACACTTTGTATATCTCAAATGATATCAATTTTTCTGAAAAACACTTTGTAATATCTCAATGATATTCAATTTTCTGAAACACTTTGTATATCTCAAATGATATCAATTTTTCTGAAAACACTTTGTATATCTCAAATGATATCAATTTTTCTGAAACACTTTGTATATCTCAAATGATATCATTTTTCTGAACACTTTGTATATCTCAAATGATATCAATTTTTCTGAAACACTTTGTATATCTCAAATGATATCAATTTTTCTGAAACACTTTGTATATCTCAAATGATATAATTTTTCTGAAACACTTTGTATATCTCAAATGATATCAATTTTTCTGAAACACTTTGTATATCTCAAATGATATCAATTTTTCTGAAACTTTGTATATCTCAAATGATATTAATGATATTAATTTTTCTGAAAAGCTGTATATCTCAAATGATATCAAATTTTCTGAAACACACTGTTTAAAAATTAAACCTTTAATGACAAATTGATATAAAGATATATACAAGCCAGTGTAAAAAAAGCAGTTTATGAATTTATTAATCAGCAATTCAAAAGTTGATGTCCATTAAAAAAAAAAAGAAGCTGTATTTCTTATACATAAAATTTTGAAAAAGATTTTAATGGGTGAAGAAAAGTCCATGTTCCAAATTAATCAATCAAAGGAGAAATGCACATTCAAAAAGTGGACAAACAAGTGGACAAAATATAATAATTTGTTCCTTGGCCATTTGTTTAAGAACAAGGTTAATATCTGATCTTATCTATATATATATAATGGAGAATAATTGCATTTCTGTTTGACAGCGTAACTATGTCACGGCTTACGTCACAGATTCCACAATAATCTTAAGATTTGTTAACGAGAACCTATTTTATCAATATAGTTTATTTATAGAATATAATGAGATAATTAGTTTATATACACTATGAAGTTGTCGTGTACATTGATGGTCTTGTCAATTTAATATCTGGTTCATCCCAAAATATGTGGCGTTTTTTCTTATAAGGCGTGTGTGTCAATGCTCACTGTCTACTTAATAGACTCGGCGATAACTATGTGACCAACCTATTGGCCAACCACTGGCAGTACTCTGCTGCGATATTATTATTTATACTGGCTGTTCTGATCTTAGCCACTCAATTGCCTTTGAACCTCTCGTGGACGACGGAATATAGGATTATATACGACTGGACTTTGAACACTACGTAGGATTAACATAACCAGGACTTATTCACTTTACCAAAGGATTCTATAGCTCAGGACTCTTACTTACCTTTAAGTCCTTTTCAACTGGCCAAGGATGGCGGTCAAAAAAACTTAATGATGGTTCATCACACAAAACAAACAAGGTCATCTCCTTCCTCTGACAAGGAATATGCATGCAGGTTTGGGTCTGCCTGTGAATCTCCTTTTCCCTTGTTATTTCTCCATGAATTCACCACGGTGAAGTCAGCTCAGCATTGACCCAGGATGAATGCTGTAACAGAAACATCACCAAAAGCCCTACCCTATTTTTTGTAATGTAAGGACATATCAGATATCAAATTGATGAGAACAATATTCTTAGTTCAACATGAGCCAAGAAATTGCATTTTGAACAGGACCACAGAAATTGGATTGTTTCCTTTCTCCCCCCTTTTTAAAAAATATGAATTGATCCACTTTTGTTAATTTTATACATGTTTTTAAATGTGATCTTTGTGAGATGAAGAGTCCAGATGGACCAAGAATTTGCTTTCTTTTTGAGGATTAGATATTTACCCTTTACAGGCTCTGTTGTATTAAAAGCATTATATAAGTAATTATATATAAGTATTATATATAAGTAATAAGAATAAAGGACAACAGTTAATTGATGGTTAATATATATCATTATCAATATAAAATCTAATGAAATTGAAGTTTATTGTAAGTTAATTATATATCATAAAGAAGGTGTTTATCTATTATAATGGGAGATTATGTAACTATCTGTTCTGTAACTGAAACTATGTCACCAGTGATATCACGATTTCCGTAGTAATTTAAGTTATATTCACAATGTTTATGAAATAGTCATTATTTGATCTTTATTAGCATCTTATTCATTAACGATGTCTTTATTAAAGTCTAGCTGAGGTAGATTTGCTGCAAAACTGCCATATTATTAGATTGCATTTAAAATCCTGAATATTTGTTATATATCTTCTAAGAAATAAATATTTACATAGTATATGGAGGGAATAATTTGAATAACGATTATAAAAACTTAGTTTAATAAATAATTATTTGTTGTTATTGATTTCTAATACTATCATGTTATTCTCAAATGTATTAAAAGCAATCAATATTTATAAGAAATCAATTAAAATAAACAAAAAATAAGTAAATATTTTTTATATGTGTGTTCTTATTTATTTTTGTTAGTTTTTCTAATCTAATCTAATATTTGACTACATTAAAATACTTAAATACTTGCGCCCAGGGGGCAAAATATTTTTGCTAGTAAGTATAATTATTCTTGTTGCAATTTTGTTTTGAAAAAATATTTAACAAAGAAAAACTTGTCTGATTTTTTGAGATGAGGCTTGATAATTTGTATTATTTAGATTTTTCGGGACGTGTGTCCTTCATCTTTTTGTGCCAGAGGGTACATTATCTGAAACATTGTGTGTATTATATATATATAATATATATATATATATTGGCAATGTTGGTCAATGTCTCTCTGGCCTTCTTGCAGGTGTTTTTGTGTTTGAACTCTGGAACCTTCTTGTCTTAATGGGAGCCTTCATGGAACTTTGAACTGAAACCTTTCATTTAATACCATTGGGTAGGTAGATTGTTGGTTGGTTTTGGTTATACGGCATACCACCTCAGTGGGTCATTTAATGCCGATACAAGTTTTGAAATATAATCAATTCTTAATGGATACATACAAATTTTTTTATAGATACATTTTTCTATTTAACCCATAGATGGGACCCTAACAGTTACTACCTACTCCGGGTCAGAGTGGACCAGGGAGCATGGTGTGATGAAGGGCGGTGCTCCACATTCCCCAAACCTCCAAAACTGGAATCTCACATCAGATAGAGTTTAACGTCATTTCCAGGACAATGTAGACCCACAGCCACCGCCTTCTAGCACCCATATGATAAAAAGGGTTGGGGCTTGCCATAAGGCATTAGAGTTGGGAAATCATATAGGTGCTAGGCTTGAACGTGACCAGCTGAAGTGATCGTAGGGGGCCTCTCCGACCGGTCCGTCTAGCTCAAGATAGCGGCCAAAGTGGAGTATTTGCAAGTCATGAACTGCTCATCCACCTGGACTCTATCCTTAAGCATAATGGGTTCCACCAATGGCCACAGGTGGACCCCATTGGGGGGTCTTACTCCTCTGCAGAGGTGCATTCTAACGCCCAGCCGAAGGGCGGATTGGTTAATGATTAAACAATCTACCCAATGGATGAAAAAGGGTCATGAAGTATTTGAAGTTCCAATTATGATATGAAGCTCTGAGTTTACGGAAGTTCCCGGTTTGACAAGAAACACCTGAGAAATCGGAGTCGACATTGGCAAATGTTGTGGTTATACAATAAAAGAGGACAACAGTCTGAAAAATCTAAAATATACAAAGAAACCTTTTTCAGACAAGTTGGCATATAAATGTTTGCGATTATAACATTAGTTAGAATAGGCGATTAAGCTATTTGAGAATAGATTTATGATCTTCGAAGTTGTCTTCAGATAATTATTAGATTGTTAGTTATTAATGTAGTAGTGAAGCGTAATATAAAAAGACTTAATATATTTATATGATATGATGATAATTACTTATTATATGTTTTTTATATAATTATTAGGAAGCTGAACACCAACTTGTCTGTATACAAGATGTCATGAAAAACAAGAAAGTTATGATGTCTTGATATAAATGGAAATAATTAATATTAATGGCATTCCGAGGGAAATAATGATAAGAAAGAGATTATTTCAAGTTTTTTATACTCTGGAAAGGAATCTATTGTGGCATTAAAACTGGTCACAACTATATATATTAGCGTCTGCCAATTTTGTTGCAATAGTGATGTATTTTACAAAATAATTTAACCCCTCTGATTGAAAAAAAAAAAAAAAAATTACCAAAAAATCAGGGAATTATCTGATTTTAATGAAATTTTCAGTGTTGATTTGTCAATGAATGAATTTTATATGTATCAAATTATTTTATTCATCAAAATTTTTGATATTTGTTCATGTCACTTAACTTTGGACCCACCTTACTTTTGGGCACAAAAATATTGTGGGGTTATAAAAAGTGAAAAGTAATTCGAGTATAAATAAAAAGACAAAAGATCAAGGTTTGAATAGAAGAAAAAAATTATTTTAAGGGAGTGACTCTGGTAGAAAATAACTACCAAAAATCGGAAATTAAATGTTAAAAAAATATGTAAAAATATTTTTTGTGAGTTTTTAAAAAATTATTTTTATTTATATTAATTGCCTGAAGTGAAAAATTATATATCATATTCTGTTAAAAGGGTGGGGACCTAACTTTTCAATTGAGTTTTTCTCCAAAAAATTATTAGATAACAATAATAAAGTAGACTAGTATTAATAAATATGTTTTAGAATCTAAAAATATGAAATTTGAAACTTAAAATTAAGCGTTTCATATTTCAAAGGAATTTATATCTATTAATTAAGTATATAAATTGATTTCCTCAAAGCATGATATGATAGGCAAAAATGTAATATTCATTTTAAAGAATTTTTGATTTATTCCATTGAATCAGTTTGATTGAAATGATTCAGATAAATTTAAAAAAAAGAAGAAAGAGAATTTGGTTGATTAATAAGTCAACATTGAAAATTTTATTAAATGCAGATAATTCCCTGATTGTTTGGTAATTTTTATTTATATCAACCTGAGCCTCCCTATTTATTAACATTTTCTCGAGGACTTTATGTAAACAAACACGCCATATCTTGTTTTTTTTTTTTTTTTTAACTCTTTAGTTTTTTTGCGTGTTTTGAACAAAGAAAAGATATTTATTCTTTTGAATTAATATAAAAAATAAAAATTACTCATTTTTCTGTCACATAGCATATTTAATGTATTTTTTGTTATTGATTTCTAAGAAGAAACTTTTTAGAAATGGCTGATACAAGCCTACCAGTCAGCTCCCAGATGCTTTGCCCACACAGATCAGATTACCCAAGCTGTGCTACTTAATGTGCGGATTTGGCAAGGCTGTATCTGAACCCAGAACCTAGTGATTCTAGGACAAATGCTCTACCGACTATTCAGTATCAAGCATGAATACAAATTTTCCTGGTCTCTGGCGAAACAGGCTCTTTTATATTCTCAAAAGATGTAAATTCTGTAGTTCAATGCTTGCCTGTGAGAATTATTTAATGGGGACAGTCCATTTTACTCTACAGTGATATCTCTATCATTTCGTTTTAGTGATTTCAATAACATTATTAAAGATTTGGCTCACTTAAAGGCCACTTTCGAGTAGCCTTAAGCCATGTCTATTATAATGGAGATTAAGTATCTATTTGTCTGTAACTGAAACTATGATACTGCTGTATGTCATATTACCGTTCAAGATTGTATAACGAATAAATACACTACAAATATTCTTGAGCATGCAACATTAGACAATCCTCATTGTTTTAAAACAAGTTTTAATAAATACTATGCCTGGTATTATGTATTTATATATAGTTTTTATTTAATGTATTATTTTAAGTTATCAGGACTAAGTTTCCATTTCAAATTGTTTTATTTCTTTGCCCCTTTAATAAATTTGATGATTTTACTTATGAGTACAAAACTGCTTTTGACATTGAATTTTTAACTTGCACAAACTCAGGCAATATCTTTCAAAAATTAATGTTTACACTGCAGACGGAGGGTGTTTTTTTTTTTTTTTTTTTGCTAGTCCTATTCAATAGAATTATTATACAGAATTGAAAATGTTGTACAAGAAATATCAAGAATGATATCACTTTGTTGTTATTTCTTTTTTGATCTGAATAAATTGGGGCATTTTTATCTTTAACTGTTGTCCAAGTTGAATATTGTTGGTGCAAAATAAAAATGGTAATTTAGTGCTGGTTGGATAAGTTCTTCATATTCTTTGATGTTTTTGTTTTTCAATGTTGTGATTATGAAACAAAATAAGTTGAAAGAGGGGATAACTGAAATGGTTTAAAAAAAAAACCCCAAAAAAACCAGACCCTCCCCCAAAAAAAACTAAAAAGAACCTGGCAATGACTCGATACACTGTGAGCGCTGAATTTGTGTCAAGTCTTTGAGAGTAGACTTGCTGATATTGTGTTTTATATTCCACTCAACAGTTCTTGTTCTTTCTCAGAGGAAGAGAAACCATGAGCTGCACATCTCATTGAGACGTTTTGACTTGCTGACTTGGCTCTGAGTTTTGTGTCGCCACCTGCTGGATAGACAATACAAAGATAATAAACTATGTTTTATTTTCATTCTTAAAAATAAAGATAAAAAAGAAAAAAAGAAATACGTATTACGAGGTTGAGTCAAAAAGTAATGCCATTCTATTTAGGACAGCTATAATTACACAACACAGGATAATGTTCAGGAACTGTATCATACATCAAATTGAAGCTGCTCCTCTGTGGATCACATCCCTACTTCTCCACATAGTCACCATTTCTCTCAATAGCAATGTTCACCTTCAAATAAGAGCATGTATCCCTCGCCCTGTAAAATTTCTGTTGAACTGTCTATGACGCACACTTCTTCAACTACAGAATTTACGCACTGTGTCACAGAAACTAGACTCTGCGTTTTATTTATAACTTATAGTTCCAGTGTAATGCGGTCAATTTAGTTCCAACATTTTAACTTCTCTTTTTCTTATTTCTACTTCCTCTCTTTCTCCAGAAATCTGAATACTGTTTTATTTTGAATGCCCAAATTCCCCGTAGACCATAATAATTATGCTACATTATACCTGTCCATGGGCTGGGTTAGCTCAGTCGGTAGAGCATTCAGCTAGAAACCACAAGGTTCCTAGTTCGATACTGGTCCTCGCCAACTCAGCGTATGAGTAGCACAGGAGATCTGTGCCATAAGTAAGGAGCTGATGGTAGGTGTGGCGCTCCACCTCAGACGCTAAAATAATCTCCTTGGTCTAGCGCAAGTAAAAAGGGGATAGGCTCCCTCGCTGATTGGCTGATACTGACTTTAGGCCGCCCTGACGACTTACGACTATACCTGTCCTAAACAAAATGGCATTACTTTTTGACTCAACCTTGTATTATTCTGATATTTTGGACTATTATCCTCATATTTATTGTGATATAGAAAAACATGTTTTGGCCATTGTACCCTCAAGCCTTCTTCAGTTGTACCTTGGTAATTTCTGTTTATTTAGAAATTTCATAATTTTCTACTTTGTAATGTCGTTCTTTGATATATGAAGAATAGGATATCTCTGAAAATAAGCCCTAGTGTTATATTTCAGAGTAAAAATTAATATGCCAAGTCTTATTTTGTATTCTACTTCTATTAAGTTTGTTCAGGCAATAAAGCATCCTTGTTATCATTTCTTTCTAAATTGTCATATTTATACCATTCAAGGAAATGATAATCAGCCAACTATCATTTTTATTCAACAGTTTGATTGTATTACTTAGACTCTTCTTTACTTAAAAATCAACAAGCTTATCGAGCATAAAAAAAACAAACTGTGATTGAAAAGAAATAGTTTTTGATTGTTACAATAAAAATAGGTGTGAAAAAAACACTCCCAACATTCTTCTGGGTGTGGTGGGAAATTCACGGCCGATATTTTATCCAATACCAAAATAGAAACTTTCAAAATGGCAGAATTATTTACATACACATTCACAATCCTGATAAGGATCCGTGTGTGTCGGATCTCCATCGTCCAGGTTTTAAGGAATCAGAACTCTTTATATACAGTTAAAATTTGATCCCAATATAAATAAAAGGATACCCTGGATTTGTTGACATATACATATCTATTTTTGGGAGAATATGTGCTTAATTGAAGTTGTACCTAATTTTGAAAGTTAATTAATTAATAATTAATTAATTAGGTGGGCATACCTATTTAAATGTAAGGCTAAACAAATCGAGAAAAATCAATCTCTGTATGTACATTTCGGACTATTAGGCCTCATCAGCAGAGCTATAGATAGGAAGACCGCCTTGTGCGTGATTCGAACCGTGACTGTCAAGCTGACAGGCGAGGACCGTAACCCTACACCAACCGGACCTTCTTAAATTTTTCGTTTTGTTTAGAAGTAGGTTTTTATGATGAGGCCTAATAGGCCGAAATGTACATACAGAGATTGATTTTTCTCGATTTGTTTAGCCTTATATTTAAATAGGTATGCCCGCCTAATTAATTAATTATTAATTAATTAACTTTCAAAATTAGGTACGACTTCAATTAAGCACATATTCCTTTTTTGACCTTTTGACCCTGATATCTGTTTCTGAATAATAATTAAAGTTCCAATTACCGTCGAACTGGGAAGACAAGGCAACAAACGGTTGTAACTTAAATACAAACCCGAATAGTCACAAAGTCTACTGCAGAATGACAGGATATATATAAACTCCATAATGTCATTCAAATCAAGCAGTCAAGCAGCCAACCAGAACTCAAGGAATGGAATGACCCAAATCACCCAAATTCATGAATGGGTCATTCTTGATTTCTATATATACCAACTGTCTTGGACACTGCTTAAGTTGTACTTAGTTAGCTGCTGTTATTCAAACCAACAGAAGACTTACTGACTTCAATAGTTTCCAAAAGAAGAAAGAACTGATGAATTGGGATTGTCACTTTAATTGATTTAGTAGTCACACAACCTGTTCCTACTACATCTACACACAATTATATCAATATTTAAAAAACACCCCTTGGCACTTCATTTTTGTTTTATGCATCCAAACTTAATGGTCAGGTGCTAGATTCAAAATATGTAATTGACTTTTTGATTTGTTGACTTGAAAGGTAAGTATATAAGTATACTAGACAAAATGTGACCCGTTGGATCACCCATTGAGCTCTGGGTAGATTATTGAGATTAGGGAAAATGAGTAAAGCGAATTAAATTTTTAAAAGATAAATATGTATGGACAAAACATTAAAATCATTTTATAAGATTCTAATGAAAGGGAAGGTTTGACCTAATTTAAGCTATGGGTTTCTGCTTATGAAAATTAACATCAAATACATTTCAAATTCTCCCATCTCACTATCTCTCTCTCTCTCTCTCCCAGAGAAACTAACATATATAATGAGGAGGTAATCAAGAGATATATATAGAGAGAGGGAAAGTGATAGCAGAAAGTAAAGTAAGCGATTGGTCAATTTTTTACTTAATTGCAAATTATGACTAATTAGAACAAATTAAAATGGAATTTTTTTTCAAATAACTTAATCCTAAAAGTAAGGAATAATTTTGTATAACTTTCATATCATTAACCTAAACAGTAAAAAAGCCTTTAGGAGACAAAAGTTGATTCACTCAGCTTCAGTATAATAATAACATGATGGAGATTCAAAAATTATCCGCACTCTTGTTTTATGGAAGTCGAGCTCATTGTGGAAGATTTGATAGGCAGAACCCTGACTAATCTGCAGAGAACAAACTACCTCATCAATGATAACTCACTAGTTCACCATTACCATCTCTAAGCTTGCTGAATCTTCTCTCATCAGTGGTGGAGGTTGACGGGCGTCCTACTCCCTCTTCATTCATCACACTTGTCCAGGCACTTTTAAACTTCTCTGTCCACTCATATAGTTCTACATGGTAATGCACTGTCCTCATATTGTGCTAAAAGCCTCTAATGAATTTCAGTTCCTGACACTCCTTCTGACCAGAGAAATCAGGTCACTTGCTTGTTGAATACTGCTAGTGGAGTGGCCATGTTTGCACTGTAAAAACAGCAAGCAAAATGGCGCAATCAGGCTCAAACGTGAACAAAACAGTACCTACACATGTGCAGAATGCAGTGTGACAATAATAAAGATACGTTATGTGCAATCAGCATAACTAAGTATTTTTTTAGTGACAATCAAAAAGAAAAAAAAATACTTGTTAAATAATTAAGTTTTTTTAATTATCCAAAGTATGTTTTATGTGTTTTGTTTTCAGATATAGAAATGCCATTCACTGGAAAAGACAAGATGTTTAAACATTAAACATAGAATTTTAGTTGTTTTTATACATGCTGTTAAAATTTGAGATCATTTGAATAAGAATTGGTCAAGTTATTAGTGTAACTAGCTAATATATGCACCCTCCGGGTGCAAGTATTTAAGTTTTAATATAATAAAATATCATATTAAATTAGACAAGCCAATGAAACTGAATAAAAATGCAGATAACATGATTTGGAACAGAGGGGGTATGATTGAAAAATAGAACAACTTTGAAACTAACTCTTCCATCATTTTCAATTACTCCTATTCCTAATTTAACTATTTAGTTAAAATAGGAAGTAAAGAATAATATTACAGTTATTTCTTTTTGTTAAGGGATTTCTTTTAAGATTTATTGAAGAGAATCTTGCTCATATTCAATAAGATAAAACTAAACAATTAGAAATCAATAATATCAAGCACATATTTATTAAAATCAAATTTTTAAAGATCAATATGCAAATTAGCCTTCCCATTCACACTGTAAACCGCTGTTTTGTTGTATATTTAAATACAACTGCATGTTATTAGTATGTGGATATGGTCAACAGTCTTAATGATGTAAAACAATTTTATTAATAATTGAGGTTTAAATAAAAATAAAATCATGGAGAATGTGATGTAAATAACTAAGGGAATTGTGACTTGAATAGTGATATAGTTTCGGTTACAGACAGAAAAACACACAATCTCCATTATAATAAGATGTTGTCGTATATTGTCACAGTACGTAACGTGGCGGCAGTGGCGATATATTCACGGTACTAAAAATGTCTTCAGCATGTGGCTGTCATCTTGTTGATAAAAATTACAACGCGAGAATATGTAGTCACAACTGCTAGCCTTTATTTCCAGGGTAGGCTCGTCTCGTGGGCTGTATCGGAGAGGAGGAAAGGCAGAGAGAGAGGACACTGTTAAATTACTGTGACCCCATACTAGGCACTAGAGGCCCGATCAGTACCCTACGACGGCGGAAAGCAAAAAGAGGCCGGGACCTTTCTTCGTTGTTCCACGTCACCACGTGACTTCCGGTTCCGGTCAACACCCGAAACTTCCGGTTGACACTCAATTCCCCATTCGGGAGGTCACGCTCCGGTCAAACTGTTTTGTGTTCATTATTCTTTTTAAAACCTTTACTCTCTCACTTATTTCTTTCTTCCTCCCCCTTCCATTAGTAGTCCTTGCCAAATTCAATCTTGCTACATTAGATTACAAAATGATATCAATTTTTCTGAAACACCTGTACATCTCAAATGATATCAAATTTTCTGAAACACTCTGTAAGAAGTTGAAACAGTTTATTAGACTTGTATAAATAGTTTAAGATGATGATGATGATGATGATGACATTATGTTTAAAGAATTATATTGAAGTGGCATACTGTCCAATTTGTTATATTGATGTGTTTGTTAAATGAGATTAACATTCACGTCAATAAATTGACAGCACACTACTTCAATGTAATATTTTTTTAAACATATCATCATCATTTTAAAAACTTATGCTAGTATAATAAACTGTTTCAGCTTCATACTTTTGTGTGTGTGTGTTTGTGTGTGCATATATATATATATATATATATATATATTTGGGAGAATATGTGCTTAATTGAAGTCGTACCTAATTTTGAAAGTTAATTAATCAATAATTAATTAATTAGGTGGGTATACCTATTTAAATGTAAGGCTAAACAAATCGAGAAAAATCAATCTCTGTATGTACATTTCGGCCTATTAGGCCTCATCAGCAGAGCTATAGATAGGAAGACCACCTTGTGCGTGATTTGAACCTTGACTGTCAAGCTGACAGGCGAGGACCGTAACCCCTACACCAACCGAACTTTCTTAGATTTTTCGTTTTGTTTAGAAGTAGGTTTTTATTCCTCTTATAGTGACTTCTTCTATAGCCCTGCTGATGAGGCCTAATAGGCTGAAATGTACATACAGAGATTGATTTTTCTCGATTTGTTTAGCCTTACATTTAAATAGGTATGCCCGCCTAATTAATTAATATTAATTAATTAACTTTCAAAATTAGATACAACTTCAATTAAGCACATATTCTCCCAAAAATTGTCGGCTAAAAAAAAGCCATATCAAAACACATCGCCTGTGTATTTACTTCTCATATATATATATATATATATATATATATATATATATATTAAATATAACTGTTTATACTGAGGATTTAGTGAGCATCTACCTAAGGTTTCAGGCTTTTGCCCTCTTCAGGATACTATTTAATTCCTCTGATGTGTCTGTAAGTACATGCTTTACGGTTTACAAATATATAACTGTAAAGTGTGTACTTACAGACACATCAGAGGGATTAAATAGTATCCTGAAGAGGGCAAAAGCCTGAAACCTTAGGTAGATGCTCACTAAAACCTTTGTATAAACAGTTATATTTAATAAATACAGCTCTTACATTTGTAATTGAGCACTTTATTTTCCTTTATTTCATCTCGGAAAAATTACCAATATATATATATATATATATATATATATATATATATATATATAAAGCAGTAGTAACGTCCTTCGGGTAGCCTAATGTCAGTATCTTGGCTCTGTGTTACTCGGAAGCCATTAGACAATTTTCAGATGTAAATGATAAAAGAAAGATTGTCCACTTAAAATGATAGACATTTTGGTTTCTTTATTTAATGGTGTATTAACCTTCATGGGTTATTAAATGCTAAAGCCATCCTTGCAGAAGAACAGTAGTGGTACTATTTAACACATAGCTGGGGGACATGAAGGGGTTTATACCTTTCCCAAGAGTATTAGTCTGAAAGAGAATGTAATAACACATAGTGTAAGTAAAAAGTAAATCTCGTCGAGGTGGCCTTAAGTTGGTAAGAGCCAGACAGTGAGGGAGTCTATCCCCTTTTCATTAGAACTAGACCAAGGAGATTGTTTGGCATCTGAAGTGGAGTGCCACACTTTCCATAGCTCAGTTGGCAGAGCATCCGACTAGGAACCACAAGATTCTCGGTTTGATACTGGCCCTCGCCAACTCAGCATATGAGTAGCACAGGGATCTGTGTGGTAAAGTGAAGAGCTGATGGTAGGTATGGCGCTCCACCTCAGATGCCAAAAACAATCTCCTTGGTCTAGCACTAGTGAAAAGGGGATAGACTCCCTTGCTGTCTGGCTGATACTGACTTTAGGCCATCCAGACGACTTATAGTAATACAAAAGTGTCTTTATTACGGTAACATGAAGTATTATTTGATTTTTAATAAAATCATTTTGAAACAAATAATTCAAAGTAGAAATATGTTGATTTTCGGGACTCTTAAGAAAGAAAATATTCTCTCAATGGACAATAACGATATATATTTTGAAATAAGTAATTCAATGTACAAAGACATTGATAAAGACGGTATATTTCCTTGGTAAAAAAAAACATCCAGTGGACAACCATTCCCTGCAACCTGTTGGTTTGCAGTTTGATTTGTTGCGGCTACCTTGCTTCTGCTTTCTTGTTGGATCTCAACATAGCTATATTGATATATTAACCATCTATGTACAGATGTTCTTTCAGAAAATGACATGTCTAAGGAGTGGCATTCGTCTGACAAGACGTCAGAATCAACATGAAGCCTTATTCAAGAAAAGAAGAAAGCAGAAAGAAAGAAAAAGAAAAGGAAAGGAAGAAAAGAGAAAGGAAAGAAGAAAGAAAGAAAAAGAAGAAAAGAAAAAGAAAAGGAAAGAAAGAGAAACCTCAACAACATATCAACATATTTTACTTGGGACCATCTCTTCAGACAAGTACTGAGTCTTATTTTGAAGCAGAAGTGCGCTAGTATAATCATAAAAAGTATGGGGTTTTTTTCTTCGTCTTAAAAATATTACTAGTGAACTAGTGGGACCCGTGGATACACCACTGTGTAATAATTGAACTATTATAACATTTGATATGTATAATTTTAGAGCTATTGCCAAATAGTTCAATATGTGAAAAGTATAATAATCATGATTTAACTCTCTCTCTCTCTCTCTCTCTCTCTCTCTCTCTCTCTCTCTCTCTCTCTCTCTCCATTGAAGCAGACAATAATCCTATTTGACTATCCTACTCTATATATATCCTCTCTCTCTCTCTCTCTCTCTCTCTCTCTCTCTCTCTCTCTCTCTCTCTCTCTCTCATTTGATTCCCTTTCTTTTCTCTGAATCAAAACGAAATGCTCCATTATTTATTTGAAGTGATGACAGGACGTGACATACAATCGTATTAATATATAGATTATTATTGTGTGTGTTCGTGTGTGCACGCACACGCGCATGCGCGTGAGTCTTATAATCCGTGTTAGATGAAGATGTTATATATGTCAATACAACATACTTGATGACAATTACTTTTCTTTGTCATTCGTATTGAACGTGTGTGTGTGTGTGTGTGTGTGTGATTATTTTTTCTTATCCAAGTTTTTTTGTTTTTTTTAATAAATTTAAGGAAAAATAAAAATTTCAAAATAAAAAAACAATACCTTTTTTTCGTTTTCTTATCCAATTTTTTTTTTAAATAGATTTAAGAAAAACATTTTCATAATAAAGAAAAAAATATACCTTTTTTTTTTACTTTTTCTTATCCGAGTTAAAAATTAAAGTGCATCTGTTTTTTGTTTTGTTTTGTTTAGTTTTGTTTTGTTTTTTGTGGTTTTTTTTTTTTTTTTTTTTTTTTTTTTTTTTAATCGTTTCTTTCAGCATACTTATTTTATTTAAGAAGCACTTAAAAATCCAGAACATACCGTGGATTGTATCACCTCCTCCCCCTCCTCCCCCTTCATCGGAGACCCTTAATTCTCCGATTACTGCTACTTTACAGTGACTGCATGCAAGTGCACGATGGTTGCACAATAATAACAATAATATACGTAAAAATACCAAGAAGGCAACGTACCGTTACTAAGGATGCCTCCTCATCCCCCATCCCTCCTAACTGCTTGCCCTGCCCTCCAACAAACGAAGTAGCTGATGACTTAGTAGAAGCAACACTCAACAACTAACTACCCCACCCCAGGTTACCAACCACGCTACTAATAGGCCGCATCGGCGCTTCGGAAACGCTTTTATTACATTGGTTAGCGTAGCACGCACTCTGCTGACACTCTGTGAATCTTTTTTTATCCATTATTATTCTCTGTGTATATTCTATGCGCAGTGAGTGACTTAAGGAACCAAAGGAACCCTACTTTTGCCATTAATTTTCTCCTCAAAACGTATTGCGCGTATTGTGGGGAGAATAAGGACCTAGGACTCATTTTTTTTTTTAAATTATCGTCATTGAACAGAAACCGTCAAAACTAAACTTGGATATAAATCAGTAAATCAAGTAAGTAATTCAGTCCAGTTTTACAATTCGAGGTTTACCATTATTTTCTTTCTTTAAAATGTCGTGTTTGTTTGTATGTGTGTGTTTTATTTATTTTAGTAAGAGCGTAGATTACTGTTCCCGTGTGTTTTTGTTTTTTTATACTCTGGTTGTGAAAACAAATTGATCTTCCAAAAAAAAAACTTAAAGGAATATTCTTAATATTTGTCACCCTCGTTTTTTGGGGTGGTTGAAAGTGCAAAAAGGTACTACTGCACTGGTGACAGTACTTTAACAGTTGGTTGTTCATTTTATATCTGAGTTGCAGACTTGATCTGTTGTATTGGTTTTTAAAAATGACAAATTTGAACCCAGTTCTAATCGATGGTGCTCCTATGATTTATATAACTTAAATCCTTTTTTCCTTTCTTTTTATTTTCAGTGTTTTGTTTGGTTTTTTTTTTTGTTGTTTTTTGTTTTAAGAAATAAAGATCTTTTCTTTTAATTTTAGGTTTATGATTTCCAATATCAGTTTGATTTTTTGTTTTGTTTTTTTTTTTTTGTTTTTTTATTTTATTCATTGAAAATTGAAACAGTTTTAAATTAATTAGACGAATGAATGGTTAATCAAATCACATATTTTTCTTTCAGGTATTTTTTTTTTGTTTTTTTTCTTCTTTCAAACAAACAAACAAACAAAAACGTATTTATTTTACACTTCAGAAATGTTTTTAACCCCCCCCCCCCCGTTTTTTGTTTTTTGTTTTTTTTCCCACAATGTTTAATTTCGAAAACAAAACAACGACAAAAATAAAAATATTTCTTCTTTACATTTCAAACCACCGGTGATGTTGTTGTTGCATTATTGGGCGCGTATTCCTCACCAATGACTTTTAGAAATTATATTACAAATATATTTTTCTTCTAACATAAAATATCAATTCACTGTTTATAACTACAACTTCTTACTCCTTTTTCTTCTCAACCCCTTCTCGATATACAAAATAATATCATGCCAATGGCGAGAGAGAGAGGTTGGGGGTAATTAAGATATTACTTTACAAATAAAGGTTTTAATGTTTTTAATATATCATTCGAGTTTGTTTATTTAGATTGTTTTTGTTGTTTTTATCTGACTGGAAAGAAAGAAAGAAAAGAAAAGAAAGACAAAACTTTAATTTAGTGATTGGGGAATTGTTGAGTAACCTGAGAGCTATAACACAAAACTGGAAAAAATATTATGATAAATAAATAAATAGATACAATTTTATTCTTTTTAAATGTCTTGAATTTTATTTACCTTTCTTTCTTTCTTTCTTTTTTTAGAGCTCCCTTTAGTCTCCAAATATTCTAAATGTGATTTTACTTAAATTTGTTCCTAGAAAATATCGTATAATTAATTGTTGAGCATACTGTAGTAGTAGCAATGTTTATGATCGAGTAGTAAACACGATGTTTACTGCAGTTTTCTTATTTTTGCATGTTGTTCAGTATTTGGCACAATTCCTGGTTTTATCTTTTATTTATTTAGATTATTTATTTTAACGAAGAGTTTATATTGACGCTGTTTGCTCCTCGCGTATCTGTTGTTAATTATTCTTATCTTTTCTTCTTTTTTGTTTAAAAAAAAATCTATCAAATAATTCAAAATCTGTCCTATAATAAGAAATAGGTGTGTATTATACTGAATGAATGTATACCTGACCTGCCCATCCTATATTTATGTTGGAAACCAATCCAAATATTCCCGTTTACATCGCTGTTTTGGTTTTTTTTCTACTGAGTCATTTTTTTTATTCATAGATCAGGTTTTATCAGACCATAAAATTAAATTTAATTTCAGTTTTAGAAAAAAAATATATATATGGCGATTTTCGGATGCTGTCGTCCCGGTCTCCTGCCCTAAAATATGCTAGGCGGCACCTGCTGAAAAATATATTCTTACCTTTTAATATTTCGAAGTTATTAAAAAAAAGAAAGAAAAAAAACAATACCAGTTCTAAGTCAAGTTATAATTTATTCATTTTCACTTTTGAGAGTGCAAATTAAAATTTTGATTAATAGATTAGATAAAAGTTGTTTTTTTTTGTTTTGTTTTCCCAGAGACGTAAAGACGATATATTTCATTTAGGTATGACAAAAATTTCGCGTGTTTTAACCCCCACCCCAACCCATGAATTAAAATTCAACAAAACTCTGAAAAAAATGAATGAAACTTTACGTATTTTTTGTCGTATTATGAAGAGTAAGATTTTTTTTTTTTTAATAATCACGCGTAAATTTTTATTATTTTACAGTCTTTAAAACGGGAGAATTTTATAAATCAAGATCTATATCTGTCAAATTGACGCATTTTTACCGTTTTTTTCTCTCTCTTTTGAAAATAAATATGCTCTTTTATTTATTTATTTATTTTTTTTCCTGATTCATTTTATTGTTATGGTTTGGAAATTCATACAGAAAAAAATTATGTGTCAAAGTTTATTAAGTGCTGTTCTTAAGGAAAATAATTAAATTTAGTGACAATTTACAATTTTTAAATTTTCATAGAAGTCTGTAAAGAAAGGGGAAGGTGGTGTCGTATCGAAATTTTTTGCAATACCTAATTTTATTTATTTATCTATTTAAACGAATAACTTGTGGAATGGCAGCAAAATAAAATAAATAACGGTATGTTCTGGAAAGATCATAAAAATCTTCCGTGAGAAATGTATTGTACTTGTCTGAAGACATAGTCCCAAGTACTGGAAGAATGGAATGTAATGACGTATGTATTACGTCACACATGATTGTGCTGATCGAGCAATTTTGAGAGCAAGGGCTTCAAATTAATTTATTTTAAATAAATTAAGTTACTTTATTTGAAAATTGAAAATAAATAAAACCTGAATATAAATTTTATTCTATGCATTAATTTTAGAATAAAATAACCTTATCTGTTTTGATATAACTTCATTCTTTAAAAATCACAGAGATGACAATGCATCCATCACTATATTCCGCTTGGGATCATCTCTTCAGGAAATTTCTGAGGAAGCCATCACATGGGTACGACAACGTGAGCCAACCAGCAAAGACATACATTAACCAGCTCTGCGCGGATACTGGATGCTGCGCAGAGGACCTTCCAGGAGCAATGAATGATAGGGAAGGTTGGCAAGAGATTGTCATGGATATCCATGCTGCTGGCGCAACATGATGATGATGATATATAATATCATTCATAAGTGCACTTTATCCAAGTATTTCTAAAAAAATATTTGGCAGAATGGCCAATTGTCGGCATTAGCTGGACAGCAAGGGAGTCTATCCCCTTTTCACTAGTGCTAGATCAGGGAGATTGTTTTTGCATTTGAGATGGAGTGCTACAACTTTCATCAACTACCCACTTTACCGCACAGATCAGAATACCCAATCTGTGCTAATCATGTGTTGAGTTCGCAGGGACTGGTATCAAACCATGAACCTTGCGATTCTTAGACGGGTGCTGTACCGACTGAGCTAAACCAGACCACAGTGGAGCATTATGCCATCATAAGGATAATATTACAGCATTGAACTGCCCTGTCAGATGGGGCTGTAGAGTACACTGGCTGCACCTCTGTAAATGGGTAAGACGCCTCCCCAATGGGGGCCACCTTTTGGCCACCCGTGATGCTTATCAACTGAATCTTGTTTGCTGAGCAGTTCATGACATGCAGCACTATACTTGATACCCCTCTCCACACACATATGCACGCACCTGCACACATACATGTATATTATTACTGTACACTGTTCATGTCCCTGACACTAATACATTATTCTGTGTACTAGACAACATTGATGAGTTGTGGTGCACCTGAGCACTGTACACAATAAATTTCATTATTATTATTATTATTATGAAGCATTCTAAAAATAAGTCCACCCATTTATATAGATTTATGTAATTTTATTCATTTTTATATTTCATCTTATTCAGTTTTCATTATAAAATCTTCATCTCGAAATAATAAAACCCTAGTATGCTTGGCAGTTTAGCTCAGTCGATAGTCTTGGCCTAGGAATCACAGGGTTCCAGGTTCAATACTGGCCCTTGCCAACTTAGCACATGAGTAGTACAGATTGGATCTGTGCAGTATAGTGACGAACTGATTGTGCTCCACTTTAGACACAAAAACAATCACCCTGATCTAACACTATTGAAAAGGGGATAGACACCCTCACTGTCTGGTTGATACTGACAATAGGCCACTCTGCCAACTTTAATTATTTTACTATCTTTGGTTTAGAAGAAAGTTAACTTTTTATTAAAAAAATTATTAGGGTTTTTTTTTGGGGGGGGGTTATGTGCAGTGGTGTGTATTTAAATATATCTGCAGAATATTTCTCTGTAATTTAAGAAAAATGCATGAAAAATCTAAAATGAGTCAAAGAGTTGTTCATAAATTCATTGTAGATTTTGAAGTGTTTTTTTTTTTCCTTTCTTTTCTCTCTTTTCTTTCCTTCTCTTTCTTTCTTTTTTCTTTTTTTTTCCTTTCTTTTTTCTTTCTTTTCTTTCTTTCTTTTTTCTTTCTTTTTTCTTTCTTTATTTTCTTACTTTTATATTTACTTACTTTTTGTTTATAATGGTTGTGTAATAATATATATATATATATATATATATATATATATATATATATATATATATATATACTTTATATTTACTTACTTATTGTTTATAATGGTTGTGTAATAATATATATATATATATATATATATATATATATATATATATACTTTTATATTTACTTACTTTTTGTTTATAATGGTTGTGTAATAATATATATATATATTATATATATATATATATACTTTTATATTTACTTACTTTTTGTTTATAATGGTTGTAATAATATATATATATATATATATATATATATATATATATGTAACCCAATAAAAACAGCACACCATAGCAAGAGTTTTAGTAGAGCAATTCCCATAAGATGGTCTGAGAGGATAAATCAATTTCCCATCCAATTTGTTCAAGAATTGCCATATATTACTCTGTTTTGCCCCAACAATCTAACTCCTTTCCCAACCTGGTCTAAAATGTTCCTAATATAATTGAAAAGTGTTTGATTAAGTGCTTTAACAAGGAAGAAGATTACGTAAAAAAAAGCATTTGCTTGGTAAAACCTTTTTTTTTTTCTCAAAAGGCTACCATATATATATTTACCAACCCCTCCGACACAAGGTCACTTTCTTGAGTAGGACTGGACAAATTTGTGATTTAATGATTAGTGGAGGCACTCAATGTGTAACGGTTATCATTGTAGGAAGTGGATACACCTACCTGAGTTCAAATCCTAAACAATGCTGTCTGCATTTCACATAGTGCTAATACCCTTGGGCAATGCCAGGGTTTCATGCCCTCCCCCCTTCATTCTATTATATGGGTCCTGCACTCTACTACATGTCAATTTTATTCATTGAAAATATATGAACCCTGCCTTTCTGGGGGCCCCCAAGCAGGCTTCCCCCTGTGGGAGAGGGCTCGGGGGTAGTCTGCACCAGTTCTGCCTTTGGGAAAGGTATGAATTCAGCTATTCTCCCTCCAGTTATGGGTAGATAGTAGGGTAGACTGGTCTCTTTAATTGTGGTATTGCAACCTGTCTAGGAGAAGGAAAAGTCTGAATTCAAAACCATTTATAGATCTGGAATAGGGTAGGTTCTGCCAGGCTATTTTTTCCCAAGACACATTACATGAGTTATGCTGCCACAACCAATTCAAATTCGGTACCAGTGAGAATGGTTAACAAATAAGACTTGCAGATTATTATGACTGACTGAATAGTAAGTCTACTTTACTTGACTGCCCCCACAGCCCTAAACTTGAGGCCTTGTGCCACCACTAAGCTAAGCTTCATAAACTATTTAGTTATAAACTAGAAGCGGCTACCCAGCATCACCTGGGTGAAGGGGTGTGGCAAAAAAGTTTTTCTTGCTGATCCATTATTACTGAATCATGAGTTGGATTCTCGCAGGAAGCCCCATTAAAATCACCATGTAAAAAAGACCCTGTGTTGATCTGGCCTGGTGGGGGCGTTAAAAAAAAAAGAAGAAGGTGCACAGACACTCTGAAAAGAAAAAATTAATGTATCTATTTAAAATATTAAATGAAAAAAAAAAATTCCATGCTGTTACTATTTAAATTCTATTTTTTAATTATCTTCATGAATATAAATCAAATCTTCATTATTTTTGCCCAAAAAGTAAGATATGATGATAGTGAATGTGTATATATATATATATTTACTCTGTCATTGATTGTTTTATATTCGTAGTTTCATCCGGACATACATACATACACACAACTGCCCTTTATATATGTATAGATAGATATGTATTTATATAGATAAAAGGTAGCTTACCGGTGAATATGGGCACGATCGTTGGAGGTGCACAAAATCCAGGGGTTAAGTCCATGATAAAATAAATACAAAGTGCTCAATACAAAGTAGAGCAAATTTATTAAAGAAATGGATACAATAGAAACCTACTCGAGTTTCACCATAAAGATCTTCAGGGTTAAATCCACTGAATTAATCGAGGTACTGATTAATTGCAGCCGATTACACGTGTGTTCATTGAATAAGATATATTGATAAGATGTATAGATAGATAGATGATATGCTTCAGGTTGATAAACTATAATAATAATGAACTTTTGGAAACTGTACAGAAATATGCAACCAAGTGAATACCCTCCATTAGGCATCTACCATACTCTAAACATCTTGCTGCCCTGGGCATGGATACATTGAAACTACAATGTCTGACAACTGACTTAGTAAATACACACAAGGTGGTTATTTCCTATAACTCCAACATAAAAAGGGGAACCACTCAGTCAATCAGATTTATTTATTTATTTTCCCATTAAACTAATCCTAACCCTTTTTTTTTTTTACTTTTTTCCTAGTCAATAAGAGTGGTTCCCCTTTTTTATGTTGGAGTTATAGGAAATAACTCACAAGGTTATTAACCATCTTGCCAACAGCAACTTTGAGCACCTTTTTGATTTACATGTGTAAGACATGTGGGCATGCTTACAAAGTCAGAAAACAGCACAACTCCCATGACTTTTGGAAACATTTTTTTCACACAAGAGTTACTGAAGCATGGAACAAACTACCTGCATCAGTTGTTGGCTGCCAAGACACTGCATCCTTCAAAACCTTTATGTTTCCTGTAATTAGACAACAATATACTTGATATCCCCCCTCCATACACACCCAGACATCATGACTAGACACTGTTCATTTTCCTGACGTTTGTATATTATTCTATGTACTATACATGTACCTTTGATTAGTTGTAATGCACCTGAGCAATGTACGCAACAATTTAATTATTATTATGAGTTTTTCACACCAGCGTTAGTTGATAGTCTTTTGCTGAAGTCTGAGTGACAACAAGTCTCCTCAGGTCTCCAGGACTCTTCTGGGTATTCTAGCTGAGTGCAGCAATGCAGTATTCTGGATGGACTCAATTCTTCCTCTGATTCCTCCAGTCTTTTTTTTTTTTCTAAGCTTTTTGGGACAGTTCCTAGTGCACCAACTAGAATTAGTATCACTTTCACCCTCATATTCCACAGTTTTTTCAATTCTCTAGCAAGGTCCAGGTATTAATTAGTCTATCTTTTTGTTTTCTTTCATCTTCAGCCTGTGATCTGCTGGAACTGCAAAATCTACCAGTTGACAAGTTCTCTTTTTTTAAGTTCAATACTAAATCTGATCTTCTGTCTTAAGGTCAAAATCCCAAAGAATTTTATGCGTTTCATTCTCAAGAACAGATTTTGGTTTATGCATACCATTTTGTTGTATGATCAAAATTTATCTTTTTGCATAATTCCCAGTGGATCACCTTTCCAACCCAGTCGGCCTAGCTTTGTATTCTCGTTGTATTACTTTGCTACATTCGCTTAGTACATGGTTTACAGTCTCATCTCTATCACCACATAATTATTATTATCATTATTATTATTACTTAAATAGATTTTTGTTTTTTTTTGTTTTTTGGGGGTATTTCCAAATTGGGGTATTTCCAAATTTTCAATTCCATCTTTTTTCTAGGCTAGTTGCCCTATTAGTGTTAGAGAGTGCCATCTTCTTTACTATTCTTTTTTACTTGCAACTTCTTTTCTGATTAACATCTCTTTATCATCATGAGGAGCTGAAACCAGGGTGAAATTACTACTTTACGTTTTCTGTTAACCTTGGGGTTTTTAATACATCAAATGATTGTGCTGAAAGGTCTTTGTGGGGTTTGAATTCCACACTTTAGAAGCCACACTAAAAGGTTATGTTAAAAATAGATTCAGCAAGGCTACTAATCTAAACGTGATGACATGTTTTTCCATTGAAATGTTTGCTAATGATTTGAGATATGTTGTAGAGGGGCCTTTACTCATTTTATATATACTTGTGTCTTGTTGATCTTTTTTTTTTAAATTGTAGCTAGAAGGTTGTTATCTACACAATGTTAAAAAAAAAATGGTGATTTTTGAATGCTGTTGTCCCAGCTTCCTGTCCTAAAATAAGCTAGGCTGTGCCTGCTGAAAAAGTGAACAGCGTAGTGGTTTAACGGCTTTTTTTCAACCAGTTAATGTGGTATGAAAATGATATTTTACAGCCCCTCCCCCCCCAGTTTTTTATCAACAAGTAATTGTAAATATTTTAAACACACCCTCCTTAAAATATATTTTTTTAGCAGTTAAAAGGTGTTTTTATCGACCAGTTAATGCGATAAGAAAGTGATATTTTACATCTCCCCCTCCCAGGTTTTTTATCAACAAGTAAATTTAATTACTTTGAAGCCCCCTGCTTTTGAAATATCTTTTTTTTTGGGGGGGGGGTATTTTATTTCATTTTAATTCAAAGCAAATATGGTTCATAACTAGCACAGTTCACTTTTTCAGCAGTCACCACCTAGCGTATTTTAGGGCAGGAGGCCGGGACAAGAGCATCCAAAAATCACCAAAAAAATTACTTATCTTAGTATGGTAGGATCACCCTTCCACTTTATTATATGTCAATTTTCATAAAGTACTATTCATAGAAAATATATGAAACCTGCCATTCCAGGGCTTCGAAGCAGGATACACCCTACCTCCCAGTCAGGGGGTTCTGTCATTGGTGTGTGTCATGATATTCAAATGGATGCATAAACATTTGCAGCCTGATTTCATATCATGAACAAATTTATTAACGACAAGATTGTAGAAATTTCGGTACTATTCGCAGAGTTTCGTCCCGGCCTCCTTCCTTAAAAAACGCTAGTTGGTGATGGGTCAAAAAACAAACTGACCTATGAATTAAGTCCCTAGCTGAAGCGGTGCCTGCTGTATATGAAAAAATAATTTGTCGATTGAAGGCATTTTTATCAACAAATTATTTTTTTTTAGTTGTTTGACGGCGTTAAAAGTAAAATTTTTGAAAATATTGAAAAAAAGACAACCAGTGCTTAAGGCGTTTTTCTCAAAAAGTTAATGCGATATTTTACCACCAGTCTTTTTTCGACAAGTAAATGTAAATATTTTAACCTTTCAAAAATATAACTTACTTTTAATGACTTCAAACCACAAAAAAAAAATGTCAGTAAAAATTTCATTTCATTAACAAATATATTAACGACAAGATTGTAGGAATTTGTTTTGAATGACCAGTATTCAGTTCTATTTAAATAGACTCAATTACTGTCCGGCTTATACTGACAACAGGCCACTCTGCCAACTTTAACTCTTAATGTCCTATACCGCCTCGTTCCACTCGGCCAGAAGTCACATTCATTTTCCTAATCTACCCCAAACGATAGCCTTTGTTTCAATGTAATATTAAACATATTTAGAAGTCTTTGATTTAAGGGAAATAACAAGTAACTTTAAATGAAAAGGCCATTTTTAGCCATTTTTTGATAAATCCTTATAGGAATTGAGCTCTGGACTTAGAAAATTCTCAACAGGATGTTAAGAGTTAATAACTAATTGTTGTCAAAGTTCTTTTAGTTGTTGCAAAATGTCATCATTTTGTAAAAAAGAAAATTCTCAGAAATACCAAAAAATAGAAAATTTCTTAGAATTTTCCATTCCTTGATTTGATAATCTAATTTGTGATTAGCCCTTTGCTAATGGCGCGTAAGCAGTTGTCTGGGTTTGAAAAAGGTCAAATTGTAGCAGACAATTATTGTGGACTGCCATTTTGTGATATCACCATCATTCATCAATTGATGCTTTCCTCAAAAATTATTAGAAAGTTGTAAATTATCATTAAAAAGGTTGTGACCAAAAGAAAAAAAAACTATGAACGTAACAAATATTAAGTAGTTTTATGACCACTTGGGTAATTTATGAAGAAGTGTGTCCCAGTCTCCTGCCTCAAAAATTGCTACCCGGTGACTATCAAAATAACAACCCCAGCTCGTTGTAATTCTTGTTTATTTATCGTAATTTATCGTAATTCTTGTTTAGATATGAAGATGGATATATAGTCTGGAATAGACTGAGATAGATAGATAAACAAACAAAATAATATAGATAGATATGAACAAATGGAGATAGATAGATATTTTCGACAAGTAAATGTATTGGGGGGGGGGGTCGCATCTTTTTTTGTCGTAATTTTTGTTTATTTAAACTAAAAACAAGACATTAAACAAACATGAATAAAAAAAATCTTAGTATTTCAAGTAATATAGATAAATATGAACAAATTGAGATAGATAGATATAGATATGAATATGGATAGTTTTGAATAGACTGAGCTGGGTCATTATTTTAATAGTCACCGGGTAGCAATTTTTGAGGCAGGAGACCGGGACGCACTTCCTCATAAATTACCACCACTTGTCCTAATTTGTCCTAAATTACCTCAATTATCATCATAACAAATTTGGTGTCAGTTTGGGGTGGAGAGGGGCTGTCCAGTACTATTGCTGATTTTTTTTTTTTTTTTTTCTTATACGAGAGTAATCCCAAAAGTAAGGTCTCCAAAATTCTGGGAACACAGAGAAACTGTTTGTGCGGTTCTTGGCAACACTGTTGTTTATTGTGTGCATTGCTACCACAATCAGTCTTGACATGGCAGTCGTTTCTGATGGTCCTCCCGTTTAATGCCAGCTGTCTCGTTGAGGAGTTATACTCCTAAACAAGCCAGTAGACTCAATGTGTATAGGCCAGCTGTCTCATTGAGGGGTGCAGGCCAGCAGACTCATTGAGGAGTGTAGGCCAGCAGACTTGTTGCGGAGTGCAGGCTAGCTGTCTCATTGAGGAGTGCAGGCTAGCTGTCTCGTTAAGGAGTATAAGCCAGCAGACTCAATATGTATAGTCCAGCTGTCTCATTGATGAGTGCAGGCCAGCAGACTCATTGAGGAGTATAGGCCAGCAGACGCATTGAGGAGTGTAGGCTAGCTGTCTCATTGAGGAGTGCAGGCTAGCTGTCTCATTAAGGAGTATAAGCCAGCAGACTCAATGTGTATAGGCCAGCTGTCTTGTTGAGGAGTATAGGCCAGCAGATGTAGGTTAGTGTTATACTGAGAGCTGCCAACTCCTTGAGGAACTTCACCATCATATGCAAATTAGTATTATACTAGTGTCTTACCCTTTTGTGAGGGATACAGTCAGCATATCATAAGCCCTGCCTACAGGAATAATGAAGAATGAATATTTATTGTGTAAAATAATTTTCTGTCTTTGTTTTTTGTTTTACATTTAACATATTGATGTAATTGCTTAAACTAGTGGAACCTGTAGGTATACCACAGTATGGTAATTTAATTATCACATCGTTTGATACATTTACTTAAGAGCTATTGCAAAATAGTTCAATATGTAAATAGTATAATAATCTTGATTTAACTCTCTCTCTTTTTTTTTTTTTTTTTTCCTTTCCCTTTCTTTGCTTTTTATCTTTTTATTATGTTTGATTGAAACAGATTAGCACTATTGCTTCTGTGCACTCAGTATCTTTCCCCTACTATCTTTCTTTCTTTCTTTCTTTCCTATTATATTTTTCTGTGTAGCATATCCTTTTTCTTCCCATTCTTTCTTTATGATAAAAAACAGAATGGCCCATTATTTAGCTGAGGTGACAACACTCATAAGAAATAAGAATTCGGCAGATGAGCAACAACAGATAATCAGGATTTACATTTTGCATTTCATCTTGAATGATTTGGTTGGTTCGTTTGTTGGATTTTAGAGCATGTCAACCCTTGTTGGGTTATTTTATGCCTAAGATGTTTTGTTTTATTTATTCTGATGAGTACTCAAATTTTTTTTTAACATAATCTTTTTCTTTAGATCCTTTTTTTTTTTTACAAACTCATTTAGTTCTATTTAACCCATAGATAGGACCCTAACAGGTACTACCACTCCGGGTCAGAGTGGACCTGGGAGTAATGGTGATGAAGGGATACTTCACATTCCCCGAGCTCCAGAACTGGAACCTCGCCATCAGATAGTTTAACGGCATACCCAGAACATTAAGACCCTCAGCCATCGCCTTTTAGCACATATATGATAAAAAAGAGTTGGTGGTTGCCATAAAGGCAATAGGATTGTAGATGATTTAGATGGTCTCATTTTTAACCAGAGGGGGTTGCAAGATGATAACATTCATACAGTTAAGGAATATTGATATATTGTTGCCATTGACAATTTTGTTTTTTTCAAAATGACTTGTGTGTTTTACTCTAAAAGGTTCTTTATTTTGAGCTTTGCAAAGAATTTCAAGAACAAAAATTTTTACACCAAAAAGAAAATAAATCTTCATACACACATGCTGTTCTTTTTTGGATTATTCGGACTATTGTCTTCATCTTTATTGTTATCTGCACAACGTTTCAGCCGATATACCCTCCATCCTTCTTCAGGTATTTCGGGAACCTTCTTGAACTCTGGAACCCCCTCCACAAACTCTGGAACCTGCTTATATATATACTTGATAGTCCAAATAATAGAAATTATCAAGCCACATCTAAAAAAAATTCAGAGAAATACTGTTCTTTTTTTTTTTTTGGACCAAGTAACCAATAAGCACCCCCAGCTTGGAGCTGTTTTGAAAGGAACACCTTTTGCTTTTCACCGTAAACTCCCGGTTGTTTGGTTACAAACAGATGATTTTTTTTGCATTTTTATTAAAATCGAAAACTACAAAAACATGCCTTTGGGTTGTAAATATACATGAACAAACTTTTTAAAAATCTTACAGTGAAATTCTAATGCAAAAAAAATTGTCTGTTGTTTGTAAACAAACAACAGGGAGTTTACAGTGAAAAGCAAAAGGTGTTCCTTTCAAAACAACTCCCAGCTCCTGCTTATTGGTTACTTGATCCTTTCTTTTTTTTTTTTATCAGTCTAATTTTATGAGATGCAAATCACCTAAATGATAATGAAATTTATTGTGTACAGTGCTCAGGTGCACTACAATTCATCAAAGTTTCATGTCAAGTACACAGAATAATGTATTAGTGTCAGGAACATGAACAGTTTACAGTAGTAATATGCATGTATGTGTGCGCGTGTGTATGTGGAGAGTGGCATCAGGTATAGTGTCAGTGGACTACAGGAAGCATGGAGGCTTTGAAAGATTCAGTGTTTCGGCAGCCTACAACAGACGCGGGCAGTTTATTCCATGTTTCCACAATTCTGAGCGTGAAAAACATGTTTCCGAAAGTCACGTGAGCAGTGCTGTTTTCTGACTTTGTAGGCGTGCCCACATGTGTTAGAAAGATGGAGATCAAAAAGGTGCTCATGGTTGCTGTTGTTAAGATGATTAATGACCTTATGAGCGTTTACCAGGTCAGTTGCCAGATGCCAAAGTTTCAGAAAAACCACCAAAAGAGACAAATAAAATCAATTCTAAACGATACCACATTTCAGAGAAGTGATGACTCACTGATATTAATTGGTAGCACAATGTACTTACCCAATCACTCAAGACACAAATAATTTTTAAACAGATCTATTTGACCCATTGATAGGACTAACATATACTACTACTCTGGGTCAGTGGTTCTGGAAGTAATTGTAGATTATGTGTTATCTCCCTTGGACTATTTCAGTAGTGTAACACGATGAGTTCTTTTGTTGGCGTCAACTAATTTTTAACGAAAAAGGAAAAGTGTAGAATATTTTTTTGTGTGTTAGTGTCATTGGGTTTGTTTAGGTGCAAAATGCAAAAATCAAAAATACCAAGTACATTTTTGGTTTTGCATATTGTTTATATATACAGGAAAGATTGCAGTGTTAATATTAAAAGATTTGACATGGCTGTCAGATCAAAAGGGTGACCTTGGGGTTCACACTTAGTTCACCTCAGTCCGATGACACAGATATAGATACAATTGTTTATATCAAAATAATTCTTGTTTTTAAAAAGGCAAGCAGACAGTCAGGGAGTAGAGACTGAATGTAGAAACCGACACGTAGAGACTGACACAAGCAGTCGGGCCCCGGGGATGGTCAAGTTTGGATCGAAAAACGAAATTTGTCACTGGAAATTTGTTATGGGAAATTCTTAATTAAGAGGGTTGCAACTAGAAAAACTGACTTTTGCTGCTAAAATCGATTCCAGAATTTTGCATAAAACAAAACGCCAACCAAAGCTCATTGTGTTTTTATTTATCCAAACAAGTGTGCAAAACATATTTATATATTATTCCTATTCATTATATATGAATAAAAACAGTTGTTATTGTTGATGGTGTGTTGACTGTGTTTTTTTAGAGTTGCCAGCTAACCTGGCAGTTTATATTTACTAATGTCTCAACCTGTCACAAAGACACTCCAACCGAGTTGCGTTGATCCCAGTTCTACAGAGGGTTTTGAAAGAGCAGCTGACCGGAGGCTCATGTGGTAGTCACGGAAATAATTCATACCCGAATGGTTACCACAGCATACTATCCCTGGGGCCCCAGTACGGTGTGATATCCAGGATACAAATGTCATAGTAGAAGGAACTCTTTGGCAAAAGAGGAAGAAAGTTAATTAGCAACAGACTACATATATGTCAATCGTGGTGTAAGGAAGCGCGTGGTGTAATAGTTAAAGTCATGGGAAATGGACTCGTCGCCCCGAGTTCAAATCCTGGACAAGGCTGTTTGCATTTCACACATCGCTAATATCCTTAGGAAAGGTATGCATCCAATTACTCTCCCTCCAGCTATGGGTAAATAGTAGGGCAGACTGGGCTCTTTAATTTTGGTTAGGCGACCAGTCTAAGAGAAGGAAAACTCTGAATTCAAACCTGTTAAACTCTTCTTAAGAAATTGATCTTGTGTCACATCCTGCTTGTGCAGAGGGGTTGGTATATATATATATATATATATATATATATATATATATATTAAATACCCTTGGGAAAGGTATGCATCCAACTACTCTCTCTCCAGCTATGGGTAAATAACCTTGGCTAAGTAACCAGTCTAGGAGAAGGAAAAGTCTGAATTCAAACCTGTTAAACTCCGCTTAAAAAATTGACCTTGTGTCATATCCTGCTTATGCAGAGGGGTTGGTAAATGTATATAAAGTATTTACTGAACTTAGTTTGGCACAAGGCCATGGTAATGAAGCACTTATATGGTTATAAACTCTAGGGGAAAAAACGCCAAGAGAGACAAATTAATCAATTCAGAACGACACCACATGATAGATTGGCTCAAAGTACTTATGACTCATCTAAATTGGTAGCACAATATATTTATCTGACCACTCAATGTCCTGGCTATGATGATCTAGTGGTGATATGCTGAACATCATGACCTATATTTATAAACTCTTCCAAAACAGGGGTGGCTGAATCGGACAATCAAAAATGCCCAAACATGTATTTAATTTACTATTTAAAGACGTTGATAAATTGTACTAAATTACTCGCTAGAACCAACAGACAATGATTATACAACTCTCTACTTCAAGACAGGATAAACTCTGATACAACTCAAATATCAGCAGACCAGGATTAAAATTGATACTACATCTTTCTACTTCAAGAAAGGATCAAATTTTATGCCACAAAGGATCTCCACTGTAAAATTACTTTCAACTACAGCCCAAAAATGGCTACACAAATCGTAACATAAAGTTCCAATTCTAGAACTCTGGGGAATGCGGAGTAGCCCTTTATCACAATTACTCTCAGGTCCACCTGGACCCGGAGTATTGGAAATTCCATAGTTATTTATCTCCCCCTGCCGCTAGGGGGTGAATCGCCAACATCGTATGTTGGCGCCAAAACCAAAAACTTTACTTATCACGGAGTACTCACTGAGGGTAGTTGTGTAAATAGCGGCCCCTAAACTTCATTCATCACTTTAGCCCAAAAACAGGGCTTACTTATCTACTGACCGTCGACTTGGACGGAGGCAATTTTTCACTGCACATTTTCAAAGGCATTGTCCGCATACTACAAGGCTGTCACAATAGCACACTACAGAAAGCACGAAGACCAAATAGTCCACTTGAAAAGGGCCCATTCACCGTCATTTAAAGGAACTGTTACCCAGGCAAGAAGCTTCTAAAATAGCATCCCCCACCATTACTTATCACCGAACCGGTTACCGAGGAAGAACGAGAAACGTCCGAAGAAGCGTCCTATCAACTTTCCAACCAGCAACAGAATACCCCTGTTATCACCACTACTCCAAGAACATTACTTAACTCAGATAAGTCTGGTAGAAAATACCAATAAAATTTGCAACAAGTTCTTGTATTATTTGTCAATACATGTATCAAAGTTCCACTGTGTGTTTGTCTTCTTTGTCTGACAATTTGCCTACAACTACAGAGAAATAAGAGCTCCTTCGAATCCCGTAAATACTCTTAGGAGTGGTAGTACCTTTTAGGGTCCCATCTAAATCGATAAAAAATTAAAAAATGTGTTTTTAAAAAAATTGAGTAGTTTGACCTGCTATAAAATCCAACCAACCTATTTGAATACTATGGGTTAATGGGGTGTCCCTGTGGGGTAGTGGCTAACATACGGGACTGCAACAACATAATAAGCGAGTTCAGACTCCAGCCAGTCGCGCTATTATGTTCGCTTTTGGACTAATATACTTGGGAAAGGTATGGACCCTCTCAGCTATGGGTTAAATAGCACCACTAGGGTTCTTTTACTAGGATGGCTTTAGCATTAAATAATCCATGAAAGTTGATATCCTATTAAACAAACTGCACATATTCAGGATCCTGCATGGAGGACCTCCCAGTGGCAATGACCGATTGGAAGAGGTTGGAGTGAGAATCCTGGATATCCCTGTGTTGTATACCCGTTCACATCGGATATATAAATGGTGAGAGAGACAGAGAGAGACAGAGATAGAGTATGAGAGAGGATGATAATGGGTTCTTTTACTTTCTCTGCTTGTCTACTTTGTTGTGTTACATACTGGAGAGGGTGGAGAGATAGGCATAGGTAGATAGAGAGATGCATAACTTACTTCTTTGGCCATTGGTGATCTCTAGTGGTTTCTATTCTTTCTCTCCATGTTGAGTTCTATTTCTAGATTCTTGTTGGCTGTTCGTCTTTGATGCATTCCTTCTTGGTCGGTCTTTTTGCCAAGACATTCATCAATCAAGAACATATTATTTATTTAAACTTTTATTTACTTAACTAAAATTCTTCTTCTAACTAACACGCGCGCGTGTGCATAATGAGCCCATGCTTCTCATCGGATGTCCAAGCAGGTACCGATTGGTTAACTTGGTCCCACGTGACTTCACATACTTTGCAGGCTTTCTGTAATATTCCATGGAATAAGCCCATTATTCCACCATGGAATATGAAAAGGGGCCTATTGAAGTAAGTCAGTTAGACAGTCAACAATTGGTTTGAGCAATGTGACTGGCCAAGCACAACTGCACCAGTGTCAAGACAACTGGTACTTATGGGAACCCAGAACAGTCCACCCATGCACCTCGGTGAGTCCACTCCCCAAGTCCTGATTGGCTGCTTGGTTTGTAGGGTCCTCTGAGGCTCCATAAATCCTGCCACTTTTCAGTGGTCTTTATGGCATCTCAGAATCGTATTCAGTTACAACTGTTTGCCGTCTTGTCTTGCCAATTCGACGGTAATTGGACTTAGTATTCTATAGGGCCATCCCTTCAGAAATACAGGGGGTTGACAATAATCTATGCAACCACATCGATTATGCAACAGTCGTCCACCATCTTCATTTGAGCTGATTCTACTTCTCTGTTTGGGTTGTGGGGCTCTTCTTATTTCTTGTTGATTGATTAATAAAGATTTGTTGCTTTTTTTAATATTCTTTATTAATAACAACCCCAGCCCAAAAGGATCTCTAAACCATGCAGATGAGAAGCCAGCATCTTGAGCAAGGGACCTCTGCATCTGCTCACACTGACTTTCTATCGGTAACTGCCCTAACTAAAAATTGATTTCTGTCTCACACCTTCTATTGGTGCGTTTTGGGGGGTTAGTGGAGGTTACCACATGCCAATCATAACTATAACAGCTGACAATAATTTTCCACTTAACCCCTGTTATTTGAATCTTCTGAACTTCAATTCAAATTCTAACTACACTACTGACACAATTCATAGGCTACCCATGCATTATGTAACACCTGCTGTCAGCATGACATGATAATGATGAGTAAGTCCAACAGTTGGAATTTTTTCAAGTTTTGAATAAATTGCTAGAAAACTTTTTGAATCATTGAGACTGATATTGGCTCAAACCTGGAGTTAAAATTCAAACTATAGAGCTGTCCAAATTAATTTTTTGTCCCTCTAGTGTGAGCCCTTTTGTAAATATGTAAAAGTCATTAGGGTGGCCTAAAGTCGGTATCAGCCAGTGAGGGAATCTATCCCCTTTTCACTAGCGCTAGACCAAGGAGCCTAAGAAACACAAGGTTCTTTGTTCAATACTAGTCCTCGCCAACTCGGTTTATAAGTAGTACAGGGATCTGTGCGGTAAAGTAAGGAGGTGGTGGTTGGTGTGGTGCTCCAACTCAGACACTAAAAAACAATCTCCTTTGTCTAACACTAGTGAAAAGGGGATAAACTCCCTCTCTGTCTGGCTGATACCGACATTATGCCATCCCAATGACTTTTACTTATTTATACATCACATCCATATCTTCGTAGATGTTGAATGCTGGACAATAAAAATTCAAGACTCTAAAGACTTTTCACGTGCTTTAACCTTTTGCCGATATTTTAAGCCACTCATCAGGGCTCTCCCACCACTGCGATCCTACTGTAAACTGCTGGCAGTGGCTCTCGCATGAGTCACTTGTTATAATTAATTGTTATAAATGATAGGACTTTATTTGAATAGAATGAGTTCTGAGGTGAATAGATAGGGATACGTACATACATGGGTACTAACCTATGATTGGGGGGGGGGTTGCAAGGCTCCAAGCCTTAATGGACAGAAACACAACTTGTCTAGTGCATCTTTGTGGATGTCAGATGAAAGAGAGTGAGTTCTTCCCGGGCTGCCTTTATATAGCCAGGTAGTAATGCCCTCTAGTGGCATATCCTGGTGGCAAGAGAAGATAACCATTTTCCACTTTCTCAACAAGGGAAGGCAATCGCTACAACGGGATTTATTTATATACACATCCATATCTTCGTAGATGTCAAATGCTTGATGCTCAAAATTCTAAAGACTTTTCACGTGCTTTAACTTTTTGCCTACTTTAAGCTGCTCACCAGGATTCTCACATCACTCTGATCCTACTGTAAACTGCTGGCAGTGTCTCTCACATGTGTCACTTGTTATAATTAATTGTTATAAATCGTAGGACTTTATTTGATAGACTCTTTTGCTGTCTGGTTGATACCGATTTCAGGCCACCCCGACAACTTTGCTTACATACTTTTATAGATTTGAACTTGTCAGATGTCTACAGGAGTGACTAAATGTCATGCTCCAATAAGCGCACAAAACTCAATATCTGGGATTGTTGACTGGTGATGTAATAAGGATGAACCGATATCACCAAGCATTTGTCTGGGGTTGTATCTGTTTGGATTCCTTAGACACCTTTGTAAAATCACAGGTTATCACAGTTGACTGAACAACACGCAATTCAAACCACAAGGAGGTTAGTCGAATGAAGTAATCAGTTCAGAAAAATTCTTTCAAGATCATGCTTTATTTATTTTTGTTTTATGGCATACCAACCTCAATGGGTCATTTAATGCTGACAAAGTTTTGAAAGATTCGTAGTGATAGTTTGGAAGTAAAAATTCTAAACTCAATTTTTTTTTTATTATAAACAAATTTCTATTTAACCCATGGATGGAACCTTAATAGGTACTACCACTCCAGGTCAGGGTGGACCTGGGAACAGTGGTGATGAAGGGGTGCTCCACATTCCCCAGACCTCCAGAACTGGAACTTCACCATCAGATACCCAGGACATGAAAACCCTCAGCCACTGCTTTCTAGCACATATATGATAAAAAGGGTTGGGGCTTGCCATAATAGCAATAGGATTGGGACAATCATATAGGTGCTAGGGCTTGACATGACCAGCCGATTGATCAGGGGAGGGGCCTCTCTGACCACCCATCTAGCTTAGGTAAGGGCCATCAAGGTCATGCAATGAAAAAAAGGAAAAATACCAATGAAAAAAAAGGATCATTTTTTTTTTTTGTACTATTGTCCTCATCTTTATTGTGGTATGTATAAGTACAACGTTTCGGATGCTGTATCCTACAACCTTTCTTGGTTATTTCCTGTGTATCCTAGTATAGTAATGATACAAACTAGGAAATTTTTAAGAGTTTGACAGTTGATCAAACAGTCGTCGAAGGACAAAAATACGGACAAATAATAATAAAAAGGATTTTTTTTTAATAAACAAGGGAACTAAAGCAAAAAAAAAAAAATAGAAAAAGAAATTGGGAATGGTCCTACACTTGAATAATGTGTTTATGGGAAAGGACCACTCCCACTTCTACCCTCAACCCCCCCCCCCCCCCCGTTAGTAGTCACACCAATGGATTAGTTATTTTTACTACTTTAGAATTTCATGGTTTTATGCACAGGACTGACTGTTTAAAAAATCTATCCTTCTTTATACTCGTTCCTTTTTCTTTCACATATATATATATATATATCACAGTTACCTTTAAATCCACCAAGCAAACAAATATAATTACTTCTGGATTTAAAAAAAAAAAAAACTTTTAAAAGTGGTCAATATAAAAAGCTAAATATACGTTTAAAAACTTATATATATATATATCATATATTCATATAAATTTCTTGATAGTCTATATCTTACAATAACAGGTTTCACCAGTGATAAAAAAAATCAGTTTTTTTTGTAGTGTTACAGATATTTAATATTGAATGAAAGACAAAACTTTTCCTTCTTTTTTTAATCCCCCCTTGAAACAAAAACTATTCTTCACAGAGACAAGTGTTTTTGTCATTGTGGTCATTTGTTCTAGTTGAGTTAGTACGTGTTTTTGTTTTTTCTCAATAAGAAGACTTATTAGACACTTAGCATGGAGGAGCCTAAGACACTGCAGTTTCCAGAACACGAGACTTCATCTACACTTCAAAGCTCTACTGTTGAACTCTGTCCGTGAGTACGAGATATTTCTTGTAGGACTTTATACTAATTTCAAATGAAATTTTAAAGAAAGGTGCTAAAAATTGTTTTTAAATAAATAAATAAAATAGAAAAGTAAATTTGTATCATATAGATTTTTTTACTATTGTCCTGATCTTTATTGTTATATATACAACATTTCACATAGTGCTAATACCCTTGGGAATGGTATGAATCCAATTTTCCCTCCAGCTATGGATAAATAGTAGGGCAGACAGGGCTCTTTAACCTTGATTAGGCAACCAGTCTAGGAGAAGGAAAACTCTGAATTCAAACCTGTTAAACTCCGCTTAAGAAATTGACCTTGTGTCTCATTCTGCTCGTGCGGAGGGGTTGGTAAATATATATATATACACAACATTTCGGCCGATGTGCCCTCCAGCCTTCTTCAGGTGTTTCTTGTTGAACTCTGGAGCCTTCACAGAACTTCAAATCAAACCACTTATTTAATCCATTGGGGTAGATTTCAAATGTTGTGTGGTTTCTGAAATCTAAAGAAACATACTAAATATTGGTTTGATTTTTAAAAAAAACAATTTTTAAAAATTATATTGATAAAATAGAAAAGTAAATAGTACAAATGCAGAATAGCACGCAAGAGATAATATTATTAGAATCACATTTTACATTTTTCATTTGCTTAATCAACTTAAATAATCCTGAATACCACTTTGGTCCTTACTTAATCTAGATGGGTGGTCAGAGAGACCCCGTCCGATCAATCGGCTGGTCATATCAAGCCCTAACACCTATCTGATTGTCCTGACCCAAGAAGAGTTGATATGCCGTAAAACAAAACAACCGACCAACATAATCCAGTATGAATTTAAAAATGAGAATTATAAAAACCTAAAAACTATTTTCTATTTTGGTGGTGGTGTTACAAAGAGATTTGATTAGTTTTAATGGTATGTCAAACCATCTAGTGTTATTTTATTCCTAGAAATTAGGGAAGTCCTTGTACATTTGTTTACATTTTTTGTGAAATTGTTTAAGATTTTTTTTTTTTTTTTTTGGTACAAGGTCCTATTGAATATGAATAATTTTTAAACAGATCTATTTGACCCATAGATGGGACCCTAAAAGGTACTACCCCCTCTGGACCTAGGAGTAATGGCAATGAAGTGGATACTCCCCAGCCCAGATATCCACTTTATTCTCATACCCAGGATCCCCCTTTGTAGGGTCTTACCTCTCTGCAAGGGATACAATTGGTGAATTCTAAGCCCCACTGACAGGGTGAAAGAGATTTGAGGGCCCTGGCTTGGGAGGAGATGCGCTCTTTAAGTAAACCACTCCAATATTTAGTAAGTTTGTTTTTGGATGATATCAGGAGAAATGCAGTAGGTTAACTACTATTCATAAAGCTGTTGTTGGCCTGGGGGGGAGAGGGATATTTTCAAATTGCCCCCTCATTCTTCCTTATTTGTTTGGTTTTGTTTTACGGCATATCAACCTCAGTGGGTCATTTAATGCCGATAAAGTTTTGAAATAAATCAATTCTTAATGGATAATACAATTTTTTTTATAAATACATTTTTCTATTTAACCCATAGATGTACTACCACTCCGGGTTAACGTCATATCCAGGACATGTAGACCCTCAGCCACTGCCTTCTAGCATCCATATGATAAAAAGTGTTGGGGCTTGCTATAAGAGCAATAGGGTTGGGGCAATCATATAGGTGCTAGGGCTTGACGTGACCAGCCGACCATCTAGCCTAAGTAAGGTTCTAATTGGAGTGTTGCAGGTCATGGACTGCTCATCCACCAAGACTCTGTCCTTAAGCATCACGGGTCCCACCCACGACCAACAGGTGGCCCCATTTGGGGGGGAATCATTCTTCCTTAGTGATGGTTGTATTATTATTATTATTACTAGCAAATATATGCACCCTCCGGGTGCAAGTATTTAAGTTTTAATATGATAAAATATCATGTTAAATTAGAAAGGCTAATGAAACTGAATAAGAATTCAGATAAAAATATTTGGAACAGAGGGGGTATGATTGAAAAATAGACCAACTTTGAAACTAACTCTTCCATCATTTTACCTTACTCCCGTCTTTCATTGGTACATTTTCCTAATTTAACTATTTAGTTAAAATAGGAAGTAAAGAATAATATTACAGTTATTTCTTCTTGTTAATGGATTTCTTTTAAGATTTATCCCCAAGATTTTTGCTCATATTCATTAATATAAAACCAAACAATTAGAAATCAATAATACTAAGCATATATTTATTAAAATCAATTTTTAAAGATCAATATGCAAATTAGCCTACCCATTCACACTGTAAACTGCTATTTTCTTGTATATATAAATACAATTGCATGTTATTAGTATGTAGATCCGGCCAACGCCGGGGGTCCAGTGGCTTCGGCCCTGGATCTTTACGAGTTAATAGCGTCGATCCCAGGGGGCTATCCCCCCAGGCAACACCTGCCCCCTCGATTTAAAGGGGCAGGGCTGGGTTTATTGCCCAGTGCCTGAGGCGCCCCCCTTGAGGGGGAATGCCGACGGGATCAACGCAATTTTTCACCTGCCACTCCATGAGCTTCGGCTTGTGGGTGGTCCCACGTTAATAGGGACTTTGTGCCTGACCCGTACAAGTGGGGTACGCAGTAAATACTATGTAGATATGGTCAACTGTCTTAATGATGTAAAACAATTTTATCAATAATTGAGGTTTAAATAAAAAATAAGATCATGGAAAATGTGATGTAAATAACAAAGGGAATTGTGACTTGAATAGTAATATAGTTTCGGTTACAGACTTACAAACCCACAATCTCCATTATAATAAGATTATTATTATTATTATTATTATTATTATTATAATATTAATGCATATGTTCCTTAATTGTAGGACTGTTATCATCTTGCAACACCCTCTGGTTAAAAATGAGACCGTCCAAATAGTCCAAGATGAAATACAAAAATGTAAATCCTGATTATCTGGTGTTGCTTATGCGCTGAATTCTTATTTCTTATGAGTGTTGTCACCTCAGCTAAATAATGGACCATTCCGTTTTTATTATAAAGAAAGGGGATGAGCGCATGGAAGCAATAATGCTAATCTGTTGCAATTGGACATTATGGAAAGATGAATTGAACGAAAGAAAGAAAAAAGAGTTAAATCAAGATTATTATACTTTTTACATATTGAACTAATTTGGAATAGCTCTTAAGTAAAAAGATCAAACATTGTGATATTTGAACTATCATAATGTATTATATCCACAGGTCCTGCTAGTTATTATTATTATTATTATTATTATCACATTTTTTGAGTTTTTCACATCATCGTTAGCTGATGGTATTTCACTGTTATTATTATTATTATTATTATTATTTTGTGAACAATGAGTTTTTACATCAAGAGTAATTGGTGGCATACACTGGAGATCAAGTGACAACAAGTTTTCTCAATACTTCAGGACTTTCCTCAGTATTCTAAAAGTTTTAAGTCGTACTGTTGTTCAAATGATCTTAATTCTCACTTGAATTTCCAGTTCCATCAGCCTTTTTGCTAGAATTTTTGAAATTATTCCCAGCACTCCAACAACCATCGGTATTACTGTCACTTTCATGTTACATTGTTGATAAAGTGCATGATACTTATCCAGCTTTTTGTATCATTTAGATTTTTCAGACTGTTGTCCTCATCTTTATTGTTATATACACAACATTTCAGCTGATGTACCCTCTAGCCTTCTTCAGGTGTTTCTTGTCAAACTCAGGAACCTTCACTCTATAATCCACTATTTCTCAGATAGTGAATAGAAATATAAAAATACCTGGCATTAATTAGAAAAAAAACAGAAAAAAAACAAACAATAAAGTACAAAATGTTTTATGAAAATTATATATATTTCAGCAAGATCCTATGCATACAGAAATATAAATTTTTCTGAAATTTTGAGATGATAATTTGGATTATTTAGATTTTGTTAAAATAAAATTGTTTAAAAGCTTTTAATTTGCTTGTAAAATACTAACCATAGTGTTTTCAATGTGAACTGTAATTATAGGTGGTGGGAGGGTGGATGTAGTTTAAATGTAATAAACATAATAATTTAAACTAATTACTTTTATAAAAATGTCTTATATAATTTTTTCTTATTTTTGATGTTAGATTTAATTGTCAGTTAATTAGAATATCACATCTGAATAAAGTTCAATTTTTTTTTATGATAATTTGATACCTGTTCTTGATAAATGTTATTTTTCTCAATTTCTGTTGTTTTTAAGTAGTGATTCTTATTGGGGGGCTCTACACTTATGTCCTTGTGACAGACTAAGCTAATTGGAGCATAAGTAATTTTTATGCTAATTTAAGGAAGACTTGGAATATAAAAAAAATTTAAATACAAAAAACCTAAATAAGTCAACTCATACAAGAACCATAACTTATTTAAACAAATAAAACAAAAAAAAATGTGGATTTGTTGATATCTTTAAATGTAAGAATATTTGTTTGTACTATTTGTCTGAATTTTTGAGATCAAGAGGCTTGTTAATTTGGATTATTTGGACTGTTGTTTTCATCTTTATTGTTATATACACATTTCAGCTGATGTGCCCGACGACCTTCTTCAGGTGTTTCTTATCAAACTCGGGAACCTTCACTCTATAATCCACTATTAGTCAGATAGTGAATAGAAATATAAAAATACCTGGCATTTCTTAGAAAAAGAAAAGAAAACAACAACAAAAAAACCGATAAATTCCAAAATGTTTTGAGAAAATTATTTATATATATTTCAGCAAGATCCTATGCATACAGAAATATGAATTCATCTAAATTTTTGAGATGGGGCTTGATAATTTGGATTATTTGGATTATTCGGACTATTGTTCTCATCTTTATAGTCATATACACAAAGTTTCGGTCGATGTGCCCTCCTTTCTAAATTCTCTAAAAAAGCAACAAAAAAATAGTAGTAGTAGTTGTGCAATGGTCAGTGAAAAAAAAACCTCCATGCCTTTTTTTTTTTTTAACTTTTGATGAATTGTTATAAACCTGGTTTAAACTGATAAGAAATGAGCTACTCCTACAACTCAAGATCTTTTTTTCTATCACTTACTTTCATCTTTGTTCACTTGACCCCTACCTCTCGAGAGAAAAAATGGGATGAGCTGTATTTTAAATATGTTCAAAAAATTATATACACCATGCTTCTAAAGCAACTGAATTGTACACTTTGTCTACTTTAAACCACTCATGGCGGCTCTCCCACCACTCTGAATCCTGCTGATGGTTTGTTTATTATAATTGAGCAGAAGGACTCAGATTACAATAATAATAGGACTTTATTTGGATACCGATGACCCACCAACCATTTTGGCATAGGTCCTTAAATCTTGCCTTCTTTAAACCGCTCTCAGCAGCGCAGCCACCATGCCCAAGTAAAGTACAAAAACTGATGGTTAGTTCATTATGATTGAGGAAAAGGACTCAGATTACAATAATAATAATAGGACTTTATTTGAGGTGAATAGATAATGAAATATCCCATTTTACATGTAAAAAATTACCAGGGAAATTTGGTAGGCAAAGAGTTAAATACCAGAAATACATATAGATATTACTAAGTAAAGTCGGCAGAGTGGCCTATGGTCAGTATTAGCCAGACAACGAGGGAGTCTATTCCCTTTTCAATAGTGCTAGACCAATTAATTTTCTGACCTCCCACCAGGCCAAATTAAAAGTTTTTTAACTTGGGAAGCCACATACAATCTGAAGCTCATTGTGGTTAGTGGAAAAAATGCATGGTTCCCATCAGCATTCCCCAATGGGCTGCCTCAGGCACTGAGCAATAAACCCAGCCCTGCTCTTTTAGACGAGGGGGCTGGTGTAGTCTGAGGGGGACAGTTCCCTAGGACCATGTGATTAATTTTACTATTTGGTACAGAAGCCAGGGAATACCAGGGAGATTGTTTTTGGCTGAGGTGGAGTGCTGCACCTACCTTCAACTCTCAGATGCTTTACCATACAGATCAGATTACCCAAGCTGTGCTACTCATGCACTGAGTTGGCAGGATTGGTTTCATTGACAGGTGATGTTTATTAAGCTGACACTACAGGCGAAGGCCCAGATGAAGGTTTGATAAACAAACCGAAATGCTGTAGTGCCGGCTTAATAAACATCACCCATCAATGAAACTTACATGATGTTGGATTCGCTTCCATTTTTTTCCTGATATTAATATATACATAAATATAGATAAGAGATTTATTTTTAATGTTTTTAAGTCCACCAACACTATACCTGATACCCCTCTCCACACACATATGCACACACGCACACACATACATGTATATTATTACTGTAAACTGTTCATGTTCCTGACACTAATACATTATTCTGTGTACTAGACATGAGTCTTTGATGAGTTGTGGTGCACCTGAGCATTGTACACATACATGCATATTACTACTGTAAACTGTTCATGTTCCTTACACTAATACATTATTCTGTGTACTAGACATGAGTCTTTGATGAGTTGTGGTGCACCTGAGCATTGTACACATACATGCATATTACTACTGTAAACTGTTCATGTTCCTGACACTAATACATTATTCTGTGTACTAGACATGAGACTTTGATGAGTTGTGGTGCACCTGAGCATTGTACACATACATGTATATTATTACTGTAAACTGTTCATGTTCCTGGCACTAATAAATTATTCTGTGTACTAGACATGAGACTTTGATGAGTTGTGGTGCACCTGAGCACTGTACACAATAAATTTCATTATTATCATTTTATTTAAATCCTGAGCAATGCCAGGTAGCTCTGCTAGTTTATTAATAAGGAAGTTTATTTATCATCTCTTTTGTTTGATCGCAATCTAAAATGTTGATGAAATAAATTTGATTATGATTTTCATTGTTTAATTGGATTATTTATCTGAAGATTATCTAATAATTGCATAATCGCAGAATCAGGATTCACATTTGCTTCCTGTCATAATCACCAGAAGATGAAGAAAAAGAAGATGAAGAAAATGAAGAAGAAGAAAAAGAAGAAACAAACAGTTGTGAAGATTTCTTCTTTCTTCTTTTTTCTTTTTCTTTTATTTTGGCTTTCATTCACTGATAAGTGTTTTGTTATCGGCTTAGAGCTCACTTGATTCGTTGATGTTAAGCAAAGTACGAACCAAAGAATAAACAGATTTGCTGACCGACCGACCGACCTAATAACCTGTACAATATATTCTTACTACTTACATTACGCTCTCATCTTTTCTCTCTGTAAACAAGCAACAGTCTAGTTGGAAACTAGATTTGGCCACCCTGTCGGCTGGGGCTATAGATTACACCGACTGCACCTCTGCAGAAGGGTATGTAAGTAAAAAATAAAGTTAGCATAGTGGCCTATTGTCAGTCTATCAGCTGGACAACGAGCAGTCTATCCCCTTTTTGTTACTGTTTTCTAACACACGTGGGCATGCCTACAAAGTCAGAAAACAGCACTGCTCACATGACTTTCGGAAACATTTCTTCACACTCAGAATAGCGGAGGCATGGAATAAGCTGCCCGCATCTGTTATAGGATGCCGAAACACTGAATCTTTGAAAGCCTCCATGCTTCCTGTAGTCCGCCGACACTATACCTGATGCCCCTCTCCACACACATATGCACACACGCACACACATACATGCATACATGCATATTACTACTGTAAACTGTTCTTATTCCTGACACTAATACATTATTCTGTGTTCTTGACATGAGACTTTGATGAGTTGTGGTGCACCTGAGCACTGTACACAATAAATTTCATTATATTATTGTTTTTGCTACTGTCAACTCCCCACTTTACCACACAGATCAGATTACATATTAACAATCTGTGCTACTCATATGCTGAGTTGGTGGGGACCGGTATTGAACTTCTTGGGCGGATGCTATACCGATTAAGAGGGGTAAAATCCCTTTCAATGGGTCCACCTGATGGCCATGGGGGGGGGGCAACCCGTGATGCTTAAGGTCAGAATCCTGGAGCCTGCGCAGTCCATGTCTTGCCATCCTCACATTTCCAATTCTGAGATACCCCTTCATTGCCATGACTACCAAGTCCACTCTGATATGGTGTGGTAGTACCTGTTATCTCATCTATGGTTTAAATAGATCAAAAAATGAGTTTTAAAACAATACTAGACAAAACGTGATTCATTGGGTCACCCATTCAGCTCTGGGTGGATAATTGAGATTAGGAAAAAGGGAGTTAGCAAAGCAAATTAAAAAAATTTTAAATAAATACAGCCGGACGAAACCGTAAAATCACTTTGTAAGCTTTCTAAGAAAATAAATATTTGACCTTATTTAAGCTACAGATTGCTGGTTGTGAAATTTAACATAGAAATACATTTCAAGTTCTCCCGGCTCTCTCTCTCTCTCTCTCTCTCTCTCTCTCTCTCTCTCTCTCTCTCTCTCTCTCTCTCTCTACTCTCCAGAGAAACTAACTATATAACAAGGAGGTAGTCAAGAGATACATTGAGGGGAAGAAAGAGATAGACACAGAGTAAAGTAAGGGATTGGTCGTTTTTTTTTACTTAATTGCAAATTACAACTAATTAGAACCAATTAAAACAGTATTTTTTTCAAACATAATTCAGTCTTAAAAGTAAGGAATAATTTAGTATAATTTTCATGTCATTAAACTAAGCAGTAAAAAAACCTTTAGGAAGTAAAAGTTGATTAACTCAGCTTTAGTATTACAATAGATGTTTTTTTTTTAAATGAGTTTTAAAAAATGTTGAATATCCAACAAGAATGAATAAAACAAAAACATCTTTAGCTTAGAATAACCCAACAAGGGTTGACATGTTATAAAATCCAACCAACCAACTTACAGTCAATAGACCTTGCACTTGACAAAAGCACCTTATTAAAAAAAATACAATGGTCACTGAAATATTCACTAAAAATAACTTTATTATCATTATGATAATAAAATAAATAAATAAAAAATAGTAATGATAGTATACTAGCTAATTTGGTAATCTTCTTGTGGTGAGAGAAATCACGCACGTGGTAGCTCAAAGCATGCATGAATATGTCTGGCGTGCAAAATGAGATCAGGAGGAGTGTAGCGGGCGATTAGGGAGATTGAACTCAAATCCTCCTGATCGTGAGTCGTGGCTTGATATCGGACTACCTCGTTGGCGCGAATGTAAATTACTACACTGCACTAGGATGTAGGATTTTAGTATGATTATTTAAGGCCTGCCTTAACACACCGGGGGAGTTGCGTTCCAGTCTTGCTGTCGAGGGCACTGACGCATGACAAAGAACAAGAGGCGAGTGAGCTTTGGCGAAGGACTGCTAGAAAAGATTGTTGCAGGCGACAAGGACCTGGTCAGGAGAAGCTGGGAGAACGTCTTTTTTCTGTGGAGAGATCCGGCTGTCCAACCCGACGGATTTTCTATTCATTTATTATACTTCTATATATTGATATACGTGTTCCTTAATTATACAACCATTATCATCTTGAAAAACACTCTGGTTAAAAATGAGACCGTCCAAATCAGGCAAGATGAAATGCAAAAATATAAATCCTGATTATCTGGTGTTGCTTATCTGCCAAATTCTTATTTCTTATGAGCATCATCACCTCAGCTAAATAATGGACCATTTCGTTTTTATCATAAAGAAAGAAAGGGAAGAAAAAGGACATGCTATATAGAATTCAGTCCATGCAGCCTCAAAGAGTCTATAAATTTAAGTTGTGATCTCCAGCACATTTTATATAACAAAAATATTCCAATAAGGTGTGTCAAAAAAGTATTGAGATTTTTTGTACTTTTTGACACACCTTGTATTCTGAATGAAAATAACATTCCATTCATTATTTTTTTTTAGAATACAAGGTGTGCCAAAAAAGTACCAAGTTTGAAGCTGTATTTACCAAGATAGAAATGAAGAATGAATGGAATTTTTTTTTTCAGAATACAAGGTGTGTCAAAAAGTACAAAAAATCTCGATCCTTTTTGACAACCTTGTATATTCCTCCTCTTTGTTCTTTTTTTTTTCTTTCTTTTTTTTCACTTGGGATTTGTTATCATAGTTTTTGAAAAAAAATTTCATAGATTTAATTTCAGAAAGAATTTTTCTGTGTAAGGTCTTTTATATCTGATTCTGGAGTTGGAATAAATTTTAGACCATGATTTAAAAGTTTAATTTTTGTATCTTTTTGATAGATTAATTATTTTGGATTGATTTAAAAGTTTAATTTTTGTATCTTTTTGATTAATTATTTTGGATTGATTTAAAAGTTTAATTTTTGTATCTTTTGATAGATTAATTATTTTGGATTGATTTAAGTTTAATTTTGTATCTTTTTTGTATCTTTTGATATATTAATTATTTTGGATTGATTTAAAAGTTTAATTTTGTATCTTTTTGATAGATTAATTATTTGGATTGATTTAAAAGTTTAATTTTTGTATCTTTTTGATAGATTAATTATTTTGGATTGATTCAAAGTCATAGGGTTGATGTTCTGGCTGTAAATTTGCTCAATTTCTTCCGATTGGGAAATGTCCAAAAAATTTTTTTTTATTTTGTTTGGAGGTTAAGTACTGCTTTTACTGTCCTGAATTGAATAATTCTGATCAATCTGTTATTATAATTGTATAGTTGTATCTTGATAATTGCCAAAATGGCCAAAACACTCTTAACAACATCTCTTTATTTCAAACATTAATGTTCTGGTCAGGTTTTCAATTTATTTTTCTTGTTATGAATAAATTGTATGTATAAATAATATATGTGTATGTGTGAAATTGAAATCTCTCCTCCCCCCCCTCTCTCTCCCTATATATATATATATATATATATATATATATATAATATTTGCATGATAGGATTCAACTAAAATAGAGAACTCAAACATACATATAAAGTTTAAATATATTTATATGCATATATTCACCTATACAGAGTAGAATATAAGAAAAAAATTTAATAAATGATGTATACATATATATTCTTTTTTTTTTTTTTTTGTGCATTCAATTCTAATATTTTTGGTGAGAATATGAACCCAATTTTTGTCAAAATGCCAGTTAATTAAAAAAAAATGTATTTTTTAATGTTTAAATGGACAAACTGCTTACACATAAAATATTTGTTTTTTTTGGGTTTTTTCTCTTCTAAATCAAGGATCTCAAACACAGCAACATAATAAAAGTATCATTATATCTGAAGAAAGAATCACAACAGACCAGAACTGAAGTGTAGAGAGGAATATCTGTAATCTGCAATAGAGTTAGCAGACTGCTAGAAAGGCCCATTATTTATTTATTGAAATAAATTTGCATCTAGCCATAAATGCTTGGGAATCTGTGGATTAGTACAAAAAGCTCAACATGAATAAAATAGAAAAATTGATATTTTTGTTAAATACTCAAGGTTTAGGAAAATATCTATATATTAATATTCTTTTTCCTTAATCTTCTGACCATTATCATCTTGCAACACCCTCTGCTTAAAAATGAGACTGTCGAAATCGTCCAAGATGAAATGCAAAAATCTTTCAATCGGACATAATGAAAAGATGAAAAGAAGGAAAGAAAAAGAAAAAGAATGAGAAAGAGTTAAATCAAGATTAATATACTTTTTACATATTGAAATATTTGCAATAGCTCTTAAGTAAACATATCAATTGTTGTAATAATTAAATTATCATACAGTGGTATATCCACAGGTCCTGCTAGTAGATTATAAAAATGGTTCTTACTTGTCTGAATTTGTGAGATGAGGATTGATATGCATTATTTTAATTTTTCAGACTGTTGTCCTCATCTTTATCATGAAATACAAACATTCTTTTTTCTTTTTCTTTTTTTTTAAGTGATCATGACACTTCATGTGGAGCTTCTCAGATCGTGTGCAAAAATAATGATGTCATATTTGAATGAGATTTTTTTCAGAGCTTTGTTTGCTCAACAGTCAACTATTATATTCAAAAATGATTTCCCAGGTTGAATCTTTGCTACATTTGTATAGACAAGGTACACCTGAAGAATGACATTGTGTTTTTTATATATCATGATAAAGATGAGGACAAAAGTCCAAAAAATCAAAATAATATGAATGGTCCTGTCATAAATAGCCTTGTTTTTGAGTCTCCACCCCAGAAAAACAAAACAGTCTCCCTTGTCTAGTGCAAGCAAAAAGGGGATATACTTCCTCGCTGTTCAGCTGATACTGACAGTAGGCTACCTGACAAACTTTACTTCTACAGTACTCAACTGCACTTGAGTTAGCAGATTGCTAGTGAGGCACATTATTTATTTATTAAAATGAATTTGAATGTGAAGGTAAAATGCCTGGCAATGTGTGGATTAGTACAAAAAGCCCAACGTTAATAAGAATAGAATACAAAAAATAATTTTTAGTTAGAGACTCAAGTTTTAGGAAAATATAATAAGAAGAAGAATAAAATAGAAAAAATAATTTTTAGTTACCGTATTTGACGGCATATAAGATGCACCCCCATTTCAGTAGGTCAGATTCAGGAAAAAAAGTTTTTAGTGTATTTAAGCATATATTGTTGAAAACAGTCTAGCTGTGCATTACACAAGAAGAAACATAGCTGTATAAAAGCAATTTGGCAGTACAGGGTAGGTAAAAGTACTGAGCGTAATCTGGGTTAGTGGGCATCATAGAGAAGATTAGTTGCAATGAAAAAAGTTCTTCTAGTTTCACTTGATACACTTTTTTTTCCCCAATTTTACTTTTCTATAGATTGGCATATTTTGAAAGTTGAGAATCAGTAAAAATATTAATATAAATAACTCTATGACTCAGGCCCCGACACTAACTTTTTTAATGACTGTCCCGAACAAAAATTATCAACTGTCCCGAATGGGGTTTAGACCGTCCCAAATGAGGGTTTGAACTGTCCCGAAACCAAAATATTTTTGTTTAATTCATTAGCATCATCTATACTTGTCTGTCATCAGTAGCATAATAACATGTAATAAAACATTAAGAAAAGCTGAAGCAGTGATAATTCTGGATATTTGGACAAAAAATCCATTTCCTAGTGTGTTTTGAGCTAAAAAAATAGTTTTTTACTTTGTTACCCTGAGTAGGGTTATTAGTATATAATTCGGTCCTTTTAAACTATCTCCCTCCACCATTATTCATTACATGGCTTTGAGAATAGACCTGTGGCGCCGTAGCCTCATTTTGAGGTCAGCATTCGGGCAATGACTGGACGGCCAATATTGGAATGTAGTACTAACTTTTATGAAAAATCTTTTACCGTCCCCGGCAAACTGTCCCGGATGACGTATTGATCGTGCCAGATATAATTTTTATCGTTGACGGGACGGTGTTAATGTCGAGCCCTGCTATGACTGCATTGTAATTTCTGAACAGTTATCAGATCCAACTATTTCTAAATCATGTGTTCTAAATTCAGAATGCTGCCTTTTCCAAAATGATGCAAGCAGTTTTATATTCTGCATTTATAACCAACATCAGCAGTCATCAGTAGCATAATAACATGTAATAAAACATTAGCTGAAGCTCCCCATAAGTTATTCATAGACCTGCGGCGCTGTAGCCTCATTTTGAGGTCAGCATTCGCAATGACTGGACGGCTAATATTGGAATGTGTACTAACTTTTATGAAAAATCTTTTACCGTCCCCGTCAAACTGTCCCGGATGATTTATTGATTGTGCCAGATGTAATTTTTATCGTCCCCAGGATGACGGACGGTGTTAATGTCGAGACCTGCATAGTAATTTCTGTAACAAACCCACTTTCAACAGTTATCAGATCCAACTATTTCTAAATCTGGAGAGGGAAAAAAATAGCCATGTGTTTGTGATTTGTGTTCTAAATACCATTTATTGTTTCAAAAGACTTGTGTTCAAAAGACTTGTGTTCTAAATACCATTTATTGTTTCAAAAAGAGGCACTTCCCAGTCAGAATATTCTAATATCTAAATGCTGCCTTTTTCCAGAATGTTAATAAATGCAAGCAGTTTTATATTCTGCATTTATAACCAACATCAGATAAACAATGCAGTTGTGCAAAGAAAGAGAAGAAAAAAAAGAAAAAAAAACTGTAATTAGTTAGATTCACAAGTTGTAGGAAAATATGGTTCTCCACTGAACATGTGTTTGAGTAAAATACTATATTGAATTATGTAAACACATTGAAGAAAGATAGATTAACACTGAACATGTGTTTGAGATTCCTGTTTTAACACTTAACATCCTGTTGAGAATTTTCTAAGTCCAGAGCATTCCTATAAGGATATATTTTTTAAAAATGGCTAAAAATGACCTTTGCATCTAAAGTTACCTGTTATTTCCCTTAAATGAAAGACTTCTAAACATGTTTAATATTACATCTAAACAAAGGCTATCATTTGGGGGTGGATTAGGAAAATGAAGGAGACTTCCAACCAGGTGAAATGAGGCGGTATAGGACTTTATGAGTTAAATAGCATTGTTTGTGTTATAGGTGATATACCCTATTGATCAATGGAATGCGCCGACGGGTTACTATAAGTAACAGGGATAATTGGGGCTTGGAGTAAGCCAATGTGAGTAAGCTAATAACTCTATTTGTTGGACGTAATTTCCACTTATCTGTATTGTATTTGTCTACTTTCTGTTAATACATTTTCCTACATTTGTTACCCGTCGTTTTGTTTTATTTTACCCCTTAAAACCTCACAACAGTTTCAAAGACACCTTTCCTAGTCATGATTTTTTATTATAATATTGCTGCCGTTTTCTGGGATATAATTAAATGCAAGCAGCTTTATATTCTGTATTTATTGCCAAGAAGAAGAAAAAAACTTAGCTTTCAGAAATCTTCTGACAAAGAGATCTTTATCTCGAAATATTAAGAATAAATCAAAGCTTATCAAACAACTATTTTTCTTTACACTTGCATTGTTATAGCCTTCAAAACCAACCACCAAACCAATATAAACACAATGCTTCAAGCAAATCATAAAACTCTTTAAAAAGAAAAAAAAACTGTATTCTTTTTTTTATTTGTCTTTGTCCAATGCAAACAACTGTTTTGTTTTTAATAATTTTGATATTTTCTTTATTTGTTTCCTGGGGCCATATTCAGGTATTCGGACTGTTGTCCTCATCTTTATTGTGGTATGTATAAACACAATGTTCAGACCACTGTAACCTCGGGCCTTGTTTAGGTGCTTCTTATTTACCTTAGAATATGCGACATCAGATGACAACTTTGAGCTCAAGCATGGTTTCAGTAGCCTAAACTTTGTGTTTATACATACCGCAATAAAGATGAGGACAACAGTCCAAAATATCAAAATTATTCATCAAAACAACTTTGAGCTCAAGCATGGTTTCAGTAGCCTAAACTTTGTGTTTATACATACCACAATAAAGATGAGGACAACAGTCCAAAATATCAAAATTATTCATCAAATGACAACTTTGAGCTCAAGCATGGTTTCAGTAGCCTAAACTTTGTGTTTATACATACCACAATAAAGATGAGGACAACAGTCCAAAATATCAAAATTATTCATCAAATGACACACTTTGAGCTCAAGCATGGTTTCAGTAGCCTAAACTTTGTGTTTATACATACCACAATAAAGATGAGGACAACAGTCCAAAATATCAAAATTATTCATCAAATAACAACTTTGAGCTCAAGCATGGTTTCAGTAGCCTAAACTTTGTGTTTATACATACCACAATAAAGATGAGGACAACAGTCCAAAATATCAAAATTATTCACATCTCAGAAACACAGACAAACAATATGTTTTGTTTTCTTACAGAATTTATCCTTGGTTTGTTTGTTTTTCCCGCCTTTTTTATGATTCCTTAATGTTTCTTGTTTTATGCCATGCAGAATGTCAACTTCACCATCGCGGGATGCAGAAGAAGTTCAAGTTGAACTGCAACCATCAGGGGATGGCACCACATCGCATGTCAAACGTAAATAACATTATACTTATTTGTCAGTGGTCAATGTTTGCTTTGTAATCGTAGTATTGGTTCTATAGATGTTGCTGATGTTTCTATCATGTGATTTTATTATTATCCAATCAGATTTTTTATATTGCTTCTTCTTTTTTTTTTTTTTTTTTTTCTCTTCTCTATTTAACAATTAAAGTTTCATCACAAAGTATTTTCATGTTCATTCACTATTGTTCATTGATAAATACATAATTAATATTATTGATCTTTTGAAAAATATTGAACTAAACAATAGTTCCAGCATGGAGTAAAATAATCTCTAATATTGTTGCTTTATTGTGTTGAACATATTGTGCAATATTGATACATCTGAAAAAAAAAAACTTGTATCATCAAGGTGATATGATACATAGAAGAAATTAAGTGCTTAATATATTTATTCAGCACCAGTATCTGGTGCTAACAGATACATACAAAAACACAGAACAATAAATTACAAGACAATTAACAAAACAACATACAAAAAATAGAGGAGGGTCAAATGCGGTGTAGCCAAATGCAGTAAGATCAGTCCGAATATTAATCAGTTTATTAATCAACTCTCAAAGTCCTTAATCAGAGACTATTTAAGGCTATGAGCCAGGCCATCTGGTAGAATGCTGAAGGGGTGCTAGCTACACTACGACAAAACTCTAACTGCTTAAATGTTTCTGAAAATTGTAAGTTTTAAATAAAACTGAAACTTGTCTACCAACTTGTCTTTCTCTTCTTTTTTAAGTTCACAGAATGTAATGACGAAAGGGAAACCACGTGTACTTTTAACCTTATTTATTAACATGCAACAACAACAGTCGATACAAGTACTTAGAGACAGTACTTACAGTTCAGTTGTTACTCTCTCACCAAGGGAAAAGTTCCTTCAGTCACAAGGGGCTGAGACAAGAGCTCGTTTCTACGAGGCTCGCACATTCATACCAAAACCGAGAAGACATTTTTTATTTCTTCCTCGCCACCTCACAAGGGACATTAACTCTTTCTCCTTCCTGTCCCCAAAACGCACAGGAGAGTTCAGGTCCCTACAGCACTATCGGAAGTCACCCACAACTCCCCGCAAAAAGTCCATTCTGCCCCCTCAAACCTCTCGACACCTCTTACTCAGAGTGGGCATAATGGCGTACCACATTCCTTCTTCCCCCAACCACATTCCTTTGCCTGTGTTACGTAGCGGGGTTGTTCGTCGTCACGTTACCAAATCGATATGTTACGTGGCGCCTTTTCTTTCACGGCACTAAATAGCAATATATAAGTTGCGTTATTCGTCTTTTCTTTCATACGCGTAAATCGCAATATGTGATTTCTATCGGGAGTTGGCAATACGCTCGCTAGTATCACGCGTAAAGTTTTTGGTGTTTACTACTGTCGTTATCAGGGAGTTTTGAGTTTGACAGGAAGTACACATTTTTTAAAAGGTTTTTCTAAGTCTGGCACAAGGCCACAAATATAGGTGCTGGGACGGCCATTATGTAACACCTGCCAGGGACAATTTCGCAGGCCAGGCATCTCGAACACTGAGTCAGATAAGTTCAACTCGTTACTACAGTTTCATCCAATAAACCAAGGTTTCAGATTTGACCTTTCTCAAGGAAACTAAATAACTGTAAAAGTCCAATATTGCATATAGCAAAATAAAAAATTAATTTAACAACTTTTCAAATGACTAGATAACTAAATATATAGACAACTAAATATATAGACAACTAAATACGTAGTCTTGAATGAACAAAAATTCTCAAGTGAATATAGTATTATGCAAAGTCCTGATGTCACCCATTTTTTAAATTATTTCAGTAAGGTTAGAATAGGCTATAAATATTTATATATTTACCAACTCCTACACATGGGTAGGATGTGACACAAGGTCAGTTTCTTAAGCCGAGTTTATCTTGGTCAGCCTATGAACTTTTCAGCCTATGAACTTTTTTTGCATAGAAAATCAGCATCTGCAATTCATTTGTTTTTGGGGATGGGTATCCTATTTGAAGAATAATTAAAGTCCAATTACCGTCGAACTTGGAAGACAAGGCAGCAAAGCTACAAGGTCCACTTCAAAATGACAGAGTATATATAAGACTCCACAATGTCATTCAAATCAATCAGTCAAGCAGCCAATCAGAACTCAAGGAATGGAATCACCCAAATTACCCAGATTCATGGATGGATCATTCTTGAGTCCTATTTATACCAGCTGTCTTGGACACTGCTTGAGTTGTTCTTAGCTGCTGTTATTCAAACTAACAGTAAGCTAACTGAATTCAATACTATTCAATACACAACTACCTCATTCACCAAGCAGTTCACGAAAGGCCATTTAATCAGACAAGAAAAAATTGTGAAAATATTTTGATCCAAAGATGACAGACTGCCAACTCGTGGCTTTCTCAAATATTGATTATTTATAAAACGAATTATGCAAATCCTATTGTTTCTCTCTCTGATCTTGTTATTAGCTAATAAAAATGTACAGTATTGATAAAACTAAAAAAGATGAAACATCATAAAAATGAGGTTTATCTACAAGATTATTGCAGAAAGAATATGGTGAAAATTGGCAAGAATACAAAAAGGTCAATCCAATAAAAATCCTTATTTCAATATCAACTAGATCCATGAAAATTCCGTAGTTGCTAACAAATAATATCTACTGAAGGTGCGTTTTTGTAATGGGTAGAGTCATAGGAAATGGACTTGTTGACCCAAGTTCAAATCCTGGACGAAGCCGTCTGCATTTCATGTAGTGCTGGTACCCTTGGGAAAGATATGAATCCAACTAGTCTCCCTCCAGCTGTAGGTAAATTGTTGAGCAGACTGGGTTCTTTAACTTTGGTTAGGCAACCAGTCTAGGAGAAAGAAAACTCTGAATTCAAACCTGTTAAACCCAGCTTAATAAATTGACCTTGTGTCACATCCTGTGGAGAGGTTGGTATATATATATATATATATATATATATATATATATATATATATATGTATGTATATATATATTTGTTTTTTTTCTTTGTAATGAGGATCATTCCATGTGTAGTTTAACCGTAGTGATACAGGTAAACGGTAATGAGAGCTCAATGTGCCTAGTGCCAGTAAGTGGATGGACAGAGCAATATCTATCAATAATGGAGATGTAAAATGATGTAAAAATCCCCCAAAATCTTTCATCTTTTAATGAGTTGTAAAAATTCTACTTTTCTATTTTATGATTAGAATTAAATCTTAATCATGTAAAATAATTTTTTGTTAGTGGCGGTTTTAAATCTATTAATAATGGAGATTCGCTTCCGGTTTTTGTCTGTAACAAAAATTACGTCACTGCTTACGTCACATTACCCAACACATAATCCAACGTCATAACATATAATAAATATACTCAAAATGTGAGCATGCAACGTTAGACAATCCTCATTGTTTCAATAAATAGATGCTCTTTATATATAAATTGTTTTATTCTAATATAATATTTAAAGTTATCGGAACTGTTTCCATTTCAAATTGTCTTTCTTTCTTTCTTTCTTTTTTTTTTTTACTCCTTTAATAAATTTGACGATTTTACATACTTATGGTACATACTCTATGACATTGAATTTTCAGCTCCTATCTCCTCAGGTAATATTTTTCAAAAAAATTATTTTTACATTGCCCGGAGGGTGTCTTTTATTTTGCTAGTATTGTATAAAGGAAGAAAAAACTTTAGATTTGTTTCATTTTGATAATTTTATTTTTATTCTTTATTTTTATTTTATTTATTTTTATTTTTTATTTTTTTATTTTATTTTATTTATTTCATTCATTTATTTTATTTATTTATTTATTTTATTTATTGTTTTATTTATATTTATTTTATTTATTTATTTATTTATTTTATTTATCTTACTTTTATTTTTATTTATTTTTATTTTGCTAGTATTGTATAAAGGAAGAAAAAAACTTTAGATTTGCTTCATTTTGATAATTTATTTCAACTGCATCAATGCAGAATGATCAGGTCAAAACACACTGAAAGCAGCTAGATCACTAGAGTTAAGCAGCAACGAGCCTATTCAATACTTAATTGGGTGACCACTTAAACAACAGCAGGTGCTGTAAGTAATCTGAGTCCTTTGTTTATCAAAAATGACTTGGATTAGATAACCCAAAAAGGATTGATACGCTGTAAACCAACCAACCAACCAGAGTAAACTATATGAACATAAATCCCACTGTAATTTTCTAGTGTTACCATTAATTTTAAAATCTATACTACACTTCCTTACAAAAATGATAGGCTATGCCTATCCATTACATAACACACAGACATTTTTTCCACTGCTTTACTGCTAGTTTCAAAATCTACACTCCACTTACTTACAAAATTAATAGGCTATGCCTATCCATTACATAACACACAGACATGTGTTTCCACTGCTTTACTGTTAGATTCAAAATCTATACTACAATTCCTTACAAAAATGATAGGCTATGCCTATTTATTGTGTAACAATATCATCTATTATCTCATGCTTCTTCTGTTTTCCTTTGACTCTTTGACTGCATCCTCTTATTCTTCCTAGTATTATTATTTTCCAACCTTCTTTGTCCACTCTGGATATTTTTTATCTAAACGTTATATAAAAATGAATTTCTTTATGAATGTGGGAGAAAAAAGAAATAAAGAATGCATGAATATTTTCTATTGCATCCTCTCTTTTATCTTTCTTTTACTCTATCTTCATAATATTCTCTCTTCAAATCTCTTCTTTCTGTTGGCTTCAGGTTCATTGAATAAAAATATGTAGTATATCTTCTATTCATCTCAAAGATGGCTACAGATTAACTCTGAAGACTAACCCAATAAACAACACGCGTAAATTACAAGATGGCGGCTCTAATACTAATATTATTATAACAATCATACAATAGGTGGTGTTCACTTCCGCCAGAGTCTTTAGAGTAAATATCTGTCCAGAATATAATTCCAGGATACTACAGGTGTTACAAAGGATTATTCGGCATTCTGATTTAAATTGCTTATTATTTCATATCGGTGAACACACAATATTATACCAAGATACTGCATATACCAAAATTCATTTTCAGCTTTCTAAGAAGACAAAGAATTCTACTTAACTTGTCTATTGTAAATTTCTTGTAGATTGAAAGTTTTTAAATGTTTCAAAATTCTCCTTTGCATGGATGTTATTAGTAATTTCTTTCCGTGTCTGTTTTTTTTGTTTGTTTTTGTTTGTTTTTTTTTTCCTTTATATTAGTTGCATTTACTGTTTATTATTTTAAACACACGCACATGCACACATAAACACACGCTCTTATATATATATATATATATATATATATATATATATATATGTAAAAATGGGAAATTGGAAATGAATCCAACAATATGAGGAAGAATGAATAAAGAAAAGAAAGAACAGAATGGATAATAAAAGATGAATTTAATCAATATCACTTGCACATGTGTTTCGGTAAGTTCATCAGTGTGAAAATATTCCGCACACAGAGAAGATTCGACCTTCATCAAAAAAAAAAAAAAAAAAAAAAAAAAAATGATCTATTATCAAAGTTAGGTTCTTTTTATGAACGATTACCTTTTAATGATTTCACCGTTTTTTGCAAAACAAATAACATACACTAGGTTCGGGAATTTTCAACATGTTAAGGATAAATAATAACACTTTATTTTTGCAATACAAAATTGTTTCTACCATAACCCCTAGAAAAATCTAATATCCAAATTCTAACAGTCTATTTCAGCATTCCAAAAGTGATTTTAAAAAAATTCTCTTCAAACATTTCTAAAAATTCTCCGTTTTTCCCCAACGAATTTTTTCATTCAAAATAAAATTTCACTCTGATGAAGGTCGAATCTTCTCTGTGTGCGGAATATTTTCACACAGATGAACTGACCGAAACACATGTGTAAGTGATATTGATTAAATTCATCTTTTATTATCCATTCTGTTCTTTCTTTTCTTTATTCATTCTTCCTCATATATATATTATATATATATTATATATATATATATATATTATATATAGGTAATAGTATCCAATTGACTGGTATGTTGGGGATTATTCTATTTGGAATCGTCAATATATCCTGTACATCCACAATGCATGCTCATGTTAATGCACACCTATAGATTAATGCAAGGATTATTTCAAAATCCTAAGAGAGCTCAATTATGATAACTAATAAATTAATTATATATAGAGCAATATTTATACTTTCAATAAGAAAAAAAACTTAATAAACTGTCATTTGGATATTATGAATTTATTTCGACCAGAACTCAATAATTGAGCCCAGTTTCATCAGACAGCCAACTACATAATAACAAAGAAAACAAAACTGGAATGGATAATTTATTTATATATATATATATATATATTATATATATATATATATATATATATATATAGTTGGAGGTGTTGGCATAATGGTTAGAGTCGCAGGAAATGGACTCGTCAACTCGAGTTCAAATCCTAGACAACGCTTTTGCATTTCTCATAGCACTAATACCCTTGGGAAAGGTATGAATCCATATATTCTCCCTCCAGCTATGGGTAAAATAGTAGGGCAGATTGGGCTCTTTAACCTTAGATAGGTAACCAGTCTAGGAGAAGGAAACTCTGAATTTGAAAATACTGAGTTCAGTCATTGAATAATTTGTGGCATTGCTTGTGCACCAATTCTTTCCTATCGACTGTGCCAAAAAGTCTGGATGGTCCAATACAAGCCTTCACCACCATAAACAAACCACTGTGTAGGTTGTTCATTGGATAAACCCTCATCCGTCGAAAACGACGAGAGAGTCCATTTTTTATATATATATATATATATATATATATATATATATGTGTGTGGAGAAAGGTAGACAGACACAGGATGTTGTAGAAAATGGATGTTTATTGTAGGTAAAACATACACACATACACTCAAAACCAATCCTAACCCAAACACCTAACACCTGTGGCACTATCAGAATCCACCATGATACACTCCCTATTAGAGAAAAGGAAAATCCACCTCCAACCTCTTCTGACACCATCAACCGACCCCCTCCCCCACTTATTCACGACCTCCTCAATTCATTAGAAAGAAAATGTTCACCACTGAAGCAAGAACTCTATTCCTAAAAGTCCTGAAGAAGGTCTAACAGACTGAAATGTTGCATCGTCGACATCACTACCTACAATAAACATCCATTTTCTACAACATCCCGTGTTTGTTCTATCTTTCTCCACATACTGTCAGATAATCTCCTCATATTTCTCCCATATATATATATATATATAATATATTATATATATATTTAATATTATTTTATTTATATTTGCTTGAAGGCAATTACAATGTGTATATCGTATAAAATTCGATAACTATAGAAAATAATCATGACAAGTAAACTTCGGCAAACAATTGTGCAGTGTGTAGAACATCGTACACACTGTTTTAACTTTATTAAGTTCTCATCAGCGATGTATACTAACGATTTCCCTCCGACAAAATCAAAACCAGGAGTCAGTAGGAAGAGTCAGAGAGACTTTTACCATTTGGCCACCGATATGCTCCGCACAATCCAGGCGAAATTAACCTATAATAAAGGGCCGGGTTAGCTCAGTCCGTAGAGCGTTCGGCTAGAAACCACAAGGTTCCTAGTTCGATACCCACCCTCGCCAACTCAGCATTATGAGTAGCAACAGGGATCTATGCGGTAAAGTAAGGAGCTGATGGTAGGGTGTGGTGCTCCACCTCAGACGCTAAAACAATCTTCCTTGGTCTAGCGCTAGTGAAAAGGGGATAGACTCCCCTCGCTGCATGGCTGATACCGACATTAGGCCGCTCTGACGAATTTACTTTACTTACTTACTTACATTATAACATATATACATTTATACAGTGGCCTATAAAAGTTTTTTAGCCAGTTGAATAAACTTCATCCAATTTCAAAGTTTAAATTACACAATACTCAACTCAACATAAATAAACAATATTGACTTTAGGATGGAGTAGGTATTTACCCAACCGTCTTGCTACGGGTA
>CM042145.1:42795444-42796649 GCA_023376005.1 Doryteuthis pealeii | reverse complement strand
TGATGGTGTCAGAAGAGGTTGGAGTGGATTTTTCCTTTCTCTAATAGGGAGTGTATCCATGGTGGTTCTGATAGTGCCAGGTGTTAGGTGTTTGGGTTAGATGTTTTGAGTGTATATGTGAATGTTTGCTTAATAAACATCCATTTTCTACAACATCCTGTGTCTGTCTACCTTCTCACACATGATATATTATATTATATATATATATATATAATAAAAAATGGACTCTCTCGTCGTTTTCGACGGATGAGGGTTTATCCAATGAACAACCTACACAGTTGGTGTTTATGGTGGTGAAGGCTTGTATTGGACCATCCAGACTTTTTTGCACAGTCGATAGGAAAGAATTGGTGCACAAGCAATGCCACAAATTATTCAATGACTGAACTCAGTATTTTCAAATTCAGAGTTTCCTTCTCCTAGACTGGTTACCTATCTAAGTTAAAGAGCCCAATTTGCCCTACTATTTTACCCATAGCCTGGAGGGAGAATATATTGGAATTCATACCTTCCCAAGGGTATTAGTGCTATGAAATGCAAACAGTGTTGTCTAGAATGTGAACTCGAGTTGACGAGTCCATTTCCTGCGACTCTTACCATTATGCCACGCCACCTAACTATATATTATATATATATATATATATTTATATATTATAAATTATCCATTCCAGTTTGTTTTTCTTGGTTATGATGTAGTTGGCTGTCTGATGAAAACTGGGCTCAATTATTGAGTTCTGGTCGAAAATAAATTCCATCATATCCAAATGACGGTTTATTAAGTTTTTTATTCTTATTGAAAGTATAAATATTGCTCTATATATAATTAATTTATTAGTTATCATACATTGAGCTCTCTTAGGGATTGAAATAATCCTTGCATTAATCTATAGGTGTGCATTAACATGAGCATGCATTGGGATGTACAGGATATATTTGACGATTACAATATAATATCCCCAACATACCAGTCAATTGGATACTATTACCTATATATTATATATATATTATATATATATATATATATATATATAATATATGAGGAAGAATGAATAAAGAAAGAAAGAACAGAATGGATAATAAAGATGAATTTAATCATATCACTTACACATGTGTTTTCGGTCATTCATCTGTGTGAAAATATTCCGCACACAGAGAGATTCGACCTTCATCAGAGAGAAATTTTATTTTGAATGAAAAAATTCTTG
>CM042145.1:42782944-42790444 GCA_023376005.1 Doryteuthis pealeii | reverse complement strand
TTAATAAATAAGGTTAAAAGTACACGTGGTTTCCCTTTCGTCATTACATTCTGTGAACTTAAAAAAGAAGAGAAAGACAAGTTGGTAGACAAGTTTCAGTTTTATTTAAAACTTACAATTTTCAGAAACATTTAAGCAGTTAGAGTTTTGTCGTAGTGTAGCTAGCACCCCTTCAGCATTCTACCAGATGGCCTGGCTCATAGCCTTAAATAGTCTCTGATTAAGGACTTTGAGAGTTGATTAATAAACTGATTAATATTCGGACTGATCTTACTGCATTTGGCTACACCGCATTTGACCCTCCTCTATTTTTTGTATGTTGTTTTGTTAATTGTCTTGTAATTTATTGTTCTGTGTTTTTGTATGTATCTGTTAGCACCAGATACTGGTGCTGAATAAATATATTAAGCACTTTAATTTCTTCTATGTATCATTCACCTTGATGATACAAGTTTTTTTTTTTTTCAGATGTATCAATATTGCACAATATGTTCAACACAATAAAGCAACAATATTAGAGATTATTTTACTCCATGCTGGAACTATTGTTTAGTTCAATATTTTTCAAAAGATCAATAATATTAATTATGTATTTAGCAATGAACAATAGTGAATGAACATGAAAATACTTTGTGATGAAACTTTAATTGTTAAATAGAGAAGAGAAAAAGAAAAAAAAAAAAAGAAGCAATATAAAAAATCTGATTGGATAATAATAAAATCACATGATAGAAACATCAGCAACATCTATAGAACCAATACTAAGATTACAAAGCAAACATTGACCACTGACAAATAAGTATTAATGTTATTTACGTTTGACATGCGATGTGGTGCATCCCTGATGGTTGCAGTTCAACTTGAACTTCTTCTGCATCCCGCGATGGTGAAGTTGACATTCTGCATGGCATAAAACAAGAAACATTAAGGAATCATAAAAAAGGCGGAAAAAAAAACAACCAAGGATAAATTCTGTAAGAAAACAAAACATATTGTTTGTCTGTGTTTTCTGAGATGTGAATAATTTTGATATTTTGGACTGTTGTCCTCATCTTTATTGTGGTATGTATAAACACAAAGTTTAGGCTACTGAAACCATGCTTGAGCTCAAAGTTGTTATTTGATGAATAATTTTGATATTTTGGACTGTTGTCCTCATCTTTATTGCGGTATGTATAAACACAAAGTTTAGGCTACTGAAACCATGCTTGAGCTCAAAGTGTGTCATTTGATGAATAATTTTGATATTTTGGACTGTTGTCCTCATCTCTTTATTGTGGTATGTATAAACACAAGTTTAGGCTACTGAAACCATGCTTGAGCTCAAAGTTGTTATTTGATGAATAATTTTGATATTTTGGACTGTTGTCCTCATCTTTATTGCGGTATGTATAAACACAAAGTTTAGGCTACTGAAACCATGCTTGAGCTCAAAGTGTGTCATTGATGAATAATTTTGATATTTTGGACTGTTGTCCTCATCTTTATTGCGGTATGTATAAACACAAGTTTAGGCTACTGAAACCATGCTTGAGCTCAAAGTTGTCATCTGATGTCGATATTCTAAGGTAAATAAGAAGCACCTAACAAGGCCCGAGGTTACAGTGGTCTGAACATTGTGTTTATACATACCACAATAAAGATGAGGACAACAGTCCGAATACCTGAATATGGCCCCAGGAAACAAATAAAGAAAATATCAAAATTATTAAAAACAAACAGTTGTTTGCATTGGACAAAGACAAATAAAAAAAGAATACAGTTTTTTTCTTTTTAAAGAGTTTTATGATTTGCTTGAAGCATTGTGTTTATATTGGTTTGGTGGTTGGTTTTGAAGGCTATAACAATGCAAGTGTAAAGAAAAATGAGTTGTTTGATAAGCTTTGATTTATTCTTAATATTTCGAGATAAAGATCTCTTTGTCAGAAGATTTCTGAAAGCTAAGTTTTTTTCTTCTTCTGGCAATAAATACAGAATATAAAGCTGCTTGCATTTAATTATATCCCAGAAAACGGCAAGCAATATTATAATAGAAAATCATGACTAGGAAAGGTGTCTTTGAAACTGTTGTGAGGTTTTAAGGGGTAAAATAAGACAAAACGACGGGTAACAAATGTAGGAAAATGTATTAACAGAAAGTAGACAAATACAATACAGATAAGTGGAAAATTACGTCCGACAAATAGAGTTATTAGCTTACTCACATTGGCTTACTCCAAGCCCCAATTATCCTGTTACTTATAGTAACCCGTCGGCGCATTCCATTGATCAATAGGGTATATCACCTATAACACAAACAATGCTATTTAACTCATAAAGTCCTATACCGCCTCATTCACCTGACTGGAAGTCTCCTTCATTTTCCTAATCACCCCAAATGATAGCCTTTGTTTAGATGTAATATTAAACATGTTTAGAAGTCTTTCATTTAAGGGAAATAACAGGTAACTTTAGATGCAAAGGTCATTTTAGCCATTTTTAAAAAATATATCCTTATAGGAATGCTCTGGACTTAGAAAATTCTCAACAGGATGTTAAGTGTTAAAAACAGAATCTCAAACACATGTTCAGTGTTAATCTATTTATGTTAATAAATATATTATTTTCAAAATATATTTTTTGATTGTATTATTTATATGATAAATTTATAATAAAATTTTCATAATTCTTCAATATATATTTAATAATAAATTATATTTAATTTATTATGTTTATTAATTTATATTAAATTATATTTTAATAATATTTAATTATATTTAATTTATTATGTTTTTATGTTTATTATTTATATTAAATTATATTTAATAATAAATTTTCATAATTCTTCAAATATATATTTATAATAAATTATATCTAATTTATTATGTTTATTATGTTTATTAATTTTATTAAATTATATTTAATAATAAATTTTCATAATTCTTCAAATATATATTTTCAAAATGTATTTTAAGAGTTAAAAACAGGAATCTCAAACACATGTTCAGTGGGAGAACCATATTTTCCTACAACTTGTGAATCTAACTAATTACAGTTTTTTTTTTCTTTTTTTTCTTCTCTTTCTTTGCACAACTGCATTGTTTATCTGATGTTGGTTATAAAATGCAGAATATAAAACTGCTTTGCATTTATTAACATTCTGGAAAAAGGCAGCATTTAGATATTAGAATATTCTGACTGGGAAGTGCCTCTTTTTGAACAATAATGGTTATTTAGAACCACACAGTCTTTTTAAACAATAAATGGTATTTTAGAACACAGTCTTTTGAAACAATAAATGGTATTTAGAACACAAATCACAAAAACAATGGCTTTTTTTTCCCTCTTCCGATTTAGAATAGTTGGATCTGATAACTGTGAAAGTGGTTTGTGATTTGTGTTCTATATACCATATTGTTCAACAAGACTTGTGTTTCTAAAACCATTTATTGTTTCAAAAGACTTGTGTTCTAAATACCATTTATTGTTTCAAAAGAGGCACTTCCCAGTCAGAATATCTAATATCTAAATGCTGCCTTTTTCCAGAATGTTAATAAATGCAAGCAGTTTTATATTCTGCATTTATAACCAACATCAGATAAACAATGCAGTTGTGCAAAGAAAGAGAAGAAAAAAAGAAAAAAAAACTGTAATTAGTTAGATTCACAAGTTGTAGGAAAATATGGTTCTCCACTGAACATGTGTTTGAGATTCCTTTTTAACTCTTAAAATACATTTTGAAAATATATATTTGAAGAATTATGAAAATTTATTATTAAAATATAATTTAATATAAATTAATAAACATAATAAACATAATAAATTAGATATAATTTATTATTAAATATATATTGAAGAATTATGAAAATTTATTATTAAATATAATTTAATATAAATTAATAAACATAATAAACATAATAAATTAAATATAATTAAATATTATTAAATATAATTTAATATAAATTAATAAACATAATAAATTAAATATAATTTATTATTAAATATATATTGAAGAATTATGAAAATTTATTATTAAAATTTATCATATAAATAATACAATCAAAAATATATTTTGAAAAATATATTTATTAACATAAATAGATTAACACTGAACATGTGTTTGAGATTCCTGTTTTAACACTTAACATCCTGTTGAGAATTTTCTAAGTCCAGAGCATTCCTATAAGGATATATTTTTTAAAAATGGCTAAAAATGACCTTTGCATCTAAAGTTACCTGTTATTTCCCTTAAATGAAAGACTTCTAAACATGTTTAATATTACATCTAAACAAAGGCTATCATTTGGGGTGGATTAGGAAAATGAAGGAGACTTCCAGTCAGGTGAAATGAGGCGGTATAGGACTTTATGAGTTAAATAGCATTGTTTTGTTTATAGGTGATATACCCTATTGATCAATGGAATGCGCCGACGGGTTACTATAAGTAACAGGGATAATTGGGCTTGGAGTAAGCCAATGTGAGTAAAGCTAATAACTCTATTTGTCGGACGTAATTTCCACTTATCTGTATTGTATTTGTCTACTTTCTGTTAATACATTTTCCTACATTTGTTACCCGTCGTTTTGTTCTTATTTTACCCCTTAAAACCTCACAACAGTTTCAAAGACACCTTTCCTAGTCATGTTTTCTATTATAATATTGCTGCCGTTTTCTGGATATAATTAAATGCAAGCAGCTTTATATTCTGTATTTATTGCCAAGAAGAAGAAAAAACTTAGCTTTCAGAAATCTTCTGACAAAGAGATCTTTATCTCGAAATATTAAGAATAAATCAAAGCTTATCAAACAACTTCATTTTTCTTTACACTTGCATTGTTATAGCCTTCAAAACCAACCACCAAACCAATATAAACACAATGCTTCAAGCAAATCATAAAACTCTTTAAAAAGAAAAAAAAAACTGTATTCTTTTTTTTATTTGTCTTTGTCCAATGCAAACAACTGTTTTGTTTTTAATAATTTTGATATTTTCTTTATTTGTTTCCTGGGGCCATATTCAGGTATTCGACTGTTGTCCTCATCTTTATTGTGGTATGTATAAACACAATGTTCAGACCACTGTAACCTCGGGCCTTGTTTAGGTGCTTCTTATTTACCTTAGAATATGCGACATCAGATGACAACTTTGAGCTCAAGCATGGTTTCAGTAGCCTAAACTTTGTGTTTTATACATACCGCAATAAAGATGAGGACAACAGTCCAAAATATCAAAATTATTCATCAAATGACACACTTTGAGCTCAAGCATGGTTTCAGTAGCCTAAACTTTGTGTTATACATACCGCAATAAAGATGAGGACAACAGTCCAAAATATCAAAATTATTCATCAAATAACAACTTTGAGCTCAAGCATGGTTTCAGTAGCCTAAACTTTGTGTTTATACATACCACAATAAAGATGAGGACAACAGTCCAAAATATCAAAATTATTCATCAATGACACACTTTGAGCTCAAGCATGGTTTCAGTAGCCTAAACTTGTGTTTATACATACCGCAATAAGATGAGGACAACAGTCCAAAATATCAAAATATTCATTCACAATAACAACTTTGAGCTCAAGCATGGTAGCCTAAACTTTTGTGTTTATACATACCACAATAAAGATGGACAACAGTCCAAAATATCAAAATTATTCACATCTCAGAAACACAGACAAACAATATTGTTTTCTTACAGAATTTATCCTTGGTTTTTTTTTTCCCGCCTTTTTTATGATTCCTATAATGTTTTTTTTTATGCCATGCAGAATGTCAACTTCACCATCGCGGGATGCAGAAGAAGTTCAAGTTGAACTGCAACCATCAGGGGATGGCACCACATCGCATGTCAAACGTAATAACATTATACTTATTTGTCAGTGGTCAATGTTTGCTTTGTAATCTAGTATTGGTTCTATAGATGTGCTGATGTTTCTATCATGTGATTTTATTATTATCCAATCAGATTTATATTGCTTCTTCTTTTTTTTTTTTCTTTTTTCTCTTCTCTATTTAACAATTAAAGTTTCATCACAAAGTATTTTCATGTTCATTCACTATTGTTCATTGCTAAATACATAATTAATATTATTGATCTTTTGAAAAATATTGAACTAAACAATAGTTCCAGCATGGAGTAAAATAATCTCTAATATTGTTGCTTTATTGTGTTGAACATATTGTGCAATATTGATACATCTGAAAAAAAAAAAACTTGTATCATCAAGGTGATATGATACATAGAAGAAATTAAGTGCTTAATATATTTATTCAGCACCAGTATCTGTGCTAACAGATACATACAAAAACACAGAACAATAAATTACAAGACAATTACAAAACAACATACAAAAAATAGAGGAGGGTCAAATGCGGTGTAGCCAAATGCAGTAAGATCAGTCCGAATATTAATCAGTTTATTAATCAACTCTCAAAGTCCTTAATCAGAGACTATTTAAGGCTATGAGCCAGGCCATCTGTAGTAGAATGCTGAAGGGTGCTAGCTACACTACGACAAAACTCTAACTGCTTAAATGTTTCTGAAAATTGTAAGTTTAAATAAAAACTGAAACTTGTCTACCAACTTGTCTTCTCTTCTTTTTTAAGTTCACAGAATGTAATGACGAAAGGGAAACCACGTGTACTTTTAACCTTATTTATTAACATGCAACAACAACAGTCGATACAAGTACTTAGAGACAGTACTTACAGTTCAGTTGTTACTCTCTCACCAAGGGAAAAGTTCCTTCAGTCACAAGGGGCTGAGACAAGAGCTCGTTTCTACGAGGCTCGCACATTCATACCAAAACCGAGAAGACATTTTTTATTTCTTCCTCCCACCTCACAAGGGACATTAACTCTTTCTCCTTCCTGTCCCCAAAACGCACAGGAGAGTTCAGGTCCCTACAGCACTATCGGAAGTCACCCACAACTCCCCGCAAAAAAGTCCATTCTGCCCCCTCAAACCTCTCGACACCTCTTACTCAGAGTGGGCATAATGGCGTACCACATTCCTTCTTCCCCCAACCACATTCCTTTGCCTGTGTTACGTAGCGGGTGTTCGTCGTCACGTTACCAAATCGATATGTTACGTGGCGCCTTTTCTTTCACGGCACTAAATAGCAATATATAAGTTGCGTTATTCGTCTTTTCTTTCATACGCGTAAATCGCAATATGTGATTTCTATCGGGAGTTGCAATACGCTCGCTAGTATCACGCGTAAATTTTTGGTGTTTACTACTGTCGTTATCAGGGAGTTTTGAGTTTGACAGGAAGTACACATTTTTTAAAAGGTTTTCTAAGTCTGGCACAAGGCCACAAATATAGGTGCTGGGACGGCCATTATGTAACACCTGCCAGGGACAATTTCGCAGGCCAGGCATCTCGAACACTGAGTCAGATAAGTTCAACTCGTTACTACAGTTTCATCCAATAAACCAAGGTTTCAGATTTGACCTTTCTCAAGGAAAACTAAATAACTGTAAAAGTCCAATATTGCATATAGCAAAAATAAAAA
>CM042145.1:42767944-42777944 GCA_023376005.1 Doryteuthis pealeii | reverse complement strand
TTGTGCACCAATTCTTTCCTATCGACTGTGCCAAAAAGTCTGGATGGTCCAATACAAGCCTTCACCACCATAAACAAACCACTGTGTAGGTTGTTCATTGGATAAACCCTCATCCGTCGAAAACGACGAGAGAGTCCATTTTTTATATATATATATATATATATATATATATATATATGTGTGGAGAAAGGTAGACAGACACAGGATGTTGTAGAAAATGGATGTTTATTGTAGGTAAAACATACACACATACACTCAAAACCAATCCTAACCCAAACACCTAACACCTGTGGCACTATCAGAATCCACCATGATACACTCCCTATTAGAGAAAAGGAAAATCCACCTCCAACCTCTTCTGACACCATCAACCGACCCCCTCCCCCACTTATTCACGACCTCCTCAATTCATTAGAAAGAAAATGTTCACCACTGAAGGAAGAACTCTATTCCTAAAGTCCTGAAGAAGGTCTAACAGACTGAAATGTTGCATCGTCGACATCACTACCTACAATAAACATCCATTTTCTACAACATCCCGTGTTTGTCTATCTTTCTCCACATACTGTCAGATAATCTCCTCATATTTCTCCCATATATATATATATATATATATATATATATATATTATATATTATTATTTATATGTTTGCTTGAAGGCAATTACAATGTGTATATCGTATAAAATTCGATAACTATAGAAAATAATCATGACAAGTAAACTTCGGCAAACAATTGTGCAGTGTGTAGAACATCGTACACACTGTTTTAACTTTATTAAGTCTCATCAGCGATGTATACTAACGATTTCCCTCCGACAGAAATCAAAACCAGGAGTCCAGTAGGAAGAGTCAGAGAGACTTTTACCATTTGGCCACCGATATGCTCCGCACAATCCAGGCGAAATTAACCTATATATATAAGGGCCGGTTAGCTCAGTCGGTAGAGCGTTCAGCTAGAAACCACAAGGTTCCTAGTTCGATACCCGCCCTCGCCAACTCAGCGTATGAGTAGCACAGGGATCTATGCGGTAAAGTAAGGAGCTGATGGTAGGTGTGGTGCTCCACCTCAGACGCTAAAACAATCTCCTTGGTCTAGCGCTAGTGAAAAGGGGATAGACTCCCTTGCTGCATGGCTGATACCGACATTAGGCCGCTCTGACGAATTTACTTTACTTACTTACTTACATTTATACATATATACATTTATACAGTGGCCTATGAAAAGTTTTTAGCCAGTTGAAATAAACTTCAACCAATTTCAAAGTTTAATTACATAATACTCAACTCAACATAAATAAACAATATTTGGAGCTAGGATGGAGTAGGTATTTACCCAACCCGTTTGCTACGGGTAGGATGTGGCACAAGGTCACAAGTAATGAGGCATCCAGCAATGATATTCAGTCATAATGGACTTGCGAGACAAGTTCGTTCACCATTAGACCACTGTTGGGACGCCTAAATAATTTACCCTACAGATAGGTTTTGACACAAAGTCACAAGTATGGGGCATCCAGTGAGGACCGAAATCGCTTTTTCAGTAGTAACGGGTTTCAGAGACTAGCTTGCTAACCATTACACTATGATAGGACACCTTGGAGCTAGTATGGAGTGGGTCCTTCATTTGTAAATTTCAGTTCCTGTATTCTATTTTTCATGGATTTGATCCAAGTTATCAACAATCGTCTGATCCATATTTTGTCACTCTTTTAGCAATTTTTCTTTAAGGGTTTGCTACCAAACATGGTCTATTTGATTCATGTCAGGACTTTGGGTAACTCATGGCAGAGATTTGATTCCTTGCAATTTCTTCCAGGCCTCACATTACACAAGCCAAAATTGCTGTAATCAAATGGTGGCTAAAAACTTATCATAGCCCACTGTATACCATCATACCTTATACCATGAAAGTCGTGCATATACTCTATGTTGTTATCATACCTTTATTTATTGATTTTAATTAAAGCATGTAAATAGTTTTAAAGTAATTAACAAGTTTATTTATTCATACCTTTTATTTTGTATTATTATTATTATTATTATTATTATTGTTGTTGTTGTTGATGTTGATGTTGATGTTGTTCTGTTTATTTTGACAAAATAAACCTTGAAACTGATTTTTTTTTTCTTTCTTTTTTGTTTTTTTTTTTTGTTTTTTTTTTTGTTTTTTCAATCATTTCAATTATATGATTTTATATTTTTATCTGATATTTTTTACATTTCATCTTGAATTTGTTTCCATTATTTTAATATTTCCATTTGAATGATTCTTATAAATCCACGGCTCAAGACTAATTTTTTTTTCACAACTGTCCTGGTGGGACTGTCCAGAAAAACAATTTTAACAGTCCTGAAATTAAAATGTTTTTTATTTGTTTTTTTTTATTTGTTTTTTTTTTATTACTTGTTTGTTTGTTTTTTTGTTTTGTTTTGTTTTTTCACTTTATTATTCATAGTTGTTAGTAGCATACTAAAAACACTATTAAAACGTTTAGGAAATAAATATTTATTTTGGTCTATTTAGTCTTTGCTGCCAAACTGTATTGAATCACAGCAGCAGTGTGGAGAGGTGGGATTTGCTGCTTGGGCAACAATTCATCCTCCATATCAACCCACCCAAGCTACGTAGTTCCACTAAAAAGAAAAAAAAAATGTGTGTGAAATAAAGACAAATTTTAAAGTCATTGGACAAATTCCAAAACAAAAATATTTTTTATAAAATATTAAAATTTGAAGGCAATACAATGCGTATTGTATTGCCTTCGAATGTTAATATTTTATAACATACTTAACAATGCTTCAAGCAAATTACCAATTACTTTTAAAAATATTTTTAATTGATGACACAAAAAAACAGGGATTTACCCAACCAGTTCACCACAAGTAGATGTGACTCAAAGTTGCAAGTATGGACCATCCACCGATGATTGAACTTGCTATTCAGTATTATTAGATCAAGCAAACTAGATTGCTAACCATTACGCCACGGTGGATGATACAAAAAGTATAAAACATAAGAAATGAAATGAAACTTTATAATTATAGTTTTATACTATTTCATGTTGTTTAACAACAGTCCAAACCAAAATGAAAATACAAAAAAGAACATGCAACTTCTATTCGGTAACTTATTAAAAAATATAAAAAAGAAAGAGTAAGGGAAAGATAGAGAGAGGGGGTGAGTGCACAGAAGCGATAACACTAATCTGTTTCAATCAAACATAATGAAAAGAAGGAAAGAAAGAAAAAGACACTCTGAAAAGAAAAATTAATGTCTCCTATTTAAGATATTATATTTCCATGCTGTTACTATTTAAATTTTATTTTTTAATTATCTTCATGAATATAAATCAAATCTTCATTTGTCTGTGCACTCAAGATTTTTATACTTATTGAAATATTTCGCAATAGCTCTTAAGTAAACATATCAAACATAATTAAATTATCATACTGTGGTATATCCACAGGTCCTGCTAGTAAGAGAATTATTTTTCACAAGGAATATCAAGGCATCCTGTCATTATGTAATGGTTAGCAAGCTAGTCTCGTAGATCTGTTACAAATGAAAAGCAAGTTCAATCCTTACTGGAAGTCCCATAATTGCAACCTTGTGTTCCTTGTATTCAGTAACCTATTCTTAAAAAAAAAACCTTTTTCACAGATTATGAGGAATTAGAAATTTAAACATTACTTCAAAATGATGTAAAAATCCCCCAAAATTTTTCATCTTTTAATGAGTTGCAAAAATTCTACTTTTCTATTTTATGATTAGAATTAAATCTTAATCATGTAGAATAATTTTTTGTTAGTGGCGGTTTTAAATTGTTTATTATACATTTACATGGGTTAGTCAAAAAGTAATGCCATTTTGTTTAGGATAGGTATAATTACCAACACAGGAACATGTATCATACATCAAAATGAAGCTGGATCTTCTGTGGATCTCACCCCTACTTCTCCACATAGTCATTTCTCTTAATAACTATGTTCCACCTTCAAATGAGAACATGTATCCCTGCCCTATAAAATTCTGTTGACTGTTCTTTGAGTCACTTCTTCACTACAGATTTCACTTCCTTGGTCCCATGAAAGAGAGTTTGACAGGCAACATTATTCCAGTGACTACGAAGTGAAATTTGTAGTGAAGAAGTGGCTCAAAGAACAGTCAACAGAATTTTACAGGGCAGGAATGCATGCTCTCATTCGAAGATGGGACATTGCTATTGAGAGAAACAGTGAAGAAGTAGGGATGTGATCCACAGAGGACCAGCTTCATTTCGATATATGATACATGTTCCTGTGTTGGTAATTATACCTGTCCTAAACAAAATGGCATTACTTTTTGACTCGCCCTCATACATATTTAATATCTTGATGAAAAAATATCATTATGGAACTGTAGTAATTATTCTGTACATTCTTTAGATAAATAGTTACACAGGTGTTAGTAATGTATGGAGAATATTTATACAGGCACTTTCCCAAAATAAACTGTTTCCTGATATCTAATGTTACTTAAGTAGGTCTTAGTCTATATATATTTTTATGACTTAAGATGTTGCCTCACTAGATATTAATAGTTTTAACATTATCAAAACAGCCTTGGCATAATCAACACATAATTTTTATGTTGTTTTTCCCACAGAGCATTTTTTAAGGTGTGCAACTATTAACACAAGTTGGGAAAAAATCTATATATTAATACTCATGTTGCATACCCTCTTTACCGGCACTAAATATCTATATGTTATATACTTTCTTACGTCTTACTCTGTCGTCTATTCTTCTGGCCGGATCTGGTATATCTTCTATCTTGGTCTGGTCTTCTTGGGATTCCGGGTCTGGTCTCTGTTGGGGATCACTGCTTATCAGAAGCCCTGTGCTATTGTTAGCTTTTAGTAATAATAACAAGACTTCGATTTACGATGATGTTACTTTATTCCATAAACCCCCAGACCAGACAATGCGCGCGGATCCTTACATCTTGCTAGCTTCGCTTCTAACTCCTAACTGTAACTGACTGAGTTGCTTACACCTTAAACCGGAAGGGGCTTCTATTGCCTTCCGATTCTCACGATCATCCCCAGAACGCAAGGTCAGAGTGAGGTCAAACGCTGTCACTCACTCTCAAGGCCATCAGCTGCACTAATATGATTTCTACACTATTGTCATAATCATTAGGTATCTAATGATTATGTAACACTCGTGTTCCTTATTTGTATGATCATTATCATCTTGCAATACCCTCTGGTTAAAAATGAGACTGTCCAAATCATCCAAGATGAAATGCAAAAATATAAATCCTGATTATCTGGTGTTGCTTATCCCCCAAACTCTTTATTTCTTATGAATGTCATCACCTCAGCTAAATAATGGCCCATTATATTATACTCGTGTTCCTTATTTGTATGATCATTATCATCTTGCAATACCCTCTGGTTAAAAATGAGACTGTCCAGATGTTGTCACCTCAGCTAAATAATGGACCATTCCATTTTTATTATAAAGAAACAAAGGAAAGAAAAACGAAATGCTACACAAAAAAAAAATAATAAGAAAGAAAGTAAGATAGAGTAGGAAAGATAGAGAGAGGGGTGAGAGCACGGACGCGATAACACTAATCTGTTTCAATCAAACATAATGAAAAGAAGGAAAGAAAGAAAAAAGACACTCTGAAAAGAAAAATTAATGTCTCCTATTTAAAATATATATTTCCATGCTGTTACTATTTAAATTTTATTTTTTAATTATCTTCATGAATATAAATCAAATCTTCATTTGTCTGTGCACTCAAGATTATTATACTTATTGAAATATTTAGCAATAGCTCTTAAGTAAACATATCAAACATAATAATTAAATTATCATACTGTGGTATATCCACAGGCCCTGCTAGTAAGAGAATTATTTTTCACAAGGAATATCAAGGCATCTTCACAAATATAAATCAATTCTTCATTTGTCTGTGCACTTATTTTTCTGACGCAGCAACTGGCTGGATCAACGCAAGGTTTTTACATAGGGATTTTAATGGGGGCATCCTGTGAGGATCCAACTTGTGCTTCAGTAATAATGGATACTCCAGGTAGCTGCTTCTAGTATCACATATGGTAGTACCTTGACATATTTTACTATGAGATTTTACCTGGATTTGCGGATTCACCATATGATCCAGTGAGTGAGCCAAAATAAATCCCATGGTCGCAGAGACACCCACCCACCCCATCCAGGTAGCACCTGCCCCCTTGCATAAAACGGGCTTTATTGCCCAGTGCCTGAGGCACCCCAAAATCAGAATGTTACATTTTTTGCACTGGCCATCACAAGCTTTGGTTTATTCATGGCTCCCCCTATCTAAAAAAAATCAGGCGGGGAGGGGGGGGCTCAGAGAATAAACTTAGAGATGTTTATATCCCATAGCCTTCAGTAAGATGCCCAAACAATTCGGCTACCACACAATTCATACATACACCAGGATAATCGGAGAGTTAATCTCTTTTCTAATCCTCTTTAAACTATATAATGAAAATCGATGAGTCATACAGGCATCTAGTTCAATTTTTTTTTAACTCCTTATGCAAAAGAGTTCTTTGCTCAACTTACACTGCATCTTTTTTTTTTTTTTAAAGAGATTTTTTTTTTTCTCCCTTGCATATATATATATATATGTATTCACCCGTGGCAACTGCAATTGCAAATACTTTCACGATGGAGGGGTCCAGTGGTGAGAATTCATTTGCACTAACGTTTCATATACTTTAACCTGTTTTGGCATTTTACAAACACACTTAAGGATATATAAGTTAAGTTACTTAAGCCAAAAATCTGTAAACGTTCATTAACGCACAGAAATGAAACTGGGTGGAAAATATTTATTTTCTCTTTATGCATAACAATAATGGATAGCTAAAAAACATGGACATCTTTGTGTATATATATATATATATATTTATGGGAAAATCATTTTTTGGTTGTTTTTAGAAAATTATTTTCCCATATATATATATATATATATATATATATATTGCACAATAATATATATAGATAATATATACACATATATATAGACTCATTAGATATAACAACAAAGAAGCATACATGGATTCCACAACAACATCATATATATATATATATATTATATATATATATATATATATAAGATTTGTATATGATGAAATTTTATTTAGTTTCAATTCTTTATGATTAGGATGTAGAATTTATATCAAAGAACAAAATAGTTCACTTTTACTATATGATTATTTTCAATAATTTTAATTATATTCACTGTAGCTAAAACTGCAAATTCACTATGTTCTAATATATTTGTATTATCCCATGTGTGTGTGTGTGTATATATATATATATATATATATATATATATATATATGTAGTGTAAACAAAAAGTATTAAGACAATCAGGAATATTTCTTGTATGTTGTTTATTCTCAACTAGTTTCGACCTTAGGTCATCGTCAGGAGAAAATTTCTTATTTGAAGAAATTGTTGATAGATTATTAGAAAGGGAGCATTATATATATATATATATATATATATATATTTGAGATATATTTTGTATCTGTATCCGTTTTTTGGAAGTACATATACCAGGTTTGGCATTGGTGTGAAGCTTAAAGTGCTATATTATGATAATTTTGTACCATAATATGTTAATCTAGGAATAAATATCAGAAAACTCGGTAGTTTTTTTTTAGTTTCTTTTATTTAGACGTAGTGTTAAATTTTCAGGATAGTGACATCCCTTATTCAAGACCGTGAATTGTAGTAATCTCATATATATATATATATATATATATATATATATATTATTATTTATATTTTTGCTTGAAGGCAATTATAATGCATGTATCGTATAAAATTCGATAATTATAGAAAATAATCTTGACAAGTGAATCCCACAAAGGATGGCTCGCCATGCAGAACACCGTACAGACTGTTTCGACTTTATTAAGTCTCTTCATCGCTGAAGAGACTTAATAAAGTCGAAACAGTCTGTACGGTGTTCTGCATGGCGAGCCATCCTTTGCGGGATTCACTTGTCAAGATTATTTTCTATAATTATCGAATTTTATACGATACATGCATTATAATTGCCTTCAAGCAAAAATATAAATAATAATTTATTCAACAATGCTTCTATAAACAAACAAACATCCAAAAATCTATATATATATATATATATATATATATATATATATATATACACACACACACACAAGATATTTATGAATCTTAACTTAGTCTGATACAGACCAAATGGCAAGACATTGTTTATAATGGTATCTTGACTTATAAGTGACCCAACATACGAGTTTTCCAAGTTTCAAACTGTCACTCAATCAATTTTTTTTTTGGGGGGGGGGGCTTTTTATTGTCAACTAAAATTTGAGGTATGACCAAGCTCCAGATACACTTATCTTATTAAAAACATTTAAGTTTACAAATTCATTATGTCAAAAGAAAATATCATTTAAAAAAAAAAAAAAAATATCAAAACATATTAATATTACATTCTATTCTATTATGTTTTTATACAATTCAGTGCTATTTTCTTTGTTTAAAAAAATGTAACAAAAATATTAGGGTGTTTTTTTTGGGGGGGCGCTGGAATGGATTAATGGCATTTCAGTTTATTTCAATGGGAAAAATTGATTTGATATACAAGGAAGTTGACTTACAAGCAGCATGAATTAAACTCGTAAATCAAGGTAGCACTGTATAGTTAATCCATTTAATATTAATTTAAATAGATAAAATATATATTGCCGTTTGTTTTGTTTTACGTATACCAACTAAGGTGGTCATTTAATGCTGGCAAAAGTTTTGAAAGATTCATAGTGATAGTTTAGAAGAAAATTTTGAACTCAATTTTTTTTGTAAACAAATTTTCTATAATCCATAGATAAATCACTAACAGGTATTACCACCCTCCGGGTCAGAGTTGACCTAGGAGCAATGGTGATAAAGGGGTGTTCCACATTTCCCAGACCTCCAGAACTGGAACCTCACCATCAGTTAGAGTTTAACATCATACCCCAAACATGAAGACCCTCAGCCACTGCCTTCTAGCACCCATATGATTAAAAGAATTGGAGCTTGCTGTAAGGGTAATAAGGTCGGACAATCATATAGGTGCTAGGGATTGCCATTTGTACACAGACCAAATGGCAATACATATTTTATCATATTTAAATCAATCACATTTTATATTGATTTTATGACCAAAAACTTAAATGTTTTTAGTGAATTTATTGACATAAGCATTCTGAAGCTCGCTCATACCTCAAATTTTAGCCCTCACCACTCAGCAAAAAAATTGACCTAGTAACAGCTCAATATTCAGAAAACTCCTAAATTGAGGAACTCTTAAGTCAATATACCACCTTTTATGATATTTACAAATCTTAATTTTGTCTATTTAAATCAATTGCATTTTATTATTTTATTTCATGACCAGAAAAAACACACTTAATATGTACGATTTTTGGGACAACTCTCATCTCATAGTTATCTAATGTTTTCTGTAGTGCCAGACAATAAACCCAGCGCTGTCCTTTTTAGGGGGAGGGAGCGGGTGTTGGCTGGGGGGAGGGCGGTCCCCTAGGATCATGCAATTTAGTTGGCACACCCACCAGATCAGACGTGAGACTCTTAATCCAGGAAAAGTACCATGACTTATGTGATTTAAATAAAAACATTCTGACGTATATTTGAAAATATCCACTTATTATTTGTAACCAGTAACTACCAAATATCACTAAAAACAAATTAACAAAAGCCATAACCTATAAAATAATTGTTACAAATTCTATTGTATGGTTGGTTGAATGACATCTTGGGAATTACAATATTTTATTACAAGTGCAACACAGAATTTTCAAGGTACATCTATGCTATTTAAAATTTAAAAAAATAAAAAAAAGAGTGAGAGAGAGTTAAATCAAGATTATTATACTTATTACATAATGAACTATTTTTTA
>CM042145.1:42696057-42767934 GCA_023376005.1 Doryteuthis pealeii | reverse complement strand
AAACCATATCAAATGTTGTAAAAAATTAAATTATTCATACTGTAGTATATTACACAGAACTTGTACTCCCAACGCGGGAGGTCAGGTGAGCTTTGGCACTGGATCAAATTTTAGTAAAATAATAGCGTCGATCCAGGGGGCTATCCCCCAAGGCAATACCTGCCCCTTGACTTAAAGGGCAGTCTGGGTTTATTGGCCCAGTGCTTGAGGCGCCCCCTTGAGGGGAATGCCGACGGACGACGCAATTTTTTTTCCACCTGCCACCCATTAGTCTCGGCTTGTTGGATGTCCCGTTAATTAGGACGCTTGTGCCTAACCCGTACAAGTGGGGTACGAGGTAAATACATGTAGTATATAACACAGGACTTGCTAGTCCACTTTTATTATTTTGTAACGCGTAACCTACCAAATATCTAAAAACGAACTAGCAAAGCCATAAAACTATAAAATAAATTGTTACTTATATTGTATGGGTTGGTGAACTGACATCTTGGGAAATTACAATTTTTATTCCAAGTGAGACACATAGAAATTTGAACATTAAACATGACACTTATGAATGGTGCAAAAAGGTTTACTCAACAACTTGAAACATGGACTCTATATATAGATGCATTGATTTATATTTTCAGTCAAATTATATTATCACTGATCTGACATTAGTTAAATTTTAGTGATCAAAGTTGAAACTTGCTTGACAATATGTGCATAAACTAAGGTCTTAAAATTTTATCATAATCTTTTAGAGTCCCTGGATATGGCTTAAACTGCATCTAATGGTAAGTTCCAATTCTGACCTCTGGGTGTGGTGAATTCGCTCCCAAGTCGCACTCTAACCTGGAGTGTAGTACTGTTTGGGTCCCATCTGTTTTTTTTTTTATGGTAGATAGAACAAAAAATCAGTTTAAAAAAAATGTTAAGATTGAAGGTTTTAAAAAAACATCAAAAGAATGAATAACAAAATGTCTTTCAGCATAAATAACCAAGGTTGACATGCAGTAAAATCTACCAACCAAACCAAAATTTTAATTTCCAATTCTGTCAGTCAACTGTCAGATTAAGGAATTCTTGACAATGTTTAGATAGTTCTATAATCAAAAACAGACCTCTGTTAATCTTATTATAATGGAGAATGTGGGTTTTTCTGTCTGTACGTAAACTATATACTATACAAGTCACAATTCCATTTGTTATTACATCAACATTCTCTATGATTTTATTTTTTATTTAAACCTCAATTAATTAGTAAAATTGTTTACATCATTAAGACTGTTAACAATATCTGCACATAAATAACATGCAATTTATATTTATATATTAATGAAATAGCGTTTACAGTGTGAATGAAAAGGCTAATTTGCTATTGATCTTTAAAATTTTATTTAATAATATATGCTTAGTATTATTGATTTCTAATTGTTTGGTTTATCTTAATAAATATGAAGCAAAAAATCTCGGGGATAAATCTTAACGAGAAATCTATTAACATAAAGAGAAATAACTGTAATTTTATTCTTTTCTTCCTATTTTAAAACTAAATAGTTAAATTAGGAAATTTACCACTGAAAGACGGGAGTAAGGGAAAATGGTGGAAACAGTTTAGTTTTCAAGTTGTTCTAAATTTTTCGCGATTATACCACCCCCGTTCCAAATATTTCTATCTGATTCTTATTCAGTTTCATTAGCCTTTCTAATTTAACATGATATCTTTATTATATTAAAACTAAATACTTGCACCGGAGGGTGCATATATTTGCTAGTTCATTTAAAAATCCTGCAATGTGTGTTATATATCACTAAGAATAATGGTTAATTGTATATGGTGGGGATAAATTTGCATATTCAAATACAAAACTGGGTTCATAAATAATTACTGGTGTTATTGATTTCCTGATATTTTTTATCCTCAAATGTATTAAAAGAAATCTTACATATAATTTTTATATAGAAATCAATTTGAAATGAAATAAGTCATCTTATTTTGTTCCATTAGTCTTTCTATTATTAGTATTGTATTTTATATTAATAATAATTATAATAATAATCAATAGACCACTTAGTGTCCTGGTAGCCCAATCCTAACACTGATAGAATATAAGAAAGGTATAAATAAATAGGATATTATTTATATACATGACTATGGAATACCGATTTATCTCAAAATGGTATAAACACCAACTAGACCAATGAGGTCAGGTTTCCTGGGTTTGGTTATCCATGATAGAGATTGTCCTAGACCCTATTGCCCTTATGGCGAAACCCCACCCTTTTTTATCATATAATGTGCTAGAAATCAGTGGCTGAGGTTTTAGTGTCCAGGGTATGAATTAAACTGCATCTAGTGGTGAAGTTCCAATTCTCGAAACTCTGGGAATATGGAGTTACCCCTTCATTGCATTAATCTCAGGTCATCTCTGGTCTGCAAGTGGTAAGTACTGTTAGGCGTCCCATCTATGGGTTTAAACAAATAAAAATGAGTATTAATTTTTTTAAAAAGAAATTGAGTTGAAAAAAATTGAATACCCGATAAGAATTAATAAACAAACTTCCTTTGGCAAAAATAAACCCCAAGATTACATGTTGTAATCCAACCAATAACCATTTCTAGCATATAAGGGTAGTTGTAGTGTATGTATGTCGGAGGACTATGAAATGACAATTACCGACAAGTAATATATATACAACACATTCCGCTATCACAACATCTTAACTTTTCATGGTAAAAATTATGAAGATTTAATCTATATTTTCAAAGACAAGTTATTAGATTTACAATAAAATAACATTAGAATTGTGCTTCACTATTGTTAGGCAATTTCTTGAGAAAAAATAAAGAACAAATAGAACAGGATTAGATGGTTTTTATAACTTTGCTATCCAAACTGATATGAACTATAGAATATAAAGTAAAACCTGATTGATATGTCAGTGCCATAGATAATAAAATATCAAGCAAAGAGTATAATAAAATAAGTAACTACAAAGAAATAGAAATTGAAAAAGATGAACTCATCAATTGAGTTCAAAATCCTGGATAAAGCTATTTGGCATTTCAACATTGTACTATACCCTTAGAAAAGTATGATCCACCCTCTCCCTCAGCTATGGAGATTGTTGGGCGTGGGTTCTTTCCATTGGTCACCAGTCTAGAGAAGGAACCGAATTAAAACCTGATTAAATACCACTTAAGAATTGACCTTGTGGTCACATCCTACTTATGCAGAGGAGTTGGTAATAATATATTGTAAAAAAAAAAGGTAATTATATTATATAGTAAAGAAAAAAGGTTAAGGTACCAGTCGTATTAGCAGTTATAAATTTAATTTGCACTCTTATGTATATGTACAAAACAATTTCTTTAAGACGCATATAATCTCATAATTATTGTACATTGAGCTCTCAATGGACCAGACCAACCTTTACTTTCTGGTTGTTAAAAAAAAAAGCACTTTAAGAATAATTCCTAACATCAACTAAACTAGTGATTTAACTTATTGATATATATTCATAAAATAAACTTGGAGTAAAGTTGAGATATTTTTGTAACCTTAGTTTATATTTGCATAAATTATCTGAAACCATTTACTCCTGACTGGACCTGAGATTAGTTGCCAGTTTAATTTCATTTCAATTTTAACCGCTTTGAATGTTATAACTCAAAATAATTTTCATATCAACTTTAAAAATAAAACGAAAAACAACTTGGTAGTTAAAAGGTTAAAATGAACTTTGCTTAAGGTGTTCCTTAAATTTTTATTGTTTAGGGTATTATTTTTTTCTTTATTTTTAAAGTTTGGATATGGAAATTATGTTTTGAAAGTTAACTTCAAAGGGTTAAAATGAAAATTAAATTTACTGGAACAATCAGTGTTCCCACGTCAGAGTGAAATGGTTCAAGATAATTTATGCAAATATAAACTAGAGTGGTATCAAAAGTTATTTTTGTTTTTTTCCCAGACTTTACTCCAAAGTTTATTTATGATATATATCAATAAGTAAATCACTATGTTAGTTGATGTTAGGAATTATTCTAAACTGTGCTTTTTTTTTTAACAACAGAAAGTTAAGTTGGTCTGGTCCAATTTGAGAGCTCAATGTTACAATAATTATGAGATTATAGTGTCTAAAGAATTGTTTGTACATATACATAAGAGTGGAAATAAATTTATAACTGCTATACGACTGGTACTAAACCTTTTTCTTTACTATATATATATAATTTACCTTTTTTTTTTACCATATATATATTTACCAACTCCTCTGCATAAGTAGGATGTGACACAAGGTCAATTTCTTAAGTGGAGTTTAACAGGTTTTAATTCAGAGTTTTCCTTCTCCTAGACTGGTTGACCAAGGGTAAAGAACCCAGTCTGCAACTATTTACCCATAGCTGGAGGGAGAGTGCGTGGATGCATACTTTCTCAGGGTATTAGTACAATGTGAAATGCAAATAGCTTATCCAGGTTTGAAATCCATTGATGAGTTCATTTCTTTTTCATTTCTATTTCTTTGTGTTTATTTATTTTATTATACTCTTTGAACTGATATTTTATTATCTATTGGCACTGACATATCAAATCAGGTTTTACTTTTATATTCTATGTTTAATCAGTTTGGGATAGCAAAGTTGCAGAGAATATAACGCACATATACCTGTTCTATTGTTCTTTATTTTTCTACAAGAAATGCTAACAATAGCTGAAGCACAATTCTAATGTTATTTTATTGTAAATCTAATTTTAACTGTCTTTGAAATATAGATTAAATCTTCATAATTTTTCCATGAAAGGAGTGTGGTGATAGCGAATGTGTGTATATATATTTACTTTGTCGTAATTTGTTTCATTTTCATAGTTTCCTCGGACATACATACACACAACTACCCTTTTTATATGCTTAGATTAAGATTGGTTATCTGGTTGGATTTTACAACATGTAAACTTGTTGGGTTATTTTATGCCAAAGAAGTTTTGTTTTATTAATTCTTATCGGGTATTCAATTTTTTTTTCAAACTCATTTCTTTTAAAAATTTTTAATACTCATTTTTTTTATTTGTTTACCCATAGATGGGACGCCTAACAGGTACTACCCTGCAGACCAGAGATGACTGAGGTAATGGCATGAAGGGGTACTCCGATATTCCCAGAGTTCTAGAATTGGAACTTCACACTAGATGCAGTTTAATGTCATACCTGGACACTAAGAACCTCAGCCACTGACTTCTAGCACATATATGATAAAAGGTTGGGGTTTGCCATAAGGGCAATAGGGTTGGACAACTCTATCAGTTTGGATAACAAAATCCAGGGAATAACTTCTTTGACTTCTGTCATTGGTTCTAGTTGGTGTTTATAACGCATTTTTGAGATATCGGTATTCATAGTACATGTATATTTTCCTATGAATATATATCCTATTTATTATACTTTCTTTATATTCTATCAGTGTTAGGATTGGCACGCAGACACTAAGTGGTCTATTGATTATTATTATAATTATTATTAATATAAAATACAATACTAATAATAGAAAGACTAAATGGAACAAAATAAGATGACTTATTTTCAATTTCAATTGATTCTATATAAAATTATATGTAAATTTCTTTTAATACATTTGAGAATAAAACATATCGAAAATCAATAACCCAAGTAATTATTTATGAAACCCAGTTTTTGTTATTTGATATGCAAATTATCCCCACCATATACAATGTAACCATTATTTCTTAGTGATATATAACAACATTGGCAGGATTTTAAATGAACTAGCAAATATAATGCACCTCCGGGTGCAAGTATTTAAGTTTTAATATAATAAGATATCATGTTAATTTAGAAAGGCTAATGAAACTGAATAAGAATTCAGATAGAAATATTTGGAACGGAGGGGGTATAATCGGAAAATAGAACAACTTTGAAACTAACTGTTCCACCATTTTCCTTACTCCCGTTTCCAGTGGTAAATTTTCTAATTTAACTATTTAGTTAAAATAGGAAGAAGATAAAATTACAGTTATTTCTTTATGTTAATAGATTTCTGTTAAGATTTTATCCCCGAGAATTTTTGCTCATATTTATTAGAAAAACCAAAACATGTAGAAATCAATAATACTAGCATATATTTATTAAAATCAAATTTTTAAAGATCAATATGCAAATTAGCTTTTCATTCACACTGGTAAACCGCTATTTCATTGAATATATAAATATAATTGCATGTTATTAGTGTGCAGATATTGTTAACAGTCTTAATGATGTAACAATTTTACTAATAATTGAGGTTTAAATAAAAAATAAAATCATGGAGAATGTGATGTAAATAACAAAGGGAATTGTGACTTGTATAGTAATATAGTTTCGGTTACAGACAGAAAAACCCACAATCCCCATTATAATAAGATTAACAGCATGGTCTGTTTTGATTATAGAACTATCGTAAACATTGTCAAGAATTCCTTAAATCTGACAGTCTGCTGACAGAATTGGAAATTAAAATTTTGGTTGGTTGGTTAGATTTTACTGAATGTCAACCCTTGGGTATTTTATGCTGAAGACATTTTGTTTTATTCATTCTTGATGTTTTTTAAAACTCAATCTTTTTAAAAACAATTTTTTAAACTGATTTTTTTGTTCTATCTAACCCATAGATGGGACCTAACAGATACTCCACTCCAGGTTAGAGTGGATTGGGAGGTAATTCACAACACCCAGAGGTCTAGAATTGGAACTTCACCATTAGATGCAGTTTAATGCATATCAGGACTCTAAAAGATTTATGATAAAATTTTAAGACCTTAGTTTATGTCACATATTTTCAATGCAAGTTTCAACTTGAATCACTAAAATTAACTAATGTCAGATCAGTGATGAATATAATTTGACTGAAAATATAAAATCAAATGCATCTATATATAGATGTCCATGTTTTCAAGCTTGTTGAGTAAACCTTTTGCACTCATTCATAAGTGTCATGTTTAATGTTCAAATTTCTATGTGTCTCACTTGAATAAATATTGTAATTCCCAAGATGTCATTCCACCAACCATACAATAGAATTTGTAACAATTATTTTATAGGTTATGGCTTTTGCTAGTTCGTTTTTAAGTATATTTGGTAGTTACTGGTTACAAATAATAAAGTGGACTAGCAAGTCCTGTGTATATACTACATTGTAATTTACCTGTACCCCACTTGTACGGGTTAGGCACAAGGTCCTATTAACGTGGGACCATCCACAAGCCGAGACTAATGGGTGGGCAGGTGAAAAATTGGCGTCGATCCGTCGGCATTCCCCTCAAGGGGGCGCCTCAAGCACTGGGCAATAACAACCCAGACCTGCCCCTTTAAGTCAAGGGGCAAGGTATTGCCTGGGGGGATAGCCCCCTGGGATCGACGCTATTATTTTACTAAATTTGATCCAGTGGCCAAAGCTCACTGGACCTCCCCGGTGGGGAGTTACAAGTCCTGTGTATATACTACAGTATGATAATTTAATTGTTCAAACATTTGATATGTTTAAAAATAGTTCATTATGTAATAAGTATAATAATCTTGATTTAACTCTCTCTCACTCTTTTTTAAATTTTTTTAAATTTTTAAATAGCATAGATGTACCTTGAAAATTCTGTGTTGCACTTGTAATAAAATATTGTAATTCCCAAGATGTCATTCAACCAACCATACAATAGAATTTGTAACAATTATTTTATAGGTTATGGCTTTTGTTAGTTTGTTTTTAGTATATTTTGGTAGTTACTGGTTACAATAATAAAGTGGATATTTCAATATACGTCAGAATGTTTATTTTTAAATCACATAAGTCATGGTACTTTTTCCTGGATTAAGAGTCTCACGTCTGATCTGGTGGGTGTGCCAAACTAAATTGCATGATCCTAGGGGACCGCCCTCTCCCAGCCAACACCCGCCCCTCCCTAAAAAGGACAGTGCTGGGTTTATTGTCTGGCACTACAGAAACATTAGATAACTATGAGATGAGAGTTGTCCCAAAATCGTACATATTAGGTGTGTTTTCTGGTCATGAAATAAATATAAAATGCAATTGATTTAAATAGACAAAATTAAGATTTGTAAATATCATAAAAGGTGGTATATATTGACTTAAGAGTTCTCAATTTAGGAGTTTTCTGAATATTGAGCTGTTACTAGGTCAATTTTTTTGCTGAGTGGTGAGGGCTAAAATTTGAGGTATGAGCGAGCTTCAGAATATGCTTATGTCAATAAATTCACTAAAAACATTTAAGTTTTTGGTCATAAAATCAATATAAAATGTGATTGATTTAAATATAGATAAATATGTATTGCCATTTGGTCTGTGTACAAATGGCAATCCTAGCACCTATATGATTGTCCGACCTATTACCCTTACAGCAAGCTCCAATTCTTTTAATCATATGGGTGCTAGAAGGGCAGTGGCTGAGGGTCTTCATGTTTGGGTATGATGTTAAACTCTAACTGATGGTGAGGTTCCAGTTCTGGAGGTCTGGGAAATGTGGAACACCCCTTTATCACCATTGCTCCTAGGTCAACTCTGACCCCGGAGTGGTAATACTGTTAGTGATAGTTTAGAAGAAAATTTTTGAACTCAATTTTTTTTGTAAACAAATTTTCTATTTAATCCATAGATGGTATGGACTTAAATAGAAAATTTGTTTACAAAAAAAAATTGAGTTCAAAATTTTTCTTCTAAAACTATCACTATGAATCTTTCAAAACTTTTTGCCAGCATTAAATGACCACCTTAGTTGGTATACACGTAAAACAAAAAACGGCAATATATATTTTATCTATTTAAATTAATATTAAATGGATTAACTAATTACAGTGCTACTTGATTTACGAGTTTAATTCATGCTGCTTGTAAGTCAACTTCCTTGTATATCAAATCAATTTTTCCATTGAAATAAACTGAAATGCCATTAATCCATTCCAGCGCCCCCCCAAAAAACACCCTAATATTTTTGTTACATTTTTTAAACAGAAAAATAGCACTGAATTGTTAAAAACATAATAGAATAGAATGTAATATTAATATGTTTTGATATTTTTTTTTTTTTTTTAAATGATATTTTTCTTTGACATAATGAATTTGTAAACTTAAATGTTTTTAATAAAGATAAGTGTATCTGGAGCTTGGTCATACCTCAAATTTTAGTTGACATAAAAGCGCCCCCCCACCAAAAAAAAAAATTGATTGAGTGACAGTTTGAAACTTGGAAAACTCGTATGTTGGGTCACTTATAAGTCAAGATACCATTATAACAATGTCTTGCCATTTGGTCTGTATCAGACTAAGTTAAGATTCATAAATATCTTGTGTGTGTGTGTGTATATATATATATATATATATATATATATATATATATATATATAATATATAAGATCTTTGGATGTTTGTTTGTTTATAGAAGCATTGTTGAATAAATTATTATTTATATTTTTGCTTGAAGGCAATTATAATGCATGTATCGTATAAAATTCAATAATATAGAAAATAATCTTGACAAGTGAATCCGCAAAGGATGGCTCGCATGTAGAACACCGTACAGACTGTTTCGACTTTATTAAGTCTCTTCAGCGATGAAGAGACTTAATAAAGTCGAAACAGTCTGTACGGTGTTCTACATGGCGAGCCATCCTTTGGGGATTCACTTGTCAAGATTATTTTCTATAATTATCGAATTTTATAACGATACATGCATTATAATTGCCTTCAAGCAAAAATATAAATAATAATATATATATATATATATATATATATATATATATGAGATTACTACAATTCACGGTCTTGAATAAGGGATGTCACTATCTGAAAATTTAACACTACATCTTAATAAAAGAACTAAAAAAAAACTACCGAGTTTTCTGATATTTATTCCTAGATTAACATATTATGGTAACAACATTATCATAATATAGCACTTTAATGCTTCACACAATGCCACCAAACCTGGTATATGTACTTCAAAAACGGATACAGATACAAAATATATCTCAATATATATATATATATATTATATATATAATGCTCCCTTTCTAATAATCTATCAACAATTTCTTCAAATAAGAAATTTTCTCCTGACGATGACTAAGGTCGAAACTAGTTGAGAATAAACAACATACAAGAAATATTCCTGATTGTCTTAATACTTTTTGTTTCACTATATATATATATATATATATATATATATATATATATATATATATATATATACACACACACAGTGATAATACAAATATATTAGAACATAGTGAATTTGCAGTTTTAGCTACAGTGAATATAATTAAAATTATTGAAAAATAATCATATAGTAAAAGTGAACTATTTTGTTCTTTGATATAAATTCTACATCCTAATCATAAAGAATTGAAACTAAATAAAATTTCATCATATACAAATCTTATATATTATATATAATATATATATATATATATATATATATGATGTTGTTGTGGAATCCATGTATGCTTCTTTGTTGTTATATCTAATGAGTCTATATATATGTTATATATTATCTATATATATTATTGTGCAATATATATATATATATATATATATATATATGGGAAAATAATTTTCTAAAAACAACCAAAAAATGATTTTCCATAAATATATATATATATATATATACACACAAAGATGTCCATGTTTTTAGCTATCCATTATTGTTATGCATAAAGAGAAAATAAATATTTTACCCAGTTTCATTTCTGTGGCGTTAATGAACGTTTACAGATTTTTGGCTTAAGTAACTTAAATTATATATCCTTAAGTGTGTTTGTAAAATGCAAAAACAGGTTAAAGTATATGAAACGTTAGTGCAAATGAATTCTCACCACTGGACCCCTCCATCGTGAAAGTATTTGCAATTGCAGTTGCACGGGTGAATACATATATATATATATATTGCAAGGGAAAAAAAAAAATCTCTTTAAAAAAAAAAAAAGATGCAGTGTAAGTTGAGCAAGAACTCTTTTGCATAAGGAGTTAAAAAAAATTGAACTAGATGCCTGTATGACTCATCGATTTTCATTATATAGTTTAAAGAGGATTAGAAAAGAGATTAACTCTCTCGATTATCCTGGTGTATGTATGAATTGGTGTGGTAGCCGAATTGTTTGGGCATCTACTGAGGCTATGGGATATAAACATCTCTAAGTTTATCTCTGAGCCCTCCCCCAACCTCCCGCCTGATTAGCATAAGGCATTTTTTTTAGATAGGGGGAGCCATGAATAAACCAAAGCTTGTGATGGCCAGTGCAAAAAATGTAACATTCTGATTTTGGGGCCTCAGGCACTGGGCAATAAACCCGGCCCAGCCCGTTTTATGCAAGGGGGCAGGTGCTACTGGATGGGGTGGGTGGGTGTCCTGCGACCATGGGATTTATTTTGGCTCACTCACTGGATCATATGGTGAATCCGCAAATCCAGGTAAAATCTCATAGTAAAATATGTCAAGGTACTACCATAATGTGATACTAGAAGCAGCTACCTGGAGTATCCATTATTACTGAAGCACAAGTTGGATCCTCACAGGATGCCCCAATTAAAATCCCTATGTAAAAAGACCTTGCGTTGATCCAGCCAGTTGCTGCGTCAGAAAAAATAAGTGCACAGACAAATGAAGAATTGATTTATATTTGTGAAGATCCTTGATATTCCTTGTGAAAAATAATTTTCTCTTACTAGCAGGGCCTGTGGATATACACAGTATGATAATTTAATTATTATGTTTGATATGTTTACTTAAGAGCTATTGCTAAAATATTTCAATAAGTATAATAATCTTGAGTGCACAGACAAATGAAGATTGATTTATATTCATGAGATAATTAAAAATAAAATTTAATAGTAACAGCATGGAATATATTTTAAATAGGAGACATTAATTTTTCTTTTCAGAGTGTCTTTTCTTTCTTTCCTTCTTTTCAATTATGTTTGATTGAACAGATTAGTGTTATCGCGTCCGTGCTCTCACCCCCTCTCTCTATCTTTCCTCTACTCTATCTTACTTTTCTTTTTATTATTTTTTTTTTTTGTGTAGCATTTCGTTTTTCTTTCCTTTGTTTCTTTATAATAAAAATGGAATGGTCCATTATTTAGCTGAGGTGACAACATCTGGACAGTCTCATTTTTAACCAGAGGGTATTGCAAGATGATAATGATCATACAAATAAGGAACACGAGTAATATATAATGGGCCATTATTTAGCTGAGGTGATGACATTCATAAGAAATAAAGAGTTTGGGGGATAAGCAACACCAGATAATCAGGATTTATATTTTTGCATTTCATCTTGGATGATTTGGACAGTCTCATTTTTAACCAGAGGGTATTGCAAGAGATGATAATGATCATACAATAAGGAACACGAGTGTTACATAATCATTAGATACCTAATGATTATGACAATAGTGTAGAAATCATATTAGTGCAGCTGATGGCCTTGAGAGTGAGTGACAGCGTTTGACCTCACTCTGACTTGCGTTCTGGGGATGATCGTGAGAATCGGAAGGCAATAGAAGCCCCTTCCGGTTTAAGGTGTAAGCAACTCAGTCAGTTACAGTTAGGAGTTAGAAGCGAAGCTAGCAAGATGTAAGGAATCCGCGCGCATTGTCTGGTCTGGGGGTTTATGGAATAAAGTAACATCATCGTAAATCGAAGCTGTTTATTATTACTAAAGCTAACAATAGCACAGGGTTCTGATAAGCAGTGATCCCCAACAGAGAACAGACCGAATCCCAAGAAGACCAGACCAAGATAGAAGATATACCAGATCCGGCCAGAAGAATAGACGACAGAGTAAGACGTAAGAAGTATATAACATATAGATATTTAGTGCCGGTAAAGAGGGTATGCAACATGAGTATTAATATATAGATTTTTCCCAACTTGTGTTAATAGTTGCACACCTTAAAAAATGCTCTGTGGGAAAAACAACATAAAAATTATGTGTTGATTATGCCAAGGCTGTTTTGATAATGTAAAACTATTAATATCTAGTGAGGCAACTCTTAAGTCATAAAAATATATATAGACTAAGACCTACTTAAGTAACATTAGATATCAGGAAACAGTTTATTTTGGGAAAGTGCCTGTATAAATATTCTCCATACATTACTAACACCTGTGGTAACTATTTATCTACAAGAATGTACAGAATAATTACTACAGTTCCATAATGATATTTTTTCATCAAGATATTAAATATGTATGAGGGCGAGTCAAAAAGTAATGCCATTTTGTTTAGGACAGGTATAATTACCAACACAGGAACATGTATCATATATCGAAATGAAGCTGGTCCTCTGTGGATCACATCCCTACTTCTTCACTGTTTCTCTCAATAGCAATGTCCCATCTTCGAATGAGAGCATGCATTCCTGCCTGTAAAATTCTGTTGACTGTTCTTTGGAGCACTTCTTCACTACAAATTTCACTTCGTAGTCACTGGAATAATGTTGGCCTGTCAAACTCTCTTTCATGGGACCAAGGAAGTGAAATCTGTAGTGAAGAAGTGACTCAAAGAACAGTCAACAGAATTTTATAGGGCAGGGATACATACTCTCATTTGAAGGTGGAATAGTTATTAAGAGAATGACTATGTGGAGAAGTAGGGGTGAGATCCACAGAGATCCAGCTTCATTTTGATGTATGATACATGTTCCTGTGTTGGTAATTATACCTATCCTAAACAAAATGGCATTACTTTTTGACTAACCCTGTAAATGTATAATAAACAATTTAAACACCCTAACAAAAATTATTCTACATGATTAAGATTTAATTCTAATCATAAAATAGAAAAGTAGAATTTTTGCAACTCATTAAAAGATGAAAATTTTGGGGGATTTTTACATCATTTTGAAGTAATGTTTAAATTTCTAATTCCTCATAATCTGTGAAAAAGGTTTTTTTTTTAAGAATAGGTTACTGAATACAAGGAACACAAGGTTGCAATTATGGGACTTCCCAGTAAGGATTGAACTTGCTTTTCATTTGTAACAGATCTACGAGACTAGCTTGCTAACCATTACAATGACAGGATGCCTTGATATTCCTTGTGAAAATAATTCTCTTACTAGCAGGACCGCTGTGGATATCACAGTATGATAATTTAATTATTATGTTTGACTAGCAATATATGCACCCTGGGTGCAAGTATTTAAAGTTTTAATGTAATGAAATATCGTATTAAATAGAAAACCATTGAAACTAAATAAGAATGCAGATAAAAAGATTTGAAACAGAGGGGGATATAATCGAAAGATAGAACAACTGAAATTTACTCTTCCATCACTCTCGTCTTTCATTGTTATTTTTTCTATCTAAGTATTTCGTTAAAATAGGAAGTAAAGAATAAAAGTACAGTAATCTTTTCTTCTTAATGGATTTCATTTAAGATTCATTGAAGAGAGATTTTTGCTTATATTCATTAAATAAAACCAAACAGTTAGAAACCATAATACTAAGCATATATTTTTAAAAATTACATTTTTAATATCAATATGCAATTAGCCTTCCCGTTCACACTGTAAACCGCTATTTTTGTTGATATATTAAATACACTGCATGTTGTTAGTAATGTAATATGGTTAACAGTATTAAATAATGTAAAACCATTTTATTAACTTGAGGTTAAAATAAGGATAAATTAATGGTGAATGTGACGTCAATAACTAAGGGAATTGTGACTTGAGTATGATTAGTTTCGGTTTACAGACAGAAAAAAACACAATCTCAATTATAATAAGATATGTTTACTTAAGAGCTATTGCTAAAATATTTCAATAAGTATAAAATCTTGAGTAACACAGACAAATGAAGATTTGATTTATATTCATGAAGATAATTAAAAAATAAAATTTAAATAGTAACAGCATGGAATATAATATTTTAAATAGGAGACATTAATTTTTCTTTTCAGAGTGTTCTTTTTCTTTCTTTCTTCTTTCATTATGTTTGATTGAAACAGATTAGTGTATCGCTTCCGTGCACTCACCCCCTCTCTCTATCTTTCCCTTACTCTTTCTTTTTTATTTTTTAATAAGTTACCGAATAGAAGTTGCATGTTCTTTTTTTGTATTTTCATTTTGGTTTGGACTGTTGTTTAAACATGAAATAGTATAAAACTATAATTATAAAGTTTCATTTCATTTCTTATGTTTTATACTTTTGTATCATCCACGCGTGGCGTAATGGTTAGCAATCTAGTTTGCTTGATCTAATAATACTGAATAGCGAGTTCAATCATCGGTGGATGGTCATACTTGCAACTTTGAGTCACATCTACTTGTGGTGAACTGGTGGTAAATCCCTGTTTTTTTGTGTCATCAATTAAAAATATTTTAAAAAGTAATTGGTAATTTGCTTGAAGCATTGTTAAGTATGTTATAAATATAACATTCGAAGGCAATACAATACGCATTGTATTGCCTTCAAATTTTAATATTTTATAAAAATATTTTTGTTGTTTTGGAATTTGTCCAATGACTTTAAAATTTGTCTTTATTTCACACACATTTTTTTTTTTTTTAGTGGAACTACGTAGCTTGGTGGGTTATATGGAGGATGAATTGTTGCCCTAGCAGCAAATCCCACCTCTCCAACACTGCTGCTTGTGATTCAATACAGTTTGGCAGCAAAGACTAAATAGACCAAAATAAATATTTATTTCCTAAACGTTTTAATAGTGTTTTTAGTATGCTACTAACAACTATGAATAATAAAGTGAAAAAAACAAACAAAACAAAAAAACAAACAAACAAGTAAAATAAAAAAAAAACAAATAAAAAAAAACAAATAAAAAACATTTTAGATTTCAGGACTGTTAAATTGTTTTTCTGCGACAGTCCCACCAGGACAGTTGTGAAAAAAAAATTAGTCTTGAGCGTGGATTTATAAGAATCATTCAAATGAATATTAAATAATGGAACAAATTAAGATGAAATGTAAAAATATCAGATAAAATATAAAATCATATAATTGAAATGATTGAAAAAACCCAAAAAAACAAAACAAAAAACAAAAAGAAAAAAAAAATCAGTTTCAAGGTTTATTTTGTCAAAATAAACAGATCACATCAAAAACAACCAAATAATAATAATAATAATAATATAATAATATAATAATAATAACTAAAATACAAAATAAAGGTATGAATAAATAAACTTGTTAATTACTTTAAAACTATTTACATGCTTTAATCAAAATCAATAAATAAAGGTATTGATCAACATAGAGTATATGCACGATTTCATGGTATAAGGTATGATGGTATACAGTGGGGCTATGGATAAGTTTTAAGTCACCTTTGATTACAGCAATTTGGCTTGTGTAATGTGAGGCCTGGAAGAAATTGCAAGGAATCAAATCTCTGCCATGAGTTACCCAAAGTCCTGACATGATCAAATAGGCATGATTGGTACAAACCCTTAAAGAAAAATTGCTAAAAGAGTGACAAAATATGGATCAGACGATTGTTTGATAATGGATCAAATCATGAAAATAGAATCAGGACACTGAATTTACAAATGAAGGACACTCCATACAGCTCCAAGGTGTCCTATCATAGTGTAATGGTTAGCAAGCTAGTCTCTGAAACCCTGTTACTACTGAAAAAGCGATTTCGGTCCTCACTGGATGCCCCATACTTGTGACTTTGTGTCAAACCTATCTGTAGGGTAAATTATTTAGGCGTCCCAACAGTGGTCTAATGGTGAACGAACTTGTCTTCGCAAGTCCATTACGACTGAATATCATTGCTGGATGCCTCATTACTTGTGACCTGTGCACATCCTACCCGTAGCAAACGGGTTGGTAATACTACTCCATCCTAGCTCCAAATATTGTTTATTATGTTGAGTTGAGTATTATGTAATTAAACTTTGAAATTGGTTGTAGTTTATTTCAACTGGCTAAAAACTTTTCATAGGCCACTGTATATAATGTATATATGTATAAATGTAAGTAAGTAAAGTAAAGTCGTCCGGGGCGGCCTAATGTCGGTATCAGCCATGCAGCAAGGGAGTCTATCCCCCTTTCACTAGCGCTAGACCAAGGAGATATTTTAGCGTCTGAGGTGGAGCGCTACACCTACATCAGCTCCTTACTTTACGGCAGATCCCTGTGCTACTCATACGCTAGTTGGCGGAGGGCGGTTCGAATAGTAACCTTGTGGTTTTCTGAACGCTCTACGACTGAGCTAACGGCTATATATATATATATATATATATTATATATATATATATATATATGGATAGTAATATACCATCGTATAAAGGTATGATGGCAACATGGAGTTTCATAAAGGTATTGTGACAAAAAAATAAATAAATAATTAAATAAAATGAAGAGCTTTTAAACTAGGCGTAATCATTATCATTGACAGGTTAATTTCGCATGATTGTGCGGTGCTTATCGGTGGCCGAGCGGTAAAAGTCTCTGACTCTGTCTACTGACTCCCGGTTTCGATTTCTGTCGGAGGAAATCGTTAGTATACATGCTGATGAGACTTAATAAGTCTGAAACAGTCTGTACGATGTTCTACAAACCGTACATTGTTTGCCGAGTGCTTGTCATGATTTTTTCTAAATTATGAAATTTATACGATATACACACATTGTAATTGCTTCAAGAAATATAATAATAATAATATAATATGAGGAAAATGAGTAAAAAAAGAATGTGATGGATAAATGAATTTAATCGATATCACATTATCGATTAAATTCATTTTATCCATCTACTTTTTTTTTACTATTTTCTCATATTGTCGGATTCAATTCCTTTTCCATTTCACATATATATATATATATATATATGGAGAAATATGCGGAGATTATCCGAGAGTATGTGAGAGAAGGTAGACAACACGGGATGTTTGTAAAAAATGGATGTTATTGTAGGTAGTGATGTCGACGATGCAACGTTTCAGTCTGGTTAGACCTTCTTCAGGACTTTAGAAATAGAGTTCTTCCTTCAGTAGTGAATTTTTCTTTCTAATGAATTGAGGAGGTCGTGAATAAGTGGGGGAGGGGGTCGGTTGATGGTGTCAGAAGAGGTTTGGAGGTGGATTTTCCTTTTCTCTAATAGGGAGTGTAATCATGGTGGATCTGATAGTGCCACAGGTGTTAGGTGTTTGGGTTAGGATTGTTTTGAGTGTATATGTGTATGTTTTACCTACATATAACATCCATTTTCTACACATCCTGTGTCTGTCTACTTTCTCCACAATAATATTATATATATATATATATATATATATATATAAAAAATGGACTCTCTCGTCGTTTTCGACGGATGAGGTTTATCAATGAACAACCAACAGTGGTTGTTTATGGTGTGAAGGTTGTATTGGGACCATCCAGACTTTTTGCACAGTCGATAGAAAGAATTGTGCACAAGCAATGCCACAAATTATTCAATGACTGAACTCAGTATTTCAAATCCAGAGGTTTCCTTCTCTAGACTGGTTACCTATCTAAGGTTAAAGAGCCCAATTTGCCCTACTATTTTACCCATAGCTGGAGGGAGAATATATGGATTCATACCTTTCCCAAGGGTATTAGTGCTATGAGAAAATGCAAACAGTGTTGTTAGAATTTGAACTCGAGTTGACGGTCATTTCCTGGCGACTCTAACTCATTATGCCACGCACCTCCAACTATATATATATATATATATATATATATATTTATATATATATAAATTATCCATTCCAGTTTGTTTTCTTGGTTATTATGTAGTTGGCTGTCTGATAGAACTGGGCTCATTTATTGAGTTCTGGTCGAAATAAATTCATAATATCCAATGACGTTTTATTAAGTTTTTATTTCTTATTGAAGTATAAATATTCTCTCTATATAATTAATTTATTAGTTATCATACATTGAGCTCTCTTAGGGATTTGAAATAATCCTTGCATTAATCTATAGGTGTGCATTAACATGAGCATGCATTGTGGATGTACAGGAATATATTGACGATTACAAAAAATAATCCCAACATACCAGTCAATTGGATACTATTACCTATATATATATATATATATATATATATATATATATATATATATTATTAGGAAGAATGAATAAAGAAAAGAAAGAAACAGAATGGATAAAAAGATGAATTTAATCAATATCACTTACACATGTGTTTCCGGTCGTTCATCTGTGTGAAATATCCGCCACAGAGAAGATTCGACCTTCATCAGAGAGAATTTTATTTTGAATGAAAAATTTCGTGGGAAAAAACGGAGAATTTTTAGAAATGTTTGAAGAGAATTTTTTAAATCACTTTTGGAATGCTGAAATAGACTGTTAGAATTTGGATATTTGATTTTTCTAGGGTTATGGTAGAACAATTTTGTATTGCAAAATAAGTGTTATATATTTATCCTTAACATGTTGAAAATTCCCGGAACCCTAGTGTATGTTATTGTTTTGCAAAAACGGTGAAATCATTAAAAAGGTAATCGTTCATATAAAAAAGAACCTAACTTTGATAATAGATCATTTTTTTTTTTTTTTTTTTTTGATGAAGGTCGAATCTTCTGTGTGGCGGAATATTTTCACACTGATGAACTTACCGAACACATGTGCAAGTTGATATTGATAAAATTATTTTTATTATCCATTCTGTTTTTCTTTTTCTTTATTCATTCTTCCTCATATTGTCGGATTCATTTCCAATTTCCATTTTTACATATATATATATCTATATATATATATATCTATATATATATATATATATATGTTGCATGTATTTATGTGTGGCATGTGCGTTGTTTAAAATAATAAACGTAATGCAACAATATAAAGGAAAAAAAAAACAAACAAAAACAAACAAAAAAACAGACAGAAAAGAAATTACTAATAACATCCATGCAAAGGAGAATTTGAAACATTTAAAACTTTCAATCTAAAAGTTTACAATAGACAAGTTAAGTAGAATTCTTTTTCTTCTTAGAAGCTGAAAATGAATTTTGGTATATGCAGTATCTTGGTATAATATTGTGTGTTCACCGATATGAAATAATAAGCAATTTAAATCAGAATGCCGAATATCCTTTGTAACACCTGTAGTATCCTGGAATTATATTCTGGACAGATATTTACTCTAAAGCTCTGGCGGAAGTGAAACACACCTATTGTATGATTGTTATAATAAATATTAGTATTAGAGCCGCCATCTTGTGATTTACGCGTGTTGTTATTGGGTTAGTCTTCAGAGTTAATCTGTAGCCATCTTTGAGATGAATAGAAGATATACTACATATTTTTATTCAATGAACCTGAGCAACAGAAAGAAGAGATTTGAAGAGAGAATATTATGAGATAGAGTAAAAGAAAGATAAAAGAGAGGATGCAATAGAAAATATTCATGCATTCTTTATTTCTTTTTTCTCCCACATTCATAAAGAAATTCATTTTATAATAACGTTTAGATAAAAAAATATCCAGAGTGAACAAAGAAGGTTGGAAAATAATAATCTAGGAAGAATAAGAGGATGCAGTCAAAGAGTCAAAGGAAAACAGAAAGAAGCATGAGATAATAGATGATATGTTTACACAATAAATAGGCATAGCCTATCATTTTTGTAAGGAATTGTAGTATAGATTTTGAATCTAACAGTAAAGCAGTGGAAACACATGTTCTGTGTGTTATGTAATGATAGGCATAGCCTATTAATTTTGTAAGTAAGTGGAGTGTAGATTTTGAACTAGCAGTAAAGCAGTGGAAAAAATGTCGTGTGTTTATGTAATGGATAGGCATAGCCTATCATTTTTGTAAGGAAGTGTAGTATAGATTTTTAAAATTAACGGTAACACTAGAAAATATCAGTGGGATTTAAAGTTCATATAGTTTACTCTGGTTGGTTGGTTGGTTATCTAATCCATGTCATTTTTGATAAACAAAGGACTCAGATTACTTACAGCACCTGCTGTTGTTTAAGTGGTCACCCAATTAAGTATTGAATAGGTCGTTGCGCTTAACTCTAGTGATCTAGCTGCTTTCAGTGTGTTTTGACCTGATCATTCTGCATTGATGCAGTTGAAATAAATTATCAAATGAAGCAAATCTAAAGTTTTTTTCTTCCTTTATACAATACTAGCAAAATAAAAATAAAATAAAAAATAAAAGTAAGATAAATAAAATAAATAAATAAATAATAAAATAAATAAAAAATAATAAATAAAACAAATAAATATAATAAATAATAAAATAAATGAATGAAATAAATAAATTAAAATAAAAAATAAAAATAAAATAAAATAATAAATAAAGAATAAAAATAAAAATTATCAAATGAACAAATCTAAAGTTTTTTTCTTCCTTTTATACAATACTAGCAAAAATAAAAGAACACCCTCGGGCAATGTAAAAATAATTTTTTTGAAAAATATTACCTGAGGAGATGGAGCTGAAAATTCAATGTCATAGAGTATGTACCTAAGTATGTAAAATCGTCAAATTTATTAAAGGAGTAAAAAAAAAAAAAAGAAAGAAAGAAAGAAAGACAATTTGAAATGGAACAGTTCCGATAACTTTAATATTATATTAGATAAACAATTTATATATAAAGAGCATCTATTTATTGAACTTGAGGATTGTCTAACGTTTAGCTGATGGTCTTTTACTGGAGTTTGAGTGACAACAAGTCTCTTCAGCTCTCCAGGACTCTCCTGAGTATTCCAGCTGATTTCAACAATGCTGTTGTCTGGATGGTCTCAATTCTACCTCTGATTTTCAATTCCTCTAGTCTTTTTTCTAAGCTTATGAGGACCATTCCAAGTGCATCAACTACAATTCGTATCACTTTCACCCTCATATTCCACAGCTTTTTCAATTCTCTAGCAAGGTATAGGTATTTGTCTACCTTTTCATTGTCTTTCATATTCCCCCTGTGATCTGCTGATATTATTATCATTATTATATAACATTATCCATACTAATAATAGAAAGACTAACAAAACCAAATAAGAATGCATATAAAAAGATTACACTTATTTTTGTTTTAATTGATTTCTATACAAAATTATACATAAGATTTCTTTTGATACATTTGAGAATAAAACGATAATATTAGAAATCAATAACACCAAGTAATTATTTATTAAACCCAGTCTTGTTATGTGTTATGCATATTATCCACACCATATATAATGTAAACCTTTATTTCTTAGTGGTATTGTTAGGGAGAGTTATCTCCCCCTAACGATTCGAACCGGACTCTCTAAAAGAGGAGGAGAAAAGACTGCACAGCAGATCAGAACCGAGCAGGTCATACACTCTCATCCTCATCAAGCTAGAACTCTAATCCAAACCCATCCACTGTATTCCCTGTCAGTGAAGCATAAATAAAACAAGTATTGTTATTGTTAACAATTTCCCTGTTTTTATTATCATTTCTGTTATCCCTACATCTTGGATACAACAGGTATATAACACACATTGCAGGATTTTAAACTCATTGATAACATGGGCTGTTTTGAGGCAAATCTAACTCAGCTAGATTTAAAAAAAAAAAAAATAATACCCTAAAACAATAAAAAATTTAAGGAACACCTTAAAGCAAAGTTCATTTTAACCTTTTAAACTACCAAGTTGTTTTTTGTTTTATTTTAAAGTTTTGGATATGGAAATTATGTTTTTGAGTATAACATTCAAAGGGTTAAAATGAAAATTAAATTTAACTGGAACATCAGTGTCCCAGTCAGAGTGAAATGGTTCAAGATAATTTATGCAAATATAAACTAGAGTGTATCAAAAAGTTATTTTTGTTTTTTCCCAGACCTTTACTCCAAAGTTTATTTTATGAATATATATCAATAAGTAAATCACTATGTTAGTTGATGTTAGGAATTATTCTAAACTGTGCTTTTTTTTTTAACAACAGAAAGTTAAAGTTGGTCTGGTCCAATTTGAGAGCTCAATGTACAATAATTATGAGATTATAGTGGTCTAAAGAAATTGTTTGTACATATACATAAGAGTGGAAATAAATTTATAACTGCTAATACGACTGGTACCTAAACCTTTTTCTTTACTATATATATATAATTTACCTTTTTTTTTTACCATATATATATTTACCAACTCCTCTGCATAAGTAGGATGTGACACAAGGTCAATTTCTTAAGTGGAGTTTAACAGGTTTTAATTCAGAGTTTTCCTTCTCCTAGACTGGTTGACCAAGGGTAAAGAACCCAGTCTGCCCAACTATTTACCCATAGCTGGAGGGAGAGTGCGTGGATGCATACTTTCTCAAGGGTATTAGTACAATGTGAAATGCAAATAGCTTTATCCAGGATTTGAACTCACATTGATGAGTTCATTTCCTTTTTCAATTTCTATTTCTTTGTAGTTACTTATTTTATTATACTCTTTGACTGATATTTTATTATCTATTGGCACTGACATATCAATCAGGTTTTACTTTTATATTCTATGTTTCAATCAGTTTGGATAGCAAAGTTGCAGAGAATATAACCACATATACCTGTTCTATTGTTCTTTATTTTTCTACAAGAAATGCCTAACAATAGCTGAAGCACAATTCTAATGTTATTTTATTGTAAATCTAATTTTAACTGTCTTTGAAAATATAGATTAAATCTTCATAATTTTTACCATGAAAAGGAAGATGTGGTGATAGCGAATGTGTGTATATATATTTACTTTGTCGTTAATTGTTTCATTTTCATAGTTTCCTCCGGACATACATACACACAACTACCCTTTTTATATGCTTAGATTAGATTGGTTATCTGGTTGGATTTTACAACATGTAAACTCTTGTTGGGTTATTTTATGCCAAAGAAGTTTGTTTTATTAATTCTTATCGGGTATTCAATTTTTTTTTCAAACTCAATTTCTTTTTAAAAAATTTTTAATACTCATTTTTTTTTATTGTTTAACCCATAGATGGGACCCTAACAGGTACTACCACTGCAGACCAGAGATGACCTGAGAGTAATGGCAATGAAGGGGTACTCCATATTCCCCAGAGTTCTAGAATTGGAACTTCACCACTAGATGCAGTTTAATGTCATACCCTGGACACTAAGAACCTCAGCCACTGACTTCTAGCACATATATGATAAAAGGGTTGGGGTTTGCCATAAGGGCAATAGGGTTAGGACAATCTCTATCAGTTTGGATAACAAAATCCCAGGGAATAACTTCTTTGACTTCTGTCATTGGTTCTAGTTGGTGTTTTATACCATTTTTGAGATATCGGTATTCCATAGTACATGTATATTTTCCTATGAATATAATATCCTATTTTATTATACCTTTCTTTATATTCTATCAGTGTTAGGATTGGGCTACCAGACACTAAGTGGTCTATTGATTATTATTATAATTATTATTAATATAAAATACAATACTAATAATAGAAAGACTAATGGAACAAAATAAGATGACTTATTTTCATTTCAATTGATTTCTATATAAAATTATATGTAAGATTTCTTTTAATACATTTGAGAATAAAACAATATCAGAAATCAATAACACCAAGTAATTATTTATGAAACCCAGTTTTGTTATTTGATATGCAAATTATCCCCACCATATACAATGTAAACCATTATTTCTTAGTGATATATAACACACATTGCAGGATTTTAAATGAACTAGCAAATATATGCACCCTCCGGGTGCAAGTATTTAAGTTTTAATATAATAAGATATCATGTTAAATTAGAAAGGCTAATGAAACTGAATAAGAATTCAGATAGAAATATTTGGAACGGAGGGGTATAATCGGAAAATAGAACAACTTTGAAAACTAACTGTTCCACCATTTTCCCCTTACTCCCGTCTTTCAGTGGTAAATTTTCCTAATTTAACTATTTAGTTAAAATAGGAAGAAAAGAATAAAATTACAGTTATTTCTTTATGTTAATAGATTTCTGTTAAGATTTATCCCCGAGATTTTTGCTCATATTTATTAAGATAAAACCAAACAATTAGAAATCAATAATACTAAGCATATATTTATTAAAATCAAATTTTTAAAGATCAATATGCAAATTAGCCTTTTCATTCACACTGTAAACCGCTATTTCATTGAATATATAAATATAATTGCATGTTATTAGTGTGCAGATATTGTTAACAGTCTTAATGATGTAAAACAATTTTACTAATAATTGAGGTTTAAATAAAAAATAAAAATCATGGAGAATGTGATGTAAATAACAAAGGGAATTGTGACTTGTATAGTAATATAGTTTCGGTTACAGACAGAAAAACCCACAATCTCCATTATAATAAGATTAACAGCATGGTCTGTTTTGATTATAGAACTATCGTAAACATTGTCAAGAATTCCTTAAATCTGACAGTCTGCTGACAGAATTGGAAATTAAAATTTTGGTTGGTTGGTTAGATTTTACTGCATGTCAACCCTTGGGTTATTTTATGCTGAAGACATTTTGTTTTATTCATTCTTGATGTTTTTTAAAACTCAATCTTTTTAAAAACATTTTTTTAAACTGATTTTTTGTTCTATCTAACCCATAGATGGGACCCTAACAGATACTACCACTCCAGGTTAGAGTGGACTTGGGAGGTAATTCACACACCCCAGAGGTCTAGAATTGGAACTTCACCATTAGATGCAGTTTAATGCCATATCCAGGACTCTAAAAGATTTATGATAAAATTTTAAGACCTTAGTTTATGTCACATATTTTCAATGCAAGTTTCAACTTGATCACTAAAATTAACTAATGTCAGATCAGTGATGAATATAATTTGACTGAAAATATAAAATCAAATGCATCTATATATAGATGTCCATGTTTTCAAGCTTTGTTGAGTAAACCTTTTGCACTCATTCATAAGTGTCATGTTTAATGTTCAAATTTCTATGTGTCTCACTTGGAATAAAATATTGTAATTCCCAAGATGTCATTCCACCAACCATACAATAGAATTTGTAACAATTATTTTATAGGTTATGGCTTTTGCTAGTTCGTTTTTAGTATATTTGGTAGTTACTGGTTACAAATAATAAAGTGGACTAGCAAGTCCTGTGTATATACTACATTGTATTTACCTCGTACCCCACTTGTACGGGTTAGGCACAAGGTCCTATTAACGTGGGACCATCCACAAGCCGAGACTAATGGGTGGCAGGTGGAAAAATTGCGTCGATCCCGTCGGCATTCCCCCTCAAGGGGGCGCCTCAAGCACTGGGCAATAAACCCAGACCTGCCCCTTTAAGTCAAGGGGGCAGGTATTGCCTGGGGGGATAGCCCCCTGGGATCGACGCTATTATTTTACTAAATTTGATCCAGTGGCCAAAGCTCACTGGACCTCCCCGGTGGGGAGTTACAAGTCCTGTGTATATACTACAGTATGATAATTTAATTGTTACAACATTTGATATGTTTAAAAAATAGTTCATTATGTAATAAGTATAATAATCTTGATTTAACTCTCTCTCACTCTTTTTTAAAATTTTTTTAAATTTTTAAATAGCATAGATGTACCTTGAAAATTCTGTGTTGCACTTGTAATAAAATATTGTAATTCCCAAGATGTCATTCAACCAACCATACAATAGAATTTGTAACAATTATTTTATAGGTTATGGCTTTTGTTAGTTTGTTTTTAGTATATTTGGTAGTTACTGGTTACAAATAATAAAGTGGATATTTTCAATATACGTCAGAATGTTTATTTAAATCACATAAGTCATGGTACTTTTTCCTGGATTAAGAGTCTCACGTCTGATCTGGTGGGTGTGCCAAACTAAATTGCATGATCCTAGGGGACCGCCCTCTCCCCAGCCAACACCCGCTCCCTCCCCTAAAAAGGACAGTGCTGGGTTTATTGTCTGGCACTACAGAAAACATTAGATAACTATGAGATGAGAGTTGTCCCAAAATCGTACATATTAGGTGTGTTTTCTGGTCATGAAATAAATATAAAATGCAATTGATTTAAATAGACAAAATTAAGATTTGTAAATATCATAAAAGGTGGTATATTGACTTAAGAGTTCCTCAATTTAGGAGTTTTCTGAATATTGAGCTGTTACTAGGTCAATTTTTTTGCTGAGTGGTGAGGGCTAAAATTTGAGGTATGAGCGAGCTTCAGATATGCTTATGTCAATAAATTCACTAAAAACATTTAAGTTTTTGGTCATAAAATCAATATAAAATGTGATTGATTTAAATATGATAAAATATGTATTGCCATTTGGTCTGTGTACAAATGGCAATCCCTAGCACCTATATGATTGTCCCGACCTATTACCCTTACAGCAAGCTCCAATTCTTTTAATCATATGGGTGCTAGAAGGCAGTGGCTGAGGGTCTTCATGTTTTGGGTATGATGTTAAACTCTAACTGATGGTGAGGTTCCAGTTCTGGAGGTCTGGGAAATGTGGAACACCCCTTTATCACCATTGCTCCTAGGTCAACTCTGACCCGGAGTGGTAATACCTGTTAGTGATAGTTTAGAAGAAAATTTTTGAACTCAATTTTTTTTTGTAAACAAATTTTCTATTTAATCCATAGATGGTATGGATTAAATAGAAATTTGTTTACAAAAAAAAATTGAGTTCAAAAATTTTCTTCTAAACTATCACTATGAATCTTTCAAAACTTTTGCCAGCATTAAATGACCCACCTTAGTTGGTATACCGTAAAACAAAACAAACGGCAATATATATTTTATCTATTTAAATTAATATTAAATGGATTAACTATATACAGTGCTACCTTGATTTACGAGTTTAATTCATGCTGCTTGTAAGTCAACTTCCTTGTATATCAAATCAATTTTTCCCATTGAAATAAACTGAAATGCCATTAATCCATCCAGCGCCCCCCCCAAAAAAAACACCCTAATATTTTTGTTACATTTTTTTAAACAAGAAAAATAGCACTGAATTGTATAAAAAACATAATAGAATAGAATGTAATATTAATATGTTTTGATATTTTTTTTTTTTTTAAATGATATTTTTCTTTGACATAATGAATTTGTAAACTTAAATGTTTTTAATAAAGATAAGTGTATCTGGAGCTTGGTCATACCTCAAATTTTAGTTGACAATAAAAGCCCCCACCCCACCAAAAAAAAAAATTGATTGAGTGACAGTTTGAAACTTGGAAAACTCGTATGTTGGGTCACTTATAAGTCAAGATACCATTATAAACAATGTCTTGCCATTTGGTCTGTATCAGACTAAGTTAAGATTCATAAATATCTTGTGTGTGTGTGTGTTATATATATATATATATATATATATATATATATATATATATATATATATATAAGATCTTGGATGTTTGTTTGTTTATAGAAGCATTGTTGAATAAATTATTATTTATTTTTTGCTTGAAGGCAATTATAATGCATGTATCGTATAAAATTCAATAATTATAGAAAATAATCTTGACAAGTGAATCCCGCAAAGGATGGCTCGCCATGTAGAACACCGTACAGACTGTTTCGACTTTATTAAGTCTCTTCAGCGATGAAGAGACTTAATAAAGTCGAAACAGTCTGTACGGTGTTCTACATGGCGAGCCATCCTTTGCGGGATTCACTTGTCAAGATTATTTTCTATAATTATCGAATTTTATACGATACATGCATTATAATTGCCTTCAAGCAAAAATATAAATAATAATAATATATATATATATATATATATATATATATATGAGATTACTACAATTCACGGTCTTGAATAAGGGATGTCACTATCCTGAAAATTTAACACTACATCTAAATAAAAGAAACTAAAAAAAAACTACCGAGTTTTCTGATATTTATTCCTAGATTAACATATTATGGTAACAACATTATCATAATATAGCACTTTAATGCTTCACACCAATGCCCAAACCTGGTATATGTACTTCCAAAAAACGGATACAGATACAAAAATATATCTCAAATATATATATATATATATATATATATATAATGCTCCCTTTCTAATAATCTATCAACAATTTCTTCAAATAAGAAATTTTCTCCTGACGATGACCTAAGGTCGAAACTAGTTGAGAATAAACAACATACAAGAAATATTCCTGATTGTCTTAATACTTTTTGTTTACACTATATATATATATATATATATATATATATATATATATATATATATATATATATACACACACACACATGGGATAATACAAATATATTAGAACATAGTGAATTTGCAGTTTTAGCTACAGTGAATATAATTAAAATTATTGAAAAATAATCATATAGTAAAAGTGAACTATTTGTTCTTTGATATAAATTCTACATCCTAATCATAAAGAATTGAAAACTAAATAAAATTTCATCATATACAAATCTTATATATATATATATATATATATATATATATATATATATATGATGTTGTTGTGAATCCATGTATGCTTCTTTGTTGTTATATCTAATGAGTCTATAATATGTGTATATATTATCTATATATATTATTGTGCAATATATATATATATATATATATATATATATGGGAAAATAATTTTCTAAAAACAACCAAAAAATGATTTTCCCATAAATATATATATATATATATATATACACACAAAGATGTCCATGTTTTTTAGCTATCCATTATTGTTATGCATAAAGAGAAAATAAATATTTTCCACCCAGTTTCATTTCTGTGCGTTAATGAACGTTTACAGATTTTTGGCTTAAGTAACTTAACTTATATATCCTTAAGTGTGTTTGTAAAATGCCAAAACAGGTTAAAGTATATGAAACGTTAGTGCAAATGAATTCTCACCACTGGACCCCTCCATCGTGAAAGTATTTGCAATTGCAGTTGCCACGGGTGAATACATATATATATATATATGCAAGGGAGAAAAAAAAAAAATCTCTTTAAAAAAAAAAAAAAAGATGCAGTGTAAGTTGAGCAAAGAACTCTTTTGCATAAGGAGTTAAAAAAAATTGAACTAGATGCCTGTATGACTCATCGATTTTCATTATATAGTTTAAAGAGGATTAGAAAAGAGATTAACTCTCCGATTATCCTGGTGTATGTATGAATTGTGTGGTAGCCGAATTGTTTGGGCATCTTACTGAAGGCTATGGGATATAAACATCTCTAAGTTTATTCTCTGAGCCCTCCCCCCAACCTCCCCAGCCTGATTAGCATAAAGGCATTTTTTTTAGATAGGGGGAGCCATGAATAAACCAAAGCTTGTGATGGCCAGTGCAAAAAATGTAACATTCTGATTTTGGGGTGCCTCAGGCACTGGGCAATAAACCCGGCCCAGCCCGTTTTATGCAAGGGGGCAGGTGCTACCTGGATGGGGTGGGTGGGTGTCTCTGCGACCATGGGATTTATTTTGGCTCACTCACTGGATCATATGGTGAATCCGCAAATCCAGGTAAAATCTCATAGTAAAATATGTCAAGGTACTACCATATGTGATACTAGAAGCAGCTACCTGGAGTATCCATTATTACTGAAGCACAAGTTGGATCCTCACAGGATGCCCCCATTAAAATCCCTATGTAAAAAGACCTTGCGTTGATCCAGCCAGTTGCTGCGTCAGAAAAATAAGTGCACAGACAAATGAAGAATTGATTTATATTTGTGAAGATGCCTTGATATTCCTTGTGAAAAATAATTCTCTTACTAGCAGGGCCTGTGGATATACCACAGTATGATAATTTAATTATTATGTTTGATATGTTTACTTAAGAGCTATTGCTAAATATTTCAATAAGTATAATAATCTTGAGTGCACAGACAAATGAAGATTTGATTTATATTCATGAAGATAATTAAAAAATAAAATTTAAATAGTAACAGCATGGAAATATATTTTAAATAGGAGACATTAATTTTTCTTTTCAGAGTGTCTTTTTCTTTCTTTCCTTCTTTTCATTATGTTTGATTGAAACAGATTAGTGTTATCGCGTCCGTGCTCTCACCCCCTCTCTCTATCTTTCCTCTACTCTATCTTACTTTCTTTCTTATTATTTTTTTTTTTTTTGTGTAGCATTTCGTTTTTCTTTCCTTTGTTTCTTTATAATAAAAATGGAATGGTCCATTATTTAGCTGAGGTGACAACATCTGGACAGTCTCATTTTTAACCAGAGGGTATTGCAAGATGATAATGATCATACAAATAAGGAACACGAGTAATAATATAATGGGCCATTATTTAGCTGAGGTGATGACATTCATAAGAAATAAAGAGTTTGGGGGATAAGCAACACCAGATAATCAGGATTTATATTTTTGCATTTCATCTTGGATGATTTGGACAGTCTCATTTTTAACCAGAGGGTATTGCAAGATGATAATGATCATACAAATAAGGAACACGAGTGTTACATAATCATTAGATTACCTAATGATTATGACAATAGTGTAGAAATCATATTAGTGCAGCTGATGGCCTTGAGAGTGGTGACAGCGTTTGACCTCACTCTGACCTTGCGTTCTGGGATGATCGTGAGAATCGGAAGGCAATAGAAGCCCCTTCCGGTTTAAGGTGTAAGCAACTCAGTCAGTTACAGTTAGGAGTTAGAAGCGAAGCTAGCAAGATGTAAGGATCCGCGCGCATTGTCTGGTCTGGGGTTTATGGAATAAAGTAACATCATCGTAAATCGAAGTCTTGTTATTATTACTAAAAGCTAACAATAGCACAGGGCTTCTGATAAGCAGTGATCCCCAACAGAGACCAGACCCGGAATCCCAAGAAGACCAGACCAAGATAGAAGATATACCAGATCCGGCCAGAAGAATAGACGACAGAGTAAGACGTAAGAAAGTATATACATATAGATATTTTAGTGCCGGTAAAGAGGGTATGCAACATGAGTATTAATATATAGATTTTTCCCAACTTGTTGTTAATAGTTGCACACCTTAAAAAATGCTCTGTGGGAAAAACAACATAAAATTATGTGTTGATTATGCCAAGGCTGTTTTTGATAATGTTAAAACTATTAATATCTAGTGAGGCAACATCTTAAGTCATAAAAATATATATAGACTAAGACCTACTTAAGTAACATTTAGATATCAGGAAACAGTTTATTTTGGGAAAGTGCCTGTATAAATATTCTCCATACATTACTAACACCTGTGTAACTATTTATCTAAAGAATGTACAGAATAATTACTACAGTTCCATAATGATATTTTTCATCAAGATATTAATATGTATGAGGGCGAGTCAAAAAGTAATGCCATTTTGTTTAGGACAGGTATAATTACCAACAGGAACATGTATCATATATCGAAATGAAGCTGGTCCTCTGTGGATCACATCCCTACTTCTTCACTGTTTCTCTCTCAATAGCAATGTCCCATCTTCGAATGAGAGCATGCATTTCCTGCCCTGTAAAAATTCTGTTGACTGTTCTTTGAGCCACTTCTTCACTACAAATTTCACTTCGTAGTCACTGGAATAATGTTGGCCTGTCAAACTCTCTTTCATGGGACCAAGGAAGTGAAATCTGTAGTGAAGAAGTGACTCAAAGAACAGTCAACAGAATTTTATAGGGCAGGGATACATACTCTCATTTGAAGGTGGAACATAGTTATTAAGAGAAATGACTATGTGGAGAAGTAGGGGTGAGATCCACAGAGATCCAGCTTCATTTTGATGTATGATACATGTTCCTGTGTTGGTAATTATACCTATCCTAAACAAAATGGCATTACTTTTTGACTAACCCATGTAAATGTATAATAAACAATTTAAAACCACCACTAACAAAAAATTATTCTACATGATTAAGATTTAATTCTAATCATAAAATAGAAAAGTAGAATTTTTGCACTCATTAAAAGATGAAAAATTTTTGGGGATTTTTAACATCATTTTGAAGTAAATGTTTAAATTTCTAATTCCTCATAATCTGTGAAAAAGGTTTTTTTTTTAAGAATAGGTTACTGAATACAAGGAACACAAGGTTGCAATTATGGGACTTCCAGTAAGGATTGAACTTGCTTTTCATTTGTAACAGATCTACGAGACTAGCTTGCTAACCATTACACAATGACAGGATGCCTTGATATTCCTTGTGAAAAATAATTCTCTTACTAGCAGGACCTGTGGATATACCACAGTATGATAATTTAATTATTATGTTTGACTAGCAAATATATGCACCCTCTGGGTGCAAGTATTTAAGTTTTAATGTAATGAAATATCGTATTAAATTAGAAAACCATTGAAACTAAATAAGAATGCAGATAAAAAGATTTGAAACAGAGGGGGATATAATCGAAAGATAGAACAACTGAAATTTACTCTTCCATCACTCTCGTCTTTCATTGTTATTTTTCTAATCTAAGTATTTCGTTAAAATAGGAAGTAAAGAATAAAGTACAGTAATCTTTTCTTCTTAAATGATTTCATTTAAGATTCTTGAAAGAGATTTTTGCTTATATTCATTAAAATAAAACCAAACAGTTAGAAAACCAATAATACTAAGCAAAAATCTCTTCAATGAATCTTAAATGAAATTCCATTAAGAAGAAAAGATTACTGTACTTTTGTATTCTTTACTTCCTATTTTAACGAATACTTAGATTAGAAAAAAATAACAATGAAAGACGAGTGAGTAGTGGAAGAGTAAATTTGCAGTTGTTCTATCTTTCGATTAATCCCCCCTCTGTTTTCAAATCTTTTTATCTGCATTCTTATTTAGTTTCAATGGTTTTCTTAATTATACGATATTTCATACATTAAAACTTAAATACTTGCACCCAGAGGGTGCATATATTTGCTATCAAACATAAAATTAAATTATCATACTGTGGTATATCCACAGGTCCTGCTAGTAAGAGAAATTATTTTTCACAAGGAATATCAAGGCATCCTGTCATTGTGTAATGGTTAGCAAGCTAGTCTCGTAGATCTGTTACAAATGAAAAGCAAGTTCAATCCTTACTGGAAGTCCATAATTGCAACCTTGTGTTCCTTGTATTCAGTAACCTATTCTTAAAAAAAAAACCTTTTTCACAGATTATGAGGAATTAGAAATTTAAACATTACTTCAAAAATGATGTAAAAATCCCCCAAAATTTTTCATCTTTTAATGAGTTGCAAAATTCTACTTTTCTATTTTATGATTAGAATTAAATCTTAATCATGTAGAATAATTTTTTGTTAGTGTGGTTTTAAATTGTTTATTATACATTTACAAGGGTGAGTCAAAAAGTAATGCCATTTTGTTTAGGATAGGTATAATTACCAACACAGGAACATGTATCATACATCAAAATGAAGCTGGTCTTCTGTGGATCACATCCCTACTTCTCCACATAGTCATTTCTCTTAATAACTATGTTCCACCTTCAAATGAGAACATGTATCCCTGCCCTATAAAATTCTGTTGACTGTTCTTTGAGTCACTTCTTCACTACAGATTTCACTTCCTTGGTCCCATGAAAGAGAGTTTGAGAGGCAAACATTATTCCAGTGACTAGGAAGTGAAATTTGTAGTGAAGAAGTGGCTCAAAGAACAGTCAACAGAATTTTTACGGGGCAGGAATACATGCTCTCATTCGAAGGTGGGACATTGCTATTGAGAGAAACAGTGAAGAAGTAGGGATGTGATCCACAGAGGACCAGCTTCATTTCGATATATGATACATGTTCCTGTGTTGGTAATTATACCTATCCTAAACAAAATGGCGTTACTTTTTGACTCGCCCTCATACATATTTAATATCTTGATGAAAAAATATCATTATGGAACTGTAGTAATTATTCTGTGCATTCTTTAGATAAATAGTTACACAGGTGTTAGTAATGTATGGAGAATATTTATACAGGCACTTTCCCAAAATAAACTGTTTCCTGATATCTAATGTTACTTAAGTAGGTCTTAGTCTATATATATTTTTATGACTTAAGATGTTGCCTCACTAGATATTAATAGTTTTAACATTATCAAAACAGCCTTGGCATAATCAACACATAATTTTTATGTTGTTTTTCCCACAGAGCATTTTTTAAGGTGTGCAACTATTAACACAAGTTGGGAAAAAATCTATATATAATACTCGTGTTGCATACCCTCTTTACCGGCACTAAATATCTATATGTTATATACTTTCTTACGTCTTACTCTGTCGTCTATTCTTCTGGCCGGATCTGGTATATCTTCTATCTTGGTCTGGTCTTCTTGGGATTCCGGGTCTGGTCTCTGTTGGGGATCACTGCTTATCAGAAGCCCTGTGCTATTGTTAGCTTTAGTAATAACAACAAGACTTCGATTTACGATGATGTTACTTTATTCCATAAACCCCCAGACCAGACAATGCGCGCGGATCCTTACATCTTGCTAGCTTCGCTTCTAACTCCTAACTGTAACTGACTGAGTTGCTTACACCTTAAACCGGAAGGGGCTTCTATTGCCTTCCGATTCTCACGATCATCCCCAGAACGCAAGGTCAGAGTGAGGTCAAACGCTGTCACTCACTCTCAAGGCCATCAGCTGCACTAATATGATTTCTACACTATTGTCATAATCATTAGGTATCTAATGATTATGTAACACTCGTGTTCCTTATTTGTATGATCATTATCATCTTGCAATACCCTTTGGTTAAAAATGAGACTGTCCAAATCATCCAAGATGAAATGCAAAAATATAAATCCTGATTATCTGGTGTTGCTTATCCCCCAAACTCTTTATTTCTTATGAATGTCATCACCTCAGCTAAATAATGGCCCATTATATTAATACTTGTGTTCCTTATTTGTATGATCATTATCATCTTGCAATACCCTCTGGTTAAAAATGAGACTGTCCAGATGTTGTCACCTCAGCTAAATAATGGACCATTCCATTTTTATTATAAAGAAACAAAGGAAAGAAAAACGAAATGCTACACAAAAAAATATAATAAGAAAGAAAGTAAGATAGAGTAGGGGAAAGATAGAGAGAGGGGGTGAGTGCACGGAAGCGATAGCACTAATCTGTTTCAATCAAACATAATGAAAAGAAGGAAAGAAAGAAAAAGACACTCTGAAAAGAAAAATTAATGTCTCCTATTTAAAATATTATATTTCCATGCTGTTACTATTTAAATTTTATTTTTTAATTATCTTCATGAATATAAATCAAATCTTCATTTGTCTGTGCACTCAAGATTATTATACTTATTGAAATATTTCGCAATAGCTCTTAAGTAAACATATCAAACATAATAATTAAATTATCATACTGTGGTATATCCACAGGTCCTGCTAGTAAGAGAATTATTTTTCACAAGGAATATCAAGGCATCTTCACGAATATAAATCAATTCTTCATTTGTCTGTGCACTTATTTTTCTGACGCAGCAACTGGCTGGATCAACGCAAGGTTTTTTACATAGGGATTTTAATGGGGGCATCCTGTGAGGATCCAACTTGTGCTTCAGTAATAATGGATACTCCAGGTAGCTGCTTCTAGTATCACATATGGTAGTACCTTGACATATTTTTACTATGATATTTTACCTGGATTTGCGGATTCACCATATGATCCAGTGAGTGAGCCAAAATAAATCCCATGGTCGCAGAGACACCCACCCACCCCATCCAGGCAGCACCTGCCCCCTTGCATAAAACGGGCTTTATTGCTCAGTGCCTGAGGCACCCCAAAATCAGAATGTTACATTTTCTGCACTGGCCATCAGGAGCTTTGGTTTGTTCATGGCTCCCCCTATTTAAAAAAATCAGGCCGGGGAGGGGGGGGGCTCAGAGAATAAACTTAGAGATGCTTATATCCCATAGCCTTCAGTAAGATGCCCAAACAATTCGGCTACCACACAATTCATACATACACCAGGATAATCGGAGAGTTAATCTCTTTTCTAATCCTCTTTAAACTATATAATGAAAATCGATGAGTCATACAGGCATCTAGTTCAATTTTTTTTAAACTCCTTATGCAAAAGAGTTCTTTGCTCAACTTACACTGCATCTTTTTTTTTTTTTAAAGAGATTTTTTTTTTTCTCCCTTGCATATATATATATATATGTATTCACCCGTGGCAACTGCAATTGCAAATACTTTCACGATGGAGGGGTCCAGTGGTGAGAATTCATTTGCACTAACGTTTCATATACTTTAACCTGTTTTGGCATTTTACAAACACACATAAGGATATATAAGTTAAGTTACTTAAGCCAAAAATCTGTAAACGTTCATTAACGCACAGAAATGAAACTGGGTGGAAAATATTTATTTTCTCTTTATGCATAATAATAATGGATAGCTAAAAAACATGGACATCTTTGTGTATATATATATATATATATATATTTATGGGAAAATAATTTTTTGGTTGTTTTTAGAAAATTATTTTCCCATATATATATATATATATATATATATATATATATATGCACAATAATATATATAGATAATATATACACATATATAGACTCATTAGATATAACAACAAAGAAGCATACATGGATTCCACAACAACATCATATATATATATATATATATATATATATATATATATATAAGATTTGTATATGATGACATTTTATTTAGTTTCAATTCTTTATGATTAGGATGTAGAATTTATATCAAAGAACAAAATAGTTCACTTTTACTATATGATTATTGTTCAATAATTTTAATTATATTCACTGTAGCTAAAACTGCAAATTCACTATGTTCTAATATATTTGTATTATCCCATGTGTGTGTGTGTGTATATATATATATATATATATATATATATATGTGTGTAAACAAAAAGTATTAAGACAATCAGGAATATTTCTTGTATGTTGTTTATTCTCAACTAGTTTCGACCTTAGGTCATCGTCAGGAGAAAATTTCTTATTTGAAGAAATTGTTGATAGATTATTAGAAAGGGAGCATTATATATATATATATATATATATATATATTTGAGATATATTTTTGTATCTGTATCCGTTTTTTGGAAGTACATATACCAGGTTTGGGCATTGGTGTGAAGCTTTAAAGTGCTATATTATGATAATTTTGTAACCATAATATGTTAATCTAGGAATAAATATCAGAAAACTCGGTAGTTTTTTTTTTAGTTTCTTTTATTTAGACGTAGTGTTAAATTTTCAGGATAGTGACATCCCTTATTCAAGACCGTGAATTGTAGTAATCTCATATATATATATATATATATATATATATATATATATTATTATTTATATTTTTGCTTGAAGGCAATTATAATGCATGTATCGTATAAAATTCGATAATTATAGAAAATAATCTTGACAAGTGAATCCCACAAAGGATGGCTCGCCATGCAGAACACCATACAGACTGTTTCGACTTTATTAAGTCTCTTCATCGCTGAAGAGACTTAATAAAGTCGAAACAGTCTGTACGGTGTTCTGCATGGCGAGCCATCCTTTGCGGGATTCACTTGTCAAGATTATTTTCTATAATTATCGAATTTTATACGATACATGCATTATAATTGCCTTCAAGCAAAAATATAAATAATAATTTATTCAACAATGCTTCTATAAACAAACAAACATCCAAAATCTTATATATATATATATATATATATATATATATATATATATATATATATATATACACACACACACACAAGATATTTATGAATCTTAACTTAGTCTGATACAGACCAAATGGCAAGACATTGTTTATAATGGTATCTTGACTTATAAGTGACCCAACATACGAGTTTTCCAAGTTTCAAACTGTCACTCAATCAATTTTTTTTTTTTGGGGGGGGGGGCTTTTTATTGTCAACTAAAAATTTGAGGTATGACCAAGCTCCAGATACACTTATCTTTATTAAAAACATTTAAGTTTACAAATTCATTATGTCAAAGAAAAATATCATTTAAAAAAAAAAAAAAAAAATATCAAAACATATTAATATTACATTCTATTCTATTATGTTTTTTATACAATTCAGTGCTATTTTTCTTGTTTAAAAAAATGTAACAAAAATATTAGGGTGTTTTTTTTGGGGGGGCGCTGGAATGGATTAATGGCATTTCAGTTTATTTCAATGGGAAAAATTGATTTGATATACAAGGAAGTTGACTTACAAGCAGCATGAATTAAACTCGTAAATCAAGGTAGCACTGTATATAGTTAATCCATTTAATATTAATTTAAATAGATAAAATATATATTGCCGTTTGTTTTGTTTTACGGTATACCAACTAAGGTGGGTCATTTAATGCTGGCAAAAGATTTGAAAGATTCATAGTGATAGTTTAGAAGAAAATTTTTGAACTCAATTTTTTTTTGTAAACAAATTTTCTATTTAATCCATAGATGGGACCCTAACAGGTATTACCACTCCGGGTCAGAGTGGACCTAGGAGCAATGGTGATAAAGGGGTGTTCCACATTTCCCAGACCTCCAGAACTGGAACCTCACCATCAGTTAGAGTTTAACGTTATACCCAAGACATGAAGACCCTCAGCCACTGTCTTCTAGCACCCATATGATTAAAAGAATTGGAGCTTGCTATAAGGGTAATAGGTCGGGACAATCATATAGGTGCTAGGGATTGCCATTTGTACACAGACCAAATGGCAATACATATTTTATCATATTTAAATCAATCACATTTTATATTGATTTTATGACCAAAAACTTAAATGTTTTTAGTGAATTTATTGACATAAGCATATCTGAAGCTCGCTCATACCTCAAATTTTAGCCCTCACCACTCAGCAAAAAAATTGACCTAGTAACAGCTCAATATTCAGAAAACTCCTAAATTGAGGAACTCTTAAGTCAATATACCACCTTTTATGATATTTACAAATCTTAATTTTGTCTATTTAAATCAATTGCATTTTATATTTATTTCATGACCAGAAAACACACCTAATATGTACGATTTTGGGACAACTCTCATCTCATAGTTATCTAATGTTTTCTGTAGTGCCAGACAATAAACCCAGCGCTGTCCTTTTTAGGGGAGGGAGCGGGTGTTGGCTGGGGGGAGGGCGGTCCCCTAGGATCATGCAATTTAGTTTGGCACACCCACCAGGTCAGACGTGAGACTCTTAATCCAGGAAAAAGTACCATGACTTATGTGATTTAAATAAACATTCTGACGTATATTGAAAATATCCACTATTATTTGTAACCAGTAACTACCAAATACACTAAAAACAAATTAACAAAAGCCATAACCTATAAAATAATTGTTACAAATTCTATTGTATGGTTGGTTGAATGACATCTTGGGAATTACAATATTTTATTACAAGTGCAACACAGAATTTTCAAGGTACATCTATGCTATTTAAAAATTTAAAAAAATAAAAAAAAAGAGTGAGAGAGAGTTAAATCAAGATTATTATACTTATTACATAATGAACTATTTTTTAAACATATCAAATGTTGTAACAATTAAATTATCATACTGTAGTATATACACAGTATTTGTAACTCCCCACCGGGGAGGTCCAGCGAGCTTTGGCCACTGGATCAAATTTAGTAAAATAATAGCGTCGATCCCAGGGGGCTATCCCCCCAGGCAATACCTGCCCCCTTGACTTAAAGGGGCAGGTCTGGGTTTATTGCCCAGTGCCTGAGGCGCCCCCTTGAGGGGGAATGCCGACGGGATCAATGCAATTTTTCCACCTGCCACCCATTAGTCTCGGCTTGTGGATGGTCCCATGTTAATAGGACCTTGTGCCTAACCCGTACAAGTGGGATACGAGGTAAATAATCTGTAGTATATACACAGGACTTGCTAGTCCACTTTATTATTTGTAACCAGTAACTACCAAATATACTAAAAACGAACTAGCAAAAGCCATAACCTATAAAATAATTGTTACAAATTCTATTGTATGGTTGGTGGAATGACATCTTGGGAATTACAATATTTTATTCCAAGTGAGACACATAGAAATTTGAACATTAAACATGACACTTATGAATGAGTGCAAAAGGTTTACTCAACAAAGCTTGAAAACATGGACATCTATATATAGATGCATTTGATTTTATATTTTCAGTCAAATTATATTCATCACTGATCTGACATTAGTTAATTTTAGTGATCAAGTTGAAACTTGCATTGAAAATATGTGACATAAACTAAGGTCTTAAAATTTTATCATAAATCTTTTAGAGTCCTGGATATGGCATTAAACTGCATCTAATGGTGAAGTTCCAATTCTAGACCTCTGGGGTGTGTGAATTACCTCCCAAGTCTACTCTAACCTGGAGTGGTAGTATCTGTTAGGGTCCCATCTATGGGTTAGATAGAACAAAAAATCAGTTTAAAAAAAATGTTTTTAAAAAGATTGAGTTTTAAAAAACATCAAGAATGAATAAAACAAAATGTCTTCAGCATAAAATAACCCAAGGGTTGACATGCAGTAAAATCTAACCAACCAACCAAAATTTTAATTTCCAATTCTGTCAGCAGACTGTCAGATTTAAGGAATTCTTGACAATGTTTACGATAGTTCTATAATCAAAACAGACCATGCTGTTAATCTTATTATAATGGAGATTGTGGGTTTTTCTGTCTGTAACCGAAACTATATTACTATACAAGTCACAATTCCCTTTGTTATTTACATCACATTCTCCATGATTTTATTTTTTATTTAAACCTCAATTATTAGTAAAATTGTTTTACATCATTAAGACTGTTAACAATATCTGCACACTAATAACATGCAATTATATTTATATATTCAATGAAATAGCGGTTTACAGTGTGAATGAAAAGGCTAATTTGCATATTGATCTTTAAAAATTTGATTTTAATAAATATATGCTTAGTATTATTGATTTCTAATTGTTTGGTTTTATCTTAATAAATATGAGCAAAAATCTCGGGGATAAATCTTAACAGAAATCTATTAACATAAAGAAATAACTGTAATTTTATTCTTTTCTTCCTATTTTAACTAAATAGTTAAATTAGGAAAATTTACCACTGAAAGACGGGAGTAAGGGAAAATGGTGGAACAGTTAGTTTCAAAGTTGTTCTATTTTCCGATTATACCCCCTCCGTTCCAAATATTTCTATCTGAATTCTTATTCAGTTTCATTAGCCTTTCTAATTTAACATGATATCTTATTATATTAAAACTTAAATACTTGCACCCGGAGGGTGCATATATTTGCTAGTTCATTTAAAATCCTCAATGTGTGTTATATATCACTAAGAAATAATGGTTTACATTGTATATGGTGGGGATAATTTGCATATCAAATAACAAAACCGGGTTTCATAATAATTATTTGGTGTTATTGATTTCTGATATTGTTTTATTCTCAAATGTATTAAAAGAAATCTTACATATAATTTTATATAGAAATCAATTGAAATGAAAATAAGTCATCTTATTTTGTTCCATTAGTCTTTCTATTATTAGTATTGTATTTTATATTAATAATAATTATAATAATAATCAATAGACCACTTAGTGTCTGGTAGCCCAATCCTAACACTGATAGAATATAAAGAAAGGTATAATAAAATAGGATATTATATTCATAGGAAAATATGCATGTACTATGGAATACCGATATCTCAAAAATGGTATAAACACCAACTAGAACCAATGACAGAAGTCAAAGAAGTTATTCCCTGGGATTTTGTTATCCAAACTGATAGAGATTGTCCTAACCCTATTGCCCTTATGGCAAACCCCAACCCTTTTTATCATATATGTGCTAGAAGTCAGTGGCTGAGGTTCTTAGTGTCCAGGGTATGACATTAAACTGCATCTAGTGGTGAAGTTCCAATTCTAGAACTCTGGGGAATATGGAGTACCCCTTCATTGCCATTACTCTCAGGTCATCTCTGGTCTGCAGTGGTAGTACCTGTTAGGGTCCCATCTATGGGTTAAACAAATAAAAAAAATGAGTATTAAAAATTTTTTTAAAAAGAAATTGAGTTTGAAAAAAAAATTGAATACCCGATAAGAATTAATAAAACAAAACTTCTTTGGCATAAAATAACCCAACAAGAGTTTACATGTTGTAAAATCCAACCAGATAACCAATCTAATCTAAGCATATAAAAAGGGTAGTTGTGTGTATGTATGTCCGGAGGAAACTATGAAAATGAAACAATTAACGACAAAGTAAATATATATACATACATTCACTATCACCAGATCTTCCTTTTCATGGTAAAAATTATGAAGATTTAATCTATATTTTCAAAGACAGTTAAAATTAGATTTACAATAAAATAACATTAGAATTGTGCTTCAGCTATTGTTAGGCATTTCTTGTAGAAAAATAAAGAGCAATAGACCAGGTATAAGTGGTTATATTCTCTGCGACTTTGCTATCCAAACTGATTGAAACATAAAAGGAATATAAAAGTAAAACCTGATTGATATGTCAGTGCCAATAGATAATAAAATATCAGTCAAAGAGTATAATAAAATAAGTAAATACAAAGAAATAGAAATTGAAAAAGTGTGGCAACTTAAAACTATCACTAAGGAGGCCCATGGTGTAATGGTTAGAGTCATAGGAAATGAACTCGTCGATGTGAGTTCAAATCCTGGATAAAGCTATTTGCATTTCACATTGCACTAATACCTTTGAGAAAGTATGCATCCACGCACTCTCCCTCCAGCTATGGGTAAATAGTTGGGCAGACTGGGTTCTTTAACCTTAGTCAACCAGTCTAGGAGAAGGAAAACTCTGAATTCAAACCTGTTAAACTCCACTTAAGAAATTGACCTTGTGTCACATCCTACTTATGCAGAGGAGTTGGTAAATATATATATGGTAAAAAAAAAAGGTAAATTATATATATATAGTAAAGAAAAAGGTTTAGGTACCAGTCGTATTAGCAGTTATAAATTTATTTCCACTCTTATGTATATGTACACACATATGGGTTTCTTTAGACCGCTATAATCTCAGAATTATTGTACATTGAGCTCTCAAAATTGGACCAGACCAACTTTAACTTTCTGCTGTTAAAAAAAAAAGCGCAGTTTACAATAATTCCTAACATCAACTAACCTAGTGATTTACTTATTGATATATATTCATAAAATAAACTTTGGGGTAAAAGTCTGGGAAAAAACAAAAATAACTTTTTGATATACTCTAGTTTATATTTGCATAAATTATCTTGAACCATTTCACTCTGACTGGGACACTGATGTTCCAGTTAAATTTAATTTTCATTTTAACCCTTTGAATGTTGTACTCAAAACATAATTTTCCATATCCAAAACTTTAAAAATAAAGCAAAAAACAACTTGGTAGTTTAAAAGGTTAAAATGAACTTTGCTTTAAGGTGTTCCTTAAATTTTTTATTGTTTTAGGGTATTATTTTTTTTTTTTTAAATCTAGCTGAGTTAGATTTGCCTCAAAACAGCCCATGTTATCAATGAGTTTAAAATCCTGCAATGTGTGTTATATACCTGTTGTATCCAAGATGTAGGGATAACAGAAATGATAATAAAAACAGGGAAATTGTTAACAATAACAATACTTGTTTTATTTATGCTTCACTGACAGGGAATACAGTGGATGGGTTTGGATTAGAGTTCTAGCTTGATGAGGATGAGAGTGTATAACCTGCTCGGTTCTGATCTGCTGTGCAGTCTTTTCTCCTCCTCTTTTAGAGAGTCCGGTTCGAATCGTTAGGGGGAGATAACTCTCCCTAACAATACCACTAAGAAATAAAGGTTTACATTATATATGGTGTGGATAATAGGCATAACACATACCAATACTGGGTTTAATAAATAATTACTTGGTGTTATTGATTTCTAATATTATCGTTTTATTCTCAAATGTATCAAAATAAATCTTTAATTTTGTATAGAAATCAATTAAAACAAAAATAAGTGTAATCTTTTTATATGCATTCTTATTTGGTTTTGTTAGTCTTTCTATTATTAGTATGGATAATGTTATATAATAATGATAATAATACCAGCAGATCACAGGGGGAATATGAAAGACAATGAAAAGGTAGACAAATACCTATACCTTGCTAGAGAATTGAAAAAGCTGTGGAATATGAGGGTGAAAGTGATACAAATTGTAGTTGATGCACTTGGAATGGTCCTCATAAGCTTAGAAAAAAGACTAGAGGAATTGAAAATCAGAGGTAGAATTGAGACCATCCAGACAACAGCATTGTTGAAATCAGCTGGAATACTCAGGAGAGTCCTGGAGAGCTGAAGAGACTTGTTGTCACTCAAACTCCAGTAAAAGACCATCAGCTAACAATAGTGGGAAAAACTCAAAAGGAGTGAAATGATAATAATTGCAAAAAATACTTGTACCCAAACCTTTTTTTTATCATATATGTGCTAGAAGGTGGTGGCTGACGGTCTTCATGTCCTGGGAATGACGTTAAACTATCTGATGATGTGGTTCCAGTTCTGGAGGTCCGCGGAATGTGGAGCACCTCTTCATCACTATTATTCTCAGGTTCACCCTGACCCAGAGTGGTAGTACCTGTTAGGGTCTTATCTATGGGTTAAATAGAAAAATGAGTTTATAAAAAAAATTGAGTATCCATTAAGAATGAATTTATTTCAAAATTTTGTCGGCATTAAATGACCTACCAAGGTTGATATGCCACAAAACAAAACAAACAAACAAACAAACTAATCATCTATGAACTTAGAAATAATTGTTGCATGTTAATCTCGCAAGCCATTCCTACTGAGTTTGATCCTCAATGTGTCATGGAGTCGCCATGATGTAGTGGCTTATGTGCAGGACTGCAACATCATAGTAAGACAGTTCAAACTCCAGTCACATTATTACATTCACATACAGCCGAATACCCTTGGAAAAGGTGTGAACCGGCTCATCCCTACCAGCTATGGGTTAAATAACACCACTATTGTTTTTCTACAAGGATGGCTTTGACATTAAATAACCCACAACAGTTAATATGCCATTTAACAAAACAAAACAAAGAAAGCAGAAACCAATCCTTTAATATACTTATCAAATTGTACTCTTTTGATATAGTTATGGATTAAATAATATCACTAATGTTTCTACAATGATGGCTTTAGTATTAAACTAGAAGCGGCTACCCAGCATAGACTAGGTAGAGGGGAGGGAGGACTTGTGTATTGATTTGTTTACTTTTGAGATTTACAAATGCTAGATATTTGAAAGTAGAAGTTCAATGCTATTTCTATGTATATTTTAATTTTTTTAAATATTTTCAAATATAAATCAAATTTTCATAATATTTGCACAAAAAGTGATAGTGATAATTAATGTGTATATATATATATATATATATATATATATATATATATATATATATATATATATATATAATGTATATACACACACTTTGTCATTAATTGTTTTATTTTCGTAGTTTCATCCGGACATACATACATACATACACACCAACTGCCCTTTATATATCTATAGATAGATAGATAACCCACAAAGGTTGATATGCTGTTAAAACAAAAGAAACCTAACCAATGTGTCATCTATAATTAAGCACAAAACTTTTTAAACTTTAAATATTTTTCTGTCAATTTATTATTTGAATTAATATTTCAATTAATTTCATACAACTGGAAAATAAAGAGTTCAACCATTTTTTTTAAATGCTACTTTACAAATTACATTTTGATAAACTTAGAATTAGTATCTTCTTCATATATCAAAATATATATATATATATATAAAATATATATATATCACATATTTTCTTTTTTCTTCTTTTCTTCTTTTTTTTTTTTTTCTTTTTCTTTTTTCTTATTTTTTTTTTTTTTTTTTTTTTAAATGAATATGCATTACTGACCAAACATTTGGGATCACTTTGATTTTTTTAATTCTTCAAAACTTTCTAAACTGCTCTCCAATTCAGAAAGGGCATCAGGTTGTAACAAAATTTTGTAAAGTTTATGCAAATAAATTCACAATGCTTGTAGAAAAAATTACTTTATTATTTTTTATATAAGGTTTTGGATGTACACAATAAGTGAATTTATTTATTCAAATATGCAAAATTAGCCTTTTTATTAACTTGAAGGGTTTAGCTCAGTCAGTAGAGTATCCAACTTGAAATCACAAGGTTCTGGGTTCAATACCAGTCCCCGCCAACTCAGCACATGAGTAGCACAGCCTGGGTAATCTGATCAGTGTGGTAAAGCATCTAGGAGTTGACAGTATGTGTGGTGCTCCACCTCAGAAAAAGCAAAAAAGGGGATAGACTCCCTTGCAGTCCAGCTGATACCGACAATAGGCCACTCTGCCAACTTTACTTTTAATCACAGTCAGATGATTTTTGGGGGTTATTTTCGATTTGTTTTTTTTTTTTTTTTTTGTTTTTTTTTTTCAATTTAGAGCATCAGCCTAGGAACCACAAGGTTCTAGGTTCAATTCCAACCCTCACCAACCCATTTGCTGTCTAACTGATACTGACAATAAAGCCACCCCACCGACTTTACTTACTACTTTTGAACTTAGAAAAACAATTTAGGATCGTCCCAAACTTTTGGTCAGTAGTGTAGATATACATATATATTTGTACTTTAAATAAATGCTTTGAATTAAATGAATCTCTTTTCTACAGAACCGAGAACAACTTTTTCTATAACAGAATTTTTAGGTATGTTTGATGTCCATTCGATTCCACCATTTGCAAAAGTAGCTTTTTTATTTTGATGTTGTTTTTTTCTTTCCTTTTTTTTTTTTTTTCTTTTGGATTCACAAAGTTAACAGTCAAAAGTTTTTCCCTGATTGCTCACACAATTTTTTTTAAAAACTTTTCTGTGCATGAGTTTATCTATTTTTAATTGGTGTCATGTTTCATATCCTGTTTAGCATTTTTTTATAGAATTTCATTGCCTGTAATATTCCATGTATTGTCCTGATTATGCAGTTGTTTGTCAACGCAAAAAAAATTAAAATGGTTCCCAAACTTGTGAATCTGTCAGCAATTATTTATTATATTATTATGAATGAATCATTAAAACCCCATGAAAATGCCCTTAAAATATAAGAAATTTGATATAAAATGCTTTCAAGGAAACCAATTGATATTTATTACATTTATTACTGCCTTTGTCCTATACTAGTTATTGCAAGAAATATATATATATATATATATATATATATCCGAAGGGAATGACTATTATGGAACAGATATATTATTTTTACTCTATTCAAGTTTTTCACACCAATTTTTGACTGGTGGTTTTTCACTGAAGTCTGAGTAACAGCAAAAGTCTCCTCAGGTCTCCAGGACTCTTCTGAGTATTATTATTGTTATTATTTGATATTTATTATGCTTTTATGATATTTATTATGCTTCAGCTTAGATTTCTGTTTATAGTACAGTGGGTAAGCTAACCTATTGTGCATTTTTTGATAAAAGCACCAAATTCTGGCATAGGAAAAATAGCATTTGTCAGTAGTGTGTGTGTGTATATATATATATATATATATATATATATATATATATATATATATATATATATATATATATATATATATATATATATATATATATATATATATATATATATATATATATATATATATATATATATATGGAGGCGCGTGGGCTAGTGGTTAGAGTCGTGGAAAATGGACTCGTTGATTCGAGTTCAATTCCTAGATGAAGCTGTTGGCATTTCACATAGCGCTAATACCCTTGGGAAAGGTGTGAATCCATATATTCTCCCTCCAGCTATGGGTTAAATAGTAGGGCAGACTGGGCTCTTCAGCCTTGGGTAGGTAACCAGTCTAGGAGAGGGATAACTCTGAATTCAAAATTCCTGAGGTCGGTCGTTGATTGGGTTTGTGGCAACCTTTGATGCACCAATTCATCGACTGTGCCAAAAAGTGTGGATGGTCCAACACAAGCCTTCACCACTATAAACAAATCCCTGTGTGGGAGTTCATTGTGTGTATGAACCCTCATACGTCAAAAAATCGACAGGAGAGTCCATTAATTAGAACAACATTTGGTCGTAGTGTATGTATGTATGTATATATATATATAGTGCTCCTGTAGTATTATACAATACCATGAAACTTTGTTTTTCTCTCTGTTTTTTGGAGTGTCCTGGGTATGATATTAAACTGCATCTAGTGGTGATGTTCCAATTCGGGAGCTCTGGGGAGTATGGAGTACCCCTTCATTACCACTACTCCCAGGTCCACTCTGACCTGGAGTAGTAGTACCTATTAGGGTCCCATCTATGGGTTAAATAGATAAAAAATGAGTCTAAAAATGTTTTTAAAAGAAGAAATTGAGTTTTAAAAAAACATTTTTGAATACCCAACAAGAATGAATAAAACAAAAGTGTCTTTGGCATAAAATAACCAAAGGTTAACATGTCGTAAAATCCGACCAACCAGTATGTTGAGAATGCCAGATAAAGATGCAGCACTTACAGTAATGAAGTATTAATACAATGATGTAAGATTTGAATTAACTGACTAGATGACATATCATTACACTGAACAAGCACAAGTATAGAATTTCCATGAAATTCAAATGAGAAGTCAGTGTATATAATCTCAATTGTGAATCATTAATTCAATGCTGTTATTTTGAATTTTATAAGATGATAACATCAAATTCATTGGAAAGGTTTGCAATACTCCACTTTGGCCCTATCTTGGGCTAGACGGGCGGTCAGGAGAGGCCCCCTCCGATCAATCGGCTGGTCACGTCAAGCCCTAGCACCTATATGATTTTCCCAACCCTATTGCCCTTATGGCAAGCCCCGACCCCTTTTTATCATATGGGTGCTAGAAGGCAGTGGCTGTGGGTCTACATGTCCTGGGAATGACGTTAAACTCTATCTGATGATGAGGTTCCAGTTTTGGAGGTTTGGGGAATGTGGAGCACCCCTTCATCACCATTGCTCCCTGGTCCACTCTGACCCGGAGTGGTAGTACCTGTTAGGGTCCCATCTATGGGTTAAATAGAAAAATATATTTATAAAAAAATTGTATTATCCATTAAGAATTGATTTATTTCAACACTTTGTCGGCATTAAATGACCCACTGAGGTTGATATGCCGCAAAACAAAACAAAACAAAACAAAACAAAACAAAATCATTGGAAAGTTGTAACAATATTCTACAGAGTTAAGGTTCAAATGACTACTTTTTAAATGGGTAGGTATTTACTCAACTCGTTTACCACAGGTAGGATGTGACAGTAGTAATGGATCTGTGAGACTAGTTTGCTAACCATTACAATATGATAGGATGCTCTACTTTTTAAACTGGTAACCGATACCAATAAACAACAAAATCCTGTGTACTCTGGGGAGCTCCTGTCTACTCTCGATCCCTTCTATCGATTTGCAATCTCTGTATGAGATTTATGTTATCAACTCAGGCGATTGATTTTATTGCTATTATTTATTTGAAAAATCTCCAGCATTGAAAGTCTGGAACCAAAATCAAAATTGCATAAATATATATAATCAAAATTCAACTCTAAATCCTTGTCTTTCACCTTTAAATATATATATATATATATATAGTATTAGAGGCCGGGTTAGCTCATTCGGTAGAGCATTCGGCCAAAAACCACAAGGTTCCTAGTTCGATACCAGCCCTCGCCAACTCAGCGTATGAGTAGCCACAGGGATCTGTGCGGTAAAGTAAGGAACTGATGGTAGGTGTGGCGCTCCACCTCAGACGCAAAAACAATCTCCTTTGTCTAGCGCTAGTGAAAAGGGGATAGACTCCCTCACTGATTGGCTGATACCGACTTTAGGCCACCCTGACGACTTACTTACAGTGTGTATAGAAATAACCACTTTATATTTGTTTTATCTTATATGACTTATCCAATTAATCAACTTATATCAACCAAATATTGAGATTAACCCAATATTTTTTACTGGAAAGTCATTTCCTTTTATATATATATATATATATATATATATATATATATTCTGATTTACAAATGTATTGAGCACTTATATATTCATTCATTATTCCAACTTATTTGGTTACTTCTTTTTATCAATGCTCAAAATTATGACTCGCTCAATTTTTTGATTTCTCAGTTAACACATCCTCTCTTCAGATATATATATATATATACGTTTTAAACTGGAAACTGATACCATATATATATATATATATATATATATATATATATATATATATATATGTACGATAATTAGGTACGAATTCAATTAAGCACATATTCTCTCAAAAATTGTCGGCTAAAAAAGCCATATCAAAACACATTGTCTGTTTGTTTACTTCTCATATATATATATATATATATATATATATATATATATATATATAGTGTGTGTATTTAGGTAGTAGATTTTCTTGTAGGTATATTTTATTAATGATGAAAGACAAGGATTAAGAGTTGAGTTTTTATTAACCTTTTCATGTTCCAACTCTTTTTTTACTAATTAAATTAATGAAATTAATCCTTATATAAAAGAAAGAGATCAAGAATAAAATGAACACTAAAAAAAAAATATTTGTTGTTATGTATGAATCATCAACGTCATTTTCAAACAAGTTCATTAATTTCATAAAATTGATTCTTTTCAAAAGAAAAAAAAAATCAACTTTTTTTTTTTAATATCATGTGTCATCATCTATTTATGATTTTATAAAAAAAAAAACCTCATCTATCTTGTATTAATTGGATTTTTCAGACTATTGTCCTCATCTTTTATGTTATATACATAATGTTTTGGCCGATGTGCCCTCTGACCTTCATCCAGGTTTTCTTGTCAAACTCAGTAACCTTGACTTTGAACTCAAGAGCCTTCATGTTATAATCTGGAGCCTTCATGGAATTTTAAATCAAACCCTATATGACATGAAGGTAAGTAGGAAGCGCGTGGTGTAATGGTTAAAGTCATGGGAAATGGACTCGTCGCCCCGAGTTCAAATCCTGGGTTAAGTATTGTATCAGCCTCAGAGTACTGCCAGTGATTGGCCAAGGAATAGATCACATGATCTCGCCTAGTCTATAAGTATGGGCAGGGATCCAGCACACACCTTATATCTAAAAAAGCGCATGGTGTAATTGTTAAAGTCATGGGAAATGAACTCGTCGCCTCAAGTTCAAATCCTGGATGTGGTAATTGCATTTCACTTAGCGCTAATACCCTTAGGAAAGTTATGAATCCTACTCTCCTTCCAGCTATGGATAAATAGTAGGGCAGACTGGGCTCTTTAACCTTGGTTAGGCAACCTGTCTAGGAGAAGGAAAACTCTGAATTCAAACCTGTTAAACTCCACTTAAGAAATTGACCTTGTGTCGCATCCTGCTTGTGTGGAGGGTTTGGTAAATATATATACGACATGAAGGCTCACGAGTTCAACAAGAAGGTTCCCAAGTTCAAAGAGAAGGTCCGCATGTTTGAGAAGGTTCCTAAGAGTATTTACGGGGTTTCGTTGGAGCCCTTATTCTCCAGTAGTGGTTATTATTCGGACGAAAGAAGGAAACAAACACGAATATAAATTACAGACACATGTATTATCAAAGTACAGAGTTGTTGCAAATTTTAATGGCATTAGGTACCAGACTTATCTGAGAGGTGCAATAAAGAGTTTTTGGTGAAGTGCGCTAGAAAAGGTGTACTACTTGCTGGTTTTGGAATGCTCTTAAAATGCTTTGTCTGGTCGGTTGTGCCCTTTTGATGGGAATTTAGTTCCTCAGCCTTCTGTTAGTGTGCTATTGTGACAGCCTTAAAAGGTTTGCTGTCACAATGCCTTAGAAAGTTTGCTGGTTTTATGGCAAGGTGGTGAGGACGCTTATTTTAGCGTCTCTCCTCGGTAACTGCTCCCTGATAAGTGCTGGGGTTTTATTCTCCCGCCAACAACGTATTTTGGCTAGTGGCAGGGGGAGATAATTCTCTATCGGATTTCCGATATGAGTTCAACAAGAAACACCTGAAGAAGGCTGGAGGATACATCGCTGAAACATTGTGTATATAACAATAAAGATAAGGACGAGAGTCAAAAAAATACAAATAATACAAATTATCAAACCTTATCTCAAAAATTCCGACAAACTGATATCTTTCCTATTAATTAAAATTTAATTTTCTTATCAATTTAGCAAATTTTTATCAACACCAAAACATTTACTTTACCACGAACTCCTTCGGTCCCCCCCGCCCCAAAAAAAAAAAAAATTCTGTCAACTTAATTTAATTTTCTTTTAAACTCTAAGAAAAAAAATTCAACCTTTTTTAATATTATGTATCATCATCAGTTTATAATTTCATTTATTTAAAAAATTTAAAAATTTGAAGTACACTCAAGCTTCAGATAACTTGTAATGTAATTTATTGTGTACAGTGCTCAGGTGCACCACAACTCATCAAAGTCTCATGTCAAGTACACAGAATAATGTTGTGTCAGGAACATGAACAGTTCACAGTAGTAATATGCATGTATGTGTGTGCATGTGTATGTGGAGAGTGGCATCAGGTATAGTGTTGGCGGACTACAGGAAGCATGGAGGCTTTGAAAGATTCAGTGCTCCGGCAGCCTACAACAGATGCAGGCAGTTTATTCCATGTCTCCGCAATTCTGAGCGTGAAAAAATGTTTCCGAAAAAATCAAAACTTGATACATCCTTTCTTTAATCTAAATTTAGATTTAAATTTCTTTTTTAACTTTTCAAATGTTTATCAACCCCAAAGCATTTACTGATCATGTCCCCGCCTAAAAAAAAAAATTCTGTTAATTTTCATATCAGCTATTCCAGGAACCATTGACTAATTACTGTTTTCTATTGTGAAATCTTGTGTAAGATGTTCAATTATATTAATGTCATACATTGAATGAATTAGTGTTTGGTCATCCAATGTTGTATGCACTATGTTCTGTTAATTGTATTACATATTTGTAGTACTCTGACTTAATGTAATATTTGGTGTTTCAGTCTGTAATGGTAATCTTTAATTAGTAGTCCTAAATAATGCAGAATGTAGTGTTGTTAGTATTAGTATTATATGTAGCATCTATCATTTGTACCAATGTCATTTGAAGTGTTCCAATAGCAGCACCAGTCGTAGTATTGTCATTTCTTTTGTAATCATTTGTATTTGTTTTATTTGTAATGCTGTAAGTATAAAAGTAATGAAAAAAAAATATATATATATATATCAAGTCTCTTCAGTGTCGCTAGACATTTTGTGAGCTACTTAAAGCCGGGATAGAACTCCAATCGATTCAGCAGCAGTTGGACAGCTTAACCGCTCGGCCATCATCACCCACAGAATGCGAAGGGGATTTTAACTGTTTTAATACACACCTCTGTATGTATGTATGTAAAGGCCACCATAGAATGCTCCATCCCTTTTATAGGAGAGCATTGTGTTTACGCTTTAGTTGGACCCATAACAGCACTTTTTATATATATAATATATATATATATATATATATATATATATATAAGTGCAGTTATGGGTCCAACAGGAGAAAATTAAATATTTCATAAAAAAAGAAGATCCACAAAATGATTTGAAAATGAAATCAAACAAACCTGAAGAAGACACTAAAATCTGAAATATGTGTCATTGAAGTGAAATAAAAAGTTTCTTGAAAAATTCAAACCATTTTGTAGATCTTCTTTTTTATAGAATATATAATATATATATATAACGTATATATATATATATATATATATATATATATATATATATATATTATGTTGAAAAGAGAAATAAAGAAAAAGAAAGTACAGAATGGATAAAATAGGATTAAACATTTCAAAAATTCTCCGTGTTCCAACAAATTTTATTTTTAAAAATAAGGATTTACTCTGAGAAAGGTCGATATTTCTTTGTGTGCGGAACATTTCTACATTTTTTCTATTATTATTATTATTTCATTTAATTTTGTTATTTAAAAATAATAATAGATAGAATATTGTACACGTGGATAAACTCCTGATTGAAACACGTGTAAGTAAAATTAATTAAAATAATCCTATTTTATCCATTCTATACTTTTTTTTCCTTTATTTCTCTTTTCAACATACCGTCAGATTCACTTCCATTTTCATTTTACATATATATATATATATATATATATATATATATATTGTGTTATCACAAATATAATGTATGCAGTTTTGTGATGTTCAACATATACACCAAATATCTGTAACAATGTTCAGTTATGTTTTATTATTTAATAAATAAAAAAGTTTTAATAAATCTTTTAATAAAGTTTTTAATAAATTTTATCTATAGATTCAACTAAGTCAATAAATTTTATCTATAGATTTAACTAAGTCAAGTTGCGTGCAAATTTTAAATTAAAAAACTATCAGTTTATCACCCTTGAAACTTAATGAAAATTCTCTAAAACAATTCTAACATGAGTTAAATACTACCACTACTGTTATTCTACATAGCTTTGGCATTAAATAGCCCACAAAGATTGATATGCCATTAAACAAAGAAACAAAACCAAGCAGAATATTTACTTGACCTTTCAGTTGCAATGAAAATGAAGAAGTCTGCTTAACTCTTAACATCCTATACTGTCTTCCACCCGGCCGGAAGTCGCATTCATTTTCCTAATCTACCCCAAACGATAGCCTTTGTTTAAATGTAATATTAAACATATTTAGAAGTCTTTGATTTAAGGGAAATAACAGGTAACTTTAAATGAAAAGACCATTTTTAGCCATTTTTTTATAAATCCTTATAGGAATGGGGCTCTGGACTTAGAAAATTCTCAACAGGATGTTAAGAGTTAAATCTAGTATAATAGAATGCTGAATGTATTTATTTATTTATCCTTTGTCTGTAAGATTTAAGGGGGATAACTCTTGAATGCAAATTATAGCGTAGTCTGTTTATTCATTTGCAAATGCAATACCGAATGATCAAATATGTCACTGGGTTATTCTAATGAATAATCTATAAGATAAAATGGATCAGCCACAACGCCAATGGAATTCACTTCTCTAACCCACTGAGTTACAATGGCATTTAAAGTAAGATTACAAACAGGATCATATTCATCTGTTTGCTGATTATTGGCAACTTAATCAAAGAAATGCCAGACGAGGGTTGGGGTGAAGCAGTTAGGTATGCTTCCGGCTTAGCTCAGCCGGTAGAGCACCCACTGAGGAATCGTAAGGTTCTTAGTTCAATACCGGTCCCCACCAAATCAGTGCATGGGATTGGGTAATCTGATCTGTGCGATAAAGTGAAGAGCTGATAGTCGGTGTGGCACTACATCTTAGCAAAAAAAACTATCTCCCTGGTCTAGCGCTAGCAAAAAAGGAGATAGACTTCCTCACCATCCAGCTGATACCGACAATAGGCCACTCCACCAGCTTTACTTTTATTTTTTAAGTCATGTTTTTGGGGGGGTTGTTTTATTTTTTAAAAAATTTTTTTTTAAATTTTCAATGTAAAGCATTTGCCTTGAAACCACAAGGTTCCATGTTTGATACCAACCCACACCTACTCAGCGCATGAGTAGCAGAGCTTGGATCTGTGTGGTAAAGTTGCTGATGGTAGGTTTGGCGCTCCACCTCAAACACGAAAAACTATTTTGCTGGTCTAGCCCTAGTGAAAAGAGGATAGACTCCCTCACTGTCAAGCTGATACCAGCAATAGGCCACTCTACTGACTTTGCTATTTCTTTTCAAGCAAAATATTGTGTCATACTTATTTGAAAAAAGTAGTTTAGCCATCTTTTTAGTGATTTCTTTTTAATTTTTTTGGTTAAACCCTAAAATGTAGGATATGTCAAAGTATTACATGATTGGGGGGAGAGAATGTTCACATAGAACTGATCCAGTCAAAAATGACATTTGTAAATCGTGAAATGATGATGAAAACCCTGTTGAAAGAGTTTTTTGAAAGATTACACTTTTCACACAAGGTAGAATTTCTGAAAAGGAAATATTTCTTGTGATTCCAAGGCAGATGCTAAAGCGGCCATTTGATCCTGTATTTTTCATTAAACAAGACAGGATCAGTTGGGGGTGGGGGTGGGGGGTGACACACACAAATTCAGATTATGAAAAAGTTGATCAATCCAGGGAAAAATAAAATGGCAATCAAATATCTGACCTGGAGACAAAAGTAATTGAAAAAAAAAAAAAAAAAAAAAAATAGACATTCTAATATTGCTGAAAAATGAGATGATTTTGAATCATCTGATGCTGAATGCTCAATTGAACCTCTCCCCCACTGTCAAGCTGATACCAGCAATAAGCCACTCTACTGTATTTGCTATTACTTTTCAAGCAAAATATTGTGTCATACTTATTTGAAAAAAAAGTAGTTTAGCCATCTTTTTAGTGATTTCTTTTAATTTTTTTGGTTAAACCCTAAAATGTAGGATATGTCAAAGTATTACATGATTGGTGGGAGAGAATGTTCACATAGAACTGATCCAGTCAAAAATGACTAGACTGTAATAATGACCCAATTAGAATTTCTGCCATTCATTACTATAAAACCAGTTGATATCATTTTGTTACAATCACCATGAAAGTCCTGATCCCATTGATGGAAAAATCGAGTTGTAGAAAATATGAATTGGTTCATTTGAATAATAAATCCAATAGAAACGTGTGGGGGTAGGTGAAGAAATGTCTAAAGATCTAGGTCAAGTTGGTGATCTTGATACGACTGAATCAATCAATGGATCTGCGGATGAAGATAATGCCATGGTGATGGATGATGTTCAGTTTTGATGATGCTATGGTGTTTTCACAAATATAATGGATACAGTTTTTTTGATGTTCAATATCTCTACATGGAATGAGACAGTATAGGATGTTAAGAGTTAAGCAGACTTCTTCATTTTCATTGCAACTGAAAGGTCAAGTGAATATTCTGCTTGGTTTTGTTTCATATATCTATGTATTTACCAACCCCTCCGCACAAGCAGGATGTGACACAAGGTCAATTTATTTAGCGGAGTTTGACAGGTTTGAATTCAGAGTTTTCCTTCTCCTAGACTGGTTACCTAGCCATGGTTAAAGAGTCCAGTCTACCCTACTATTTACCCATAGATGGAGGGAGAATAATTGGATTCATACCTTTCCCAAGGGTATTAGTGCTATACGAAATGAAAACAGCCTCGTCAAGGATTTGAACTCGAGTCACCATGTCCACTTCCTATGATGATAACCATTACACCAAACACCTCCAATTATTTTATATAGTAGTTATATACAGAGCTGCCGAAAAGTTCTTGGCAAGACCAAGACACCTTGACATATCATTAAAATTTCTTTAACCTAAAAAAAAACAAAAAAAAACACAACAACCTTAAGAAAGTGTAGTAGACGGTGAAGCGCCACTACAGGACCTGTACGACCTGCTGCTTCCAAAGAAGAGCATGACCAAAGCAGGAATCCGGCAGCCACTGGTGAAGCTTGGAGTATGGAGAATGGCATATTAATCTTTGTGGGCTATTTAATGCCAAAGTTATGTAGAATAACAGTAGTGGTAGTATTTAACTCATGTTAGAATTGTTTTAGATATTTGTAACAATGTTCTATTATTATGTTTTACTAATTACAAAGTTTTAAATTTCATCTATAAATCCAACAAAATCAAGTTGGATGCAAATTTTAAATTAAAAAATAATATATCATTTTTATGTCCCTTGGAACTTAATTTGTTCAGCAATTTTGTTTATATATATATATATATGAGAGAGATAGAGAGAGAAGATAAATGGAAAAACATAAAAATATTTGTATGGATGAAAAATAACTTAATAAATGCTGACATATGTTTCAATGAGAAAATATTTACATATAATGCATTCTAATTACAAATAATTTTAAAAGTTAAATAAAACAATAACAGAAAGCCATGTGTAAAAAAAAGCGTGTGATCTTCAGAGCATAATGTTTTGAATTTTAAAAAGAAAAAGAAAAATGGCCGATACAAGAAATTTGAAAATGCTCATGTTCTAAACTGGAATGTTTTTTTTTAAATTTCTAAAAACGTTTCTTGGTTGAAAAATAATATGGAATTATTTTTAACTGTTCAAATTTTGAATATATATATATATATATATATATATATATATATATATATATAATGTGTGTGTGTGTGTGTTGAAAAAATAAAGGAAAGAAAATGTTGAATGGATAAAAATTATTTATTTATTATTTATTTTTATCCATTCAAATTTTCTTTCTTTTATTTATTTATTTTTTCAACATATTATCGGATTCACTTCCATTTTTCAACTTATATATATATATATATATATATATATATATATATATATATATATATATATATATTATTTACAACTATTGTCTTTATGGTGTCTGAAGGGAAAAAGCCCATATGAACATGAAAAAAGAAGTGTTGCATTTACTTTTTTTGCATGAATTCAAGCTTGGCCACAATTTTGCTTCATGACAATGCTTGGCCACATGTTGCCAATGATTGGCCACATGTTGACCCACATGTTGACAATGCTTGGCCACATGTTGACAATGCTTGACCATATAATCCCAATGTTTGGCCACATGTTGTCAATGCTTGGCCACATGCAATGATTGGCCACATGTTGACAATGCTTGGCCACAATGATTGACATGTTGACAATGCTGACCATATAATCCCAATGTTTGGCCATATGTTGCCAGGATGACAATGCAAAAATTCACTGACTTGGGATGTGAGACTTTGCCATATCCATCATATTCTCCTGATTTCTCATCCACCAATGACCATAAGTGACATTCTCCTGTGAACACACATGGACACACTAGTGTGGACCGACCAGCAAAAACCTACATCAGTCAGCTCTGTGCGGCAGAAGACCTGCCTGGGGCAATGACCTGTAGGGATGGATGGTGAGAGTGTCATGGGTATCCTGAGGATGAGTGGCATGAAACCAAGAGACAATTAGCAAATTGTGTTATTAAGTACGACTGGGCCTCACCTTTGATATTAAGAAATGTCTTCCAACAAAAGTGTATTCCAGGAATAAACAAAATCCAACTCAACTATTGAAACATTAAGAATTATAGCTTATGGCCAAGTCATGCTGAAAGCACCGATTCCTGCAAGATCACTGAAGTTAAGTAGCAATTAACCTGTTTAATACTTAGATGGGTAACCATTTAAATGACAGCAGGTACTGTAAGTAATGTGCTATCAAAATGATTCGGCATTAAATGACCCCAAAAGGGTTGATATGCCATAGAACAAAAACAACCATCCAACTAACCAACAATTATAATCAGTTTCTCTGAATGTTTGAGATGAGGCTTGAAGATTAGTATTATCTGCGTTATTCAGACTATTGTCCCCATCTTCATTGTTATTTGTACAACGTTTCGGCCGATATACCCTCCGGCCTTCTTTAGTTAAGACAGTTCTAAGTGACAGTTATCTCTGGAACCCGAGTTCAATCCTGAGTGAAAGCAGTTAGAAAAATGATTAATTAACACAACTCCTACCCCAGCCCTGGTTAGCAGAATGAGAACAGGATACCCCCGTGGAATAAATAAAGGGTTAGGTTCAAAGTTCCGTGATGGATCCTGAATACGACAAGAAAGTTCCCGAGTTCAAAAAGAAGGTTCCCGAGTCCGACAAGAAATACCTGAAGAAGGCCGGAGGGCATATCGGCCAAAACGTTGTACAAATAACAATGAAGATGGGGACAATAGTCCGAATAACGCAGATAAACTAATTATAATCAGATCATAATTATTCATTGTAACTTATAAGAATTTCATGTTTTATTTTTTAGTCTAATAATCTGAAGTTGAATAATACAAATAAAGATTATTATCATTTTATTGTAATGGAGATTCGGTGTCAGTTTGTCTGTAACCGAAACTACCTCACTACTTACATCACAATATCCTCATGAATTGAATAAATTTAACAATGAGTATTTAATCTATAGTCAAAATCATTAATACATAGAATAAATCTTATTCATTAACAAGGTCTCTATGAAAATCTGAGTTAGATTTGCTTCAAATCAGCCCATGTTATTAGTGCATTTAAATTCCTGCAATGTGTCTTATATATCACTAAGAAATTATTATTTACATGATATATGGTGTGGTTAATTGGCATACTGGTTTTAAGAAATAATTATGATCTCTGATATTATTGTTTTATTCTCCAACGTATTAAAATCAATCCTATGAATGATTTTCATATAGAAATCAATTAGAATATAATTAAAATAAGTGTAACCTTTTTATATGTGTTCTTATTTAATTTCATTAGTCTTTCTAATTTAACATATTTCTTTACATTAAAACTTAAAAAATAATAATAATTTTTCATTATTATTATTTTTTTTTTAAATATTTATGCCCAGTAGAGGGTGCATATTCTTGCTAGTTTTTTTAATGATAATAATCTTTATTTATATTTTTTAACTTGAAGTAAAAAAAAAAAAAATGTTTTAATTTATTTAAACTTTGGTATTTTCATATGATTTTTTTTGTTGTTTTTTTTAAAAATCAGTTTTAGATGTTTTCATAATGATTCTATTATTTGCTGTTATGTTGTTTTTACTAATTTCTATTTGTTATTTTTATTTTTGTCTTAATCAAATTGATAGCTTAAGCATTTATATCCTCAAATAAGGTTAAGTATATGCATTATACTTTTTTGGTAATTTATGAGGAAGTGCGTCCCGGTCTCCTGCCTCAGAAATTGCTACCCGGTGACTATTAAAATAACGTCCCCAGCTATGTCGTCTCGGTGGTGTTACATGAAGAACAATTAGAACAACAAAACAAAATAAAATGGAGGGATGTGTAAAAACCAAATACAATTGGACAATATTTTTCTTATTTATTTTAAAACATTTTTATTAGTTTTTCTAATCAGTATTTTTAATTTTATTTTTAAAATATTAATAAAATTTAGTTATTTTTTATGCATTTTATATACATGTTAATTTACAATTAAATTAAAAATCTCAAAATGTTAATATTTCAGTTAATTAGTTTTTTTACATATGTGAATGGACAACATTTTTCTTATTTATTTTAAAACATTTTTATTAGTTTTTCTAATCAGTATTTTTAATTTTATTTTTAAAATATTAATATAATTTCGTTATTTTTTATGCATTTTATATACATGTTAATTTACAATTAAATTAAAAATCTCAAAATGTTAATATTTCAGTTAATTAGTTTTTTACATATGTGAATGGAACATTTTCTTATTTATTTTAAAACATTTTTATTAGTTTTTCTAATCAGTATTTTTATTTTATTTTTAAAATATTAATAAAATTTCGTTATTTTTATGCATTTTATATACATGTTAATTTACAATTAAATTAAAAATCTCAAAATGTTAATATTTCAGTTAATTAGTTTTTTACATATGTGAATGGATAACATTTTTCTTATTTATTCAAAGATATTTTTTTTAAAAAAAACATCTTTCAATTTTATTACTTTTTCTAATTTGTATTTTTCTATTTTATCTATTTTTTTATTTCTTATTTAATTTTTATTTTATTTTTAGAACATTTTTCAATATGATTTAGATATTTGTTATGCATTTAATGTTAATTTACTATTAATCTTATTAAATGTCAATATTTTAATATTTCAGTTAATAACTTTTTATTTATATTGATACACTTAAAATGTTTACATTATTTATAAAATGTAAATTTTCTATTAATGATTATCTAAATATTCTAATGTGTTTTTATTAAAAAATGTTATATTTTACTCTCTTTATAATTAATTAGCTGTATGTTTCCAGCCTGCCAGACAGTGAGGGAGTCTATCACCTTTTTGTTAGTGCTAGACCAGGAAGATTGTTTTTGCTCTTTTTTAAACAGTTTTGAATTAAAAGAAAGCCAAACTCATTCAGGAGTAAAATTTCTAGTATTTTTCTTTCAGGAAGTTTTTTTTTTTTAATATCTATATGCATACATTTACAGGTTGATTGTAAAGTAACTCCTTATTTTTAAAATCTTATAATTTATTTCTGAATCATTTTAAAAAAGAAATGAATATGAGAACGCACAGAACATGGAGTTTTATTTAAAACTCTATATGTGCACTAGCATTCTCCTCCAGCCTCTCAAGCCGCTCGGGAATCGCATCACCTGATCTCCCCAGGAACCTTTGTGAAATGGCAGAAATAAATTCTCATATTCATCCTTCCAAAGTTGTTGGTTTCGTAAAGTAGATTTGCTCCTTCAACCAACCCCAAAGAAAAAAGTTGCAGGGTCTTAAATCAGGGCTTCTGGCCGACCACTCATGCAGATCATGTCTACCATCCATCTCCCGGGAAATTGCAGATTCAGCCCTTCACGAAACAACAAGCAAACAATATATTAAGGAATATACATTAAAGTATCAAGAAAAATATAACTGCATATAAACAGAATTATAAAGAATTTAAAATAGGGAGTTACTTTTCAATCACCCTGTAGAATGCTAAATGAATTTTGTGTATGAATATATGTAATAAATTCTTTTAGAATATACAACAAAGGATTTTAAAATCTTGTATTTAAATTGGCTATCTCTTGGTACCAACTGATATGTTCATTTCTTTACATTACTACTAGAAGTAACTACCCAGCATCACAAAAAAAATACGTGGTGTAATGGTTAGCAAGTTAGTCTCACAGATCAATTATTATTATGTACATTTTGATTTTAAGATATCTTTGTAAATATAAGACAAATCTTCATAATTTTTGCACAAAAAGCAAGAACTGGTGATACTTAATGTGTATATATATTTACTTTGTTGTTAATTGTTTTATATTTGTAGTTTCCTCCGGACATACATACATACATACATACATACCAATTACCTTTTATATATGTATAGATTGATGTTTTTTTAATTTTATTTTTTATTTGATTATCAAGGAAATTTAAGCATGGCTGATGTGGAGGGCTGCTATCCTAAAGACAGCAATAACAAAATGATGGCTGTATGTATTGGTGTCTTGTTTATCATTGGCTTAATACTTCTCATCATTATTCTACCACTCAGCTTCAGTTATCTTGACTATTATGAGGTAAGAACCAAATTATTTTTCTATTACTAGCAAATATATGCACCCTCCGGGTGCAAGTATTTTAGTTAAATTCTATAATAAAATATGATATTAAATTAGAAAGGCTAATGAAACTGAATAAGAATGTAGATAAAAAGATTTTGAACAGAGGGGGTATGATTGAAAAATAGAACAACTTTGAAACTAACTCTTCCATCATTTTCCGTTACTCCCGTCTTTTCATTGGTAAATGTTCCTAATTAAACTGTTAGTTAAAATAGGAAGTAAATAATAATATTACAGTTATTTCTTCTTGTTAAGGGATTTCTTTTAAGATTTATTGAGGAGATTTTTGCTCATATTCAATAAGATAAAACCAAACAATTAGAAATCAATAATACTAAGCATATATTTATTAAAATCAATTTTTAAGATCAATATGCAAATTAGCCTTCCCATTCATACTGTAAACCTCTATTTTGTTGTATATATAAATACAATTGCATGTTATTAGTATGTAGATATGGTCAACAGTGTAAGTAATGTAAAAAAAAATTATTAATAATTGAGGTTTAAATAAAAATAAAATCATGGAGAATATGATGTAAATAACTAAAGGAATTGTGACTTGTATAGTAATATAGTTTCGGTTACAGACAGATAAACCTACAATCTCCATTATAATAAGATATCTTATTATAATGTAGATTGTGTGTCTGTCTTTAATCGAAACTACGTCACCACTAATGTCACAATTCCCTGAGTGATTTATCCCAAGACTTTAAAGACAGGTCACACAAAAGTTTAATTGAGATATTTATTTTATACATAAACTAGAAGCAGCTACCCGGTGTTGACTGGATAGAGGGGGATTTATTGTTTGTTTGTTTGTTTTGTTTTACGGCATATCAACCTCAGTGGGTCATTTAATGCCGATAAAGTTTTGAAATAAATCAATTCTTAATGGATAATACAATTTTTTTATAAATACATTTTTCTATTTAACCCATAGATGGGACCCTAACAGGTACTACCACTCCGGGTCAGAGTGGACCAGGGAGTGCTCCACATTCCCCAAACCTCCAAAACTGGAACCTCACCATCAGATAGAGTTTAACGTCATTCCCAGGACATGTAGACCTGCAGCTACCGCCTTCTAGCACCCATATGATAAAAAGGGGTTGGGGCTTGCCATAAGGGCAATAGGGTTGGGACAATCATATAGGAGCTAGGGCTTGACGTGACCAGCCGATTGATCGGAGGGAGCCTCTCCGACCGCCCGTCTAGCCCAAGATAGGGCCAAAGTGGAGTATTGCATGTCATGAACTGCTCATCCACCTGGGCTCTATCCTTAAGCATCACGGGTCGCCACCTACGGCAAACAGGTGGCCCCATTGGGGGAGTCTTATCCCTCTGCAGAGGTGCAGTCGGTGCATTCTAACACCCCAGCCGACAGGGCAGGGGGATTTAAGATTATTTCAATGAGAATTATTACATTACAAAATTATATCAGTTTTTCTGAGACTCAGTACTTCTACTGATGATCATTATGAATAATGAAATTTATTGTGTACAGTGCTCAGGTGCACCACAACTCATCAAAGTCTCATGTCAAGTACACAGAACAATGTATTAGTGTCAGGAACATGAACAGTTTACAGTAGTAATATGCATGTATGTGTGTGCGTATGTATGTGGAGAGTGGCATCAGGTACAGTGTCGGCGGACTACAGGAAGCATGGAGGCTTTGAAAGACTCAGTGCTTCGGCAGCCTACAACAGACGTGGGTAGTTTATTCCATGTCTCCGCAACTATGAGCGTGAAAAAATATTTCCGAAAGTCACGTGAGCAGTGCTGTTTTCTGACTTTGTAGGCATGCCCACGTGTGTTAGAAAGATGGAGATCAAAAAGGTGCTCAAGGTTGCTGTTGTTAAGATGATTAATGACCTTATGAGCGTTTACCAGGTCAGTTGCCAGACGCCGAAGTTTCAGCGAATCCATTCCCAGGGCAGCGAGACGTTCAGTACTTAAATGAAAAAATTTAAAAAGTTCCTTCCTTGATAAATAAATTTTTCATAATCTTTAACCTTTTTTTCAATTTCTCTATTTAAAATATCAACATAACTTAAAGGAGAAATAAAGCAATTTCATTTCTATTCTTGATTATTATTTTCATTGTTTTTGCTTTTAAAGTTGTTGATATTTTAAATAGATGAAATTGAAAAAAAGGTTAAAGATTATGAAAATTTATTTATCAAGGACAGGAACTGTATTTAAATTTTTTCAATTTAAGTACTGAACGTCTCGCTGCCCTGGGAATGGATTCGCTGAAACTTCCGGCGTCTGGCAACTGACCTGGTAAACGCGCAGTAAGTCATTATCATCTAACAACGCACCTTGAGCAACCTTTTTAGAATCCACTCTTTTCTAACACACGTGGCATGCCACAAGTCAGAAAACAGCACTGCTCACGTGACTTTCGGAAATATTTTCACGCTCATAGTTGCAGAACATGGAAATAAACTACCACGTCTTTGTAGGCTGCCGAGCACTGAGGTCTTTTCAAGCTCCATGCTTCCTGTAGTCCCGCCGACACTGTACCTGATGCAACTCTCCACAATAGCACACTATAATACATGCAATATTACTACTGTAATCTGTTCATGTTCTCTGACACTAATACATTGTTCTGTGTACTTGACATGAGCTTGATGAGTTGTGGTGCAGCTGAGCACTGTACACAATAAATTTCTTATTCATAATGATCATCAGGAAGTACTCGAGTCTCAAGAAAACTGATATAATTTTGTAACATGTAATAATTCTCATTGAAATTAGATCTTAAATCCCTGCCCTGTCGGCTGGGGTGTTAGAAGCACCGCTGCATACCTCTGCGAGGGATAAGATCCCCCATGGGCCACCTGTTTGCCGTAGGTGGCGAACCGTGATGCTTAAGGATAGAGCCAGTGGATGAGCAGTTCATGACATGCAATACTCCACTTTGGCCATCTGGGCTAACGGGGTCGGAGAGGCTCCCTCCGATAATCGGCTGGTCACGGAGTCAAGCCTAGCTCTATATGATTTGGTTCCCAACCCTATTTGCCCTTATGGCACCCCAACCCCTTTTATATATGGGGTGCTAGAAGGGGTAGCTGCAGTCTACATGTCTGGGACTGACGTTAAATCTATCTGATGGTGGAGGTTCCAGTTTTGGAGTTTGGGAATGTGGAAACCTTCATCACATTGCTCTGGTCCATCTACCCGAGTGGTAGTACTGTTAGGGTTCCATTATGGGTTAAATAGAAAAATGTAATTTTATATATTTTAATTGTTTATTATCCATTAAGAATTGATTTTATTTCAAAACTTTTATCGGCATTAAATGAACCCACTGAGGTTGATATGCCTAAACAAAACAAACAACAAATAAATCCCTCTAATCCAGTTCAACACCGGGTAGCGTGCTTCTAGTTTATGTTAAATAAATATCTCAATTAAACATTTGTGTGACTGTCTTAAGTCTTGGATAAATCACTCAGGGAATTGTGACATTAGTGGTGAGTAGTTTCGATTAAGAGACAGACACACAATCTCATTATAATCAAGATATCTTATTATAATGGAGTTGTAGTTTATCTGTCTGTAACCGAAACTGATATTACTATACGCACAATCTTTAGTTATTTACATCATAGATTCTCCATGATTTTAATTTTTATTTAAACCTCAATTTAATAATTTTTTTTTTACATTAAATTTACACTGTGCCATATTACATACTAATAACATGCAATTGTATTTATATATAAACAAAATTAGAGGTTTACAGTATGATGGAAGCTAATTTGCATATTGATCTTAAAATTTGATTTTAATTAAATATAGCTTAGTATTATTGATTTCTAATTTTTGGTTTTAATCTTATTGATATGAGAAAAAATCTCTCAAATAATCTTAAAAGAAATCCTAACAAGAAAAATAAATGTTAATATTATTATTTTACTTCCTATTTTAACTAAACAGTTTAATTAGGAACATTTACCAAGAAGACGGGAGTACGGAAATGATGGTTTGAGTTGTTTCAAAGTTGGTTCTATTTTTTCATATCATACCCCTCTGTTCAAAATCTTTTTTATCTACATTCTTATTCATTTCATTACCTTTCTAATTTAATATCATATTTTATTTATAGAATTTATCTAAAATACTTGCCCGGAGGGTGCATTTTGCTAGTATAAAAATAATTTGTTCTTACTCTCATAATAAGTCAAGATACTGAAGCTGAAGTGGTAGAATATGATGAAAGTATTAAAGCCAATGATAACAAAGAAACCAATACATACAAGCCATCATTTTGTTATTGTGTCTTTAGGATAGCAGCCCTCCACATCAAGCCATGCTTAAATTTCCTTGATAATCAAATAAAAAATAAAATAAAAAAACATCATCTATACATATATAAAGGTAATTGTATGTATGTATGTTGTATGTATGTCCGGAGGAAATACCAAATATAAAACAATTAACAACAAGTAAATTATATACACATTAAGTATTCACCAGTTCTTGCTTTTTGTGCAAAAATTATGAAGATTTGTCTATATTTACAAGATATCTTAAAATCAAAAATGTACATATAATAATTTGATCTGTGGAGACTAACTGCTAACCATTACACACGTATTTTTTTGTGATGCTGGTAGTTACTTCTATAGTAATGTAAAGAAATGAACATATCAGTTTGTACCAAGAGCTAGCCACCTTTAAATACAAGATTAAAAATCTTTGTTGTATATTCTAAAGAATTTATAAACATATATCATACACAAAATTCATTTAGCATTCTACAGGGTGACTTGAAAAGTAATCCCTATTTTTAATTCTCTTTAAATTCTGGTTTATATGCAGTTATTTATTTTCTTGAACTTTAATGTATATTCCTAATATATTGTTGCTTGTTGTTTCGTGAAGGGTGAATTCTGCAATTTCCCGGGGATGGATGAGTAAGACAGATCCTGCAATGAGTGGTCGGCCAGAAGCCTGATTTAAGACCCTGCAACTTTTTTTGGGGTTGGTTGAGGAGCAAATCTACTTTACGAAACCAACAATTTGAAGGATGAAATATGAGAATTTATTTCCTGCCATTTCACAAAGGTTCCTGGGAGATCAGGTGATGCGATTCCGGCGGCCTTGAGAGGCTGGAGGAAATGCTAGTGCACATATAGAGTTTAAATAAACTCATGTTCTGTGCGTTCTCATATTCATTTATCCTTTTTAAAAAATGATTCAGAAATAATTATAAGATTTTTAAAAATAAAGGAGTACTTTACAATCAACCTGTAAATGTATGCTATAGATATTAAAAAAAAAAAACTTCTGAAGAAAATACTAAGAAATTTTTACTCCTGAATGAGTTTTTGGCTTTCTTTTAATTCAAAACTGTTAAAAAAGAGCAAAACCCATCTTCTGGTTAGCCTAACAAAAGGTGAAAGACTCCCTCACTGTCACTGGAAACATACAGTAGTTATTATAAAAAAAAACCTGGGCAAGGCTGGAACATCAGCTAATTAATTATAAAGAGAAGTAAATATAACATTTTTTAATAAACAACACATTAGAATATTTAAGATAATCATTATAGAAAATTTACATTTTATAAATATGTAAACATTTTAAGTGTATCAATATAAATAAAAAGTATTAACTGAAATATTAAAATGATGACATTTAATAAGAAATTAATTAGTAAATTACATTAAATGCATAAATATCTAATATATTGAAAAATGTTCTAAAATAAATAAAAATATAATAAGAAATAAAAAATAGATAAAATAGAAAAAATACAAATTAAGAAAAGTAATAAATTAAAGATGTTTTTTTTTAAAAAAAATATTTTGAATAAATAAGAAATGTATCCATTCACATATGTAAAAACTAATTAACTGAAATATTAACATTTTGAGATTTTTAATTTAATGTAAAATTAACATGTAATATAAATGCATAAAAAATAAACGAAATTTTATTAATATCCTTTAAAAATAAAATAAAATACTGATTAGAAAACTTAAAATTTTAAAATAATAAGAAAATGTTGACCATTCACAATACTGTAAACAACTAATTAACTGAAATATTAACATTGAGATTTTTTAATTTAATTGTAAATCAACATGTATATAAAACTGCCATAAAAATAACGAAATTATATTTAATATTTAAAAATAACTTAACAAATCTGATTAGAAAACTAATAAATGTTTAAAATAAATAAGAAAAATGTGTCCATTCACATATGTAAACAACTAATTAACTGAAATAGTTGAACATTTTGAGATTTTTAATTTTAATGTAATTAACATGTATAATAAATGCCTAAAAATAAACTAAATTTTTTATATTTTAAAAATAAAAATTAAAAATACTGATTAGACAACTAATAAAATGTTTTAAAATAAATATAGAAAAAAGATATTGTCCAAATTGTATTTGGGTTTTACACATCCTTCCATTTTATTTTGTTTTGTTGTTTCTAATTGTTCTTCATGTAACCACCGAGCACATAGCTGGGGACGTTATTTTAATAGTCACGGGTAGCAATCTTCTGGAGGCAAGGAAGACCGGGACGCACTTCCTCATAAATTACAAAAAAGTATAATGCATTACTTACCTTATTCGAGATATAATCTTAAGCTATCAATTTGATTAAGACAAAAATAAAAATACAATAGAATTAGTAAAACATACACCAGCAATAATAGAATCTTATGAACAATCTAAAACTATTTTTAAAAAAACACAAAAATCATAGAAAATCAAGTTTAATAATAAACATTTTTTTTTTTTTATTCAAGTTACAAAAAGTATAAAGTAAGATTATTAATCAATTAAAAAAATAGCAGATATGCACCTCTACTGGGCATACATATTTAAAAAAAAAAATATAATAAATGAAAAATTATTATTATTTTTTAAGTTTAAATGTAAAGAAATATTGTTAAATTAGAAAGACTAATGAAATTAAATAAGAACACATATAAAAGGTTACACTGTTATTTATTATATCTAATTGAGTTTTCTGAGTATGAAATCAGTTCATAGGATTGATTTAATACGTTGGAGAATAAAACAATAAATACAGAGATCATAATATTTCTTAAACAGTATGCCAATTAACCACACCTATATCAAATGTAAAATAATATTTCTTAGTGATATGATAAGACACATTGCAGGATTAAATGCACTAATAACATGGGCTGATTTGAAGCAAAATCTAACTCAGATTTCATCAGAGACCTTGTTTAATGAATAGATTTATTCTATGTATTATGATTTGACTATAGATTAAATACTCATTGTTTAATTTATTCAATTCAATGAGTTGATATGTGAATGTCAGTAGTGAGTAGTTTCGGTACAGACAAACTGACACGAATCTCCCATTACAATAAATGATAATAATCTTTATTTGGTAATTATTCAACTTCAGATTATTAAGACTAAATAAAACATGAAAATCTTATAAAAGTTACAATGATAATTATGATTCTATTATATTAGTTTTATCTGCGTTATTCGGAACTATTGTCCCCATCTTCATTGTTTATTTGTAACACGTTTTGGCCGATATGCCTCCGGCTTCTTCAGGTAATTCTTTCGGACTCGGGAACCTTCTTTTTGAACTCGGGAACTTTCTTGTCGTAATTCGGATCCATCACGAACTTTGACCTAACCCTTTATTTATTCACGGGGTATCCTGTTTCTCATTCTGCTAACCAGGGCTGGGGTAGGATTGTGTTAATTAACATTTTTCTAACGCTTTCACTCAGTGATTGACTCCGGGTTCCGAGATAATGGTCCACTTAGACTGTCTTACCTAAAGAAGGA
>CM042145.1:42570720-42695957 GCA_023376005.1 Doryteuthis pealeii | reverse complement strand
AGACATATATTGGAGAATGTACAATGAAATTATATTTAGGTTGATCCTTTGATGTGATAGTAGTTTCTGTCTTGATAATTTTGATTGGGGATGAAAATTGGGGTGGATAGATTGGGGTGATAGGATATTATTATAGGATTAATGAAATAATTTTTTTCTATATGGAGGAATTAGATGAGGGATATAGAATATTGGGGTGGATGAATGAATCATTCGATTGTCAATATAGAAGAAAGTGGGAACAATAAATTATAAATGGGAGATATGAAATAATGGAATTACTCGTCAAGAATTGATTATTTCGTATATTATTATTTATATGGAGATTACACATATATTTTTAAACATGGGTGATGGATAACATACTGATATCATTATGAGCTGAATATATATATATAAATGTGGTTTCATAAGATATAATTTTGGGAGATGGATTTTGATTCGATTTCTCTGAATTAGTCGTCCTGTTCTTTGATATCATATTCCGAGAATATTGAAGAATTGATTATGACTGTTATTATCATAATAGATTTATTATCTGTTACTTCTCTTTGTATTATGGGAATCAAGGAATGATATTTTTTATGAAATGGAATATAATTTCTAAGATTTTCAATATGATGATATTTATAATAATGTTCTCTGATTTGTTATAAACTTTTTATTTGTAAAATATAAACAATTTTATGTAATTATATTAAAAGATGGATTTTATTCATGCGATAGGGGATAATATCTTATTACTAGGAAAGAATATTTTTTTTGTTGAGATCCTTATGAATATATACAATCTGATGATATGGATTTATTAAATGAAATTGATGATTGTGAATTGAATTTAGAATATTTAATTAAATATTAATATGTATCATATAGTTTGGATAATATGATATATTTTGGATTTAATCATTTGTTCTAAGAATTGATTAAATTATTTTTCTATTACACTTACTTTAATGACTTTTAGGGGAATATGATTCAATTAACATTCTTTATTATCGTTTGTATTTTTATTTTACATTAATTATTGTTTACTCGGAAATCAGGAGAGTTTCTATATCTTTTGGATTCAAATTTCTATCGATAATATGTTTTATTATTGATATTTTTTGTATTTATTATTTATTGTTGGGATTGATGTTTCTGGATGTTGATACGATTGATACTCTTCATATCTATTTGTTTAGGATTTATTGTTGTTATGTGATTGCTGAAGATCTGTTTCGACCAAATCGATAAGTTGGTCTTCATCAAAGAGCGACATAGACGGAAGAAAGATATCCGTTAAAAAGACTGTTTACAAAACGAACGCTGAATTCAACGCTGAAATTTTGAAAAATGCATGTTCTGTTTTAAAAATAAAATAAATTTTATTTTTCATTTTCAAAAATCAGAAGCATTATAGTTTATAGTAAAACTCAAAAGAGTTTGTTGTAAAAATTATATAAAAAATGTAAAGTGGGTATCAAAATAGTATAGTATATATTTCAGCTGTTAAAAATATACAAGTCCACAGTGTAATTTGAAGAATTTGGAACTCTAACATCCTTCTTATGTTTTTTCAAAATGTTAAATTTCATATATATATATATATATATATATATATATATAGACCTACATGAGTCAGATACTATATACCTAGGCTTCATCCAAATGGTTCTTCAGGATAATTCCGACCGAAGGAGTTTGTCACAAACGTTTTTTTATTTCTATATCGGGTATCTGATTGGGTAAAAATTAGCATAAGTGATAAAAATTTAAAATTTGTGTTAGAATTATTTTTTGTTTTTTTATTTTTATTTTATTTTTTTATCTCTATTGGTTAAGGCGCCATGCTTTTTATGTTTACATAAGTTTAGAATTTCTGCTCTTTGGTTCAGTAGCTCGCTTGTTTTTTTATAATTAGCTATTGTGAGTTATTTTGAAAAACTGAATCACCTGGGCTTTTCCCACACCGGTAGAGTTTAGAAGAAAAAAATAAAAAAAATAAAAATAAAACAGTCTGTACGATGTTCTGCATAGCGAGCCATCCTTTGCTGGGATTCACTTGTCAAGATTATTTTCTATAATTATCTAATTTTATGCGATACATGCATTATAATTGCCTTCAAGCAAAATATAAATAATAATTTATTCAACAATGCTTCTAAAAAACAAACATCCAAAAATCTTATATATATATATAATATATATATGTGTGTGTGTGGAGAAAAGTAGACATACATATATATATATATATATATATATATATGTGTGTGTGGAGAAAAGTAGACATAGACAAGGAGTTTGTCACAAACGTTTTTTATTTCTATATCGGGTATCTGATTGGGTAAAATTAGCATAAGTGATAAAAAATTTAAAATTTTGTGTTAGAATTATTTTTTGTTTTTTTATTTTTATTTATTTTTTTATCTCTATTGGTTAAGGCGCCATGCTTTTTATGTTTACATAAGTTTAGAATTTCTGCTCTTTGGTTCAGTAGCTCGCTTGTTTTTTTATAATTAGCTATTGTGAGTTATTTTGAAAAACTGAATCACCTGGGCTTTTCCCACACCGGTAGAGTTTAGAAGAAAAAAATAAAAAAAATAAAAATAAAACAGTCTGTACGATGTTCTGCATAGCGAGCCATCCTTTGCTGGGATTCACTTGTCAAGATTATTTTCTATAATTATCTAATTTTATGCGATACATGCATTATAATTGCCTTCAAGCAAAATATAAATAATAATTTATTCAACAATGCTTCTAAAAAACAAACATCCAAAAATCTTATATATATATATATATATATATATATGTGTGTGTGTGGAGAAAAGTAGACATACATATATATATATATATATATATATATATATGTGTGTGTGGAGAAAAGTAGACATAGACAAGGAGTTTGTCACAAACGTTTTTTTATTTCTATATCGGGTATCTGATTGGGTAAAAATTAGCATAAGTGATAAAAAATTTAAAATTTTGTGTTAGAATTATTTTTTGTTTTTTTATTTTTATTTTATTTTTTTATCTCTATTGGTTAAGGCGCCATGCTTTTTATGTTTACATAAGTTTAGAATTTCTGCTCTTTGGTTCAGTAGCTCGCTTGTTTTTTTATAATTAGCTATTGTGAGTTATTTTGAAAAACTGAATCACCTGGGCTTTTCCCACACCGGTAGAGTTTAGAAGAAAAAAATAAAAAAAATAAAAATAAAACAGTCTGTACGATGTTCTGCATAGCGAGCCATCCTTTGCTGGGATTCACTTGTCAAGATTATTTTCTATAATTATCTAATTTTATGCGATACATGCATTATAATGCCTTCAAGCAAAATATAAATAATAATTTATTCAACAATGCTTCTAAAAAACAAACATCCAAAAATCTTATATATATTATATATATATATATGTGTGTGTGTGGAGAAAAGTAGACATACATATATATATATATATATATATATATATGTGTGTGTGGAGAAAAGTAGACATAGACAAGGAGTTTGTCACAAACGTTTTTTATTTCTATATCGGGTATCTGATTGGGTAAAAATTAGCATAAGTGATAAAAAATTTAAAATTTTGTGTTAGAATTATTTTTGTTTTTTTATTTTATTTTATTTTTATCTCTATTGGTTAAGGCGCCATGCTTTTTATGTTTACATAAGTTTAGAATTTCTGCTCTTTGGTTCAGTAGCTCGCTTGTTTTTTATAATTAGCTATTGTGAGTTATTTTGAAAAACTGAATCACCTGGGCTTTTCCCACACCGGTAGAGTTTAGAAGAAAAAATAAAAAAAATAAAAATAAAACAGTCTGTACGATGTTCTGCATAGCGAGCCATCCTTTGCTGGGATTCACTTGTCAAGATTATTTTCTATAATTATCTAATTTTATGCGATACATGCATTATAATTGCCTTCAAGCAAAATATAAATAATAATTTATTCAACAATGCTTCTAAAAAACAAACATCCAAAATCTTATATATATATATATATATATATATGTGTGTGTGTGGAGAAAAGTAGACATACATATATATATATATATATATATATATATATATATATGTGTGTGTGGAGAAAAGTAGACATACATAAAAGTAGACAAACATATATATATATTATTTCTAATGGGACATTATACAATCCAAACATATTATTATGTATTTTATTAACAAACACTACAGCATTGAAACACTGGAACTAAAAACATGAATATGTAGCTGTCCAAAAATAAATCTACCCGTCATTAATATTGTTATATTCTGGGGGTGACTCAAAACGATTTTCATTTGATCGTGAAGGATTAAAGGAGATGACAAACACGAATTTGTCTAAAATATCTGTTGTGAACTATAATTAGTTGAAAGTATTCACTACTAATTTATCACTAGTTTCATCGGACTATTTTAGCCTCCCAGTTTCTCAACTGATATTTATAAGGTGAATATTTGCATATTAATACAACATTCTCTCCAAATCTTTTTTCTTTTCTTTCAAATATTTCACATAAGATTATATGTATATATATATACTAGCAAAAGTACCCGGTCCATGACCGGACTAAAAGAATTTTAAGAACACCAGGGAGTGAATGGGTAAGAGAGAGAATAAGAGGAAAATAATTATAGAATTAAAAACATTACCGAGAATTTGTACATTACAATATTTATTTTTGGAATTATTATTTTTGTACATTTAAAATATTATTTTAAATGTAATCCTTAACTTTTGCACTTTTTGGAACTTAAATCTATTTTTCTAAAAATTGTTTTGTACATATGACAAAAAAAACCTCAAATTTTCATTTCTTAATTGCTTATTGCGTTCAAGTGATAAGTGCTAAAATCATATGCTAAAATTATATGCTTAGAATAAAAGCCCCATCCAACACTTACTTATGCAGTAAGTGTTGGATGGGGCTTTTAAAAAAAATTTTTTAAATTGTCTGTTTCTTAGTTATAAGCTAATTGAGTGGTATGCAAGATTTCAAATATGAATGACCTCTCATTTGTGAGTTATAAGTCGACACATACATACCAAACTTCCTTTTATAAAAAATAAAAACAAAAAGATGTTATTTTTGTCTTATCGATTTCGAAGTATAAACTTCATCATCAGAGGTTCATATCAGAAATGTACGTGCTTACGTTTTCTTTGTGTGGTTTAACCACACAAAGAAAAACGTAAGCACATACATTTCTGATATGAACCTCTGATGATGAAGTTTATACTTCGAAATCGATAAGACAAAAATAACATCTTTTTGTTTTTATTTTTTATACATTGTAATTGCCTTCAAATTATTAATATATTATAACATACTTAATAATGCTTCAAGCAAATTACCAATCACTTTTATACATATATATATATGTATATATGGTAACTGGTTTCTTCATTATTATTGTTGTTATTATTGTTAAATTATTATTATTATTACTAGCAAATATGTGCACCCTCCGGGTGCAAGTATTTAAGTTTTAATGTAATAAAATATCATATTAGATTAGAAAGGCTAATGAAACTGACTAAGAATGCAGATAAAAAGATCTGCAACAGAGGGGGTATAATCGAAAAATAGAACAACTTTGAAACTAACTATTCCATCATTTTCCATTACTCCCCTCTTTCATTGGTAAATTTTCCTAATTTAACTATTTAGTTAAAATAGGAAGTAAAGGATAATATTACAGTTATTTCTTCTTGTAAATAAATTTCTTTTAAGATTTATCCACGAGATTTTTGTTTATATTTCTTAAGATAAAACCAAACAATTAGAAATCAATAATACCAAGCACATATTTATTAAAATAAAATTTTAAATATCAATATGCAAATTAGCCTTCTCGTTCAAACTGTAAACCGCTATTTTGTTGTATATATAAATACAATTGCATGTTATTAGTACGTAGATATGGTCAACAGTATTAATAATGTAAAACAATTTTTATTAATAACTGAAGGTTTAAAAGAATGAAATCATGGAGAATTTGAGGTAAATAATTAAGGGAATTGTGACTTGAGTTGTAATATAGTTTCGGTTACAGACAGAAAAACACACAATCTCCATTATAATAAGATTATTATCTATTGCATAAATCTAGCAAATTTCATATTCAAATCGCATACATTTAGATTATGTTCAATTCTTAGTTTACTGTTTAGTGTTCGTTATTTATCTACACTTTTTGCTTAAACTTATTTACTCTGAAATAAGTTAATTCATAAATTGTGTAAATACTTTATATCTTAACCTTGTCTAGATTTCTTTATTAAATAATGATTATTCAATTAATAACCATTGAGAATATGACGTAAATAACTAAGAGAATTGTGACGTTGTTGGTGACAGACAGACACATAATCCCATTATAAGATATTGTATTTCTTTATATCAAAGATAATCATTTTGACTGGCTAAATTTTTGTATATATATATATATATACTAGAAGTGGCTACTCAGCGTTGTCTGGGTAGAAGGTTTTTTTGGTTTTTTTTAAGTTAGTCCCACAGATCAATTATTACTGAATCATGAGTTGGATCCCTGCAGGATGACCCATTAAAATCCCCACGTAAAAAAAAAAAAGACCTTGTGTTGATCCAGCCACTCTGAAAAGAAAAACTAATGTCTTCTATTTACAATATTAAATGCAAAAAAATTCCAAGCTGTTATCATTTAAATTTCATTTTTTTTTTTCATCTTCACGAATATAAAGCAAATCTTCATTATTTTAGTTGAAAAACCAAGATATGGTGATAGTGAATGTGTATATATATATTTACTTTGTCGTTAATAATTTTATTTTCAAAGTTTCATCCGCACATACGTATACACACAACTGCCCTTTATATATGTATAGATTGTATTTCTTTAAATCAAAGATAATAATTTTGACTGACTAATTTATATATATATATATAACTCCCATGAACCCCTCCTTCACATATATAAGAGCATCTAAAAAATAACCTACCTCATAGAGGTTCTTCACGGAACAAATGGACATGCTACTATTAAACACACTCGCCTACACGGATTTTAACAGCATGTCAAACCCACAAAAACACTTGAACTTTTATAGTTCTTCTATAATGCTCCCTTTCTAATAATCTATCAACAATTTCTTCAAATAAGAAATTTTCTCCTGTTGATGACCTAAGGTCGAAACTAGTTAAGAATAAACAACATACAAGAAATATTCCTGATTGTCTTAATACTTTTTGTTCACACTATATATATATATATATATATATATTTGGGAGAATATGTGCTTTTTAATTTTAGTCAGACCTAATTTTTTTTTAAAGTTAATTCATTTTTATGTTTAATTAGGCGGGATTTTAACTACTTAAATGTGAGGCTAAACAAATCAAGAAAAATCAATCTCTGAATATATATATTGATTTTTCTCGATTTGTTTAGCCTCACATTTAAGTAGTTAAAATCCCGCCTAATTAAACATAAAAATGAATTAACTTTCAAAAAAAATTAGGTCTGACTAAAATTAAAAAGCACATATTCTCCCAAATATACTGTCGGCTGAAAATAGCTAAAAAGTTGTTTACATATATATATATATATATATATAATATATATATATATGTGTGTGTTATATTCATCTATAATGAATTCTTTCTTTCAGGTTGGTCTTTCTGCTTGGTACCAATATTTTATTATTCAAGATAAGTTGCCCTACTTACATAAGAAATATGATATCTACTACCATGACAAAGTGAAAAGAAAAGGCAATGATGCTTTAAAGGTATGTCTTCTATTTTTATAACCTAAATACAAAGACGTCAAGCCCTAGCACCTATATGATTTCCCCAACCCTATTGCCCTTATGGCAAGCCCCAAGCCCTTTTTATCATATGGGTGCTAGAAGGCGGTGGCTGCGGGTCTACATGTCCTGGGAATGACGTTAAACTCTATCTGATGGTGAGGTTCCAGTTTTGGAGGTTTGGGGAATGTGGAGCACCCCTTCATCACCATTGCTCCCTGGTCCACTCTGACCCGGAGTGGTAGTACCTGTTAGGGTCCCATCTATGGGTTAAATAGAAAAATGTATTTATAAAAAAATTGTATTATTAAGAATTGATTTATTTCAAAACTTTATCGGCATTAAATGACCCACTGAGGTTGATATGCCGTAAAACAAAACAAAGCCAAACCTAAATACAAAGAAATTTCTGTCCCACCACAAAATATAACTAAATCATTCAATCAATTCAACTCTCATCTGTCGAGTTATAATCTATTACATAATACCAAAAACCAATTAATACACTCCTATATTCTCAAACAAGAAGCATGTGGTGTAATGGTTAAAGTCATGGGAAATGGACTCGTCACCCCGAGTTCAAATCCTGGATATGGTAATTTCATTTCACTTAGCGCTAATACCCTTGGGAACAGTATGAATCCTACTCTTCTTCCAGCTATGGGTAAATAGTAGGGTAGACTGGGCTCTTTAACCTTGGTTAGACAACCAGTCTAGGAGAAGGAAAACTCTGAATTCAAACCTGTTGAACTCCGCTTAATAAATTGACCTTGTGTCACATCATGCTCGTGCGGAGGCTTCTTTTCTTTTCAAATGGCTCATTTACTTAATTTCTTCAGAATTGTTCTTGAGAGAGAAGAGGTAGTAATAACTGTTCTTTTAGAATTTGACTTCGAGTTTTAGCTTCATTAAACTTTGGTAGTGTTTAAACTTCGTTCTGACGGTAAGTATAAATTATCAGGCTTCACATATCCGCGGCATCAATTCGGATTCGCGACCCCAGTTAACACGTGCGTCACTCGCCACGACTGACACAGGCAAATTCCTTAGCCCCCAACTCCCACTGAATCCAAACTAACCTGTTATATAGAGAATCCTAATATCTTCTAGAAAATTCCACCAGTTTCAATTTTATTCCACGTGTCATTTAAGGTCACCAGTTCGTCTGCGAAATTGATCAAACGAACTTTTGTTGCCAAAAAGTCTGAAATATCTTTTGTACAGCCAAACTTTGCGACTATCGAACCCAAGGCCTAGAATCGTGGTTTATCACTTTATTGCGATAATGAGAATCCCATTATTTTCTGCTGGCCGTTACCATGCGGTTCTGTTACAATGGGTATCCGTGCTACTAGCACAAGATGATGATGATGATGATGATGATGATGATAAGCAGATAAAAAAAAATTCTGTCGTTTGTAGTCAATAAGAAATAATAATTGATTCTTTGGTTCTGTAAACATTTTGTCATGCCGTATCCCTGCCCTTATTTACACTATGTTTTTCCTGCCCTTATCTGCACTATGTTTTTCCTTGACGGTGGCAGGCGCAAAAACGACCAAACTTACATATTTATTGTGCAGTCTTTCTCACATTTTATTGGCAAATTAATTTAGATATTTTACCTGTATTTGTATTGTATTTTATTTTACCTGTATTTGTATTTTATCTGGGGGAGTGGGGAGGCCCCTCTCCCAGATAAAATACAAATACAGGTAAAATAAGATACAAAGAAATCAGACATTTTTTTTTTCAATTGAATTTGTATGAATTTTCAATTGTATTTTTACAAGACACAAACTCAAATTTCTAAACAATTCTTGGAGGTGGGGATCGTAAAATATGGTAAAACAAAAAAATAGGTGAATTATTTTCCCAATAAAAAGCATATCTAAAGAGACAGAGTACACGGTATGAAAATTGTTTTAAAATTTGAGTTTGTGTTTTGTAAAAATACAATTGAAATTTGTACAAATTTTACATAATATTCTATGATTGAAAATAGATAGAAAAAACAAATGATAATAGTAGTACACTGACAGATATCTGTTTCGACCTTTTATAAAAACGGTCTTCTTCAAGAGCAACTATATTTATGAAAGAAAGAAGAAATAGTTAACCATTTGGCATGAGAGGCTCAAACAATGCTCACGTTCTGTGCCGGAATGTCTTTTTAAATTTGTATAAAAATGCGTATTTTGTATTAAAAATAAAATAAATTTAAGCATCCCGCCCACACATACAAACACACAAGCCATTGCACACTAGTTGTTAAGGGAAAAAAAAAAATTAAATAAATATATATATATATATTTAAAAAATATTATAAAATATAAAAAGATAAATTGAATTAGATATAAATAAGTAAATAAACAAATAAATATGATAATATTAATTTTAATAATAATAATAATAATAATGATAATAATAATAATAAATGATTAAATTGATTTTACATCCAACACAAAATATTATACATCACCATGGCCACAAAACACAAATACGCTTTTTCATTCGCACATACACACGTACAAAATCCCGCGCTAGGATACAGTCTTAACGTCACAACCAACACGCATTTTCAATGTCACGCGCATTACAACATACACACACGTATAAACAAAAATAAACGCATTCACGTTCACATGAGAATACAGTTATTCAAAAAATAACATCATTTTCAAAAAAACATTCATTTGGGAAGAAATGCCATAGCTGGACTGCTTCAGTTCAATTCTTTTGATAAAGAGGTATTACCTCGAAAATTCAAGAAAGAATAAAAATACAGGTCAACACACAATACCATTGTTACCGTATTATTTTTTTTTTTATTTATTCCAAACTGCATTGTGCTAGCCTTCTAAATCAACCTCCTAAAAATAAATTTTATTTTTGAAATTAAAAGTCTCAACATCAATGAGAAAAAACTCAATAAAGTTTTGAAGTAAAAATGTAATAGAAGATAAAAGTTGTATCAACAAAAGTGTTTAGCAAAAGCCATGAAAACAAGTTTAAATGAAAGTCCGCAGCACAATTAAAAAAGATACGGAAAATTCCGGGAGTTTTCGTATGGTTAACAAATCCATGGGGTTGCGGTCTTTGTCATATCGAAAATGAACCTCCCATGATGAAAAGTTAATCAATTCAGTATTTTGTTTTTTCTGTAGACAGTTAAAATTAAACATGGTTTATTTTTTTATATCTAAAAAAACTTTTTTCACATTTTGATATCAAATTGATTTTTCAGAATGTGGTGACCAGATTTACCACACGTAATGTTGTTAAGCAACGCTTGAAGCTTGAGACAGAATTATATCAGAATTTAAAAAATGTCCTTGGAGGGAATTGCTGTCCCCGCAGCTGTGAAAATAAGAACACAACTGGTAAGTGTCTTATATTTTGCATTACTTCGCTTTCAAAAAATTTATTATTACGTTTAAGATTAATGCTTCTAAAAAATCTTTAATATATATATATATATATATATATATATATATATATCTTCATACCAAATAAATCTGCTTCTTCTTTTCTGATTTCCAATAGACTGCCAGACTTGCACGCCAACAACTAACTGCACCATTGCAGATTACGGGATGTTTGTAGATGTCCGTTATTTCCAGTTGGGTCCCATTGATATTCCTGATTCCTTGGACGAAAGTTTTCTTAACGCTCTGATATTAAATGCCTCAGCTGAGCGAGAAGGTTTTCTTCAAACGGCACACATTGTTCGAAAAGAGACAGAACAGAAGGTAAGATCCATATATATTACGAGGGGAGGGCAATGTTACAATTCGTGTGGTCATTTTAGGGCTTGTCCTAAACCGTATTTGCATGCGAGCGTATGGTGATGAGGAAATGAACAAAACACAGATTTACGTTTTAAAATTGTATTAAGAAAAACAACATGACGTACAGGGAAAGGATAGAAAGAGAATTACAGGATAAATTTGGTTATAGTTATGGGTGGATATTGAGTCCGTAAAATGTCCAGCTTGATTGTGGTATTGGGGTGGTGATGTAGGCAGAATATTGTGTGTGTAGTGGTAGGCGCTGTGTCTTGAATAAAAGTCAGTGAGTAGTGATGGGTGTTGGTAGGTGAGTCGGGTCTTGTATTCTAGAGTCGTTAGCTGTTGTAGACAGAATCTTGTAGTTTCGGTTATTCTGAAGTCGATCGCTGGTCGTATCGAGTTATGATAGCTAGTATATTTTTGTATCGTCGAATCTTGTAGAAATGTTCGCTTCCTTCGTGTCTTGTTCTAGGCAGAATATTGTGTATTGGTAGTAGCGTTTTTTGTATCAACGAATGATGTAGAAATGTTCGGTAGTTGACTTGTTGATTTGACTGCCTGGTGAGGTCAGGTTTGGGTAAGTTGGGGGGTGTGACCCGCCGCTCTTTGATGTGTCCTTCGCTTTTGCTCGCGCTCGTCGGCTTGCGTTCGTGATGGTGCCTGAAGCCCTAACTGTCGGTGCCCTTCAAAGCTGTTTGTTTTATAGAGATCGGCGGTCCCAAGTTGGATCAATTGGAGTTGTTTTCACTTTACCCGGGAATCGCTTTCATTGGATGATATTCGAATTTTATTTACCAATTTTTTATTTTTATTTAATTTTGGGAATTGACTATCATAGCGGAACTCCGATTTGGAGCCCATGCGCAGATATGTGTTAAAATGGTCATTCCGTCCCAGGCCACGATAGAGGGCACTTCCGACTTTATCCATCCCGTTTGGCGAGTGTATGTAGCTTGTATTAGTGAATCGGGAGATTTCGACTTTTGCATATACAACAGGCTGTAGGTAAGAGCAGTTTTACAGTGGAGATCCCTTGTGGCACAAAGTTTGATCCTTTCTTGAAGTACAAAGATGTAGCATTAGTTTTAATAATTGTCAGCTGATCCGTGTTAAAGAATTATATAATCCTATCAGTTGGTTCTTGTTAAAGAATTGTATGATCCTTGTCCATTCATCTGTACATCCAACAAGCAATTGAGTGACAATTTACCAACACCTTTAAATAGTAAATTATGTTTGAGCATTTTGTTTGACCGATTCAGCCAATGCAGTTTGGAAGAGTTTATAAATTCAAGTTGTGATCTTCGGCACACTTTATATACAGAATATAATAGTAATAGTAGGAAGCGCGTGGTGTAATGGTTAAAGTCATGGGAAATGGACTCGTCGCCCCGAGTTCAAATCCTGGATGTGGTAATTGCATTTCACTTTGCGCTAATACCCTTGGGAAAGGTACCAATCCTACTCTCCTTCCAGCTATGGATAAATAGTAGGGCAGACTGGGCTCTTTAACCTTGGTTAGGCAACCGGTCTAGGAGAAGGAAAACTCTGAATTCAAACCTGTTGAACTCCGCTTAATAAATTGACCTTGTGTCACATCCTGCTCATGCGGAGGGGTTGGTAAATATATATGTACAGAAAATAATCCAACAGGCAGCAATAATGAACAGTGATTAAATGTTATAATATTTTGGTGAAATATATTTACCATTTACAATGACATTTCCAGGAATCTAATATTGAAAAAAAAGAAGAAAGTTTTTAATCAAATTTTGAATAACTAGCAGGACCTGTGGATATACCACAGTATGATAATTTAATTATTACGACGTTTTATATGTTTACTTAAGAGTTATTACAAAATATTTCAATATGTAAAAAGTATAATAATCTTGATTTGACTCTCTCACTCTTTTTTTTTCTTTCTTTCCTTCTTTTATTTATGTCCAATTGAAACAGATTAGTATTATTGCTTTCATGTGCTCAAGCCCCTCTTTCTATCTTTCCCTACTCTCTTTCTTTCTTTCTTATATTTTTTCTGTGTAGCATGTCCTTTTTCTTTCCTTTCCTTCTTTATAATAAAAACGGAATGGTCCATTATATAGCTGAGGTGACACTCATGAGAAATAAGAATTCAGCGGATAAGCAACACCAGATAATCAGGATTTACATTTTTTGCATTTTATCTTGGACGATTTGGACAGTCTCATTTTTAACCAGAGGGTGTTGCAAGATGATAATAGTCGTACTTTTAAGGAACACAAGTATTAATAAATAGATAATCAAATGTTAAAAATATTTTGGGGAAATATATTTATTATTTTCAATAATATTCCCAGGAATCTTAAATTGAAAAAAAAGAAAGTTTTTAGTAAAATTTTGATTAAAATTTCTGTCTGTTTATGATTGAGAAAAAATAAAAATGTGATAATTCCAGTGGAATGTATGCTTATATATTAATTAAACAGGGACTCTCATTTGGTTTGTTTTGTTTTACGGCATATCAACCTCAGTGGGTGTAGTGCCGATAAAGTTTTGAAATAAATCAATTCTTAATGGATAATACAATTTTTTTATAAATACATTTTTCTATTTAACCCATAGATGGGACCCTAACAGGTACTACCACTCCAGGTCAGAGTGGACCAGGGAGCAATGGTGATGAAGGGGTGCTCCACATTCCCCAAACCTCCAAAAATGGAAACTCACCATCAGATAGAGTTTAACGTCATTCCCAGGACATGTAGACCCGCAGCCACCGCCTTCTAGCACCCATATGATAAAAAGGGGTTGAGGCTTGCTATAATGGCAATAGGGTTGGGAAAACAGTGACTCTCAGTATTTTATGTTCAGTCTTCTTTGAATATTTGACAGACAGAAGAGGAAAGTGTAGGAAACTCTAGTCTACCAGTCAAAAGCATTAGGCTGGTTTACTGTAGCCTATGGGTACTACTGACAATGATTTTTGGAATTATTCATAATTTTGTTTTATTTATTCATTCTGCCTTTACTAATCAACCTGCAATGCATTTACAGTATACACATAATAGTTTTACTCTATATAATGAATGAAATTTATTGTGTACAGTGCTCAGGTGAACCACAACTCATCAAAGTCTCATGTCTAGTACATAGAATAATGTATTAGTGTCAGGAACATGAATATTGTACAGTAATAATATACATGTATGTGTACAGTACTCAGGTGCACCACAACTCATCAAAGTCTCATGTCTAGTACATAGAATAATGTATTAGTGTCAGGAACATGAATAGTGTACAGTAATAATATACATGTATGAGTACAGTGCTCAAGTGCTCCACAACTCATCAAAGTCTCATGTCTAGTACACAGAATAATGTATTAGTGTTAGGAACATGAATAGTGTACAGTAATAATATACATGTATGAGTACAGTGCTCAGGTGCACCATAACTCAACAAAGTCTCATGTCTAGTACATAGAATAATGTATTAGTGTCAGGAACATGAATAGCGTACAGTAATAATATACATGTATGAGTACAGTGCTCAGGTGCACCACAACTCATCAAAGTCTCATGTCTAGTACATAGAATAATGTATTAGTGTCAGGAACATGAATAGTAACAATATACATGTATGTGTGTGCGTGCATGCATGGAAGTATCAGGTATAGTGTTGGCGGACTACAGGAAGCATGGAGGCTTTGAAAGATGCAGTGTTTCGGCAGCCCACAACGGACGCAGGCAGCTTATTCGGTTATTTCCTATAAGTCTAACATGATCAAAGGGGAACCACTTTTGACTAATTTATTATTTATTTATTTTCCCATTAAACTAACCCTAAATCCTAACCCTAACCCCTAACCCCGTCTTCTTTTTTCCTAGTAGATCAATAAATAAATAAATAATTTATCAGTCAAGAGTGGTTCCCCTTTGATCATGTTAGACTTATAGGAAATAACCGCTTATTCCATGCCTCGGCAACTCTGAGTGTGAAAAAATGTTTCCGAAAGTCATGTGAGCTATGCTGTTTTCTGTTAATAACATCTTTTCCACTGACTATAAGAATTAAAGAAAGAATTCTAATATTGTTAAGTTATTGTTCCTAGTTTTACAGTGTACAGCAGACAAAGTGCTGAAACTTGTCTAAACTAATTTTAGTAAAATAAAAAATTACATGATAGGTAGTTCCGTATTACATTGTGCTACTGATACTATGTAACCCAATATTACCTATTTCATAGTCGATTCATTGGCGACTAAACTGGTAACCCCACAGATTCTGGTTAAAGTTTGAGAATAAAGAAGAAAAGTAGATGGCTTGGAAATTCATAAATTGCTTTCTTTATTGAAAAAAACAAAAAAAACAATCATTTAAAATTAATTATACAGATGATAAGCTGTAGATAACAGCGGTAAATTATTTCATTGAATAGTGATCTAAGGGAGACAACTTATAGATTTTTTAAATTACTCCCCTTTAAAAATGAAATAATCGTCTTTTGTAAATTTTTATTGATACATTTAAATAATAATTTAATAATTAAATAATAATTATTGTGTACAGTGGTAAACCACAACTCATCAAAGTCTCATGTCTAGTACATAGAATAATGTATTAGTGTCAGGAACATGAATAGTGTACAGTAATAATATACATGTATTCGTGCGTGCATATGTGTGTGGATGGGGATATCAGATATAGTGTTGGTGGATTACAGGAGCTCATGGAGGCTTTGAAAGATGTTTTGGCAGCCTACAACAGACGCAGGCAGTTTATTCCATGCCTCGGCGACTCTGAGCATGAAAAAATGTTTCCAAAAGTCATGTGAGCTATGCTGTTTTCTTACTTTGTAGGCATGCCCACATGTGTTAGAAACATGGAGATCAAAAAGGTGTTCGAGGATGCTGTTAAGATGATTAATGACCTTATGAGCGTTTACCAGGTCAGTTGCCAGACGCCGGAGTTTCAACGAATCCATTTGGGAATGGCAGCAAGACGTTCAGAATATGGCAGATGCCTGATGAAGGGTATTCGTTTAGTTGCACATCTCCATACAGTTTCTAGGAGGTTAATGTTCTGAGCAAGATAGGGGTTCCAGACTGGTGATGCAAATTCCATTTATATAGTTACTTACTAAGCTTAGCTTAGATGTGGCACAAGGCCAGAAGTGTGGGGCGCCCAATGTGAACCGAACCCACTAACAATGGTCTGCGAATCTAGTTTGCTAACCATTACACCATGTGAGGTGCCTTTGTTACTTTTATTGCATACGGTTCTCAGGTGTACTACAACTCATCAAAGCTGGATGCTCCATATTTGTGACTGGGTGGGTAAATACCTACTCTTGGGAAAGGTTTGAATCCAACTATTCTCACCTCAGCTATGTGTAAATAGTAGGGTAGACTGGGCTCTTTAACCTTTGTAAGGCAATCAGTCTAACAGAAGGAAAACTCTGAATTTAAACCAGATGTAAGTCATCGGGGTGGCCTAAATTGGTATCAGCCATACAGCGAGGGAGTCTATCCCCTTTTCACTAGCGCTAGACCAAGGAGATTGTTTTTAGCGTCTGAGGCGGGCAGCATGCCTACCGCCAGCTCCTCACTTTACCACACAGATCCCTGCACTACTCATACACTGAGTTGGCGAGGGCCGGTATCGAACCAGGAACCTTGAAGTTCCCAGCCGAACACCCTACAACTGTGTACTCTTAAAAATTGACCTTATGTCATCCTGCCAATGGGAGAGGAGTTGAGTAAATACATACAAATGTATGATATTGATGATTAATAAGCTTAACATGGCAAAAATCTATTAATAATGGAGATTCGCTTCCGGTTTTTGTCTGTAACAAAAATTACATCACTGCTTACATCACATTATCCAAAATCGTCATAACATAGAATAAATACACTCAAAGTTTGAACATGCAACATTAGACAGTCCTCATTGTTTTTTAAAACAATTTTTAATAAATACATGACTGGTATTATATATCTATATATAGTTTGTTTTATTTTAATACATATTTAAAGTTTACATTTCAAATTGTTTTATTTTTTAATCCTTTAATGAATTTGATGATTTTACTTACTTAGGGTACAAACTCGCTGACATTGAATTTTTTACTCCCACCCCTCAGGCAATATGTTTCAAAAATCTATTTTTACATCGCCCGGAGTGTGTTTTTTTTATTTTGTACTAGTTGATTTAATGAGGTTAAAATTCAAAAATAGGGTGTGAATTTTATTGAACCTAGGTCTTTGCTGGTCTTTGCCAATTTTCCTTTACAGCCCTGTTGGCTGGGGCTTTAGAATATGCCAACTACTCCTCTGCGGAGGAATAAGACCCCCACCACCACCACCAACTGATGGAGGCCACCTGTTGGCCGTGGGTGACAACCTATGATAATTAAGGATGGAATCCTGATAGCTGAGCAATCTATCATATGTAACACTCCACTTTGTCCCTTACTTGAGCTAGACAGGCAGTCAAAGATGCCCACTCTGATCAATCAGCCAGTCATGTCAAGCCCTAGCACCTATATGATTGTCCCAGCCCTATTGCCCTTATGGTAAACCCCTAATTTTTTTATCATGTGGTAGAAGGCAGTGGCTGGGGGACTTAGTGTCCTGGGTATGACATTAAGCTGCATCTAGTGGTGAGGTTCCAATTCTGGAGCTCTGGGAAATGTGGAGTACTCCTTCATTACCATTACTCCCAGGTCTACTCTGACCCGGAGTGGTAGTACATGTTAGGGTCCCATCTATGGGTTAACTAGATAAAAACTGTATTTAAAAAATGAGCTAAAAAAATGAATACCCAACAAGAATGAATAAAACAAAAATATCTTCAGCATAAAATAACCCAACAAGAGTTGACATGCCATAAAATCCAATCAACCAATCAATTTTTCTTTATAAAAGTCATTGTACAAGCAAACATACAGACATACAGAATTTTTCTTTTATATGTAGATTACATAATACTTGTGTTCCTTAAAATTACAACCGTTATCATCTTGTAACACCCTCTGGTTAAAGATGAGACAATTCATCCAAGATGAAATGCAAAAATGTAAATCCTGATTATTTGGTGTTCCATTGAATTCTTTATTTCTTATGAGTTCCGTCACCTCAGCTAAATAATGGGCCATTCCATTTTTATTATAAAGAAAGAAAGGGAAGAAAAAGGACATGTTATACAGAAAAAATAAAATAAGAAAGAAAGAGAGTAGGGGAAAGATAGAGAGAGGAGGTGAGCGTGCAAAGTGATAATCTGTTTCAATTGAACATAATGAAAAGAAGGAAAGAAAGAAAGAAAAAAATAAGAGTGAGAGATAGTTAAATCAAGATTATTACACTTTTTACATATTGAACAATTTTCAATAGCTCTTAAGTAAACATATCAAATGTTGTAATAATTAAATTATCATACTGTGGTATATCCACAGGTACTGCTAGTAAATTATAATAACCTTTTCTTTCTCTTTTTTTATCCTTTCTTTTCATTGTACATTGTGCAAACATACAGACAGAAATTTTCTTTATTTATATATATGTTATAACCTGTTTAGGGGGCAATAGATAAATACTCAACACGGAGATAGAAGTAAAGAACAAATGTATTCAACACATATCAATGTTCAAAATGAGGAGGGTTTCATTGGTACAACGTATACGAAGACATGCACTTGCTACTTCCCACTTGAGCAGCTTTGCTCTGCTAAATATACCCTTTGGGTAAGTCCATTGTTCTGGTCAGAGGTGAGTCACCTACAACAATATATATATATATATATATATATACTACATGACAGAAATTATAATAACATATTTCTTTTCTCTGTTTTTCTTCTTTCTTTTTATTGTACATTGTGCAAACATACAGACAGAAATTTTCTTTTATATGTGTATATATATATATATATATATATATATATATATATATAATTAATTGATAATTGAATCATATTACCACGACCAGACAACTGGGCAAACACCATTTGCGACATCCGGAGCACTGGACAGCTGTTTCGACCTCCTTTGGTCTCATCAGCAGTGCATACCACAATCTCCGCCACTAGAGATTGAACCACTGTCGTGGTAATATAATTCAATTATCAATTATATATAATTCCTCTATCAAATTTAATATATATATATATATATATATATATATATATATATATATGAGGAGAAATGAGTAAAGAAAAGAAATGTAGATGGATAAAATGAATTTAATCGATATCACATTAATCAATATCACTTACACATGTGTTTCGGTCAGTTTATGTGTGTGAAAATATTTCGCACACATAGAAGAATCGACCTTCATCAGAGTGAACATTTATTTTTGATAAAGGTCGATTCTTCTATGTGTGCGAAATATTTTCACACACATAAACTGACCGAAACACATGTGTAAGTGATATCGATTAATGTGATATCGATTAAATTCATTTTATCCATCTACATTTCTTTTCTTTACTCATTTTTCCTCATATTGTCGGATTCAATTCCTTTTCCATTTTCACACACATATATATATATATATATATATATATATATATATATATATATAGGAATCACTGGCCGCTGTTTGAAAATTGCCTCACATCGTCTTCAGACCACGGTGCAACATGCATCAAGCTGGATCTGGTCAAGGTTAAAAAGTATTCAGCACAGAATCATCATTCCCATGTTATTACGTAACATCAACAAACGGTTTCTGCAAGTGCGTAATGACGTCAATGGCCGAAAGTAAACGCGTTTTAAAATCACAAACTGCACTGATAATGAAACTCCTAAGATGAACGAATCTTATAATTTCTTCTCTGCCCTTTTTTTTTTTAAATACCCTGTCCGGTAGCAAAAGCTGCTTGGTAGCGCTGAGAGTGGCAGACCCCGCCTTGATCTACTGAAACTGTGCTATCACTCCTAGTCGGCAGCTGATGAGGGCAGGGTATTGCACGTGCTATCACACGTTGTATGATGAAAAAATATATATATATACTACATGTCAGAAATTATAATAACACATTTCCTTTCTCTTTTAGGTGAAACAGATTGAGAATTCTGCTGCTGAGACGCTACAAGCAGCAGCGTCTGACTCACAAGTCATCGAAGAGTCTGCAAAAGCAAATGCCAGCTTCATGGTAGAGAACGCCCGTATTTCTGGACTTAAGAATCTTTACACTAAACTGAATTTGGACAGGATGCAAGACCGTAATAAGTTTGATTATCTACGTTCACTACAAAAAGTAAAAGACCTGCATCTGACAATCGGTTACGATCAAATGATTGCGGGTGGTTTTCCCAGAAAGTAATTTCCGACACAATTCTCTGGCTATTTTGAAGGTGTTCCACAAGGCACTGATATCAACTTTAATCACTGTAATTAATCCTGGTGGAAGCTATCAAAGTTTAGAGACTGGACATGTATGCTAAAAAAGTGGAGTTCCCCTAAAAAAAATAATTTTGATATAGTAAAAAGTATCTGGTACCTCTAAAGGTATAGTTCATTGGTTTACAGATAACTTGGTATACGTTATTTCCAAAATTATTTAGACAATTTCACAGGTACGCATTGTTTTTAAAAAAAATATTCCCGATAAAAGTTTAGATATTTTTGGTAGCTGAAATGAAATAAAATGTTTTGCCACATATTCTTCTTAAACTAAATAGCACAGAATTATTTTATAGTAACATAGCTCATAGCCAGTGTGGAATGATAAGAGCTGTGCTTGACTTTGCTCTATCAATTCATCGTTCATGAAAATCTCCTTCACCTTAATCAGTTGTTCTTTTTATAATCCTGTATTCATTCCTGAAATGAGGTAACCAAGTGACTACATGGTACAATTAGTATTTTTGTAATTTAACCATTGTGATTCTTTTTGACAAAATAACAAATAAATAAATCCCGTTAGATCACCGAAGTTAAGCAACGAGGAGCCTGTTCAATACTTAGGTGGGTGACCACTTAAGCAACAACAGGTACTATAAGCAAATAGATATCAAAATGACTTGATTCGGCATTAAATGACCCAAGAAGGGTTGATATGCCATAAAACCAATCAAACAAACAACCAAAATAAATAAAATTATTCTAATCAATTATTATTTTGATAACTCCATTGCAATCTATTAGATTTCCATATGCCACAGTTGAATATGCTGTATATGATAATGATAATGAAATTTATTGTGTAGTGCTCAGGTGCACCACAATTCATCAAAGTCTCATGTCTAGTACACAGAATAATGTATTAGTGTCAGGAACATGAACAGTGTACAATAATACAATACATGTATGTGTGCACATGCGTGCATGTGTGTGTGGATGGGAGTATCAGGTATAGTGTTGGCGAACTACAGGAAGCATGGAGGCTTTAAAAGATGCAGTGTTTCAGCAGCCCACAACTTTATTAAAGTATAAGATGACTTAAATAGTTAAGTTAAAAGAAGCAATGACATTGTGACATTAAGTTATGTTTAAGTACCAGGTACTTTTCACAATATAACAATTTTTCATTATGGGAACCCTCCTTTTTGGCATATATGTTTGATACCTAAACTTTGACACTCTCCCCCTCTAAATTAATAATAAAAATTTGACTAACCCTTAATTAAATAATGATTGTAAATTTGTATTATCATCTTATTCATTTAGATAGAAATAAAATAACTTCCTATTGAAAGAGTAAATGAAATGTTATATTTTGTATAATGTATCTTTCTGTTTTGTTTTTTTTATCATTAGATAATATTTTCCTGTGAGAGTTAGGATACAGAAAATATTACATCTGATTGGTTTACTATTTGTCTGAAGTTTTTAGATGAGGCTTGATAATTTGTATTATTATGATTTTTCAGACTGTTGTCCTCATCTTAATTGTTATATGCACAATGTACCCTCCAGCTTTTTTCAGGTGTTTCTTGTCAAACTCAGGAACTTTCTTGTCATAATGGACACATGGTGCAATGATTATAAGGATTGAGTTTAGACAGTTCTAAGTGACAATCATCTGGAGGTTGCAGGTTCAATCCTGACTACAGACGAAAATAACATAGAATATTTAACATGGCTTAACACTTGTACTCGATCATTGTTAACAGAATGAGAATTATCTACCCCAATGGATTAAATAAAGGTTTTGGTTTGAAGTTCCATGAAACCTCCTGATTACAACAAGAAACACTTGAAGAAGGATAGAGGGAATGTTTGTGGAAATGTTGTGCATATAACAATAAAGATGAGGACAACAGTCCCAAAAATCTAAATAATACTGATTGGTTTACATTCTGTCAAGACTCGCAGTAAAATTTGTTGATTGGTGCTAATTATTGTTTGTTTTAATTTTAAATGAGTTCAGTTGCTAAAAACTCCAAAAAAAACTTGATATCTGTGCTTCATGACACTCAAAAAATAGACACAGAATAAAGAAAAAGGATATTCGTATTCAAACGTTGATTTCATTTATTCTTTTTTTCTTTTCTTTTTTTTTTTTTTTAATGCTGGGGTAATATTTGTTTTTTATTCTTGCTCAAAATCCTTATTTTTTATTTTTTTTATTTTTCAATAATGGTCAGAGCTGACTGACTTAAAAAAAAAATTAACAATTAAAAAAAATAAAATGTTAGGTAGAAAGCTAGAATAAGCCACGACGACTTTTCTAGACCAATTTTTCAACTTTTATAACCGTTTAAAATTAAAGGGTCTAACCACTCATTATATACTGAGGTTCAAGATACATTTCAAAATTAAACCAACAAAATGATAAAATTCTAGAGTAAACCAAAAAGGTGATAGTTAATTCTTTTCAATAAATCTGCTTATGATTTTTTTTAATTTTTTTTTTTTTTACTACCTGGTTTCATCAGAAATTCGGTTTAAGTTACAGGGTGGTCCGAAAGTCTTGTCACCCACTTACCAAAATGTAGACCAAGCTATGTGATAAGGGTAATCCAAAGCTTCACCTTTTTTAAACCTTATTTTTCCGATGCAGCATCACTGGGGAATGAGAAAAGACCCAGCTTTGGTTCATACACCAAAACTTTTCTCATTCCCTAATGATACTTGCATCAGAAAAATAAAATCTAAAAACATACAAAAAAAAAAAATAGTTAATTACAAAATATTATTCCAGCATATGAACCAATAAAAACCTAGAAATACAAATGGTAAATATGACTTTTAATGACTTGAAAATAAAGTTTATTTGTTGTCATGAATTACATGAGTAGGTATTTCACCCAACCGATTCAAGACAAGTAGAATGTGACACAAGGTCACAAGTATGAGGCATCCGGCAAGGATTGAACTCACTGTTCAATAGTAACGGATCTGCAAGACTAGCTTGATAACCATTACACCACAATGGGATGCCTCATAGTTTGCATGAATATGTGAAAGACTACCACTGACTGCGACTTCTAAAAATGTTTCAATTTTAAATTTCCAATTATTGCTCTCTTGAAATAACTTTAAGCAAAAATGAATCTGAATAACTTCATGAAGTAATACTCTATGATGTTTTAACCGAAAGATCCAGTTTTGTTTTGCTGAGAATCTGGGAAATTATTGTTAACCCTTCAGTCTACCAATTTACAGGTGGATTTAAGAGAATGTGTTTTTAAATCACTTTTTTAATTTTTGCTTCAATTAAAAATTTATAGGGCAAACAGTCTATTATGATTATGATTATGATTACTGCTCAATTAATTAAAAATTCCAAAAGTATGGAAAAATCGATAAAGAGATTGTACCAGTCTCAGGGAAGAACAGTTCTCAATTTTAACTGATGTTTTATTTTGTGGTCTTTTGTATCCCCGTACTTCATTTCTTTTGTTTAATACAGTCAATGTTCAAGAACACCATTAAACTAAATTGATAGAACAATAACAACAAAATAGAATAAATGTATAAAACAAATTAATCATAAAGAAAGGAAATCCTAGTTAAAATTACACTTACCAAACTTTTACTTCTTCCTGAGTTGGTATTGAGAACTTATGCCATGCATCTTAATATGGAGGATTTAATTCTCATATTATCAATAACATTCAAATCAAGGGGAATAACTTCTCATGCTCTTACAGAGATTTTTAATATTTTATTAAATTTCTGATTATAAAATGAAATGTTTTTTTTCTTTTTATTTCACTTATTTGTTTTTTGTTTTATTTGGGGGGTTTTTCTTTGAAAATATTTTTTCTAATCTTTAAAATATTAGCATGAATGACATGAGACAATTTTAACAATCATTTTTTAAACAGTTTTTCCCCCCTACAGTGTTGACTTCTTCATTTTCATAAACCTCTAAGATACAGCAGATTAACATTATTATTATTATTTGTTTAGATTGATTTTTCTTTCTTTCAGTGTCAATCAGTACTTTTTTAAATATTTCTTAGCACTATATTCATGTGCTTTTTTTTCCCAGGATGACTATTTAATAAACTAGAACTAATACTAAAAAAATAAATAAAAACACTATGAAAATAAATAATAAAAACACTAAAAAAATAGGAAATTTCTTAAAATTCTTTAAAGTAAATTATGACTTCACTACTTCTAAGAACTCTGACAACAATAATCAAAGAAAATAATCACTTCCTATGTGTGTATAAGCTATTGAAGTTTCATCAAAACTTGTGGCAATAATAAAAATTGTTTAAGTTTTTTTTACTTTTGTCCAATACTGTAAGTAGTAATATTTTTTTTAACATATGTACATGAATATGTAGGTATGCACATAAATACCTACACACACACACACACACACACACACACACACATAATATATATATATATATATATATATATATAATATATATATATATATAATACAGTGTTAAGGGTTAGAATATATTTTAATCTTTTGTTAGGATTTCCAAATGTCCTTACCAGATTGATACCCAGAGCTATAGGTGTGGTTTCTGGACTTGATTGATAACCACTCAGTCTGAGCACCACAGCAAAATATAACGTATTATGCCGCTAGACTTATTGGGAAAAAGTTTGATATATTGAGTGATATTGTTAGTAATTTCAATAATCTAACAGACATCAAAGTGTGAGTTTATCTATTTTCAATGTTATTATGAATATGCAATATAAGTCTTCATGTATATATACATAAATACATAATATTTCTTTTAAACAAGTTTTATTATTGACCCCAGAACTCAAGGTTTCTTGAACCAAACTTTTGTAGCCTTATGTAAAAACAGGAGAAAATAAGTAAAAATCTATTAAAATATACTTTGTTAATATAATTGATACATTATTTATACTTACATGGTTGTGTACTGCTATTATACATGTTTGTATAATAAACCTTGTTTAAGAGATTGTTGCCAAAAGAAAGGTTATATATATATATATATATATATATATATATATATATGAAAAGGTGGAATGAAAACATCACACAATGCTGTTAAAAGAGAAAACAATTTATAATATAATCATAGCTATGATTATATTATAAATTGTTTTCTCTTTAACAGCATTGTGTGATGTTTTCATTCCACCTTTTCATACTCATACTGTCGGATTCATTTCTCTCTCATTAATATTCATTCTAATGATGCTAGATCTCTGACAAAACATACCAATCTGATTTTTCAAAATATCTTTTTTTTTCTTTCTCATATAAACACAGTTTTCCTTCTCCTAGATTGTTTGCCATACCAAGGTTTAAAATCCCAGGCCACACTACTACTATTTACCTATAACTGGAAAGTGGATATTTGGATTCATACCAAATTCAAACCTTGGCAAAGTTATGGGTAAATAATAGGACAGACTGTCTACTGGTCTAGAGGGAAAACTCTGAATTCAAACCTCTTAAACTCCGCTTAAAATTGACCTTGAGTCGCATCCTGCTCGTGTTGAGGGGTTGGCTAAATACATAAGTACACACTATTATATGTATAATATATTTATCTGATTTTTTAAAAGTACCATTTATCTAAAAACATTTTAAACCAACACAGAAGGAAAAATATTCTTGAAAAGGCTTATTTGATTTAGCAGATGTGCTTTAATACAAAATTTCTGATAATGTTTCTAAAGTTTCTGGTAAATATTTTTTAAATAAGTCAAAATCATTGCTAAATTTTAATCAAAATAAATGCTTTTTTTTATCTTTCTCAAATCAAAATAATGATGACTTTATGAAAATTCTTGTTAATTTTACTCTACTTGCAAAAAAGAAAGAAAATAATTAATTTCAATTTCTTATTTAGAAATTAAAAATGAAAAAAAAAATAAATAAATAATCACCCAAAATTCTCCAGTTTTTATCTGAAAATTTTCTGAAAATTTTTTATTTTTAAAATTTGAATTTTTTTTTTTTTTTTTTACTATTCTCATTACTTTTTGATTTTTCATCATTTTTTTTATTTTTCTTGTACTGATATTTTAAAAGATTAAACCTAAGACTATATACTATTTTAAAAGTCAAAATCATTGGTAATTTCTAATCAAAGTAAATGTTTTTATGGGTTTTTTTGTCTTATCTTTCTCCAATCAAAATAATCTTGACTTTATAAAAATCCTTGTTAATTTTACTCGACATAAAAAATTTCAATTTTATTTTGAAATTAAAAATGAATAATAAAAAAATAAAAAAATAATCACCCAAAATTCTTCAGTTTTTTATCTGAAATTTTTTTTTTTATAAAATTATATTTTTTATTTATATTTATTTATTTTTTGTTTTTTACTATTCTAATCATTTTTGGATTTTTCATTAACTGGTAAACTCATTTTCAATTCTTCTTCTGGTGGAATTTTTATTCAGTATTAAATCTTTTGTATCCGCCCCTCTCCTCCTAAAACCAAAGTCAAACCAAAGAAAGCTGGCAAATAAACCAGTTGAAATATTATGGGGGGTAGGGGGTGAGTTTATATTCCAGTTTCTGACATTATCATCAAAAAAGTGTTTTTCTTTTTGTCAATTACTTTCAATCTTCCTTTTTTTTTTTTATTCTGGAAGAGAAAACATGAAATTTAAAAACCAAAAATCCAAAAATGAAATCAATATAAATCCTCTTAATTCATAAAATATTGTCTTTCTATTTATTCATCTAATAATAGATATTAATAACTGAAGAAAGGATTTTGAATTAAACAGACTTAAATTTTTTATTACTAAATTCAATTTGATCTCTGTAAAAAAAAAAAAAATGTCTCTATTTGACTCTGAAAAAAAAAAGATTTTTAAAGCTTAAAATCAAATACTGTTTTAATGGTTAAAATTTGAATTGGTGTGTATATAGTGATCTTTTTTTCTTTTTTCTTAATATAGAAGACAAAAATTTGATAATATTAAAAATAAAAAACCTGTTAAAATCTTAAGAGAAAAAGAAAATCCACACTGAAAAATGATATAATACAACTCTTAGATTAATTTGCTGTATGACCAATAAGACTGAAGATGTATTTGCCAAGACAAAAATGAACAATGAATGAAATATTAATTTCCTACAAAATAAGTGAGGAATGCCAAGGTCTCCTATGAAAGAACTGAAAAACTTTGTCAGTAATTCTCATGTTAATTCCTGAACACTGACAATCCCTTTTTTCTAATATTATTTCTAATGTAATTCTGACTCTGAAGTAAAAAAAAAAAAAAAAAATTTAAGATTGAAATATACACCTTAATAAATGACTTTAGAAAAAATAAGGGACTTTTGTTTTGTAGAGAAAAATTAGAATTTTATATTTTTTTCTAAGTTTTTTCTAAAAATCAAGGTATTTACATAAATGCAACGATTTAAGATTGTTCTTTCTTTTTACCTCACTTATTTTTATAGTTTAATAGTTACAGTGTTGGCCGATCACTAACAAACCCAAATAGGAAAATAATTTTCACAAACTTGGGCAAAAATAAACTTCCTGGTTGTTTTAATAATCAACAAAATCCAAATGATAAACAATAAATATTTTGAATTTGCAACAAATAACCTGCACCATTTTTATCATGTCACAACTAAATAAAAAAATTTTTTCTTAAAATGCAAATTATTTTCCTCACCACCATTTTATCGTACATATATTTAGATTGTACTGTGCAATTGTTGTACCAATTGTAATTGATACATTATTTGTACTTACATGGTTGTGTATTGCTGTTATACATGTTTGTATTTACAGTGATTCCATAGTAAATATATTGGTGCTGATATAATTAGAACAAATGTAATTTGTGCATATCTATATTTACATAATAGTACACTTGCTAGGAAGTACACAACAGTATTTTGTATGATGTGATATTGTGATATTATCATACACACACACACACATATAAGTATACACATCTATACTTATATAAGTATAGATGTGTGTATACACACACATCTATACTCATATATATATATATATATATATATATATATGTGTGTGTGTTTTATAATTTGCTTGAAGCATTGTTTTTATATTGGTTTGGTGGTTGGTTTTGGAGGCTATCACAATGCAAGTGTAAAGAAAAATAAGTTAACTATGGTGTTGTAATTTTTAATTAATGTAACCTGTAATTTTTTAATTCTTATGATGAATTAAAAAATTTTTTTTTTAATTACAGGTTAACAAACAACACCATAGTTAACTTATTTTTCTTTACACTTGCATTGTGATATCCTTCAGAACCAACCACTAAACCATATATATATATATATATATATATATATATACACACACACACACACACATACATACAGTGTAGACAACAATTATAAGCTATCTATAACAAATCAACATTTTCATATAATTTACATTTTTTTACACTACTACTACTACTACTACTACTCCTACTAACTGTCCATTGTATCCGATGTTGACACTCTGCAAATCTGTTTTCTCCATTTGATTTGATCTCTGGTTGCGTCTTGCCAACTGCCTATGGAGGTGTTCAAGTCCTCCAGATTTCCCTTTATGTCTGCTCAGAGCAGTAATGTTGATATTGTATTTTTAGAGCTCTTTGGATATTATGGCACTCCTTCTTTCTGTTCAAGTCCTCCAGGTTTCTCTTGATGTTGTTTTTGTACCTGAGCTTTGGTCTACTGATTCCATGTGACCCCTCTCTCAGTTGAGAGTACAGAATCTGCTTTGGCAGTCTGTCATCTCCAAGTCTGTTCAAGTGGCCAACTCATCTCAGGTTGCACTGGACAAGTATGTTGTACATGCCAGGGAGTCCAGTTCTCTCCAGGATGGTCCTGTTTGAAACATGCTGCCACCATTGGACATTTGATATACTGTACAAATGATGCATCATGTAGGCATGTAGTCTGTGGGCATCTGCTATGTATACCATCCAGGCTTCCGCACCGTACAGGAGGGTTGAGAGAACTATGGCACAGTATACTGCACAATTAGTTCTTAAGGAGATATCTATGTTGAACCAGACTCACCTCTTCAGCTGACCAAATGCCTTGGAAGCATTTGACATTTAGAGATCAAGCTCTGCATTTTAAGCTAATTATCAGAAAATGTAGATATATCCAACATATCTAACGCTGGTTTTGACCGTGGGGGTCCGGTGGCTTCGGCCCTGGACCATACAAGCTAACATCGTTGATCCCAGGGGGCCATCCTCAATTTAAATGGGCAGGGCTGGATTTATTGCCAGGTGCCTGAGGCGCCCCCATTGAGGGGGAATGCACTGGCAAACTGAAAGAGTAGGTCAACACAGGATTACCTCACATGTCACTCACATTTCCTGTGTTTTCCACTAACCTTTATTTTTTAATCTACACTACACTTACTGTACATAATTAATAGGCTACCTATCAATTAATTATGTAACAATTATGGCTAAAGTAGTAGAACAGACTTGGCTCTTTAGGTGAAAGAAAAACTCTGAATTCAAAATCAAGAATGACACTGTTAACTCCAAGCCGGGGGGGGGGGTTTGATCATGGGGTGGAGATAATATGACCATAAAAGGAAAAGATCAGTTTAATTAAGTGAGAATTGATAATCATGATACCAACTGACATAATAACAACGAGGACCAGAAAAATGTTTTTTTTGTTTGACCATCACTTGTTATAGGTGACTTTTTGATTGTTGTCCGCACTGTATTTTTACTTGATAAACACAATAAGTATTTAAAAACAACATAACAATATTGTTATTTCTATATATCGTGCATCTATATATCTGGTTATATTTGGTTCTATATAGTTTTATATGCGTTCGTGCACCATAGTGTTATTGATATTATTATTATTGTTCTCAATACATAAATATTTTGGACTTGTTTTTTGTCGACTGTTCCTGTAGCAGTTTCTATCTTCTCAGAGTCGTCTTGTAATCAAGATCTTTTTTTTTTTTCAATTTTTTTTTTTTTAGATCTTTCCAGACTACAATGTTTTTTTTTTTTGTTTTTTGTTTTTTGTTTTTATGAATATTTTTTTGTTTTTCACCAAATGATTTTTTTTTTTATTGAATCTCTGTTTCTATATTAAAAAATTAAAAAAACTTCAAAAGTATGAATTTACTGCCAAATGCAAATTCTCTTTAAAAACAATTTAAAGTTTTAGAAAACTAAAACTACAATATTTCTCCACCCACCCACCCTGACTTTTCTTTATATTTAATGTTTCCTCTATTCATCTTGTTATTAAACCATTTTAAGAATATTCTATTTCATTGTTCACCAAATCAATGCAACCAATATCATAAATTTTGACTTTGAAACTATAATTGTCTACTCTGACATGGAATTGTAAAATAATACTTCAGTCCCGTAATAGTTGTTGCATTTAGTGTATGATTTTTATATGAAAATGTAACAATTATTATGGGACAAAGGCAGAAGTTTTTTATTTCTTCTGTCCCATAATAGTTGATACATTTTCATATAAAATTCATACACTAAATGTAACAACTATTATGGGACAGATGTACTGTTTTTCTACCTTTGTCCCATAATAGTTGTTGCATTTACCGTATGAGATTTATATGAAAATGTAACAACTATTATGGGACAGAAAAATAAAAACTTCTCCTTCTGTCCATAATAGTTGATACATTTAGTGTATGAATTTTATATGAAAATGTAACAACTATTATGGGACAGAAAAAATAAAAACTTCTCTTCTGTCCCATAATAGTTGATACATTTAGTGTATGAATTTTATATGAAAATGTAACAACTATTATGGGACAGAAAAAATAAAAACTTCTCCTTCTGTCCCATAATAGTTGATACATTTAGTGTATGAATTTTATATGAAAATGTAACAACTATTATGGGACCAGAGGCAGAAGGTTTTTTATTTCTTCTGTCCCATAATAGTTGATACATTTTCCTATTAATTTCATAAATTAAATGTAACAACTATTATGGGACAGAAAAAATTTCTGCTTCTGTCCCATAATAGTTGATACATTTAGTGTATGAATTTATATGAAAATGTAAGAACTATTATGGGACTTTTTATTTCTTCTGTCCCATAATAGTTGATACATTTTCATATTAATTTCATAACTAAATGTAACAACTATTATGGGACATTTCTTCTGTCCCATAATAGTTGATACATTTATGTAAATTATATAAATGTAAGAACTATTATGGGACAGAAGGAGAAGTTTTTATTTCTTCTGTCCCATAATAGTTGATACATTTTCCTATAATTCATAAATAAATGTAACAACTATTATGGGACAGAAATAATAGTTGATAGTTTTTATTTCTTCTGTCCCATAATAGTTGATACATTTTGTAACAACTATTATGCTGTCCATAATAGTTGATACATTTTCCTATTAATTTCATAAATTAAATGTAACAACTATTATGGGATAGAAGTAGTATTGAAAAAAAAAGATTTATTTTATTTGAGGTTTCATTGCATTGTGTAAATATATAAACACAGACGTTTTTGTCACTTTTTGCATGATTGTAAAGATACTGTCTTTAACTTATGCTTATGCCACGGGGACTTCCCCCACCCCACAGCGACACAGACCAAAACCCAGAAAACAAAAAAGCAATACAAAATTTGTGAGATTAGTACATATCAAAATACTTTGAAAATTATTTTAAACTAAAACTAAATTTCATTGCAATACGTTTATAGTCAAGTCACATTGAATGCACTTGATTACCAAAGTTAAGCAATAACAAGCTTGTTCAATACTTAGATGGGTGACCATTTAAACAACAGGTAATGAAAGCCACCTGTGGCCTGTTCAATACTTAGATGGGTGACTCTTAAGCAACAGCAGGTACTATGAAAAGCCAATGTGAGCCTGTTCAATACTTAGATGGGTGGTTGGATGGGTGATCACTTAAGCAAAACAGGTACTGTAAGAAACCTGGGGTTTGTTAAGCAACGATGAGCCTGTTCAATACTTAGATGGGTGACCATTTAAGCAACAACCGGTACTGTGGCCTGTTTAATACTTAGATGGTGATCACTTAAGCAACAACAGGTACTGTTGATCAGCGATGAGCCTGTTCAATACTTAAATGGGTGACCACTTAAGCAATAGCAGGTTTTGTAAGAAACCGAATGTAAAAATGACTTGATTCGGCATTAAATGACCCAAAAAGGGTTGATGTGCCATAAAAACAAAACAAACCAATCATTGCAATAATTATGCTTCTAAAATCTTTTGATCTATATGGTTTTTTAATATTTGGTCAATTTTTTCAAAAAACTCCACCAAAAGTGACAAAAAATGTCTTTTTCATTATTTTTTCAATATGGTATAATCCAAAGTGATATTTTTCAACTTGTGACTTTCAACCCTCATCTGATTATGACTCGTACTTTGAAATAATTTGTCTGTCTGTTTTCCATTTCAACTTCTCTCTAAATTTTCCATTGTATTTTATTCCCCCCTTGATAAAAAAAAAAATATATATATATATATACACACACATCAAGTTTATATTTTGAAAAAAAAATACACTGAAGATATTTTCCCCCTTTTATGTATCATGAAAAATTTGTTTTTCTATGGAAATAAATTTTATCTATATCGATTGACATTCAGCCATCTTGTTTTTACTTTTTTGTCTTCACAAAAAGAAGAGCGTCATGTATCACATTTTTATTAGATCTTCATACAATCATGCTCTGAAACTTTTCAGAAACAAGAACAATAGCATTCAATTCAACGAGTTCAATTATGTAATACCTGTATGATGCCAGACTTTTTATGTTATTAAGTACATAAAAAGAAATATAAAACTCAATTTTGAGAAGGAGAGGTTAAATTTACCAACTATGAGAAGAAAATAAACAAAAGAGTAAAAAGATAAAATTATTCATACAGTTTGAAAAATTGAAAAAAATTGATTTTCACAATATTAATGGTCAATAGCCTGGTTTCTCATCTTTATAACTTGCTGCAATCATTTTATAATGTTTTTGATGAGATTTGAACAAGTTTTTTTTCTGGGATTTTCTTGCATTCTTCAATGATTACAACGTTCTAATTCCTGAAGGCATTTAGGTGACCTACAATTTATTTGAACTTTTTATTCTTGCCATAGATTTTCAATAGTATTCAAATCTGTACACATTAAACGCTATGTTAGAACTGTAATCTTCTATTTCTAAAGCCATACAGTCACCGATTTAGATATATGTTTGGGATCATTATCTTGTTGGAAAGTAAATCGCCAAACTAGATCAAGATTTTGAGCTGATAGTTGTAGATTTTCATCCAGAATTTTGATATTGTCTTCAAATTCCTCTTATTGCAATTAATTTCCAGTTCTCCTTGAACTAAAACAATCCCAAAACATCATCGAGCTGCCTTCATGTTTTAATTGTGGTACTGTATTCTTTAGGAATAAAGCCTCATCTTTCTTGTGTCAAATCTTCTGTATATCATTATGTCCAAAAAAGTTCACGTTTTGTTTCATCACTCCATAGTACTTGTTCCCAAAAGCAATTTTCTTTGTCCAAGAATATTTTGGCAAAATTAAAGAGGAGACCAATCTGATATGGTTTATGGTCAGTCTCCATACAACATATTTCTATTTAACTTTTAACATCCTATACTACCTCATTCCACCTGGCCGGAAGTCACATTCATTTTCCTAATCTGCCCCAAACGATAGCCTTTGTTTAGATTTAATATTAAACATATTTAGAAGTTTTTGATTTAGAGGAAATAACAGGTAACTTTAAATGAAAAGGCCATTTTTAGCCATTTATTGATAATGTTACATAATTATTGGATCCCTAAGACTTTTATAAGGTAGTGTAGAAATCATAATGGCGATTAGTGCAGCTGATGGCCTTGAGAGTGAGTGACGGCGCTTGACTCCCTCTCACCTTGCCTTGGGGGATGAATCGTGAAAACCGGAAGGCATGGAAGACCCTGTCTTCCGGTATAAGGATATAGTAAGTTTAAGTCAGTTAGGAGTTAGAAGCCGAGCTAGCAAGATGTAAGGATCTGCGCAGACGTCTGGTTTGGGGATCTATAAATAAAGTAACATCAACGTAAATCGAAGTCTTGTGTTTATTACCTAAAAACTAACAATGACACAGGGCTTCTGATAAAGAGAAATCCCCCAAATGAAAACCAGACCGAAGTGCCCACGACAAGACCAGACCAAGATGATAGACGATCAGAAGAACCAAAGCCGGCCAGAAGAAAATACGACCAGAGTAAGAAGTAAGAAAAGGGTATACAACGTTATATAGATTTGGTACTGTGAAAACCTCACTATGTAACAATAAATCCTTATTGGAATGGGGCTCTGGACTTAGAAAATTCTTAACAGGATGTTAAGAGTTAAACAACATTATATTGTGCAAGTACTTATGCATGTACTTACACTGATACCCATCATATCCAAACTTTTGGCAATGTCTTTAAAAACAACTCTTGTGTTTATAGTAACCTCATGATACAATTTTCGTGCAGTTCTTGATGATAATTTGGGTTTTCTTCAACGCCCAGGCAAATTCTCTATTGTGCCAAACTGTTTAAACTTCTTTATAACAGACTGTACCATAGATCTATATGGTGAGAGAAATCACGCATGTGCTAGCTCAAAGCGTGCACGAATATGTCTGACAGGCAAAATAAGATCAGGGTGGAGTGTAGCCAAAGATTAAACTCACATCCTTCTGATCATGAGTCGTGGGTAAACATCAGACTACCTCGTTGGCACGCATGTAAATTACTAGACTGTGTGATTGACCTGGATGTGGGATTTTAGTATGATTATTTAAGCCTGCCGGGAGTTCCTGTCTTGTTGTTGAGGGCACTGACGTACGACAAGGAACAAGAGAGTGAGCTTTGGTGAAGGACTGCTAGAAAAGATTGTTGCAGGCGACAAGGACTTGGTTAGGAGAAGCTGGGAGAACGTCTTTTTTGGTGGAGAGATCCGGCTGTCCAACCCGACGGATTTTCTATTCATTTATTACAATCTAGGGTCTAACTGGTTTGAAATAGTGCTGTAACTATTTCCCAACTTGTTGAAGTTAATAATTCTCTGTCTCATGTCAATGCTAAGCTCCTTTGTCTTTCCCGTCGTATTGTTTACATAAGGATAACAATGATGACACTCTATGCACCACATGATGTTCTTTGCTGGAATTATCACAAATATTCTACTAAATAAATAGTCTAGAAGGTTTCACCAATAAAATAATTATGTAAATTATGTACGGGCTAGCTCAGTCGGTAGAGCGTTCGGCTAGAAACCACAAGGTTCCTAGTTCGATACTGGTCCTCACCAACTCAGCGTATGAGTAGCACAGGGATCTGTGCAGTAAAGTAAGGAGCTGACCGTAGGTGTGGCGCTCCACCTTAGAGGCTAAAATAATCTCCTTGGTCTAGCGCAACTGAAAAGGGGATAGACTCCCTCTCTGATCGGCTGATACTGACTTTAGGCCGCCCCGACGACTTTTATTTACACAAACCAATAAATCTAAAACAACATTTTCTACTGTACGAATTTTTGACTTTTCTGGATATAAGGTGTGCGCTAGACACCCACTCTTATTTATAGACTGGGCAATAGTCATGTGACCATATTCTTGTCTAATCACTGGCAGTGCTTTGCTGCTGATATTATTATTTATACTGGCTGATTCTAATCTTAGCTCACTACTACTTGGACGTTGGACCAAAGGACTTATTGACTTACCAAAGGATTCTATATAACAGGACTTATTCACTTACCAAAGGATTCTATATCACAGGACTTATTGACTTACCAAAGGATTCTATATCACAGGACTTATTCACTTACCAAAGGATTCTATAACTCGGGACTTACTTACTTATTTACTTTAAGTTCTTTACAATTGGCCAAGGATGGCGGCCAGATACTTAACACGAATAATTTTGTCTTTTCTTATTTTGAATAATCCGCCTGTCAAATTTGTTCTGAAAATGGAGTTTTATTTTCCTTTTTTTATGTGCTCATTAGCATATTAAAAAAAAACTGGCATCATGCGGACATTAAATTCTGGGAAACGCATAAAAATATTCAAAATTCTTTTTTCCTAATGGATCAATAAATAAATAAATAATTTATCAGTTAAGAGTCGTTCCCCTTTGTTTATGTTAGACTTATAGGAAATAACCCTACAAATGAAGTTCAGGGTTTAAAAAGCAAAACAAAAACTGGTCAATAATTTTGATTTTTCAGACTGTTGTCCTCATCTTTATTGGGTAGAAACACAACATTCAGGCCACATCTGTTCAGGTGGGTTTTTAAAATTACCTTAAAATAAGTGATCTTCAGACAATTTCCAAAGAATTCAAACATGGTTTCAGAGCTCAAATCATTACTACAAGAGTGCTCCATTTATGTTACTTGGAGCAACCTTGAGTGATTGCTAATGAGTTGAGCTCCAAAACTATGTTTGAATTCTTGGGAAATCACCTAAAGATGACTTATTTTAAGGTAATTTTAAAAAAACACCTAAACAGAGCCGGAGGTTTATGTGGCCTGAATGTTTTTATACACAATAAAGGGTAATCTGAACATTAGCTACATACATAAATGAGAGTAATCTCCCCTTGTTTCTTTCACTTTAAGGAAGCCATATGTTTTGGTTGGCCATTTTCATTTCCGTGTAAATCTACACTGAAAATACGAATTTGTTTGAATCAATACAACTGAGTGTTTTAACACAAAGATATCATAAAACATGTTCTTAATTGTGATTGTGCATTATTTGAAATGAACTTAATTGTTATTAAGAACACATTTTATGATATTTTCGTGTTAAAACATGCAATTGTATTTATTATGGTGAAATGAAAATGGCCGACCAAAATAGACAGCTTACTCAAAGTGAAAGAAACAAGGGAGGTTACTCTCATTTATGTAGCTAATGTTAGATTACCCTTCAAAGATGAGAACAACAGTCAGAAATATCAAAATTATTCATATCAAGCCTCATCACATAAATACATACAAATATAAAAACTGATTCATTTAAACTTTGTTTTTAATCAATCAATCACTAACATGTTTCCTTTTGATTCTGTAAATTGAAATATCACGTCCAGAATCATAAACAATCCGCTTAACAATGAAATCATCTTTCATCTTTTCCAAAAAATTAGAATCTTTTTCATATCTTATTTTGCAAGAAAGAAGAATCGTACAATTTGGTCGATTGCTGAGATAAAGAAGAGTTCTTAGCAAATCAGGAAATGTCTCTTTGATATAAATAATGTCGGCTCCAAGAATAAGATCATATTCAGGAGAAAAAGAAATGTTGAGATCATCTCTCCAGTCTAATTTCGAGACACGGATATCGGTTGTCTCATCATCTCGGACATTTTCATTTACAACGGAATGCAGATAGTCCAAGATTGATTCCCGCTCGGTCACTGTCACAGTTCCACCTGGAAAAATAAAAAACAAAAGTAGCATGGTCACTTAGTATTGGACAGGAAATCCCCCACACACACACACACATCGGAGTGGTAGGTATTTACCCAACCCATTCACCAGAGCTGGATTTAGTATTTGGTGGGCCCAGGGAATTTCTGTTTAGAGGGACCCTCAAGTGTTATATACCCATTCATCTCTGCTGAGTATACAATGGGGAGAGAGAAGAGAAGAGATGGGCTCATACTTTACTGCTTGTTCTGACTTCATCGGTGACTATCTTCCTTTGAGCTGACTTCTTCCTTCTTCTGAGCTGGATCGTCTGTGCTCATTTCTTGTTTGTAATAAATAAGCAAGACTTTGTTGTTTTTTAAGATGTCTAGTCTTTATTCAAAAAACCCAAGCCCAAAAGGGTTTCTAACTGCGCAGTGAGAAGTCAGCATCTTAAAAGCAAAGGACCCCTACATCTGCTCCTTCTGACTAACAGCCAGAATCTGCTTAACTAACTTTATTCCTTCCCATTGATGGAAATCAGAGGGGGGGGGTCAAGTAAAGGTCGTAATAATATAACCCACTTCTGATTTTGAATATTCAACGAATTTTAATTCAAAATCTAACTACATTTACAAACATAATTCATAGGCTACCCATAAATTATGTAACACAAGTTGACTTAACATAGAAATTAAATTAGGTACAAGAGAAATTTTTTAAAAATTGAAATGAAATGAATTAATTAAATAAAGAAAATACACCAGTTCCGAAGAAAATGATTTTATCTTTCTCAATTATATTGTCTCATGGCTGGTTTAGGTTAGGTTTTCTGAGTGACACATAGTTGATTTTTGGCTTTTAAAAAAATAAAATGATTATTGTGTACAGTGCACCACAACTTTCTGTTGAGTGCTAAAATTTGAAGTATGAGCAAGCTTCAGATACGCTTATGTTAATAAATTCACTAAAAACATTTTGTTTCCAAATTCATTATGCCAAAGAAAAATATCATCTAAAAAAAACAACACATAATTCATTACATTATGTTTTTATACAATACAGTGATATTTTTCTTATTAAAAAAAACTCACAAACAATTAGTCTGTTTTTGGGGTGGCAGGAACAGATTAATGGCATTTCAGTTTATTTTAATGGGGAAAATTGATTTGATATATGAAGAAACTGAGTTACGAGCGGAACGAATTAAACTCTTAAGTCAGGGTACCACTGTACAGTCTTATCAATATTTTTTTCCTGAGTTGCTTCCCTGGTTTTAATGGATATTTTATTGCACTATCAAAAGCTGAGTTTAGTAAATACTTATTTATAAATATGGAGGAGATAAGTAAAAATGTTAACAGAATTTTTGCCTAAAATTGATTCTCATCAGCTGAATCAATGACAAAATTCTGTTGTGCTCAACAAACACTCAAAACAAAATAGAAAATTTGTTTAACAAATTACTGTGAATAATTTCAAATACAGGATGTTAAAAGAAAAATTGATATCATTTGAGAAATACAGGATGTTAAAAGAAAAATTGATATCATTTGAGATGTACAGGGAGTTTAAGAAAATTTGATATCATTTGAGATGTACAGGGTGTGTAAGAAAAATTGATATCATTTGAGATATATAGGGTGTTTTAGAAAAAAATTTATATCATTTTGTAAACTAATAACTTGACCAATTCTCATTCAAATGATCTCAAATTTTAACAGCATGTACAAAAACAACTAAAATTTCTATGTTTAATGCTTTTTTATTTCCATTGAATGGTATTTCTATAAAATATATTTTATTCAATTATTTCTATAAAATATTGTTTAAATTTATTATATTTCTATAAAATAAAATTAAGAAATAGAAAAACAAAGAAAACCATAAAACATTTTAACATAGAATGTTTAAGTTGTTTCTACACATGCTGTTAAAATTTGAGATCATTTGAACGAAAATTGGTCATATTATTAGTTTACAAAATTATATTAATTTTTCTGAAACACCCTTTACTTTTAGATATGTACAGAATATTTTTAAGATATAATTCTTGTGTCAAACAAAACCAAGTTTAATAATTAGCTCAGTTAGTAGAGCATTCACCTAGGAATCACAAGGTTCCAGGTTCAATACCGGCCCCCACCAACTCCGCACATGACTAGCACTGCTGGGGTAATCTGATCTGTGCAGTACAGCAACAATCTCCCTGGTCTAAAGCTAGCAAAAAAGGAATAGACTCATTCGCTGCTCGGCTGATACTGACAATAGGCTACTCCACAGATTTTAATTTTACATATCTGATCCTTTTAAACTGTGAGGCTGATTTTTTAGGGGTGTGAGCTATTTTACTATACAACAATATTTGGGGCTCAGGGAGTTCACATCAACAAACCTCTAACAATAAAAGTGACCAATCAATAGCCTTTCTTTTAGTGGAATGATGGGAAAGCTTTAAACAGAGTTGTCTGCCCTTTGGAAAAAATCTCAAATGTGCTCAGAAATGTTTTTTTTCTATTATGTAAACTAGCAAATATATGCACCCTCCATAGGGTGCAAGTATTTAAATTTTAATGTAATAAAATATTATACTAAATTAGAAAGGCTAATGAAACTAAATAAGAATGCAGATAAAAAGATTTGAAACAGAAAAAAATCAAAACTCTTCCATCACTCCCGTCTTTCATTACTAAATTTTCCTAATTTAACTATTTAGTTAAGATTTTTTAAAATCTTTTAAGATTTATCCCGAGAGTTTTGCTTATATTCATTAAGATAAAACCAAACAATTAGAAATTAATAATACTAAGCACATATTTATTAAAATTAAATTTTTAATATCAATATGCAAATTAGCCTTCCCGTTCACACTGTAAACCGCTATTTTGTTGTATATATAAATACAATTGCATGTTATTAGTACATAGATACATACTAACATAACCCGTACATATGGGGTACATGGTAAATATCCAAGTATGTAGATATAGTCAACATATCTAACTCCAGTTTCAACCGGGGTGTCCAGTGGCTTTGGCACTGAACCTTACAAGCTAACATCATTGATCCCTTGGGGCTATCTCCCCAGGCAACATCTGGCCCCTTGATTTAAGGGGGCTGGGTTTATTGCCCAGTGCTTTGAGGGGAATGGCAATGGGATCAACGCATTTTTTGCACCCGCCATATTAATAGGGTCTTGTGCCTAACCCATACATGTGGGGTACATAGTAAATATCTATAATTTATATTTGAGGTTTAAATAAAAATAAACTCATGGAGAATGTGATGTAAATAACAAAGGGAATCTGAACATTAGCAACATAAATGAGAGTAATCTCTCCTTGTTTGTTTCACTTTGAGGAAGCCGTGTGTTTTGGTCTGCCATTTTCATTTCACCGTAAATCTACACTGAAAATACAAATTTGTTCGAATCAATACAACTGAATGTTTTAACACAAAAATATGATAAAATGTGTTCCTAATTGTGCTTGAGCATTATTTGAAATGAACTTAATTGTTATTAAAAACACATTTTATGATATTTTTGTGTTAAAACACACAGTTTTATTGATTCAAACAAATTTCGTAGTTTCAGTGTAGATATACGGTGAAATGAAAATGGCCGACCAAAACAAACAGCTTCCTCAAAGTGAAACAAACAAGGGGAGATTACTCTCATTTATGTAACTAATGTTCAGATTACCAGGAATTGTAACTTGAGTAGTAATATATTTTAGGCTACAGACAGACAAACACCCAATCTCCATTATAATAAGATGTAGCAGAAGTGAAAAACAGGATAAACTGCCGGCTACTTTTGATGAGGCTGCTCGACCCGTCAATCAAGAAGACATTTTATGTGCTACATATGCAGGAGAGGATGACTAGAGTGAACCTGACAAAATCCACTTTCAAAAAAAATGGTTGCAGCAGTTGACTAAGAGGTTCCTAGGATTTGCTTATGCAAATGCTGGTTATTTCCTATAACTCCAACATAATCATCTTAACAACAGCAACCTTGAGCACCTTTTTGATCTCCATCTCTCCAATACACACGGGCATGCCTACAAAGTCAGAAAACAGCACTGTTCATGTGACTTTCGGAAACATTTTTTCACGCTCAGAATTGCGGAGACATGGAATAAACTGCCTGCATCTGTTGTAGGCTCCCGGAGCACTGAATCTTTCAAAGCCTCCATGCTTCCTGTAGTCTGCCAACACTATACCTGATGCCACTCTCCACATGCACACACATACATGCATATTACTACTGTGAACTGTTCATGTTCCTGACACAACATTATTCTGTGTACTTGACATGAGACTTTGATGAGTTGTGGTGCATCTGAGCACTGTACACAATAAATTTCATTATTATTATTATTATAAACAAAGGGGAACCACTATTGACTGATAAATTATTTGTTTATTTATTGATCTACTAGGAAAAAAGAAGACGGGGTTTAGGGTTAGTTTAATGGGAAAATAAAAAAAAAAATTTATCAGTCAAGAGTGGTTCTCCTTTGTTTATGTTGGAGTTATAGGAAATAACCCAAATGCCTTCTTGTGGGGTGCTACTTCCAAGATTTGTTCAAGACAGCACAAGCATTTTTGTGTAGCTCCCATTTATCTTTTTCTCTAAGTATTTTACTAGTCTAAGTGGTGCAGTTCAGAACTAAGAAAGCAAGATTTTTTTTCTTTTAAATCAACACTTAATAAACCAAAGACAAATGTAGATGTTTTTTAAATCTTTTTTTTAGATCTGCATCCATATTCAGACCTTGTTTACATTTATGGAAATGTTTGCAGTTTAATCTAATGGCCACTATACAGTAAATATCAATAAGAAAAAATTTTTTTTTAAATTACTTACCTAAATAAGCAGCTACTAAACTGACAAGACCGGTACCAGAACCAAGTTCTATGATATTCTTGTCTTTTACCAAATGGTTTTCTCGCTCCAAGAACTCACAGAGAACAACTGCCTGGAAATAGAGAAAAAAAAAATACAATATAAATCAGCTCAAATTTTTCATATATACAGGGAATCCCAAAAATGTTGACATCATTTCACTGGCCAATAAGTTTGGCAGTTCTTTTTACTAAGTATTATCACGCGGTTATTTCCTACGAGTCCAACATAAACAAAGGGGAATCACTCTTGACTGATAAATTATTTATTTATTTATTGATCTACTAGGAAAAAAGAAGTTAGGGTTAGGGTTAGGGTTTAGAGTTAGTTTAATGGGAAAATAAATGATTTATCAGTCAAGAGTGGTTCCCCTTTGTTTATGTTGGAGTTATAGGAAATAACCTATTATGCTTTTGGATCACCATAATTTAAAAAAAACGTTCGGTGATATTGCCGGTAATAAACATTTTTATAAACTTTAACATAACTCAAATTACAGTTTTGAGTACTGAAACTTTGAACATCCTGTTACATAATTATTGGGACCCTAATACTTATATAAGGTAGTGTAGAAACATAATGGCAATTAGTGCAGCTGATGGCCTTGAGAGTGAGTGACGGTGCTTGACCTCACTCTCACCTTGCCTCCGGGGATAAATCATGAGAACCGGAAGGCATAGAAGACCCTGTCTTCCGGTTTAAGGATAGTAAGTAACTCAGGCAGTTAGCAAGTAGGAGCCGAGCTCGTAGGATGTAAGTCTCACTCTGCGTTGGGGATTTACAAATAAAGGAAGATCAAAGTAAATTGAAGTCTTGTGTTTATTACCTAAAAACTAACAATGATACAGGGCTTCTGATAAGGAGAAATCCCTAACAGAAAACCAGACCCGAAGTCCCCGAGAAAGTCCAGACGCTAGACCAGACCAAGTTCAGATGTTAGAAGATAGAACCAAAACCGTCCAGAAGAAAATACGACCAGAAGTAAGAAGTAAGAAAGGGTATACAACAATCCTTTTTGTTGGTTGTGAAGTCAGAAATGTTTACTATTTACTGCTTTATTAAATAAACTAGAAGCGGCTATCCGGCGTCGCCTGGGTAGAGGTAGGGGGGTGAAAAAAAGTAGTTTCGCAGATCCATTATTGTTAAATTGAGAGTTGGATCCTCACAGAATGCCCCATTAAAATCATTACATAAAAAAAACATCCATTGATACAGCCACTCGAAAAAAAAAAAGAATGTCTACTATTTAAAATATTAAATACAAAAAACAATTCCATGTTGTTATCATGTAAATTTCATTTTTAATTATCTTTACGAATATGAATCAAATCTTCGCGGCTACCCCTATGGGCTCGATATAGTAGTAGCAAATATGATTTATGACAGAGTAATTTGACCGTACCCTCTCTCTCTCTCTCTCTTTCTATCTCTTTCCTTCTCTCTGAAAAAGAACCCACAAGCCTAGAAATAAATACACGGTGACTATACAACTTGCGTGTATGTTGTTTCTGACCTAACGGCCACTAATAACGGCAACTACTACTACAACTTCAGTTGGCCCAGGCGACATATCTCGTTCTGATACATATATCGTTCTGGTGTTATGCTACATGTATTTACTTTGTCATTAATTGTTTTATTTTCATAGTTTCCTCCGGACATACATACACACAAAATGCCATTCATATATGTATAGATGGTGTGCGCATCACATTTTTTCAACCAACAAAAGGGAGGAACATCATTCATTGTACATAATTTTTTAACACAACTCCTACCCCAGCTATGGTTAGTGGAATGAGAACAGGATACCCCCTTGGAATAAATAAGGGTTAGGTTCAAAGTTCTGTGATGGCCCCGAATACGACAAGACAGTTACCGAGTTCGAAAAGAAGGTTCCCGAGTCCGAGAAGGTTCCCGAGTCCGACAAGAAATACCTGAAGAAGGCCGGAGGGTATATCGGCCGAAATGTTGTACAAATAACAATGAAGATGGGGACAATAGTCCGAATAACGCAGATAATACTAATCTTCAAGCCTCATCTCAAACATTCAGAGAAATAATAATTTTTTTTCTTTATCATTTTTTGACCATTTTTTTTTTTTTAGAAGGGCGTCAAATTTTATGTAGCTTAGGACCTCAACAGGTAAAAATCAAACCCTGCTATTCTTATAGCAATAGTTGTATTTTTTTTTTTTTTTTAAATTGCTGGGCCCTTTATGTGACCATAGTGTTTCAGATGTCAATATGGGTCCCTAGATATCATAGCATGAATTTGTTGCAGGGAATTGGAATGCTAGCTTCGTAGTTGTGCAAATATTTTATTTATTATGAATAAACGAAGCTGTAATAAGAAACAAACAAAGTAATTGCTTTACTTGAGCTTTATTCAAATATATATATATATATATATATATTTAGCAACCCCTCCGCACAAGCAGGATGTGACACAAGATCAATTTCTTAAGCGGAGTTTAACAGCTTTGCATTTTCCTTCTCCTAGACTGGTTACCTAGTCATGGTTAAAGAGCCCAGTCTGTCTTACTATTTACCCATAGCTGAAGGAGGAGTAGTTGGATGCATACCTTTCCCAAGGGTATTAGCACAATATGAAATGTAAACAGCCTCGTCCAGGATTTGAACTCGGGACGACGGGTCCATTTCCTATGATTCTAATCATTACACCATGCACCCCCATTAAATATAACTTAACTGTAATCCAGTTAAGGTGTCTTTAGATATTTATTTTGTGGCTGATCCAGGGGGAGATAAATATGGTTGACTTCACCACAAAAAACTATTTTGTCTTGTCTCTTCACATTATCCCAGCTAAAAGACCAGACCTAGTATTGATTAACAAAAAAAAGAGAATTTGTCAACAGGTAGATTTTGCAGTTCCAGCAGATAACAGGGTAAAGATGAAGGAAAACGAAAAGATGACAAATACCTGGACATTGCCAGAGAATTGAAAAAGCTGTTGAATATGAGGGTGAAAATTATACCAATTGTAGTTGGTGCATTTGGAACGGTCCCAATAAACTTAGAAAAAAGACTGGAGGATCTGGAAATCAGAGGAAGAATTGAGATCATCCAGACAACTGCATTGCTGCAATCAGCTAGAATACTCAGAAGAATCCTAAAGAATTGAGGAGACTTGTTGTCATTCAGACTCCAATAAAATACCATCAGCTAACGTGGGTGTGAAGAACTCGAATAATAATAATAATGATAATAATAATAATAATAATAATGTGATCTACTGGAAATTATGCAAGAAATTCAATTTTCACCATACTACTAAATGGTATATGCAGAAACCGGAATCTGTCCTAGAGAATGAGACACATAAAATTCTTTAGGACTTTGAGATGCAGACGGATCACCAAATCCTGGTTAGGAGACCAGACTTAGTATTAATTAACAAAAAGAAGAAAACGTGTCATCGCATGGATTTTGCCATCCCGGCAGATCCTAAAGTGAAAGAAAGCGAAAAGATAGACAAATACTTGGACCTTGCCACACAGCTGAAAAAACTGTGGAACATGAAGGTAAAAGTTGTGCCAATTGTAATTGGGGCCCTTGCAACGGTTCCCAAGGGTTTGGAAAAGAGATTAGAGGAAATGGAAATCAGAGGAAGAATTGAGACCATCCAGACAACTGCACTGTTGCAATCGGCTAGAATACTCAGAAGAATCCTGGAGAACTGAGGAAACTTGTTGTCACTCAGACCATCAACTAACGCTGATGTGAAAAACTCTCATAATAATAATATGCATAAACCAGAATCTGTTTTTGAGAATGAAACATAAAATTCTCTGGGGCATTGAGATAAAGACGGATCACATTATCCCAGACTTAGTATTGATTAACAAGAAAAAGAGAACTTGTCAACTGCTAGATTTTGCAGTTCCATATCACAGGGTGTAGATGATAAAAAACGAAAAGATGGACACATACCTAGACCTTGCAAGAGAATTGAAAAACTGTGGAATATGAGAGTGAAAGTGATACCAATTGCAGTTGGTGCACTTGGAACAGTCCCCAGAAAAAAGCTTAGAAAAAAGACTAAGGGATCTGGAGATCAGAGGAAGAATTGGGACCATCCAGAATTGTTGAAATCAACTAGAATACTCAGAAGAGTCCTGGAGAACTGAAGAGACTTGTTGTCACTCAGACTCTAGTGAAAGACCATCAGCTTATGCTGGTGTGGATAATTGACAAGGAGTGAAATGGAAAGTTTGGAAATCAGAGGAAGGATTGAAACCATTCAGAACACTGCACTGCTGCAATCTGCCAGAATACTCAGAAGAGTCCTGGAGACCTGAGGAGACTTGCTGTCACTCAGACTCCAGTGAAAGACCATCAGTTAATGCTGATGTGAAAACTCAAAAGGAGCAAATAATAATAATAATTGAGACCATCCAGAAAATAGCATTGTTGAATTCAGCTTGAATACTCAGGAAAGTCCTGGAGACCTAGGGAGACTTGTTGTCATTCAAACTCCAGTGAAAGACCATCAGCTAACACTGGTGCGAAAAAGAGAAAAAAAATGAAAAATGAAAAAAAAACACATCACCACCACCAAAAAAACAACAACAAACAAATAAATAAATAAATAAATAAATAGCATAAAATTAATTTGAACTACCAACAACAAACATGTTTCACAGTTGTTAGTTACCCTTTCACACAATCCTATGTTCATTTTATTTTAATAAAATAAATAAGTAAATAAACATTTATGGAAATTTTCGTGAAAATCAGATTATTAATTGATTTTTCATAGAATTTTTAAAAAAAACCTCTTATCGTAACTTGTTTTTAGCTACGTTAAATTTCAGTTGATTTAACAGTGCAAAAATGAAAACATTGTTTTTGAATCATAATTTTCATTATTTCCGTATTCTGAAAAAATTTTTTTTAAATCATCAGGAGTTTATTTTATGTTTTTTCTTTAGAATGGAAAAAAAATTCAAGAAAATATTAAATTTTCTGTAAGTTTCATTGTGTTAAATATAGGGGGGGGGGTAAATTTCACAGGTTCAAATTGGTGGTACCTAAAATAAATAAACAAAAATGAATAAATAAATAAAATAATTCTATTTTTATTTATTTTTGTTTGTTTGTTTTGTTTTTTGATAATAAAGTTTATTATTGCCCAATTAAATGTATTCAACTCAACTTAGAAAATTGATTTTTTAAAAACTAAAAATAACATACAGAATCCCACACAACAGCGGCAACTCCGTGGTCATCCCATTTTTGTTGAATTGTAAGTTTTCGACCAGCAAACTCAAAAGTTCTTGTCGGAATTCGAAATCTTTTTAGAGGGTTGTTTAATTCTGGTTGATAAAGTACAACGGCGTTACTATACGATGAAGTTGTTGTTGTTTTAGTAGAACTAGTTGCATCGCAGGGGGTTGCAACTGCATTACTGTCACAGGTCTGCTTTTTTGTTGGGGGTGTATAATCATTGTTTGCGTTTTCTACAAAATGTCCTTCTTCTCCTATTCCAGAGCCTTCGACTCCGTTTTTTAATTTCTTATTCTTCATTGTCATCGTCAATTCAAAGTCAGCTTGTCCATAAAATACGATTAACAAATATATTCTTAAGAAGGTCCTGACGTACATCGTAGCCAGAAGACTCGTGTATCCATGTTGTTTCTTTCTTTCTCGTGTACGATGTAAATTAAACCACGTCAGCCATGTGGTTTACACATTCAAATCCGGGAGAATTATTTTTATCTAATAGTAATGTATTGGTTATCTCCCTTTGTTTATCCGTTCGTTTTGAATTCTCTTTTTTTGGTTTTATCAATGAAAATTGTGATCCATTTCTATTGAATTATAGCAGAGTTCTTAAGAATAGAAGTTTCATTTAACGTACTCGAATTATTATTTCTTTAAGTAGAATGTTTGGTCGACAAACATTCTGTTTTGCTTGAACAATATGCAAGGGAACTGTCTTGTTTTATTAGAATATTCTAAATCAACAATAAAAACATCCTGGAGAAGGTAGGGAAAATTATAGGGAATGGCAAACTCCATAAGGGGAGGTAATCAATTTTTTTTTAATTTTTAAAATTTTCAAACTATTACCAAAAATCAGGGAATTGTCCAATTTTAATGAAATTTTCACTACTTTATTCTGCCCTGTTGGCTGGGGCATTAGAATACACCGACTGCACCTCTGCAGAAGGGTAAGACTCCCCCAATGGGGCCACCTGTTGGCCACGCGTGGCAGCCCGTGATGCTTAAGGATGGAACCCTGGTGGCTGAGCATTCCATGACGTGTAACACTCCACTTCGATCCTTACTTAGGCTAGACGGGCGGTTAGAGAGGCCCCCCTCTGATCAATCGGCTGGTTATGTCAAGCTCTAGCACCTATATGATTGTCACAACACTACTGCAGTTATGGCAACCCCCAACCCTTTTTATTATATAGGTGCTAGAAGGCAGTGGCTAAGGGTTTTCATGTCCTGGGTATGACATTAAACTCTGATGGTGAGGTTCTAGTTCTGAAGGTCTGGGGAATGTGGAGCACCCTTCATCACCATTGCTCCCTGGTCCACTCTGATCCAGAATGGTATTACCTGTTAGGGTCCCATCTATGGGAAAATAGAAAAATGTGTTCATAAAAAAATTGAGTATCGATTAAAAATGAATTTTTTTCAAAACTTTGTCAGCATTAAATGACCCACCAAGGTTGATATGCCGTAAAACAAACCAAAGTAAACTACTTTATTCATTGATGACTTAAATTTATAATGAATAGTTTATCTTATTTAAAAAATTAAAAAACTAAAAAAAAAAAGTCGTTTTTTTTTATCAATTCAGAATGTAAGGTGGGTTAACGTTTGGTCATTTGAAGAAAAAACTTTCCAGTTCCTAATTTTTACATTTCTAGAAAGATCAAATCCTGAAGAACATATAAAAAATTAAGAAAATAAAAAATAAAAATTCAATGCCCATAAAAAGTTATTTGAAAATTCAAAATTTATTTTCTTAAAACTCAAAAAATAATTATTGTAGCTTTTTTTTGGTTTTCTTTTTTCTTTTTTTTTTTTGTAGATTTTTATTTAATTTTCTATTTTGTTTATTTATTTTTTTATTTTATCTAATTTTTTATTTATTTATTATCTAATTTTTATTTATTTTATTTTATCTATTTAATTTTATTCAATTTCTATTTTAGTTACTAGCAAAATAAAAAAAAACACCCTCCGGGCGATGTAAAAATAAATTTTTGAAAGATATTGCTTGAGGAGGTGGAAGTTGAAAATTAAATGTCGGAGAGTTTGAACCATAAATCATGAAATCATCAAATTTATTAAAGGAGTAAAAAAAAAAAAAAAAAAATTTGAAATCGAAACTAAGTTCTATTAACTTTGAATATCTATTAAAATAAAACAAACTATATATGAATATATGATACTGGGATGTATCTATTAAAACTTGTTTTAAAAAACAATGAGGACTGTCTAATGTTGCATGCTCAAATTTTGAGTGTATTTATTCTATGTTATGACGATTTCGGGTATAGTGACGTAAGCAGTGACGTGTTTTTGTTACAGACAATCTCCATTATTAATAGATACATTCAAAATAATAATTAAAGTCTCATATAGTTTTAGCTTTAGTGACTAAAACTACTTCTTATAATACATTAGGAGGCTTCAGGGAAACCACTGAATGTAGGTGAATATATACACCCAACTAAAAGGCATACCACATGGCTCCTGCACGAACCAAATGATAACCTTTTGAGGTAACTTTCATCTCTTTGTTTAGCCAAGAACTTTTTCTTCTTTAAGACTTTCGTTTTGACTCTTTTGTATTTGTAATTTATGTTAAATGTGCTCAGACAATAAAGTCTGTACTTTGTTATGTACCTCTTTGTTGGATATATATATTCACCTACATTCGGTGGTTTCCCTGAGGCCTCTAACATATTATAAGAAGTGGTTTTAGCCACTAAAGCTAAAACTACATTTTTTTTTAAAAATTTACCTGACTTTTTTCTTTTTTATCAGTCATATCTGTTTTGGGGAAAATTATTTTGGGGGACTTTAGTGGAGCTATGGGGATTAAAATAAAATTAAAATAGAATAAAAGATAATTTCCAAGATGCCTTCAGACAGGAAGAAACCTCTGGGCATGCACAGAGAAAAATCTGCTTCCTACCACCAAAAGGAAAACTCATTCAAATGCAAACCTTGACTGGGGATAGAGGCTTTTGACTGGCTCAGGATAAAATCTCCTCTCCAAGATATAGCTATGAACCTAGAAATAAAGTCTGAAACCTTGAAAGTATCTTTTGTCTTTGTCTTTGTCTTTTCTCTTCTTTAATTCATTTTCAGCCTGGCAATCTACAAGAAGAAAGAGCCACATATAATGGGATTTTAAAAAAAACAACCAGCGATCATACACCAAATAACCAAAACCTAGTCCCAAACACAAAAAAATATACTCAATAGGGTAAGCTTTGGTGGTGTAAGAATTAAAGTGATAATACTTGCAGATAAAACTCCGATTGATAGACAAAACATTTAATATGGTACAGCACATGGATAAACGGGGTACATAATACATAGAGGTGTACATAAACATACATACAAAAGTAGAGATAATGACACATTCATGAATGGAAAAACATAAAAGCAACAGACATGAGACTAGGAATATTCCATGCTGTATAAATCACTTACAGTAATGTAAGGGGGGCCCAAAGCCCCAACAAGAAGGGGGTAGACCAGAGTCTAACCCATGGTGGTGTCTCGTAGGTCGAGCAACAGGAAAAAGAGAAAGAGACGTTCAAACCAACCGCTTAAATATAACAGGCCCCTAGCGGGAACCAGCAAACTAAACGGGCAGACAACTCTCCAGGCAAATACGAAAGTAACGCCACAGTGGTAAGTTATGCAGTTTTCAAGTTCAGATACTGGTCCGAAAAGATAAGACAAAACGTCAACAATTTTTATAGAACAAATCTTATATAAAGAAAAGAAATAAAAGAAAAGAGAAGATAGGAGAGAGAGAGAGAGAGAGAGAGAGAGAGAGAGAGAGAGAGAGAGAGAGAGAGAGAGAACACACACACACACACACACACACAACTTGCAAGTTGGTTGAGTGGGGATTAGAATAAATAAAAAATTTTAAAATAACAATCTCCCATGAGCCTTCAGACCAGAAGAACCTTCCGAGCATGTGCAGGAAAAAGGACCCCCTTCCGTCCACCAAGATAGTCTCTCAGCCATTCTGACTTAGGCCTTAACTGGACGAGACTATTTCTGGACAGGAATAAATTTCTCCCTCCACGTGGTGGCTATGACCCATGAATAAAGCCTGAATTCTAAAACTACCTTTTGTCTTTATCTCTTCCTTTTCTTTCCTTTAATTCCTTTTCAGCACGACCACCAAATATGCTAGGGTTAAAAACAAAAACCTGTGAACACGCACCAGAAATAATCACAGACGTTTTAATCTAAACATTAAAACATTTGTAACCAAACAGTTGTCATTTGTGGGACTTATCTGTAGGTTTCGTCCAGGCAACAAGTTTGAGTTTGTTGTATTGAATGTTTGTGGTTTATCGAGTTAAGTTCGCACTAATTATGAATGTCGGGTCCCACAATTTTGCTGACAACCAGTTTGGCTTTCCCGAATCTTTATAAAGAGGTTGTTTCGTCAAGGACGTACAGACAAACACCGTAGTTCAAACTAGTTCTTTATTTTTCATACAGCGCATGCCGTGAAAACTTTGCTGGCACGTAGGGACTTGGACATTAAACTAGACCAATATCTTAGTAGTTTTTATACTAAGAATTGCTGTTCCAAAATAACAGCCAAAAGTTGCTCACATGGGAGACTCAAAAACTTGACCTGTTCAAGTGGACATCTCAAAACGGAAAGACAGATCCTTGCCAGGACTCCTTTAGACCTGACAATACCAAAATTACTACTCAGTCCAAGACCTACAAACCTTTATCTTTTATTAAAAAACCTTTTTCCATTTCACTGCACAAACAGCAGTGAGTTACTTATACATAACACAAAGCCAAAATAAGCACTCCAAACAATCTCAAAAATGCACTTACACATATATTTGGGGTTATTAAAAACCCAAGAACTATTTCTTATAAGGTAACCATTTTTACCAGGGGGAATGACCAGGTCACAGAGTACCTTATTCTGGGGGCAAGGAGGGAAGGGGAAGCCCAAAACCGGACATGATGGTCATGACAAGACACAAAATCAGAATTACTGCTAATCTGCCTAACAGTGGTAGTCACACTATGTCATAACTAGTCATAACTATTTTAGTTCAGTATTGCGGTTTAGTTTTTCAGTTCTTGTTTTAGCTCCTAACAATTTTAGTTTAGTTTTGTTGAGTCAGTTTGAAGGAGAGAGTATCAGCGACTCTGCTACTGGTAGACTTTAGCATGGCCTTGAGTACGAGGGAGCTATGTTCTCCCAACCTGATATCCAATGTGGCATTGCCTTTCAAAGTTGGCTGTCACAGCTAGGGGAAGGGCATTATCATTGACAAAGAAGTGGTACGGGAGCCTTTCTAAGCATTGTGATCAAGGACCACTCCACCACCCAGAATAAACATCAACAGTTTTTATTAATTTCTCCCTCATACTCAGACTTATTTTTGTTTTAAATAAATCTTTATACCGTAGATTAAGATATGAAAATGAATAAGGTAATTTTTTAAAAAGTTTTCGAAAATAATACTGTAGCTTAATTTACCGTTTGTTGAACTTAGAAAATGAGGCATACATATTTTTAAGAAATGAGACCCCAAGGTGTGTAACCCTTAGCTTATAGCTTATAAGTCCACTGCAGCATTAAAGTTACAAGTATTAAACAAAATTCATTAATTTTCAATTGAAAAGTAAAAGGATTTTCAAGAAATATATATACATATTAAATATCCATCCTTTGATAATTCATATTGGTTAATCTTGTGTAATTGATGGATTGATTGGTTTTAAGGGCATTTCGACCTATCTAGAGTTATTTTATGCCCAGATATTAGGGCTAAGCATTGTATGCTTATATTTACATTTTTGTCTAGTTGTTATTAAGAGTTTTTGTTTTTTTCACATGGTCCAATCAAATACAAATAATATTTAAACAGAACTATTTGGCTTATAGATGGACCCTAGAAGGTACTACTACTACTACTACTACTACTACTACACTACTACTACAGGTGAGAGTGGACCTTAGAGTAATGACAATAAATAGGTACTCCCCACCCTCCAGAATCAGAACCTGACCACTAGATGCAGTTTAATGTCATACCCAGGACACTAAGACCCTTAGTCACTTCCTTCTGGCATGTATATGATAAAAAAGGGTTGGTGTTTTGTCATAAGAACAATACAGTTGGGGCAATCATATAAGTGCAAGGACTTAAGGTGACCAGCTAAATGATTAGAGGGGCCTCTTCGACCCTCCTTCTAGCCCAAGGATTCTGTCCTTAAGCATCACGGGTTACCACCCACGCCCAACAGATGGACCCATTTGGGGAGGTCTTTCTCTCTGCAGAGGGTCAGTTGGTATATTCTACAGCCCCAGCCGACCGACAATGAAAGGATACTCCACACTCCCCAGATCTCTAGAACTGGAGCCTCACCATCCGATTCAGGACCCATCCATCTTTTTTTTTGGGGGGGGGTAGGGGGGTAGGGGTTATCCCTTTGTAGTCAGCATATTCTAAGCCCTGCCGATAGTCCTCTTGTGTAATTGAATTCACCTATATTTGATAAGATGAACTAAAAATAAAATTACTTATTTTGTAGACACAGATGTCTATGTATAACAATGATTTTTTAACTTATTTTTTTTTGTATCTCACAAAAACATTTTTATTATTCACTAGTTCTGCAATTTGTCATAAGCATTTGACAATATGTATCCGCTTCGACGACACCTATACTATGACATGAGCGACTGATGTTACACCAGTGAAATTGGGGTCATACACCAAACTGATAATCAATTTAATCTGTATCCATTCATATTATTTACTAGAAGCAGCTACCCAGCATCACCTGGGTAGAGGGGAAAAAGTGATGTAATGGTTAGCATGTTAGTCACTCAGATCCATTATTATTATTATTATATATATTTTAATTTTTAGATATCTTCATGAACATAAATCAAATCTTCGTAATTTTTGCACAAAAAGCAAGAACTGGTGATATTCAGTGTGTATATATATTTACTTTGTTGATAATTGTTTTATTTTCATATTTTCATTCGGACATACGTACATACACACACACACCAACTTCCCTTTATATATGGATAGATAGATTTAGCACAGGTACTACACTTTGATAATACTCTGAATACTTACCTTGGGTCCAGGGGCTTTGGCTTCAGAATCGGTAAGATAAAATAAATTGCATGATCCCAGGGTACCATCCCCTCAGGCAGTAACCTGCTCCCTTGTCTAAAAGGGCCACAGTCAATAAGGAGAATGCACTTTTTTGCACTGGCCACTGCATGAGCTTCAGTTTGTGCATGACTTCCCACGTTAAAAAGTGGTAATCTGAACATTAGCTACATAAATGAGAGTAACCTCACTTTGTTAGTTTTACTTTGAGGAAGCCCTTTGTTTTGGCTGGTCATTTTCATTTCACCGTAAACCTACACTAAAAATACGAATTTGTTCGAATTAATACAACTGCATGTTTTAACATGAAAATATGATAAAATGTGTTCTTAATTGTGCTTGCGCATTATTTGAAATGAACCTAATTGTTATTAAGATCATTTCGAGTTAAAACATGTAGTTGTATTGATTTGAACAAATTTGTATTTTCAGTGTAGATTTACAGTGGAATGAAAATGGCCGACAAAAACAGACAGCTTCCTCAAAATGAAACAAACAAGGGGAAGTTACTCTCATTTATATAGCTAATGTTCAGATTACCTAAAAAGTTTTTGTGTCAGTCGGGTCTGGTGGGAGGTCAGGAAAATACTTACTACATTTTGATAATAATAATAATAATAATAATAATAATAGTGAATGAAATTATAGTGTACATTGCTCAGGTGCACTACAATTCATCAAAGGTGCATGTATAGTACATAGAATAATGTACAAATGTCAGGAAAATGAACAGTGTATGAGTCATGATATATATGTGTGTATGTGTTTGAAAGGAGGATAATCAGGTATACTGTTGTCAAATTACAGGAAGCATGGAGGTTTTGAAGGATGCAGTGTTTCGGCAGCTAACAACTGATGCAGATAGTTTATTCCATGCTTCAGCAAATCTGAATGTGAAAAAATGTTTCCAAAAGTCATGGAAGCTGTGCTGTTTTTTCTGACTTTGTAGATATGTCCTCATGTGTTAGACACATGGAAATCCAAAAGATGTTCAAGGTTCCTGTTGACAAATGGTTAATAATTTTGTCCAAGTCAGTATTTATTCACCTATTTCTCATTGTTATATAATGTAGGTAGTATAGAGTAATTTAAAATTAACAGTAAAACAGTGGAAAATCACTGAAAGGTTGATTGACAGCTCATTGGCTGAGAAAGTCACATGACCAAGCGACTCTGGGAAAGTAGAATGATAAGTTAGACAGTATATATATATATATATATGAAAAATGAATGGAAGTGAATCCGACAGTGTGAAATAAATATTTAGAAAAAACAAACACATGATGTTAAATTCGCTGACAGAATTCTGTTTCGACCCTTTATTGAAGTGGTCTTCCTCAAGAGCGAGTTGTGTATGATAGAGAGAACGGCGAAAGTGGACCGTTATGAGATGAAAGTGGTGCAGATGAAACGTTCAATATTATAGCCGGAATTTTTTTTTTTTTTTTTAATTTAAATTTAGAAATGCGCATTCTGTTTTTAAAATAAAATAAAATAAATTTTATTTTATTTATTAAATCAGAAGCATTATAGTCCACAAAGAAAACTCAAAGAGTTTGATGTAAATGTGTATAAAAATGTAAAAGAAAGTATCAAAAAGTTCAAAAATCCCAGCACTGTAGACCACGATGTTCACCGGATAAGATGTAGAAATCCTGCCCGACAGTGTGAAATAAATATTTAGAAAAAACAAACACATGATGAAAAATGATTGGAAGAAAATATATATATATATATATACTTTGGTTAGGAAATTTATTGCTTTATTTAGTCAACATGCGTTTTAATCAGGCATTGTTTACATGTACAGAAATATTCTATTTAAGTTAAGAGAAAGGAAATGAATCCGACGGTATAAGTATAGATGAAAGGATATGAAAACACACAATATGCTGTTAAAATGAAAACATTTTATATCATATTCATAGCTAATATTGAATAATATTTCAATTTATAAAAATCATCTTCAGAGCTTGTTTTTACTCCGGACTCATTGAGAGAGGAGCTGAAAATAATTTTAATTCAAAATGAAAACATTGACTTTTTTGGAACATCATTGTTTTCGTTTTGAATTCAAATAAAAAAGAAATGAAAGAAAAAATATAAACAAACAAAAATAATCAAAATAAACAACTTAAAAATAAGAATTTAACATATAAAATGATAAAACAAAATATATTAAAAAAAAATGATTTTTCATTAATCTATATGTGAATATAGATAAGAGATTTCGTTTTTAACTTTTTAAATCCTGACAACACCGGGTAGTTCTGCAAATATATGATAAAAACACATATCTTTGAGAATCTGGGTTACACCTCAAAGATACATGGTTCAAAGTTAACTGACCTGAAAAAATATAAAAGTTTTTAAATAAAATAACTGGTGCATTATATCTTCTATTCATTAATATATCAACACTGATAATTTCATTAAATTCGGTTAATTCCCTGATTTTTGGTATATTTTTCTTTCGGTGGGGTGACATACAATGGTGGAATTTAACTTCGATTTAACCAACACCTTTTTGTGTTTAAAAATTAGGGTTTGTTCCTTACATAAAATTGATTATTTGAGTATATATGGTACTAAAACAAAAAGAAGGAAAATTAACCATTTAAGATCCGCCCTGTTGGTTGTAGAAAACACCGACTGCACCTCTGCAGAGGGGTAAAATCCACCCAATGAGGCCACCTGTTGGACGTGGGTGCTGACCAGTGATGCTTAAGGACGGAATGCTGGTGACTGAGCAGTCCATGACATGAAACACTCTACTTTAGCCATTACTTAGGCTAGATGGGCAGTCAGAGAGACCCCCCCCCCCAATCAATCAATTGGCTGGTCATGATAAGCCCTAGCACCCATATGATTGTCTCAACCCTACTGCCCATTTTTACCGTTCCACTCTGACCTTTAGTGGTATTACCTATTAGGGTCCTATCTATAGGTTAAATAGAAAAAGTGAGTTTTAAAAAATCGTGTTTAAATAAAAATGTTAAATACCTATCAAGAAGGAATTAAAAAAAGAAGTCTTTGGCATAAAATAACCCAACAAGGATTGACATGCTGTAAAATCCAACCAACCATTTAAGATCATTTTTACACAAACTAGTCATGATTAAAAATAGAATGGTCCAATTAAACAAAGGGTATGATAGGTATGTGTTTTTTTTTTTTTGTTTCGTTTTGTTTTTTGTTTTTTTTTTTTCTTTTGTTTTTCTACAGAATTTCTTTTGTGTTTGTTTTTTGAGTAAATTAATCAATAAAAACAGAAATAAGTATTCCACCATTGATGACGACAAGGGGGATTCACTGAAATGTAGTAATTCTTTTTTAAACAATTCATGATCGATCAACAGTTTGTTTCTCCCTGGGTGTTACAAAAATGTGGCTTTTTACCAAAGTTACTTTCACCAAATATTGATAAATGATCGACCTTCCAATTCCAAAAAGTATTGAATTCTTCAGTCTTGAACTTTAAAAGTTCTAGACTTTACAGAGATCTACTTGTTTTAATTTAAGATTTTAGTGTCAATTTGTTATTCCTAATATGGAAGTTGACACCATTTTTATACCAAACCCTCGTTCTAAATTTTGAAAGAAATTTTGGCAATTGATTTTTTCTTGGAAGGAAATTTGGAGGTCTTCATTCTACAAATCTGAGACTTAAATGGAATTTTCTAAAAAGTTATTTGCAAGAAAAGGTAAAGATTTTTGTTTTTGTGTTCTCTTTTTTTTTTTAAAAATGAAATTATTTTACAGCAATGAAAATTTTAGCAAAAGTAAAATTTTCATTTTTTTTTTAGCTTGAGAAAGAGTCTCTCTCTCTCTCTCTCTCTCTCTCTCTCTCTCTCTCTCTCTCTCTCAATCAATCAATCAATCTATCCGTCTGTCTATCTATCTATCAATCTATCAATCTGTCTATCTATCTATCTATCAATCAATCTATCCATCTGTCTATCTATCTATCTATCTATCAATCTATCCTATTGTCTATCTATCTATCAATCTATCAATCTATCCATCTGTCTATCTAACTATCAATCTATCCATCAGTCTATCTATCTATCTATCAATCTATCCTTTTGTCTATCTATCTATCAATCTATCTATCTATCAATCTATCAATCTGTCTGTCTATCTATCTATCAATCTATCCGTCTGTCTATCTATCTATCTATCAATCTATCCATCTGTCTATCTATCTATCTATCTATCAATCTATCCTTTTGTCTATCAATCTATCCATCTGTCTGTCTGTCTATCTATCTATCAATCTATCCATCTGTCTGTCTGTCTATCTATCTATCTATCTGTATCTGTATCTGTGTCTGTGTCTGTCTCACTCTTTTGATCTTGTTTCTGCTTTTAGGCCAAAGTTGTTTTATCAAGAATGTTTCAACTATTTTTAAATCCAAAAACTGAAAAGAATTTGACACATTTTATATTTGCTTGTCTAGAATATTATATTGAATATTTTTGAATAAATGGAGAGAAAAATTATTTCTAAAAAAACAATTGTGCTTGATGAAACTTAATTGTTTTTATCATTAAAACAGACAACATTTTGTTTAGATAAATTATTATGCTGCTATGAATTATTATCATGTCAATCCAGTTTTTATTTTTTCTTATATATTAGTATGGCCAAAATTTTACTTTTCTTACCCCTTCCCATGAATTAAAATTCAACAAAATTTAGACAAAATGAATAAAACTTAGTGTAATTTTTGATGTACAATGAAAAGGAAGGATGTAAAAATTACTTATTTAACAGTTTTAAAATGGCAGGATTTCATAAATCAAAATCTGTAACTGTCAAAATGGTGGATTTTTGCCATTTTTTTCTATCTTGAATATGTGCTCTTTTTAATGAAATTTATTTCATTGTTATAATTATGAAATTCATTAAAAAAATGTTATATGTAAGTTTAAGCTCTGTGCTTAAGAAAAAAAAAATAAGTGACAGTTTACAGTTAAAAAATTTTTTTTTAAAAGTTTAAAGAAAGGAGAAGTTGTTGTTGTACCAAAATTTTGACTACTTATATAGTATCCACTGAATGTTTTCAAGGGGATAAATATAATGGTTTATCATTGGCTTATGTAGGGGAAGATAATTTTTAATGACTTTTCCAAGGGCATTTGTACAAATAGAAGCAGCAGCAGCTGGTATTAAACTTTTGGATTTTTATCTCCATAACTAAAAAACTTACCACAATTTTTATCTCCATAATAAAAAACTTACCTGCCAAATTACCAATAAAAAATATGTTTTAAACTGATTAGATAAATAGATATATATAATCTATAATCTATCTATATACAGAAACTTGTATGCTGAGGCAATATGGTCTCTGACTATGCCTGCTGAGGTCTCGGTTTCGATTTCTGTCGGAGGGAAATTGTTAGTATACATCGCTGATGAGACTTAATAAAGTCGAAACAGTCTGTACGATGTTCTACACACCGAACAATCCTTAGCCGGGATTCACTTGTCAAGATTATTTTCTATAAGTATCAAATTTTATGCGATACATGCATTGTAATTGCCTTCAAGCAAAATATACATAATAATATATATATATATATATATATATATATATATAATTGATAAAGAAAAAGGCTTAAGAATCGGCCATTTTGTGGTTATAGATCTATTTCTACCCACAGGTATCTGTATACCTATGAGTATCATTAGACCGCTGAAAGTCAGTGGTCTGATGATACTCACAGGTATACAGATACCTGTGGGCAGAAATAGATCTATAACCACAAAATGGCCGATTTCTAAGCCTTTTTCTTTACTAATTATATTGCTCTGTTCAATAATATCGAACATCAAGCTCTCAACTTTGACCTGAAAAGCTCCAACATTCCACTGTTGGAAAAAAGGTCCAACTTAGAATCATCCTAATACCAACTGACTTGGTAACCCATCTACGGATATATATATATATATATATATATATATATATATATATATATATATACTTTCTTTGTTGGAGTACCAAGTTTCTTGGTACAAGGTGATTCTAGGCTGGTCCTATTCTCTAACAGTAGTTTGTTGTAGAGTTCAGGTTCTGTATGAGAGCTCCATGTTTAATTCTTATAAAACAGAGCAAATTTATTTACGAATAAAAAGGCCTTAAATGACATGGGTATCGTGATTATGGACCATTTCCACTCGTGGGTATCTGGGGCCCACAGAGCTTTGTCAGACCATGTTTACATTTTATTTAGATAGGCAAATATCCAAACTCAGTCTACATTTATACATTTCTCCCCACCTCCAGGGGTGATATATGTGTCTTTTTTTCTTTCAAGTGTCTTTTTGATTGGTGGAAATTTTTTTTTTTTTTTTTTGACTTCTTCCATTAAAGTGGTGGTGATTCAGTCTGTCTGTTGATGTCTATTGTTAATTCTTTAGTCTAATTCCTTATCAATTGATAAAATCAATATTATTATTAAAATCAATCTTTGTATATACATTTCGGCCTATTAGGCCTCATTTCTTCATATATATATATATATATATATATATAGGTATATGTAAAAACAAAATTTTTTTTGCGATGAAACAAAGAAAATACAGTGCTCAATTACAGTTTGTAGGCAACTTCGTTGGCATTACTTCAAAAAAATTCAAATTTTTAAAAATAATAACAGCGTCCGTTAAACTAACCGACGTTATTTACAATCCTAAATGTGACATTGAGTAAAGAACTCCAACAAACACCATAGGATCTTGCTCCTCAACCTGATGATTGCCTTTGGCATGAAACCGCGGTCGTTGATAATGGACATTGATCTATGAAAACATTCCTTATCTATTGATAAGGAATTGGACTAAAGACGCTTGAAAGACAAAAAATACATGTATAAAATGTAAACGTGGTCTGACGAAGCTCTGTGGGCCCCAGATACCCACGAGTGGAAATGGTCCATAATCACAGTACCCATGGTATTTAAGGCCTTTTTATTCACAAATATATATATATATATATATATATATATTATATATATATATTTGGGAGAATATGTGCTTAAAGTCGTACCTAATTTTGAAAATTAATTAATTAATAATTAATTAATTAATTAGGCAGGCATACCTATTTAAATGTAAGGCTAAACAAATCGAGAAAATCAATCTCTGTATGTACATTTCGGCCTATTAGGCCTCATTTCTTCATATATATATATATATATATATAGTATCCAATTGCAGTTTTAACTTTTCCATTTCAGTGGCTTTAGTAAATTATCCAAAAGTGCTCAATATATCAAAAACATAGAGCAATAATAATGTTAGTAATAGTAATAGTGGAAAAGAGTTAAGGGTCTACCATGGATTCAATCTAAATGATCTCCTCGGGACCCTACCTTGCACTTAACTAAGTCAATGTCATTACTTAGTTAAACTGAGATAAAAATTTTAGGTTTCTTTGTTTAATGGCATTTTGTGGGTTATTTAATGCCAATGCCATCCTTGTAGAAGAACAGTAGTCTACAGCATAGCCTATGATCAGTATCAGCCGACCAACAAGGGAGTTTATTCCATTTGCACTAGCACTAGACCAGGGAGATAGTTTTGCAGGGATGGAGTGCTACACCTACCATCAGCTCCTAGGTGCTTTATCACACCGATCAGAATATCCAAGCCGTGCGGAGTGAGGAGTTGGTAGAGAATCCAGAACCTTGTGATTCCTAGATGCTTTACCGACTGAGCTAAACTGGCCACTAGTGGTACTATTTAACCCATAGCTGGGGGGATAATAAAAGTATTTCGAAGGAGCTCTTATTTCTCTGTAGTTGTAGGCAAATTGTCGGACAAAGAAGACAAAACACACAATGGAAATTTAATATATGTATTGACAAAAATTACATAAAATTGTTGCAAATTTTAATGGTATTTGCTACGAGACTTATCTGTCAGTTGAGCAGAGTTCTTGGAGTAATGGTGATAACAGGGTATTCTTTTCGTCAGTAGGAAATGTTGATAAGACGCTTTGTCTCAGTAGTTTCTCATTCTTCAGTAAGTGTGCTGTTGTACCCGCCTTTTAACGTATGCTGATACAATGCCTTAGAAGTGAGCTGGTTGTAGAGTTCTGTGATAAGTGGGCCCTGGTTTGGGCTTGGTAATGAGAGCTTGGTGTTTTTACGTCTCTCCTCCAGTACTGCTATGCGATAAGTGAAGTTTTTGGTATTGGCGCCAACATACAATGCTGGCAATTCGCCCCCTAGCAGCAGGGGGAGATAATTAGCTATGGAATTTCCAATAATAAAGGGGTTCAAATTAGTGAAATAGATCACTAATTAGGACTGAGCCTATTCTAGTAGTGACCACCCCAAGTGGAGATTTTAAGAGGTTCGAATTCAGAGTTTTCCTTCTCCTAGACTGGTTGTCTAACCAAGGTTAAAGCGCCCAGTCTGCCCTACTATTTACCCATAGCTGGAGGAGAATAGTTGGATTCATACCTTTACCATGGGTATTTACGCTATGTCAACTGTGGCTTCATCCAGGAATTGAACTCGGGTCAACGAGTCCATTTCCTACGACTCTAACCATTACACCACTGTGCTTCAGAAGTGAGAGATACAAATAACAGATTTCAAGACCATAAATCAAGTGTTGCCCTATACATGAAATTGCCGTATACATCTGTATATATAAAAGAGTCATGTCTGTTTTGGTATGTACATGTCAACTTATAACTCAGAAGAGAGATGTCATTGAGCATTAAAATCATGCATACACTTTAATATGTTTATAATAATGAAAAGTACAAAATTTAGTTTTTGATTTTTACTGATTAAATGATATAATTCAATAATTAAGTATCAATCAATTTGTGGAACTCTCCACTGTTTTTTGTAAGTAAGTAAAAAAAAGCACATTCTTCTTAAGACCCGCCATGTTCAAATATCACACAGATTTCATAGGAGAAATTTGAATTTAATACTTTTTTGAAAATTATTGTTTTGTTATTTAGTACTAATTGTACAAAAAAAATTAATGTTTTTGGAGAAGTAAAAAAAATTATGAAAATGTTTCAATCCAAGGAGTACCTTTTTTAAAATACTATTTTAGTCTAGCGGGTACCTCTGCTAGTGAGTATATGTCGCATTTATGATTAATCAATATTGAATAAAGAACAAAAGGCAAAGTTAATGAAAGAATATTGTGAGTAATCCTGTTTATCTTGGTAAGAAAGTTTTATTATTATTATTATTCATCCAAGATTATTAATAAAAGTGTAGAATAAAGATAAATAGTCAATAGCCTGTCCCATTTACAAAACATTTCTCATTCCCCAATGATACCTGCATCAGAAATATAAGGTCTAAAAAAGTTTGGCTTTTGGTTACCCTAACTTTAACTTGGACTAAAAAGGAATGCATTTTTATTTTGATAGTTTTGTCAAATGAAATGAAGCTATTAAAATGCCTTTCTTTTTTTTTTAAATAAAATTGTCCAAATTAGTTTTCTTTTAAATATTACATTTCTCATGTAAAACATTTGAAAAGTCTAAATACAAAATTCCTAAAAAATGAACTGATTATTGAAGCATTTAGCAATAAGTGTGTCAATCAACACACACACACACACACACACACACACACACACACACACACACACACACACATATTGTGGTATGTGTGTGAAGTCATTGTTAGAACACAGCTGTCGAGATATAATTATCTAGAGGTAAAAACTTGAGTCAGACCATCTGCCTACTTATCTATATCCCTTATATATATGAGCATATTTTTTTCCACCATATATATATATATATATATATATATATATATATAATACTGTTGGATTGTTGTTTTGGTTTGGAGTTTGTTTGGTTTTTTTTGTTTAATTTCAAGGTATTAGTCAGTTCTTGTTCGTCTGATTCTTCCAGCCACAAATATTAACCGTAAGTTTCATTATTTTGTTTCCCGAAGTAAATAATGAAAAAACGTTCAGAAATTCTTTTATTAGACACAAACTGATCATCTTCATTCTGACTCTGAAAAGTTTTTATCTATTTTTTTTTTTGTTTGTCTTTTTTCGATTTATATACTCAAAAAAAAAATTAATCAACAACTTCAAATAACTTTAAGATAATTCCCCTTTAATGAAATCTTCTAGAATAAAATTTTTGGTATTTTTCTCGTTATAAAAAAAACTGATATCTATTAGATTTACATTTTTAATATATGAAATTTTGAAATTATGAATTTTTAATATTTTACATATTTATATACATTTTGGGGTATTTTGATCTTTTGTCATCTAGGCCCCCTGCCCTAATTTACGCTATGTTTTAGCATCCTGGCCTCCTGCCCTAATTTACACTAAGTTTTAGAGTGCTGGCATCAGGCAAATTTACAGCCAAACAGCAAAAATATTTTCCGAGTTGTATTTTTGTCACTTTTTTGACGACAAGTTAATGTAGATATTTTACAACCCCCCACCAGATTTTTATTGGCTAATCAAAGTAGATAGTTTAAATTCTCCCACATACATGCTTTTAAATTTTTTATTTTTTATTTAATTTGTACAAATTTCAATTGAATATTTACAAAACTCAAACTCAAATTTAAAACAATTTTCATACTCTATTTTGATTTTACAAACCCCGTCCCTATAAGTCCTACAAATAAGAACACAAATGTCTCTTCTTTTAAATGCAATTACACGCCCCACCCCATCCCCCAATTTTTATTGGCAAATCAATGTAGATATTTTACAGGATGACAAAAGATCAACATTTCTAATTTCAAGATATTAGGATTAATACGAAGGTCATATGAATACATGGAAAAGGAAATGTTAAAAAATCTATTCATTGCATTGGTGGGACCTCATTTGGAATTTGTTAATGTGGTTTGGAGTTCAATATTAATCAAGGACATAAAACTCATCAAAAGAGTACAAAGGAGAGCTACTATGAATGATTTAAAGAACCTTTTGTATGAAGAAGACTTAGGAAGATTAACTTACCAAGTTTAGCTTATCGACAAACCAAAGGAGATATGATTGAAGTCTATAAATATACCCATGGATTTTATTCAACAAGTTTTAATCTATTGAACATTGCTCAAAAAATCAATACCAGGGGTCATGAATTAAAACTTTCAAAAATATTTTGTAAAACAAATGTAAGACAAAATTATTTTAGTAACAGGGTAGTAGATTCATGGGAAGAATAAACTACCATCATCAGTAGTGAATGCCCCATCTTTGAACTCTTTTAAGGCAAAGGTGGGTGAATTGTGAAAAGAATATAAATATTCAATGGAAATAAGATAAATGATTTAAATATAATGAACAGCTGACAGGTCTCAGACCTTATATATCTAGCTGAAAAAAAAAAGATATAGATGATTTTAATCATATCTAAATTGCCAATATTTTGTTGAATTTTTAGATTAAATGTTTTTATTTATTTCCTATATATATATATATATATATATATTGTGTGTGTGTGTGTGTGTATGGAGAAGAGGATATCATTCATAATAATAATAATAATAATAATAATAATAATAATAATAATAATAATAATAATGAAATTATTGCATACAATGCTCAAGTGCACTACATGTATAGTACATAGAATAATGTACAAATGTCAGGAAAATAAACAGTGTATGAGTTATGACATATATATATATATATATATATATATATATATATATATATATATAAGATAAAAGAAAGGAAATGAATCCGACAATATGAGTAAAAAAAGGAGTATTAGATTAAAAGGAGTTTTTTGCAGTATTAAGGTTTTTTTTTTGTTTTGTAAACTCATTTGACTTTCCTCTCCAACCCAAACAACTACGGGAGTGAATGAGCTCTGATGATGATTTTTGTAAAATCGAAATATTGATCAGTATCAGCTATGATTATATTATAAATTGTTTTCTTCTTTAACAGCATTGTGTGTTGTTTTCATTCCTCCTTTTCTTACTCATATATATATATATATATATATGTGTGTGTGTGTGTGTGTGTGTGTGTATGGAGGGAGGGGGATGCCAAGTATAGTGTTGGCGAATTACAGGAACCATGTAGGGATTTGAAAGATGCAGTGTCTTGGCAGTTAACAACTGATGCAGGTAGTTTGTGCCATGCTTCAGTAACTCTGAGTGTTAAAAAATGTTTCCAAAAGTCATGGGAGTTGTGCTGTTTTCTGACTTTGTAGGCATGCCCATGTAATAGATACATGGAAATCAAAAAGGTGTTAAGGCTTGCTGTTGTCAAAATGGTCAATAATTTTGTGGGTGTTTAGCAAGTCAGTTGTTGGGCATCAGTGCTTCAACATATCCATGCCCAGGGAAGCAAGGAGTTCATAGTATTGTTTTGTTTTAGTTTTTTTTTCTTTTTTTTTTTTTTAAATGAAGGAAACTAGCGAGAGAAGGATTCAAAATATTATAAAATCATAAAAATGTTTAATCTTTAAAGTTTAACAGAAATGGTTTATCTGACGATAAAAATGAATGGGGAGGGATTTCTTTCAATTTGAGAAAATATATACATCATCTGAATAATTGTTATATCAAAAATTGAAGGCAAATAGAAGTAAATAGTAAATAGAAGTGTTTTATTGTCACTTCTTTCAACAGTTGCAGTCAAAGAAAGAGTGCTATGTTTATATTTTGTCCTTCAGTGCTTAAGGTCCCTTAACAATTCTATCAGGTAAAAATGGGCTTACTTGCTAAATTCAGTTACTATTATTTGTTCCCAGACAAATTTGGAAGCTGTTTAAAAAAATAAAAAATAGAATGATTTTATTTTTAAACTATCAAAGACAAAAATGTAATATATATAAATAAATAAATAATGGAATTAAAAAAAATATAAAATAAATTAAACAAATAAATTTAATATATTAAAAGAAAAATCAAAATTAAGTAGGGATTAGAAAATAGAAAAAGAAAGGGAAAAAAAAAGGTATAAGTATTAAAATGTTTTAATATTAGATTTTTAATATTAGATTTTAATATTAGATTTTAATATTAGATTTAATATTAGATTTTAATATTAGATTTTAATATTAGATTTTAATATTAGATTTTAATATTAGATTTTAATATTAGATGATTTTTAATATTAGATTTTAAGATAATTAGATTTTAATATTAGATTTTAATATTAGATTTTAATAATTTTTAATATTAGATTTTAATATTAGATTTAATATTAGATTTTAATATTAGAATATTTTTTATATTAGATTTTAATATTTTTAAATATTAGATTTTAATATTAGATTTAATATTTTTATAATATTAGATTTTAATATTAGATTTTAATATTAGATTTTAATATTTTTATTAAAATGTTTTAATATTAGATTTTAATATTAGATTTTAATATTTTATTAAAATGTTTATATTAGATTTTAATATTAGATTTTAATATTTTTATTAAAATGTTTTAATATTTTTAGATTTTAATATTAGATTTTAATATTTTTATTAAAATGTTTTAATATTAGATTTTAATAGATTTTAATAGATTTTAATATTTTTATTAAAATGTTTTAATATTAGATTTTAATATTCTTTTTTTATTAAAATGTTTAAATTAATATTAGATTTTAATTTTTTAGTTTTATATTAGATTTTAATATTTTTATTAATATTAGATTTTAATATTAGATTTTAATATTTTTATTAAAATGTTTTAATATTAGATTTTAATATTAGATTTTAATATTTTTATTAAAATGTTTTAATATTAGATAGATTTTAATATTTTATTAAATGTTTAATATTAGATTTTAATATTAGATTTTTAATATTTTTATTAAAATGTTTTATTGATTTTATATTAGATTTTAATATTTTTTTAAAATGTTTTAATATTAGATTTTAATATTAGATTTTAATATTTTTATTAAAATGTTTTAATATTAGATTTTAATATTAGATTTTAATATTTTTATTAAAATGTTTTAATATTAGATTTTAATATTAGATTTAATATTTTTAAAAATGTTTTAATATTAATTTTAATATTAGATTTAATATTTTTATTAAATGTTTAAATATTAATATTAGATTTTAATATTTTTATTAAAAATGTTTTAATATTAGATTTTAATATTAGATTTTAATATTTTTATTAAAATGTTTAATATTAGATTTTAATATTAGATATTTTATTAAATGTTTTAATATTAGATTTTAATATTTAGATTTTAATATTTTATTAAAATGTTTTTAATATTAGATTTTAATTTAATATTTTTTATTAAAATGTTTTAATATTAGATTTTAATATTAGATTTTAATAAATGTTTTAGATTTTAATATTAGATTTTAATATTTTTATTAAATGTTTTAATATTAGATTTTAATATTTTTAGTTTTAATATTAGATTTTAATATTAGATTTTAATATTTTTATTAAAATGTTTTAATATTAGATATTTTTTAATATTAGATTTTAATATTTTTATTAAAATGTTTTAATATTAGATTTTAATATTAGATTTTAATATTTTTATTAATGTTTTTAATATTAGATTTTAATATTAGATTTTAATATTTTTTATTAAAATGTTTTAATATTAGATTTTAATATTAGATTTTATATTTTTTATTAAATGTTTTAATTTAGATTTTAATATTAGATTTTAATATTTTTATTAAAATGTTTTAATATTAGATTTTAATATTAGATTTTAATATTTTTATAAAATGTTTTAATATTAGATTTTAATATTTTTATTAAAATGTTTTAATATTAGATTTTAATATTAGATTTTAATATTTTTATTAAAATGTTTTAATATTAGATTTTAATATTAGATTTTAATATTTTATTAAAAATGTTTTAATATTAGATTTTAATATTAGATTTTAATATTTTTATTAAAATGTTTTAATATTAGATTTAATATTAGATTTTAATATTTTTATTAAAATGTTTTAATATTAGATTTTAATATTAGATTTTTAATATTTTTATTAAAATGTTTTAAATATTAGATTTTAATATTAGATTTTAATATTTTTATTAAAATGTTTTAATATTAGATTTTAATATTAGATTTTATATTTTTATTAAAATGTTTAATATTAGATTTTAATATTTAGATTTTTATTTTTATTAAAATGTTTTTAATATTAGATTTTAATATTAGATTTTAATATTTTTTATTAAAAATGTTTTAATATTAGATTTTAATATTAGATTTTAATATTTTTATTAAAATGTTTTATATTAGATTTTAATATTAGATTTTAATATTTTTTATTAAAATGTTTAATATTAGATTTTAATATTAGATTTTAATATTTTTATTAAAATGTTTTTAATATTAGATTTTAATATTAGATTTTAATATTTTTATATTTTTATATTAGTTTTAATATTAGATTTTAATATTAGATTTTATATTTTTATTAAAATGTTTTAATATTAGATTTTAATATTAGATTTTAATATTTTTAGTTTTAATATTAGATTTTAATATTGATTTTATATTTTTATTAAAATGTTTTTAATATTAGATTTTAATATTAGATTTTTAATATTTTTTTAAAATGTTTTTAATATTAGATTTTAATATTAGATTTTAATATTTTTTTATTAAAATGTTTTAATATTAGATTTTAATATTAGATTTTATATTTTTATTAAATGTTTTAATATTAGATTTTAATATTAGATTTTAATATTTTTATTAAAATGTTTTAATATTAGATTTAATATTTTTAATATTTTTTAAAATGTTTTAATATTAGATTTTAATATTAGATTTAATATTTTTATTAAAATGTTTTAATATAGATTTTAATATTAGATTTTAATATTTTTATTAAAATGTTTTAATATTAATTTTAGATTTTAATATTTTTATTAAATGTTTTAATATTAGATTTTAATATTAGATTTTAATATTTTTATTAAAATGTTTTAATATTAGATTTTATATTAGATTTTTAATATTTTAAAAATGTTTTAAATATTAGATTTTAATATTAGATTTTATTATAGATGATTTTAATATTTTTTATTAAATGTTTTAATATTAGATTTAATATTTTAATATTTTTATTATATTAGATTTTAATATTTTTATTAAAATGTTTTTAATATTAGATTTAAATATTTTTATTAAAATGTTTTAATATTAGATTTTAATATTTTTATTAAAATGTTTTAATATTAGATTTTTAATATTTTTTATTAAAATGTTTATAATATTTTAGATTTTAATTTTTATTAAAATGTTTTAATATTAGATTTTAATATTTTTTAATATTTTTATTAAATGTTTTAATATTAGATTTAATATTAGATTTTAATATTTTTATTAAAATGTTTTTAATATTAGATTTTTAATAGATTTTATATTTTAATTAAAATGTTTTAATATTAGATTTTAATATTAGATTTAATATTTTTATTAAAATGTTTTAATATTAGATTTTAATATTAGATTTTATATTTTTATTAAAATGTTTTAATATTAGATTTTAATATTAGTTTTATTTAGATTTTAATATTTTTTATTATTAAAATGTTTTAAATTAGATTTTAATATTAGATTTAATATTTTATATTTTTAATTTTAATGATTTTAATATTTTTATTAAAAATGTTTTAATATTAGATTTAATATTAGATTTTAATATTTTTATTAAAATGTTTTTAATATTAGATTTTAATATTAGATTTTAATATTTTTATTAAATGTTTTAATATTAGATTTTAATATTGATTTAAATATTTTTATTAAAATGTTTTTAATAAGATTTTAATATTTTTAAATGTTTAATATTTTTTAATATTAGTTTTAATATTTATTGTTTTATATTAGATTTTAGATTTAATATTTTTTAAATGGTTTTAATATTAGATTTTAATATTAGATTTTAATATTTTTATTAAATGTTTTAATATTAGATTTTAATATTAGATTTTATATTTTTATTAAAATGTTTTAATATTAGATTTTAATATTAGATTTTTAATATTTTATTAAATGTTTAATATTAGATTTTTAATTTTAAATTTTTATTAAAATGTTTTAATATTAGATTTTAATATTAGATTTTAATATTTTTTATTAAAATGTTTTAATATTAGATTTTAATATTAGATTTTAATATTTTTATTAAAATGTTTTTAATTTATGATTTTAATATTAGATTTTAATATTTTTATTTTAAATGTTTTAATATTAGATTTTAATATTAATTTTAATATTTTTTATTAAAATGTTTTAATATTAGATTTTAATATTAGATTTTAATATTTTTTATTAAAATGTTTTAATATTAGATTTTAAATATTGATTTTAATATTTTTTTAAAATGTTTTTAATATTAGATTTAATTTTTTTAATATTTTTATTAAAATGTTTTAATATTAGATTTTAATATTTTTATTAAAATGTTTTAATATAGATTTTAATATTTTTAGTTTTAATATTAGATTTTATATATAAATCAAAATTGAGTAGGGATTAGAAAATAGAAAAAGAAAGGGAAAAAAAAAAAGGTATAAGTATTAAAATGTCTAAATAAAAAAATATTATATTTCCAGGAGGTCAATGTTCTGAGGAAAGGAGGGGTTCCAAACTGGTGATGCAAATTCTAAGTCTGGCCGCACCATAGCTATATACAGCTTTAAAAAGATAACCAGAGACCAGCTGACAATGGTCTTAATGAATGATACTAACATACCCTCATCCTTTTTGACAATTTTAGAGACGTACTTTGTCCAACACAAATCACTGCTGACATTAATTCCCAGGTCACAAGAAGACTTCTTGATATTAGTGTTGTGGAGGGAGTATGGTTGGTTGGTTGGATTTTATGCCATGTCAACCCTTGTTGGGTTATTTTGTGCTGGAGACATTTTGTTTTATTCATTCTTGTTTTGTATTCTATCTTTTTAAACTCAATATTTTTTAAACATTCTTTTTAAACTTATTTTTTATTTATTTAACCAATAGATGGGACCCTAAAAGCTACTACCACTCTAGGTCAGAGTGGACCTGGGAGTAATAGCAATAAAGGGGTACTCCACAATCCACAGAGCTCCAGATTTTGAATTTCACTATTAGATGCAGTTTAACATCATACCCAGGACACTAAGATCCTCAGCCACCGCCTTTTAGCATCCATATGATAAAAAGGGGTTGGGGCTTGCTATAAGGGCAATAGGGTCGGGACAATCATATAGGTGGTAGGGCTTGACATGATCAGCCAATTGATCTGAGGAGGCCTCTCTGACCACCAGTTTAGCCTAAGTAAGGGCCAAAGTGGAGTGTTGCATGTCATGGACTGCTCAGCCACCAGGATTCTGTCCTTAAGCATCACAGGTTGCCACCTATGGTGCAGTTGGTGTATTCTACTGCCTCAGCTGACAGTGCGAGGAGGGTGTATGTGTATGCTGGGTTTTTCCTCTCAAAATGCATGGTCATACACTTGTCCACAGCCAGCTTCAGATGCCAGTCTGTGATCCATTGCTATATTGTGTCCAGGTCTGATTGCTGGAAAGATCCGCAGTGTTCAGGATCTGTCCTTCTTTATCACAAATTACAGTTTGATTTCATCTGCATATTTCAGTACTGTGGCATTCTTCAAGTTGACATCTTTGTCATTAATAGATACAACAGACAAAAGGGGCCCAAGTGTAATGTAATTATTATGGTCCAAGGAGAATTTGGGGATTGAAAGGAGAAAGAGAGGAAGAAGAAATAAGAACAAACAAAGGTTAAAATTTGGAAGAGTAAACACACAACGGGGTAACAGCAAAGACCGTAGAATGACCCCAGAAATAGATTTAAAAATAAAAATGGAAGTTCTGGGTTTTGACCGGAAACGGATGTAATTCCGGGACGAGAAACGGGAGAGGAGAAAAATCTGCCCTTTTTCGCCTTGGCTCTGGTGGGAGTCAGATGTGGCTCCTGGTTCCCCGGATTGGCTTGACATAGTAGTAGTGAACATTATTTACGACAGAGTAATTTGACCGTACTCTCTCTCTCTCTCTCTTTCTCTTTATCCTTCCTTCTGAAAAAGAACCCATGAGTGTCAAAGAAATAAACAGTCCCTTGTGACTATACAACCTGCGTGTGTTGTTTCTGAACTAATGACGACTACTACTACTAACAATGACTGCTGCTACAACTCAAACTTGACCCTATACAACATACATCATTCTGGTACACAAAAACAGATCCCTGGGGTACACCAGATGACATCTCATACTGTGAGGAATGCTGCTCCAGAACAATGACTACCTATGTCTGGTTGAGAATGAAGGACTTCAACCAGTTAAAAAGATCATCCTTTGCACCCATTGCAGAGTTTTGCTATATGAGGCCTCTGATGGAGGTACATGGTATAATGGTTACCATCATAGGAAATGGACATGAGATGAGTTCAATTCCTGGATGAGGCTGTTTGCATTTCACATAGTACTAATACCCTTGGGAAAGGTATGAATCCAATTCAATAGCAGGGCAGACTGGGCTCTTTAATCTTTAGCTAGGTAATCAGTCTAGGAAAAGGAAAAGTCTGAATTCATACCTGTTAAACTCCGCTTGAGAAATTGACCTTGTGTCGCTTCCTGCTTGTGCGGAGGGGTTGGTAAATATATATATATATATATATATATATGTATATTAAAAAATTTGAAAAAACAAGTGTTCCAAAAATAAGTTGAATTTATTTATCGACGCTTAAACATTTCGGTTTCTTTAAACCTTTATCAGGATGTATTATGGGTGAGGAAATTGATGGATTTTTTTATAGATGACAGGAGATATCTCCTGTCATCTATAAAACATCAACTTATTTTTGGAACACTTGTTTTTTCAAATTTCTTAATATTGTCGGATTTATTTCCACATTTACTCCCATATATATATATATATATATATATATATATATATACATACATACTTACTTACTTCCTTACTGCTTATAGAAGTCTGTCGCAGACAACGATGACTTCACTCAACATGGAGTGAAACACATGCATAAGATTTTAAGTGGAAAGAGTGTGCATAAAACTTAGTCTACTGTCTTGACAGTTCGACAGTTGATCTAGTGGCAGGGGAAAGACTGAGACAATTGGATTGCCGAGCTACTGTTGGGTACTGTCTCAGGTAGTATTGAGTTACTTCACAAGAGGCACACCTCCCTGGAAGCCCCAGCAGTGCACCCTAATGCCAGGTTATACTGGGGATTTATGTACGTAAGTACCCCAATCCTACTACTATCAGTGTGGATGGCCATTGGCTCCCCTGGAGCTTATCCGCCCTTTGACAGCTCTTGTTTTTAGTGATGCTGGGTGTCCATACACCCACCTCACAATAAAAGCTGAGGTGTACCTGATGGGGCTGCCAGTTTAGTCACAGGTAGGACTAGTTTACATGGTACTAGTAGCAGGTAAGAAAAAAGACCTATCTTGTCCTGACCTGACTCTAATAGCTGTTATATTTAATGTATAAAGTATTATGGGATGGAGATTTATTGCTTGAAGTATTATGGGATGGAGATTTATTTATCTAACTTATTGCTTGAATTATAATTTTTGCTATGGGTTTAAAAGATAATGTAATTGTACAGACTGTTTCCAGTGGTGTGGCTAGAGAGTGTGCCTCCTGGGGCAGCTCCTGAATTTGGCAGCCTGTACAGGTTTATACAACAGTGCAATCTGGGGATGCCAGTTTAGTCGCCAACAACCATCGGACCATCAGACAGGCAGTACTTGTTTACATGGTACTAGTAGCAGGTAAGAAAGAAGACCTGTCTTGTACTAACCTGAAACAAAACATACATACATACATAAATGAAGAAAGAAATGGATATGAAACCCAACAATGTAAATGTATAAAATGTTTGTGAAAAAAACAAGAGAATATGTCAAAAATTAACATTTTTAAAGCCAACGTTATAGTGTTTCAGTTTTATTTAAACCATCAACAGGTCTAATATTCATTAATCATATGAAAGAAAATTGTGAACAAGCAAAAACTTGTGAGCCTTTTTTTACGATGTTTAAAGGCCTTTGTCGATACTTGAAATGTAAAAAAATGCAAATCAAGATGCTACGTAACGATAGCGTTCCCATTCAAATTTTGTGACGAAATATTTCACACACTTAAAGTTCCATCAATACACCAATTACTTCTGGGATTGATATTCTGTCACAAAAACAAATGATGGTTTAAATAAAACCGAAACACTATAGCGTCAGCTTAAAAAATGTCATATTATCATATTTTTTCACAAACGTTTGTATATATATATATATATATATATATATATATAGTATAATAAAAAAATTGAAAAAACATAGGTTTAAATGAGTTAAGTGGTGAGATTATTGGCTGACGCTGCAGTGTTTTGATCTATTAATTAGATCATCTTCAGGGCTTTTGTTGGTATGTGGAAGGTGATAAATATATATATATATATATATATATATATATATATATATAGGGTTTAGGTAAATACATATATTTTAATGTTATATATACTTTTGCCAGGTTTTGTCCTTTTTGGACATCCATACTTCAGTTGTACCATTCTATATATCAATACATGTGTTCCTTAAAATTATGACCATTATCATCTTGCAACACCATCTGGTTAAAAATGAGACTGTCCAAATTGTCCAAGATGAAATGCAAAAATGTGAATCCTGATTATCTGGTGTTGCTTATCCGCCAAATTCTTATTTTTCATGAGCGTCATCACCTCAGTTAAATAATGGACCATTCCGTTTATTCATAAAGAAAGAGAAGAAAAAGGACATGCTATGTAGATGAAAAGTAGATGGCCGTTGGATCCCCTGGAGCTCATTCGCCCTTTGACAGCTCTTGTTTTTAGTGATGCTGGGTGTCCACACATGAAAGAAAGGGAAGAAAAAGGACATGCTACGCAGAAAAAATATAATAAGAAAAAAAGAAAGAAAGAGTTGGAGAAAGATAGAGAGAGGGGATGAGTGCACAGAAGCGATAATGCTAACCTGTTTCAATTGAACATAATGAAAAGTAAAGAAAGACAAAATAGAGTGTGAAAGAGTTAAATCAAGATTATTATAACTTTTACATATTGAACTATTTTCAATAGCTCTTAAGTAAACATATCAAATGGAATAATTAAATTATCATACTGTGATATATCCACAGTTCCTGCTATTCTATGATAATATAGATTATCATTTTGATATCTTTTTTATAATCATTGTCAATAAAGTGTGATTTGTATTACAGAAAATATACAGATTATCATTTTGGTATCTTTTATATAAATTATTTTTATATCTTTTTATGAATTATTTGATATCCTTTCGATATCTATCTTTTATACAAGTTATTTAATATCATTTTGATATCTTTTATATAGATTATTTGATATCATTTTCATTTCCTTTATATCACTTATTACTATACATTATTATTTTGATATCTTTTTTATAATCATTGTCAATTAAGTGTGATTTTTGTAATAAAAAATATTTTCTGAGATTTTTCTGAAATTAACATTTTTCTTTCTTTTTTTTTTCAGATTTTAATTTAGGTTTTATATTTTCTTTATAAACCTAAAAAAAAAGAAAAAACGACTTTTGCCAACTGAAAAAATAAATTTCCTAAAAAAAAAATAAATATGATAAATTTGAAGAACACTAGTGCCCTTTATACAGAGGGTGATGTTATAACCTTCCAAACTGGAACTCCTGGTCGAGACGTTCTGGTAAAATGCAGGGATATAATGAAAGAGGCTTCCGAAATACATTTGGTAAGTTGTAAATCTATACTTAAATCAAAAACAAACAATATTCCGTCTTCTCATTTGAGCAAAAGAATTGGGGAGTAGCTTAACCAAACAGTGATAAAAGAATATAAAACAATAAAAGAAAAATAATACAAAGAAAACTCAAGACAGTAAGTTGGTTGGTTGGTTGGTTGGTTGGTTGGTTGGTTTTTACAGCATGTCAACCCTTGTTGGGTTATTTTAGGCTGAAGATGTTTTTGTTTTATTTATTCTTGATGGGTACACACTTTTTTTAAAAACTCAATGTTATTTTTTTTAAACACATTTTTTTAAAACTCATCTTTTCTATTTAATCCATAGATGGGACCCTTACAGGTACTACCACTCCGGATCAGAGTGGATCTGGGATTAATGGTGATGAAGAGGTACTCCCCAGAGCTCCAAAATTGGAACTTTCAGTATAGGGAGTTACTTTTCAATCACCCTGTATATCCCACATGAGGATATATCAAATCATACTACCTTTCCCTTTTTGTTGCTAGGCAGGTTTCGAACTGAGCCTTAGAAACCTGTGAGCTTGACGGACAGGGATGGGTCTAAACAGAGAGAAGGTTTGTGTGGGGGAGTAGAGGAACATTAGATAAAGACAGAACAAACTATATCTACTTTACAATGGGTATTCTGTCTTCTCACTTGTGCGAAGGAATCGGGCAGAAGTTTAACCAAGTGGTCGTGAAAGAACATCAAACAATGAATTAAAAATAATAAAAGACAAACAGGAAATTTAAGGTGAACAATAGTGTAAACCAGGGTTTATCAACGGGAGCCATTGGCCCCCTTAGGGGGAGCCATGATATTTTTTTGAGAAGTGCAAGGCCAGATTTGAAAAATGGGTGGGGGTAGAAAGGACCAAGTGTGATTCAGAGAAAATCTAGGAACCCCAAAAGATATATATGGAGTATTTTGTTATTAATATTTGATATTTAAAATAAAATATTTAACTTATTATTTAGTTAAAATGTTGGAGCATATTACCATTAGGCACCCCTTTTTGATCTCGAGAAAGAAAGGACATGTTTTTCATTTACACTGTCAATACCTGGTTGTTTGTTAGGGGTTAGGGGTTAGTTTTATAATTTTTTAAAAATCTAAAAATCGTCTGTTAAAACAACCGGATATTGACGGTGTAAATGAAAAACATGTCCTTTCTTAATCGAGATCAAAAATTGGTGCCCACAGGTCATATAATCCAAAATGTTTAATAAATCCAAGTCATTTTGTTAACATAAATATTTATAAAAGTTATGTGGTAGTTGGCATCCTTCCGTCTACTAAAGACGATGGAGTAGTGTCCATTTTAAAAAAAATTTTTTATTTGCAACTGCGTGACTGGCTGAACAGACCAATTTTCGAATGGCAATCTCTGGTGCAGTGACTGCAAACAAACAGTGATGCTTGCTGGAGTTGCTGTTGTCTCTCCTTCCTTTTGCCTCTCTTTTCTGCAGCGGCTTCTTTCCTCTCTTTTTCCCTCCTTCTCGTTCCTTGTTTGATGAGAAAGCGCCAGGTTGCACAGTCTTCTGCACAAGCCTCCAATGTGTTGATGTGGCATGTCTTCATGTCCCTCTTGCAGACATCTTTAAAGCGCAGGCATGGTCTCCCTACTGGTCAGGTGCCCTCTACTAACTCACCATACAGTAGGTCTTTGGGGATGCAGCCTTTGTCCATCCTCCTGACGTGACCAAGCCAACACAGGCATCTCTCGCAGATGATGGCAGGCATGCTGTTCATGTTTGCTCGTTCCAGCAATTGGATATTGGATTTTGGAGCGAGATAAACAGGATTTACATTTTTGCATTTCATCTTGGTTGAGTTGGACTGTCGATTGGAGCCTTGAGTCAGACTTGACAGTGACACCCCCCCCCCACTGATTAGATCGTGATCTAGTAATATTAGAGGATATGTGTGTGGAAAAGAGGGGGGTTGCCTTTGATGAAGGCAGAACAATGGATATTCTATCAATACCCATATTAGGGATCTAAAACACATGTGATTTTATCTATAACTTGTGGTGAAACCATTTTTATAAGTAATATTTTCTATTTTACTATCATTCACATTGAAGATTTTGTACTCAGCCATTTACTTTCTTTTTGATAAATAAAGGGTCTTTTAGTTATATTACAGTTTAGCACTATAACTTGTGAGAGTCGCGTGGTGTAATGGTTATCACTATAGGAAATGAGCTAGGTGACATGAGTGCATTTTTAAAAAAAGAAAAGAAGAAAAAAAAGAAAAAGAATTCTGCTATTAATAATTAACAAAATATAATTTTGATAACATTTCCATACTGTCCTAGTTATGACGTTAAACTGCATCGAATGGTGAAGTTTCAATTCTGGAACTCTCAGAATGTAGAGTACCCCTTTATCACCATTACTCCCAGGTCTACTCTGCTGGAGTGGTAGTACCTGTTAACATCCCATCTATGAGTTAAATAGATAAAAAAAATGAGTATATATATATATATATATATATATATATATATATATATATAATCCAAAAGTCCAGAGAAGAAATCTTCCTTACGACATAAGAGGTTTTTTAAACAACCTGTCGCAGTTTGAGAGCTCAATGTGTGCTCTTATTGTTAGAGTCACAGAGCAAATTTATAAGTAAAGAAATAACAAAAGACTTAAAGATTTTGCTTTATAGCCTATTTTGGGGAGCTTAGACAAAGTGTCTAATTCTCCCAGCTCATCAGATGCGAATGTGTTAATACCTCCAACCTATGGAGAAAAATAACCAAATATAAATATGTCAAATTTATCCTGAACACCCTGTATATATATATATATATATATATATATATATATATTATATATACAGGGTGTTCGGGATAAATTTGACATATTTATATTTGGTTATTTTTCTCTGTAGGTTGGAGGTATTAACACACACTATGCATCATTTGACCCTTCTTCATTCATGTACGTGATAACATATAGAATGGATGACTGGAACCCACCTGAATCATGGAAGAGAATAACTTGTATCATGATGATCTGCATAGGCCATAAAAATAAGGAGATTATGGTTGCTGCCCAATGCTCTCTGAACACTGTAAAAACAATCAGGCATGAATTGGAGAACTGCAATGGAGACTTTGAGGCTGTGGGTAGAAGAAAGCAAGATAACAGACAATCTGATTGTGTTCATATAGCAGAATTTCTGAAAAATATGCAGAAAAAAGTATTGGAAGACTCTCAGATGCCTACATGAAGTTGCTAAACACTGTAGTCAAGCTCTGGATAACAAGGGTAGCCAATGGTAGGCCATATGTATGGCAGCAGGATTCGGCCCTGTGCCACACCTCTGGGAAAAGTCAAAAATGGTTGTCAATGAATTTTTACAACTACACCAGTCCCAATGTTTGGCCTCCAAACTCCCCAGATCTTAACCCCATGGATTATGTATGTGGTGCTCTCGAGAAAGGCACCAATTGCTGTGCCAGTACTACAAAAGCCCAGTTAATCGACAGAATTAAGGTAGTTTTTGAGACCCATTCCAGGGAAACATCAGCTTGCTCCAGGTTCCGGAGCAGGATTGAGGGCTGTGATCGACGCTAATGGCGGTTATTTTGAGTGAAACTTATTGACATTAGTGTAATTTCTGTTCCTGTTGAATTATTTTACAATCCATTAAATTTTGTCGTTACCAAGCACTTTTTATTTTTCCTTATGAATCTGTCAAATTTCTCCCAAACACCCTGTATATGTGTGTATGCATATGTATATGTATGTATGTATATGTATGTATGTATGTACCTACCTGCATATATATGTAAATGTATATATATATATGCATTGACCCAATCTCTCCACCATGAGCAGGATGTAACACAAGATAAATTTTTTAAAGAGGAGTATAAGAGGTTTAAATTCAGAGTTTTCTTCTCTTAGACTGGTTGCCATACCAAGATTAAAGAGCCCAGTCAGCCCTATTATTTACCCATAACTAGAGAGAGAATAGTTGGATTCACACCTTTCCCAAGGGTTTGAGCACTATTTGAAATTCAAACAGCCTTGTCCAGGATTTGAATTCGGTTCATAGTGTCCATTCATTTCCAACAAAAATGACCATTAAAAATATGAATATATATAAGTATGTGTGTACATATATATATATTATATATATATATATATATATATATATATATAATAATAATAAGTCATCGCGAGCAACGTGTTTCGGCATATCATGCCTCTTCAGTTCGGTTAGACACAACTATCCTTGGGGGTCGAACTCAGACTGACCGCATGGTAGTCCGATATCTTATCCCCTCGCCCACTGACAGCTGATGCGGGGGACTGGTGTTTTAAACTATTAAGTACATAGGAATGTATGTATCTTTCGGTCACTGAGAGATCAAATTTCCAGAGAAATGATCATTGCTTATTTGCTTAGTAGTGAGAGTTAATTTAAATTACCAATTAGAGAGCTCATTACCAAATTTATGGGAGCATATATTAATAAGTCATCCACAGACACGTGTTTCAGCATATCATGCCTCTTCAGTGTGGCTAGACACAACTATCCTTGGGTAGGGTCGAACTCAGACTGACCGCATGGTAGTCTCATATCTTATCCCCTCGCCCACTGACAGCTGATATATATATATACTGTGTGTGTGTATGTGTTGGCTGACCATCAAAGACTTGCATTCATCAGCTCTGTATGGACACTGGATGCTGTCTAGAGGATTGGTTCTCAACCCTTTTTTTTACTTATGAATTCCTTTGATTCCTATTTTCCTATGGTGGACTCCCTATCATCACCATCATTATCATTATATGTTAAAAATTTAATGTAACTTATTATGATCAAATATTTTTTTGTTTGCCTGAAGTCCCCAAGATGTTGATAGGAATGGATGGCAAGAGAGAATAAAGGGAATCTATGCTATCGGCATCACTTGATGACGATAAAGGAAATTGTATAGTTTTTTTTTTAACCTTATTATGAAAACTTTTCTCGTATTTGATGTCAATTTGAAAATAATTACTGTTGTGAAAAAAAAGTTGTTGCAAGAGGAAAATATTTGAAAAGAAATGATATCCCATCAAAGCAATGGGGAAGTTTCGATTCTGAAGGAACTCTGTGGAGTGTGGAGTACCCCTTCATCACCATTACTCCCAGGTCCACTCTGACCCTGAGTGGTAGGGTACCATCTATGAGTTAAATAGAAAAAATGACTTTTAAAAAATTGGGTTTAAAAAAAATTGAATTTAAATTTAAAAATGAATAAAACAAAACATATTCAGTACAAATTAACCCAACAAGGTTATGGTGATTTAGGCCGCAAAATATGGTGGTTAATGTGATAACATAAGTTAATATTAGGAAATACATGGAACAACTTGGAGTTTCAAAGAATGTTATATTATTGTCTTATAAAAGAAATATAGTGTGTCAATGATTTTATGTGCCATAAAATCCAACCAACCTAGCTTAACCATTAAAGCAATAATACCAGAAGATCCTTTTCATACTTTTGCTTATTTACCATATTCTTTTTTTTTATGCATTTGATTCTTGCTTGTAGACAACAGAGAAACCTGAAGATTTATTCCAATATGGGCCAGGACCAGGTGATCCAGACTTTCGGGCAGAAATGGCCACTTTCTTAACACGACTTTATCAAGACAAAGTTCTCAGGTAAATAAAACCACTTATATTAACTATATTATATAATATTTTATATGTGTGTGTGTGTGTGTGTGTGTGTGTGTGTGTATATATATATATATATATATTATCCAAAAGTCCAGAGAAGAAATCTTCCTTACGACACAAGAGTTTTATTTAAAAAAACCTGTCGCAGTTTGAGAGCTCAATGTGTGCTCTTAATGTTAGAGTCACAGAGCAAATATATAAGTAAAGAAATAACAAAAGACTTAGAGATTTAGCTTTATAGTCTATTTCAGGGAGTTTAGACAAATTGTCTAACTCTCCCGACTCATCAGATGCGAATGATGAATTCTTTATTACTTTAAAGGCATTTGAAAACAAATTTTTTTATTTTTTTTTATTTTATTTTATTTATTTATTTTTTTTTAAATAAGAATTTTTTAAAAAATCTGTTTTCAAATGCCTTTAAAGTAATAAAGAATTCATCATTCACATATTGATGAGTCAGGAGAGTTAGACACTTTGTCTAAGCTCCCTGAAATAGACTATAATGCTAAATCTCTAAGTCTTTTGTTATTTCTTTACTTATATATTTGCTCTGTGACTCTAACATTAAGAGCACACAAACTGCGACAGTTTTTTTTAAATAAAACTCTTGTGTTGTAAGGAAGATTTCTTCTCTGGACTTTTGGATTATATATATATATATATATATATATATATATATATATATATATATTGGTAATATAGTTTGCTATATTTATAAGTAAAGAGTGCTCAATATCATTGATAGAGTATGTATATCTAAGGGTAGTGTGGCTATGAAGTAAACAGCACTTGGTAACTGATATTTTCTTGCCTATGTCATTTTTAAACTTAGGCAAGGAAATCACATTAGTGAGGAACTGTCAGTTACCAAGCAAAGCAAATCTCAATGATAAGTTAAAACGACAATTCTTCCAAGCTGTTGTATCAGTACTACTGTACGGCTGCACTACTTGAACCCTAACAAAGCACCTAGAGAATAAGCTAGATGGGTGTTGCACAAGAATGCTGCGTGCAGTCTTAAACAAATCGTGGAAACAACACCCTACAAGAAAACAGTTATAAGGCCACTTGCCTCCTATCACACAAACCATCTGAGTAAAATGTGCAAGACATGCTGGAGAACCAAGGATGAACTCATAAATTACATTCTCTTGTGAAAACTTGCACATAGGCACACCAGTGTGGGCTGCCCAGTAAAGACCTACATCAATCAGTTCTGCATGGATTCTGGTTGGTGCACAGAGGACCTCCCAGGGGGCGATGACAGATGGGGATGGTTGGCGAGAGATTGTCATTGATATCCATGCTGATAACATGACATAATGAAGATAATGATGATGATGATGATGATGATGGTGAATATGATGATGTCTTCACTACCCTAAATTTTATATATGTATATATATATATATATATATATATATATATATATATGAGAAGTAAATACACAAGCGATGTGTTTTTGATATGGCTTTTTTAGCCGACAATTTTTGGGAGAATATGTGCTTAATTGAAGTCGTACCTAATTTTGAAAGTTAATTAATTAATAATTAATTAATTAGGCGGGCATATATGTTTAGCCTTACATTTGAATAGGTATGCCCGCCTAATTAATTAATTATTAATTAATTAACTTTCAAAATTAGGTACAACTTCAATTAAGCACATATTCTCCCAAAATATATATATATATATATATATATATATAGTGAATGCCACTTCTTTACAGAAGAAAACCATCTCCTTGATTCACTAAGAGTATCTATGTTAGTTTTTATGAAATATTCATGAAAATAATGAATTTAAAAAAATAAGAGAGAGAACTGAACCTTATTTAATGTATCTATTTCCCAATGTAAAAAATAAATTGAGTACCCATCAAGAATGAATAAAATAAAATGCTTTTGGCATAAAATTACCCAACAGGGGATGACATGCCATAAAATCCAAAATAAGAAAAAGAAATATTTATTTATATAAAATTCAATTCCCAATTTCCTGCTTGATTTTAATATTTTTTCAATTTCTTTTTTCAGTACAAATTTGATGGTCACAACTGGCGCTACAAACGGCCTTCATTTAATTTCTACACTCATGTTTGATAATAATTCCCCTGTGTTTGTAGAAGATCCAACTCACAGTCGAACTTTGGAGATTTTAGAGAAAGATTTTGGACGAACTATCATTTCAGGTGAATATGCAAAATTGGTATGAATTGGTAGAAATTAATAAATCCATGAATGGTTTGCAGATTGATTTTGAAGGCTAATCACAATGCGAAGGAAGAAAAGGTAACGAGTATGTTGTTCATTAACCTGTATTTTTTTTTAATGTTAGAATATTGATACATTCAGGCATTAAAAACAAATACAGAAACACACAAATTAATACCTCGACACTAATATGGATTAATATGGACAACCGTGAATATCCCTTTATTTGCTCTGAGTTTTTTTGAAGATGGGATATTAATCCCGAAATATTAATTTGGTTTGGTTTAGTTTAGTTTTACGGCATATCAACCTCAGTGGGTCATTTAGTGCCGATACAGTTTTGAAATAAATCAATTCTTAATTGATAATACAATTTTTTATAAATACATTTTTCTATTTAACCCATAGATGGGACCCTAACAGGTACTACCACTCCGGGTCAGAGTGGACCAGGGAGCAATGGTGATGAAGGGGTGCTCCACTTTCCCCAAACCTCCAGAACTGGAACCTCACCATCAGATAGAGTTTAATGTCATTCCCAGGACATGTAGACCCTCAGTCACTGCCTTTGCATTCATATGATAAAAAGAGGCTGGGGCAATAGGGTTGGGAAAATCATATAGGTGCTAGGGCTTGACGTGATCAGCTGATTGATCGGAGGGGGCCTCTCCGACCACCCGTCTAGCCCAAGATAGGGCCAAAGTGGAGTATTGCAAGTCATGAACTGCTCATCCACCTAGGTTCTATCCTTAAGCATCACGGGTCACCACCCACAGCCAGCAAGTGGCCTCATTGGGGGAGTCTTACCCTTCTGCAGAGGTGCAGTTGATGCATTCTAACACCACAGCCGACAGGGCGGCCGAAATATTAAGGAAACATAACAAAATACAGGTAATGAACCACATACTCGTTAACTTTTCTTCCTTTGCATTTTGATAAGCCTTCAAAATCAATCTACAAATTCAAAATATACACACAATGCGTCAAAGCAAACTATAAAACTCTTAAATTAATGAATGTTTTGACAGTTCTGAATGGCATACTTCATTTTCAAGAACAACTATTCACAGCGGTACCATATATTCTCATGATTTGCTGAGTGTGGATGATTAGGTTGGGAAATTATCCAGATGGATACACAAGGTTCTTATAGATAATCAAAAATATATAATATATATATATATATATATATATATATATATATATACATCTTATAGAAATTTGATGTGGCAAATTTGGACTTCAAATCTTCAGAATATTGAAGATCAAGTTCCATTTGTAGTTGTAATAGTACTTCTTCACAGTCAACATCAAAAGAATGAAAAAAGAAAATTTTGAAAGCTGGGTGAAGTATAAAGAAATATAGGTTATTTCCTATAACTCCAACATAAACAAAGGGGAACCACTCTTGACTGATATATTATTTGTTTATTGATCTACTAGGAAAAAAGAAGACGGGTTAGGGTTAGGGTTTAGAGTTAGTTTAATGGGAAAATAAATAAATAATTTATCAGTCAAGAATGGTTCTCCTTTGTTTATGTTGAGTTATAGGAAATAACTGAAATATATATCTAAAGAAGGTGAGTTATCTCCTTTGGTCGATATATCCCTTTTCAAACCAACTAATCAATGGCCCGCAATTTTTGGCACCAGAAACCAAAGGATATGTATCTCTCTCTTTTTCAATCAATCCTCAAAGAAGGCAAACATTTAAAATTGTCACTCTTACAACAGCTTTATGAACAGCTATGTGTAAGTATATTAAACCATTTACCAAGGAGGTCAGTTAAGTGGACTAATATTCTTATATTTCATATAATACAATATAGCCACAAACAAAACAATTTGTTTGTAACTGAAATCATTGACACACTATATTTCTTTTATAAGACTATAATATAAAATTCTTTGAAACTCCAAGTTGTTCCATGTATTTCCTAATATTAACTTATGTTATCACATTAACCACCATATTTTGCGGCCTAAATCACCATAACCTGTATACAGGGGGTCCTAAATCCTCTCCTCCTGATATAGAGACCACCTATATCTACATACTTAAAGCAGCTCAATTCTTATATACAGACTTCTGTGTCTATGGGACTAAGTTATGTTCGTTTGTACTGGTATCTTGTCCCCAATAAAACTGGTTCTTAAATCTTGTGGGCTGGTCAGCTGAAATGGAATTTAAGGACGTTTAGAATTGTTACTTCTGCTACGAACAGAGAAAATGAGAAGAGCCGTGCGTAAGTACGCTGAACCATTTACCAAGGAATTCAGTTAAATGTACTAATATTATTATATTTCATATAATATAGCCGCAAACAGAACAATTTGTTTGTAACTGAAATCATTAACACACTATATTTCTTTTATAAGACTATAATAAAACATTGTTTGAAATTCCAGATTGTTCCATTTGCTTTATGTTATTAACTTGTGTTATCTCCTTAACCACCATGTTTTGCGGCCTAAATCTAAATAGAAGTGCAGGTTGTATTTAGGCCATTAGACCTCTAATCCAGGATATTATCTTTAGTGATGTTTTTTTTTTCAATTTATACTCTCAGTTAAACAAAAAGAATGGAACTAGTCATGGTTAGAATGATTTTTTAAGATAAAAGGGGTGCCTAAAGGTCATATGGTCCCATTTTTCATAATCAGAGTTGCTTGGATCATCACTGGACACAAAAGGCTCATCAATCAAGTGTATGTTCCACTTGAACTAATGACAGCAAATTTCACTGATGTTACAAATTAAAGAAAAATAAAAGACTGGTGATGTAAATTCTAATGCTTTGCAATGTTTTACAACCTTGCTTTATTTAGAACTAGAAGTGGCTACCCAGCATCAACTGGGTTGAGGGGAGGGGTAAAACAAACCTCTGGTGTATTGATTTATTTACTTTTGAGTTTAATAAATGCTGGACATTTTTAAATAGAATTTCAATGCTATTTCTATGCATATTCTAATTTTTAAATATCTTTGAATGGTTATTTCTTATAACTCCAACCTTAAAAAAGGGGAACCACTCTGAAGGAATTTTATTTGCTAATTAATTATTTTCCCATTAAACTAACCCTAAACCCTAACCCTAACCCCTACCCTAAACCCTAAACCTAACCCCGTCTTCTTTTTCCTAGTAGATCAATAAATAAATACATAATTTATAAAATTCATTCATTGGTTCCCCTTTTTTTAGGTTGGAATTATAGAAAATAACACTTTGAATATAAATCAAATCTTTGAATATAAATCAAATCTTCATGATTTTTGCACAAAACCCAGGAACTATTGATATTTAATGTATATTATTATAGTGTGTACCTACTCAATTTTCACCATAAGGATCTTCAGGGTTAAATCCTCTGAATTAATCAAGATATTGAATTAATTACAGCTAACTGCGATGTATATATATATTTACTTTGTGGTTAATTGTTTTATTTTTGTAAAAACCAGACAAAACAAAACATTTCAAAAATGTGCAACCAAGCAAATACCCTCCATCAGGTATCTACCATACTCTGAGCACCTTGCTGCCCTGGGCATGGATACTTTGAAGCCCAGACATCTGCTTAGATCATCGCTTATCATGACTTAGTAAATACACACAAGGTTATTAACCATCTTGCCAACAGCAATACTGAGTACTTTTTTTTATTTCAATCTGTTTAACACACATAGACAATGCCTACAAAGTCAGAAAATAGCACAGCTCCCATGACTTTTGGAAACATTTTTCAGACCATATGATCTTTAGGCACCCTTTTTGCTTTGCTGATTCATAAGTACATTTTTTTCATTTACACCATCAACATTCGGTTTGTTAACAGACGATTTTTAGAGTTTTTTTTTAAATTATAAAACTAACCCCTAACCCTAACCCTAACTCTAACCCCTAACCCTAACCCCTAACAAACAACCGGATGTTGACAGTGTAAATGAAAAAAATGTACTTATGAATCAGCAAAGCAAAAGGGGTGCCTAAAGGTCATATGGTCCCATTTTTCATACTCAGAGTTGCTTGGATCATCACTGGACACAAAAGGCTCATCAATCAAGTATACGTTCCACTTGACCTAATGACAGCAAATTTCACTGATGTTACAAAATGCACTGAAAATCAGGAACAAAATCCAAGAAATAAACCAACTGTCACTGAGAGAATAGAGCTATCTATATATTAACACTCATTTTTCAAAATGATGTACAACCATTATCATCTTGCAACACCCTCTGGTTAAAAATGAGACCGTCCAAATCGTCTCCAAGATGAAATGCAAAAGTGTAAATCCTGATTATCTGCTGTCACCACCTTAGCTAAATAATGGACCATTCCGTTTTTATTATAAAGAAAGAAAGGGAAGAAAAAGGACATGCTACACAGAAAAGATATTATAAGAAAGAAGGAAAGAAAGAAAGGTAGAAAGAAAGAGAGTAAGGCAAAGATAGAGAGGGGTTGAGCTTGGAAGCGATAATATTAACTTGTTTCAATCGATTATAATGAAGTGATGAAAAGAAAGAAAGAAAGAAAAAAAAGAGTGAGAGAGAGTGAAATCAAGATTATTATACCTTTTACATATTGAACTATTTGGAAATAGGTCTTAAGTAAACATATCAAATGTTGTAATAATTAAATTATCATACTGTTGTATATCCATAGGTCCTGCTAAATATTATTTATTTTCATAAGATTATTAACATGCTCCACAATTATATTCATTTCATGCATATATATTATATATAAATTTGTTTCCTTTATTGTGATTTCCAGTTCCCCGAGATGATGAAGGAATTGATGTGGATATCCTTGATACTCTCCTCACCCAATTCCGTTCTTTAACTGATGAAACAAAACTAAAATCCAAATTCTGGGCGATGGTCTACCTTATTCCAACTCTTCACAATCCAACAGGAACAAGCACATCGCCAGGTAAGTCGGCTACTTCCATTCAATGTTGCTAGGTTAGTTTCCAGAATAGACAATTGTTGAAATCTCCAGAAGAAATAGCTATGAACCTAGAAATAAAGTCTGAACCTTAAGAAAAAAAGCCCCTTCCTGGCACCAAAAAGAACCTGTCCATTCCAGCGCAGACCTTTACTGGGAACACACGCTATTGACTGGCTCAGGAGAATATTTTCTCTCCAAAAAATAACTATGAACCTAGAAATAAAGTCTGAACTTCAAAAGTATCTTTTGTCTTTGTCCTTTCTTTTCTCTTCCTTAATTGTTTTGAATAGTTCTTGCATATAAAAGGTGATTGTAAAGTAAATCCCTATTCTAAAAATCTTATAATTTATTTCTGAATCATCATTTTTACAAAAAATGAATATGAGAAGAACACGTGTAGCATGGATTTTTATTTAAAATTCTATATGGGCACGAGCATTCACCTCCAGCCTCTCAAGCTGCTTGGGAATCACATCAACTGATCTTCCCAGAAACTCTTGTGGAATGGCAGAAATAAATTCTCATATTCATCCTTCAAGTTCTTCCAAAGTCATTGGTTTCATAAAGTAGACTTGCTCCTTCAACCAACCTCAAAGAAAAAAGTCACAGGGTGTTAAATCAGGGCTTCTGGCTGGCCACTCATGCGGAACATGTCTACCCATCCATCTCCCAGCCATTCTTGAACTACAATAGTAGAGGAGTACCATCATGCATAAAATCAAGTCTTCAATATTCTCCCAAGTATTGATAACTGTCCAGATTTCATCTTGCAGCATGGTAAGATACCTTTCAGCATAGGGAGTTACTTTTCAATCACCCTGTATATCCCACATGAGGATGTATTAAATCATACTACCTTTACCTGCCACAATAATTATAATAAAATAAGTTTTAAACTATCAAAATAAAAGCTATAATCCTAATAATTTAATCACAATAATCATCATTAGTTTATTGTATGAATAAAACTTTTCACTTTGTTTTAATTTTGTTTTTCAGAACGTTGTCGGCAGCTGGTGAAAATAGCACGGAAACACAAAGTGCTTCTGTTTTGTGATGACGTCTACAATTTGCTGTGCTTTGAGGATCCGGCTTGGAGATTAATCTCCTATGATGAAAAGTAAGTCCTATGAGAAAATGATTGATTGATTTTAATAGCATGTCAACCCATATTGGGTTATTTTATGCCTAGAGGTTTTATGAAAATATTTTATGACATCCAAGTATATGTTGAGAATGAAACAGAATTTAGAAACACCAGTAATGTATTAAAATTCAAAACATTTATTTTACAGGAGAGAAATAGGAAGAGAATGATTTGCTAAAACAGTTCTTGTCAACTCATTAATTATCTTAAGAAATGTGAGGGTTTATAATTTCCAAAGTCATTTATCTTGGAGAGCATGTCAGCAAGGAGCAAACTCGCTAGTTATCTCCTTCTGCTTTCTATGTTTGTCCAACTCTTCCATCAGGGATCAGAGTTAAACTGTCCACTCGTCTATTTTTGGGTCAGTAAAATGGTAATTCCTGTATATAGAGTGAGTGAGGGAGAGGCTCTCTGTGATTGGATATACCAATCATGTGATGAGCCCAGAAGTTTAGGTGCAAAATCCAAAATCCAGACAAGAGAGATTCCACCAGCAGTACCAGGAGGCCACAACATTAAAACCTCTCTGAGAGAGACAACCCTAAGATACCAAATATCTTCTCCAATGCGCCAGTAAGTCCCTTAAACTCAACTTTATATACAGGAAGGACTTTATATTGTTATTCATTGTTTCATGTGCTGGTTAATAAATTGTTAGAATTAAATGAAGTATTAATTCATTTATTTGTTGCTGTTAGCTTTAGAATTAAATGCTAAACTAACACAATACTATCTTGGTGTGTGTGTGTCAGCAATGGGGCTAATTGGTTAAGATACATAGCTGTGGAAACTTCTACAGGAAAGCCAGAGGGAACTAAGGGGAGATAACTTATCTTTTAACTTATCTGTTTTTTATAGTTTGAGAATCACATTTACTTAAGTTGATATTTACATTTTTTGTGTAATTGTTTTGTAAGAGATTTTTGTTTTGTTTCTGAGTAGATCGAAACTATTCTCTGCTAAGAATGGTCACTGTTTTAATTTCAAATGGACATTCTATTCACAGGATAAACAGTATTATTTGAAGCTGAAAATCATGTTTCATTTGGATGTGAATTTTTATTTACAGAACAGTTGAAGATTATGATGGGAATGTGTTGTCAAATGGTTCATTCTCGAAAATATTCAGCCCAGGATTACGTCTTGGTTGGATTGAAGCATCTGATTATGTCTTGAATTTCATCCTTACAAGGTAAGGCAGCCATTTTGTTCAAACTTATGCTAAAAAAAATTGTTGTGCTTATGATTAATTAGAGATGAAGGGTTCTAATTATAAGTGAGTATTAGCAACATTAATTTTAAAGTAGTTTTAGTGACATGTGGTAAAAGAAAAATAGAAAGAAGTATATATTTATCAACAAATAACAGAATAAATGGAGGTGCGTGTTGTAGTTGTTACCATCATAGGAAAAATGTTACATAATTCATGGATAGCCTATGATAAAGATAATAATGGCTGTCAACTCGTGTTCGAGTAAGACCATTTCCTGTTTTTTTATTCTTTTTTTCTTTTTTTTTTTAACATCATACTTAGGTGCCAGTAGCATTTGACACTGTATCCTTGTATTTTCTCAGATAACTCACCAGGCCAGCCCTGGAGAGACATACTCTTCTACATAAACTACATGCTGGAACTTCTCCACTTTGAATGTTGCTGGGCTGAAAATTACCCTTTCTAATAGCCCACTTCAATTTTTGGTGTTTAATTTCGGTTGGACTCAAATTCTTCTACAGACAGGTAGATGGTGGGTCTCTCCAGCCAGGTCTATTACAAGCTAGCTTCTCCCAGTCATCCACAGCAATAGCAGTGTTCTTCAGAGTGTACTTGAGGCAGTCTTTAAACCTCAATTTGGGTTAGCCTATGAATTATGTAGGTACTGTAGCTAATATAAATTTTGAAATTGAGTTTGTTAGAAAATTCAAATCGAAAGAGAGTTAAGTGGAAAATTACCGTTGACATGATTGACATGTGGTGACTTCCACTTGACCTCCTGAAAAGCATCCCAGTGGAGGCATGTGACAGTTTTTAGTTAGTTGCGACCAGTTGCTCATCAAGTGAAGACGTTCTTTCAAGATATCGCTTCTCAATCTGCGCGGTTCGGACTGGGGTTGTTCTAATAAAAGCTATGTATAAAAACAACAAGTCTTTGTTATTAATTAACAAACAAGAATGCGCAGACATCCAGCCCGAACAAGAAAGAAGAAATCAACCTGCAGAATCAGCCCAAAGGAAGATGCCTGGAACAAGTAAGCAGTACAGAAGTAAGAACAAATCCATCATCCCCTCAACTTTGTCTCTCTCTTGCAAATTATATACCCAATGTAACAGGTATATAATAAATAGATACAGCAAGACGATTTCAAATCCTGGGTGAGGCTGTTTGCATTTCACATAGCACTAATGCCTTTGGGAAAGATATGCATCCAACTATTCTCCTGCCAGCTATGGGTACATTGTAGGGCAGACTGGGTTCTTTAACCTTGGTTAGGCAACCAGTCTAGAAGAAGGAAAACTCTGAATTTATACCGGTTAAACCCTGCTTAAGAAATTAATCTTGTGTCATGCAGAGGGGTTGGTAAATATGTATATCAATAAATAATGATTTATGTCAGAAAATACAAGGAGAAAATAAAATTGAAAGATGGTAAAGTTCTTGCATATGTACATGTTTATGAGCAAATACTTGTGTGAATTAAAATGTCCTTGTATACGTATTTGTTTATAGTAGTAATTTATGTGGGAGAGAAGATCAGAGTTCCTACGGTTGAAAATTGTCTCCAAGTTGTCTGCCCACAAAGTGAGTTTTGGTCAGCACAGAAAAGGAATGTTTGGTATGTAGCTGAGCTAGTGTATTAACTGTTTAGCCCTTTTGTGACTCTCGCAGAGTAGCTGGGAGTTTTTGATAAACAGATTTTGGCTTTATTTATACATGTAATGTGGGTAAAAGTGGATTCGATTCAAAGTCTTTTAGTTTTAGCCATTTCTCCTAGACTGGTTGCCATACCAAGGTTAAAGAGCCCAGTTTTGCCCTACTATTTACCCATAACTGGGGGGGGGGGGGATAGTTGGATTCATACCTTTCCCAAAAGTATTAGAGCTACATGAAGTGCAAACAGCCTCGTCCAGTATTTGAATTTGGTTCACCAAGTCCCTTTCCTATAATGATAACCATTACACAATGAGCATCTCCACATTCTACTTATAAAGACAAAAATTCTCTATGAAATATTTAATTAAATATTTCAACATTTAACTGTATCGTATTATCTTTAAAGTATTTTTAAATGGAAAGCCTCTGAAATTAGTAGACCCGTTCATATACCTTGGTAGCAATATCTCATCTAGTGAATTGTAATGTCAACATATGCATTTTATTGAAACTTTAGATTGTTTGGTCGTTTGGTAGCAATATCTCATCTATAGAAAGTGATGGCAACGTATGAATTTTAATAATACATATACCAAAAAAGTAACTTTTTGTGTTTTTTTTTTACTCATTTTAGATTGTTTGATTGTTTGGTAGCAATATCTCATCTACTGAAAGTGATAGCAACATATGCATTTTAATGAAATATATATATAAAAAAAGTAACATTTTGTATTAATTTCTATTCACTTTAGATTTGGTTGTTCAAAAATGTAAAAATGCTATAAAAAAAAAAAAGATTAAAATTAGATTCAACATGATGCACAGAAAAGGTTTCTGTTTAAATGTTTTGTATTAAAAGAATATTTATTTTTTCGCAGTGGCCTTCTCAAAAGTTCTGGGGGATTGAATCAATATACCTCAGGTATAATGACTACAGTCCTTAAAAATGGCCACCTTCATCCTCATGTAAATTTTATACGTAATATGTTTCAAGTGAGTATCAATAATTTTATTTCATTATGTAATTCGAATTCAAAAATTGGTTTGTTCAGCCACTCACATATTTGCGGATAAAAAATGATGTAATTTGAATTATGACATGAAATGAGCAGCTTTTAAAAGATTTATATACAAGGTGTGTTAAAAAAGTATCGAGATTTTTTGTACTTTTTGACACACCTTGTATTCTGAAATAAAATAAAAAGTTCCATTCATTAATTTTTTTTTCAGAATACAAGGTGTGTCAAAAAAGTACCAAGTTTAAAGCTGTATTTATCAAGATAGAAATGAAGAATGAATGGAACTTTTTTTTTTTTTCAGAATACAAGGTGTGTCAAAAAGTTTTTTAAAAATCTCAATACTTTTTTGATACACCTTGTAGGTGACTTGGTTTCAGTTAGATGTAATATTTTCCCATTGTGAAAATGAATATCTGGCATGAGTCAGTTTCCTTTTCTGAGAAAATCAATTTTATAAAACTAATTCTAATATACAGTTCTGGTCACAATTATTGGCACCCATGGAATTTCGGTAATCTGAACATTAGCTACATAAATGAGAGTAACCTCCCCTTGTTTCTTTCCCTTTGAGGAAGCCGTCTGTTTGGTTGGCCATTTTCATTTCACCATAAATCTACACAGAAAATACGAATTTGTTCAAATCAATACAATTGAATGTTTTAACACGAAGATATCATAAAATGTGTTCTTAATTGTGCTTGTTCATTATTTGAAATGAACTTAATTGTTATTAAGAACACATTTTATGATATTTTCATGTTAAAACATGCAGTTGTATTGATTTATGGTGAAATGAAAATGGCCAACCAAAATAGATCGCTTCCTCAAAGTGAAAGAAACAAGGAGAGGTTACTCTCATTTATGTAGCTAATGTTCAGATTACCAGAATTTCAGTATATCATGTAGAAAATATCCTGAAAAAAAAAAGAATCAAGTGAAACAGCTTTGATTTATTGACAACTTTGTTGTTAAATAACAGCAAATGATAAAACAACTGGAACCTCACCATCAGTTAGAGTTTGGTTTGTTTTATGGCATATCAACCTTGGTGGGTCATTTAATGCCGACAAAGTTTTGAAATAAAGTCATTCTTAAATGGATAATCAAATTTTGTTTAAAAACTCATGTTTTTCTATTTGACCCATAGATGGGACCCATTCCGGGTCAGAGTGGACCAGGGAGCAATGGTGATGAAGGGGTGCTCCACATTCCCCAAACCTGGAACCTCACTATCAGATAGAGTTTAATGTCATTCCCAGGACATGTAGACACTCAGCCACCACCTTCTAGCACCCATATGATAAAATGGTTGGGGCTTGCTATAAGGGCAATAGGGTTGGGGCAATCATATAGGTGCTAGGGCTTAACGTGACCAGCCGATTGATCGGAAGGGGCCTCTCCGACCGCCCGTCTAGCCTAGCCCAAGAATGGGCCAAAGTGGAGTATTACAACTCATAGACTGCTCAACCACCTGGGTTCTATCCTTAAGCATCACAGGTCACCACCCATGACCAACAGGTGGCCCCTTTGGAGGAGTCTTACCCCTCTACAGAGGTGCATTCTAACACCCCAGCCAACAGGGCGTCAGTTAGAGTTTAACGTCATACCCAGGACATGAAGACCCTCAGCAACCGCCTTCTAGCATATATATGATAAAAATAGCAGGGGCTTGCCTTAAGGGCAATAGGGTTGGGACTATCATATAGGTGCTAGGGCTTGACGTGAGCAACTGATTGATCAAAGGTGGGCTTCTCCGACCGCCCGTCTAGAATAAATAAGTGCCAAAGTGGAGTGTTGTATGCAATGGGCTGCTCAGCCACTAGGATTTCATCCTTAAGCATCATGGGTCACCATCTATGGCAAACAGGTGACCCCATTGGGGGGGGGGTCTTACTCCTCTGCAAAGGTGCAGTTGGTATATTCTAAAGCCGTGGGCGACAGGGCTGTGTGAAGTCTGGATAATACTACTTCTTCCTTTCGGATTTTTCTGAACCTTTGTTTTGATTTCAATGAGTTTGATGTTTATTGCTGCACCAGTGATGTTGCCTTTGTTGTATATAATTGTTTATTTTCATTTTTAAGTCTGTATAATCTTTTTTTTTTTTCTGCATTTATACTTAAACTAGCAGGCCCTGTGTCTATACCACAGTATGATAATTTAATTATTACAATATGTTTACTTAAGAGCTATTAAAAAATAGTTCAATATGTAAAAAGTATCATAATCTTGATTTAAATCTCTCTTAATCATTTTTTCTTATTTTCCTTCTTTTCATTGTTTGATTAAAACAGATTAGCATTATTGCTTCCGCATGCTCACCACCTCTCTCTATCTTTCTCCTACTCTATTTATTTCTTATTATATTTTTTCTATGTAGCATGTCCTTTTCTTCCCTTTCTTTCTTTATAATTAAAACAGAATGGTCCATTATTTAGCTGAGGTGATGACACTCATAGGAAATAAGAATTTGACAGATAAGCAACACCAGATAATTAGAATTTACATTTTTTGCATTTCAACTTGGATTACTTGGACGGTCTCATTTTTAACCAGAGGGTGTTGCAAGATGATAAAGGTCATAAATTAAGGAACACAAGTATTAATATATAGATAAAACTTTGGAACACACTGAAAAATTTTGCTAGTAAAATCAGAAAACTAATTTTTTGTTTTTGTTTTCTTTGCAGAGCAGAATTAAATTACTGACTGGAATTTTGAAAAAACATCTTCCAGCAGATTTTATTTTCAACGAACCAAATGTAAGTTAAGTTTCTTCAAAATGGTCGGCCTATTTTTTGAAAAAAACATTCATATCTCTAATAATAAATGCGAATGTCATTGTGTCATATTTTTTCAACTTTACTCCTAGAGGCCGTTGCTCAAAATAAAATACCATTTTAGAATCAAGCTGACTCCATTAGCTAAATAAATATCATTGTGTCACATTTTTTCAACTTTACTCCTAGAGGACATACCTCAACATAAAATACCATTTTGGAATCAAGCTGACTCCGTTAGCTAAATAAATATCATTGTGTCACATTTTTTCAACTATACTCCTAGAGGCCATAGCTCAACATAAAATACCTTTTTGGAATCAAGCTGACTCCGTTAGCAAAATAAATATCATTGTGTCACATCTTTTCAATTTTACTCCTAGAGGACATACCTCAACATAAAATACCATTTTGGAATCAAGCTGACTCCGTTAGCTAAATAAATATCATTGTGTCACATTTTTTCAACTTTACTCCTAGAGGACATACCTCAACATAAAATACCATTTTGGAATCAAGCTGACTCTGTTAGCAAAATAAATATCATTGTGTCACATCTTTTCAACTTTACTCCTAGAGGACATACCTCAACATAAAATACCATTTTGGAATCAAGCTGACTCTGTTAGCTAATTAAAAAGATTCCAGGCCAAATTTGGGACCCACAATCCTGAAATTTTGGATTCCCAAATTTTAATTACTGCAATTTTTTCCAGTGATTTTTTGCAACAGAATTTTTGTATGATAATTTTTATAACTTTTTATAACATCCAGTGAGGATCGAACTTGCTATTCAGTAGTAATTGATCAGTGAGAGTAACTTGCTAACCATAACACCATGATTGGACGCCCTTACCATTGATATCACTTAGTAATATTAGGAACTCATTTTAACAGAATGTGTAGAACTCAAAATTCTATAATTTAATATTTTATGTGTTTTTTTTCTTTTCATGTCAAGAAATTCCATTCATTGGAAAAGAAAAAGCATTTGAACATTAAAAGTAGAGGGGACATCCCCCCTGTAATGTAGGGACTAACATGCTGGATCAGCGAGACTAGCTTGTTAACCATTACACCATGATAGGATGCCTAAGATGGATTTAGGAGATATGGATAGTGAGCCAATTTCAATTTCTGCTCGAGGCTGTTAGAATTCCCTTAACACTAATGTCCACATGAATCCATCTTTTCTAAACCACCCACCCCACCACAATCTGTGGGTAAAATAGTAGGGCAGATATGGGTGTCTAACCTTGGGTAGGTAATCAGTCTAGGAGAAAGACAATTCTGAAGAGAAAAGTTAGAGTTGATGTCCCCGAATCCCTACCTTGCTGAATTGATGGGTTAGTTGTGAAGGATAGAAGGCTAGGGGAGACAACTCTAAACAAACTATATTGCATTTTTGCAAATACAGACAGGCAAGATGCTGTAACTCGTGCAGCTGCTGGGTGTCTGTGGGACTGGAGTTCAACTGTTCTAGTCAAGATAGTGCTGAGAGCACTATGAACAATCCCTCCTTCTTTTGTGCAGGTCTCCCAATTTTCTCTGACCAACCTCTCAGCTGGGTCTAAAATACACTGACGGTATCCTCTACACAGGATTAAGTCCTCGCTTGCATAAAAAAAAGAGGCCTGCTGATTGCCACAAGAGATGATCCATAATGCCTGAGTTTTGGGAGGTGGGGTCAGAAACTAGGCAATATATTCCTGACCTTATACCATTTTGGCCCTTTTGGGCACCAGCATTCACCTCCAGCCTCTCGAGTTGCCCAGGAATTTTATCAACTGATCTTCCAGGAACTCTTGTGGAATTGTCAAAAAATGTATAAATAGTTCAATTAAATCCAACCTATTTCTTCTAAGGTTTGGTTTCTTTGTTTAATGACATATCAACCTTTGTGGGTTATTTAATTAAATAGAAGAAGAACAGCAAAGTAAGTAAAAATAAAGCTGGCGGAGTGCCCTATTGTCGGTATCATCCGGAGAATGAGGGAGTCTATCCCCTTTTCGGTAGTGCTAGATCAGGAAGGTAAAAATATATTTATAGGCCATTTCAGGAAGCCTAGACCAAGTGTCTAGTGTTTCCAATCATCAGACATTTGGTCTAGGCTTCCTGAAATAGGAATAATAATGCAAAAAATCTAAATCATTTGTTATATTTTTTACTTTATATATACTAGCAAATATATGCACCCTCCAGGTGCAAGTATTTAAGCTTCAATGTAATAAAATATTGTATTAAATTAGAAAGGCTAATGAAACTAAATAAGAATACAGATAAAAAGATTTGAAACAGAGGGAGTATAATAAAAGATTTGAAACAGAGGGAGTATTTTAATTTATTAATGGATTTCATTTAAGATTCATTGAAGAGATTTTTGCTTATATTCATTAAAATAAAACCAAACAGTTAGAAATCAATAATACTAAGCACATATTTATTAAATTCGATTTTTTAATATTAATATGCAAATTAGCCTTCCCGTTCACATTGTAAACCGCTATTTTGTTGTATATATAAATATAATTGCATGTTGTTAGTATGTAGACATAGTTAATAGTATTAATAATATAAGACAATTTTATTAATAATTGAGGTTTAGGTAAAAATAAAATCATGGAGAATGTGATGTCAATAACTAAGAGAATTGTGACTTGAGTAGGAATATAGTTTCGGTTACAGACGGAAAAGTACACAATCTCCATTATAATAAGATATATATATATATATATATATATATAAAGAGTTGTTATGGGTCCAACGGGAGAAAAATAGATATTTTATAAAAAAGAAGGTTTGCAAAAAGGATTATGTTTTTAAAAAAGTTTTTTTATTAACTTACATATGCGACATGTGTTTCAGAACTGTTATCTTCTTCAGGCATTGAATTATTATTTTGGCAGAATATGTCTGATATATAGGCATGCCTACATGTGTTAGAAACATGGATATCAAAACGGTGCTCAAGGTTGCTGTTGTTAAGATGATTAATGACCTTATAAACATTTACCAGGTCAGTTGCCAGATGCCAGAGTTTCAACAAATCCATTCCCAGGGCAGCAAGACGTTCAGAATATGGTAGATGCCTGATGGAGGGTATTTGTTTGGTTGCATGTCTCTGTACAGTTTCTTGGAGTTTAATGTTCTGAGCGAGATAGGGGTTCCAGACTGGTGATGCAAATTCCAAGTGTGGACACGCCATAGCTTTGTACAGCATTAAATAGATAGCCATTGAGTGGCTGACAAAGGGCTCACTGAGTGACGCCAGGACACCCTCGGCCTTCTAGACAATTTTAGAGATGTGTTTCGTCCAATGTAAATCACTATCTGACAGAAATACTCAGATCACGTTCACAAGTGATGATTCATTCCTATTTTGTAATAATAATAATGAAATTGTGTACAGTGCTCAGGTGCACCACATGTGTATGCAAACACTTTTCATATTTGCTATTCTTCAATAATAGTTTTTTTTTTTATATGCCAACTGAATATAAAAATACATTTATTTCATTGCAGGGTGGTTGTTATATATGGCTACAACTTCCCGAGTCGATGGATGCTGAAACTATTCTTCCAAGTGCGGAACGAAAACATAAAGTTAACTACAGACCAGGAAGCAGGTAAGAAATAAATCAGAATAGCTAATTGTAGTGTTTCTCATAGAAAACAACAACGCAGGTGTTAGTTAAATCCTTTATTTCCTTTTTCCAAGGTACACATTGCCTAAGTTCCCAGGCCGGAAGTGTCCAGTGAACCGGGAGGTGTTGTACTCTGTGATGATACACACATTACATCTCCCACCTTCAAGATTCTTTTAGGGGTAGAATGGTCTGGGTAGACTGCCCTTATGACCATCTTATATGGCCGAGGATTATTCTACCTCTATTTGGCCCATGTATAAAAGAAAAAGCTTCTTTTTTTTTTTTTTTTTTTTTGTTACTTATATATATATATTTTAATCAGGACTAAACCGATTAGGAGGTTTTATTGTCCGTCCAGTTTGTCGTGAAGTGCTGGTGTCAATGCTGTGGCGGGCTGTTCACTATCAGGTGAACTTTCTCTTGTTACCTCTAGGGGTACTGCATTTGAGGGTATGCTTAGTTCCATGTCTTCGCGATCTAAGTTGTCTTCCACTTGGGGTTGAGTTGTTATAGTGGTGCAGGGATGAGATCTGATTTGATCCTGGTGACGACGGACAATCCGGCCATCTTCCAGTTTGATTAGGAAGGATAAAGGTGATATCTCATCCTCATCGTCATGTGGTGTTTCTCATAGAAAACAACAACGCAGGTGTTAGTTAAAGCCTTTATTCCCTTTTTCCAAGGTACATATTGTCTAAGTTTCCAGGCTGGAAGTGTCCGGTGAACCGGGAGGTGTTGTACCCTGTGATGATACATACATTACACTAATAACATTTTGTCATCCCGGATTCCTGCCCTTATTTAAAACTAAAATAATAATAATAATTAAATTTATTGTGTACAGTGCTCAGGTGCACCATAACTCATCAAAGTCTCATGTCAAGTACACAGAATAATGTATTAGTGTCAGGAACATGAACAGTTTACAGTAGTAATATGCATGTATGTGTGCGCGTGTGTGCATATGTATGTGGAGAGTGGCATCAGGTATAGTGTCGGCAGACTACAGGAAGCATGGAGGCTTTGAAAGACTCAGTGCTTTGGCAGCCTACAACAGACGCGGGCAGTTTATTTCATGTCTCCGCAACTCTGAGCGTGAAAAAATGTTTCCGAAAGTCACATGAGCAGTGCTGTTTTCTGACTTTGTAGGCATGCCCGCGTGTATTGGAGAGATGGAGATCATTTAAGCTATGATAGTGTCAAGTGTAAATCCGTCCAAACATATATATTTACCATAACGTTTTTCTCGCTTTTTATTGGGTAATTAATATAGATATTTTAAAATAAATGTTTTTTTCTTAATGAATTAGTACAAATTTCAATTGAATTTTTACAAAACAAAAATTTCCAAAACAATTTTCATACCATGTACCCTTCAAGAAAATAAATTAATTTGCTGATAAAAGTGAGGAGGTCATTGTAAAATATCTACATTAATTTGCCAATAAAAATGGGGAAAAAAACGCCATGGTAAATATATAAGTTTGGCCAAATTTACCTCAGACACCATTAAGGAAATAACATATGGGAAATAAGGGCAGGAATTCTGGACAATGAAATGTTAACAGCACCAAGCAGCCTTGTAGCTGATGTAATAATTGCAAGTGGCTAATATAATAATAATAATAATAATAATAATAAATAAAAAAGATAGACAAATACCTGAACCTTGCCAGAGAATTGAAAAACTGTGGAATATAAGGGTGAAAGTGATGCCAATTGTAGTTGGTGCATTTGGAATAATCCCCAAAAGTTTAGAAAACAGATTAGAGGAACTGGAAATCAGTAAAAGAATTGAGATCATCGAGACAACAGCATTGTTGAAATCAGCTAGAATGTTCAGAAGAGTCCTGGAGACCTGATGAGACTTGTTGTCACTCTGACTCTAGTGAAAGACCATCAGCTAACACTGGTGTGAAAATCTCACAAGGAATGAAATAATAATAATAGTAATAATAATAGTAATAATAGTAATATAATATAATATAGTGGTGGTAATAATAATAATAATAATAGTAAATATAATAGTGGTGGTAATAATAATAATAATATAGTAATATAATAGTGGTGGTAATCTTATTATAATGGAGATTGTGTGTTTTTCTGTCTGTAACCGAAACTATATTCCTACTCAAGTCACAATTCTCTTAGTTATTGACATCACATTCTCCATGATTTTATTTTTATCTAAAATTATTAATTGTCTTACATTATTAAATACTATTAACTATGTCTACATACTGACAACATGCAATTATATTTATATATATAACAAAATAGCGGTTTACAGTGTGAACGGGAGGGCTAATTTGCATATTAATATTAAAAAATCGAATTTAATAAATATGTGTTTAGTATTATTGATTTCTAACTGTTTGGTTTTATTTTATGAATATAAGCAAAAATCTCTTCAATGAATCTTAAATGAAATTCATTAATAAGATAAAATAACTGTCATTTTTCTTTACTTCCTCTAATAACTAAATACTTAAATTAGAAAAACAATGAAAGACGAGAGTGATGGAAGAGTAAGTTTCAGTTGTTCAATTTTTATTATACTCCCTCTGTTTCAAATCTTTTATTATACTCCCTCTGTTTCAAATTTTTTATCTGTATTCTTATTTAGTTCCGTTAGACTTTCTAATTTATAATATTTTATTACATTAAAACTTAAATACTTGCACCCGGAGGGTGCATATATTTGCTAGTAATAATAATAATAATAATAATAATAATAATAGTAATAATAATAGTGGTGGTAAAATAATAAAATTTCCAACAACATTATAACTTCATTAAAAAAGCCATGGAAATTCAATTAAAAGCTGGAAACAATCCCTGGCAGAAGTAAAAATCCAAAGAGGTATCTTCCAAGGAGACTCATTATCACTACTCTTTATTATTGCAATGATGCCGCTAAAACCATATACTGAAAAAATGTACCGGGGGGATACAAATTTAGTAATTCACAAGAAAAGATCAACCACCTTATGTACATGGATGACATTAAAATTTTTGCAAAAAATGAAAAGAATTGGAGAGAGTACAAACTATTAGGATATATAGCCAGGATATAGGATGGAATTTGGAATCGAAAAATGTGCTATGCTTGTAATAAAAAGGGTGAAAGAAACTATTAAATGGAATACAACTACCAAATCAGGAAACTAAAATCTCTTGATGAAAATGAAAGCTCAAATACTTAGGAATTTTGGAAGCGGAAAATATCATGCAAGCAGAAATGAAAGGAAAAGTTAAAAAGGAATATCTCAGGAGAACTAGAAAAACTTCTAGAAACAAAAACTTAACAGCAGAAATCTGATCAAAGGAATTAATACCTGGGCTGTCCCCATTATAAAGATACTCAGGACCATTCTTAAAATGGAACAGACAGATAGACCAAAGGACGAGAAAATTAATGACCATGCACAAGGCTCTCCACCCTAGAGATGATAGAGATAGATTGTATGTGTCAAGAAAGGAAGGGGGAAGAGGTCTTGCCAACATAGAGGAATGCGTAGAAACAATCCAACAACTTGAAGATTACAGGAAGAAAATTACTTATGGCGACCAACAATAGTAGAAAACGGCAGATGGACAAACAGAAAAAACGACAAAGACTAGAAAACAAAAATGGGAAGAAAAACAATTATATGGACGCTTCAAACGACAAATAGATGAGGTTGCACATGGAAAGACTTGGACATGGTTAAGAAAGGGAAACCTCAAAAGAGAAACAGAATCACTTATAATTGCTGCACAAAATAATGCCATAAGGACAAACTACATCAAAGCGAAAATTGATAAGACCCAACAAAAATAGTAAATGTAGACTTTGCGGTAATAGAGATGAGACTGTTAACCATATACTCTGCGAATGTAGCAAACTAGCACAACGAGAATACAAAACTAGACACGACTGGGTTGGGAAGGTGATCCACTGGGAATTATGCAAGAAATTAAATTTTGACCACACAACAAAATGGTATATGCATAAACCAGAATCTGTTCTTGAGAACGAAACGCACAAAATTCTCTGGGACTTTGAAATTAAAACGGATCACCTTATCCCAGCAAGAAGACCAGACCTAGTGTTGATTAACAAAAAGAAAGAACTTGTCAACTGGTGGATTTTGCAGTGCCAGCGGATCACAGGGTGAAGTTAAAGGAAAATGAAAAATTGACAAATATCTGGACCTTGCCAGAGAACTGAAAAAGTTATGGAATATGAAAGTGAAAGTTATACCAATTGTAGTTGGTGCACTTGGAACAGTCCAAAAGGATTAGAAAAGGGTTTGGAAAGTTTGGATATCAGAGGAAGGATTGAAACCATTCAGAACACTGCACTGCTGCAATCTGCCAGAATACTCAGAAGAGTCCTGGAGACCTGAGGAGACTTGCTGTCACTCAGACTCCAGTGAAAGACCATCAGCTAACACTGATGTGAAAACTCAAATAATAATAGTAATAATAATAGTGGTGGTAATGATAATAATAATAGTAATAATAATAGTGGTGTAATGATAATAATAATAGTAATAATAATAGTGGTGGTAATAATAATAATAATAATAATAATAGTATAATAATAGTGGTGGTAATAATAATAATAATAATAGTAATAATAGTAATAATAATAAATAATAATAAATAGTAATAATAATAAATAATAATAATAATAATAATAGTAATGTACCCGAGAAGATTTGCTGTCACTCAAACTCCAGTAATAGACCATCAGCAAACACATGTGTGTAAAACTAACAAGGTGTGAATTATTATTATTATTGTTATCATTATTGGAGACTTGGGGAGACTTGCTGTCACTCAGCTTCCAGTGAAGGACCACCAAAACTCAATAAATAATAAACAGGATTTGTGTGTATTTACCTAAGTCCTCTTTTTCTTTCTTTTGGAAGTCCGTCACAGAAGATGATGACGTCACTCCATGTCTTCATCTGTGGACCCTATGGTGGCTCATTAGTCCAATTCTGGACTTACAGATGCAGTCACACATATTGCAGGGAAAATTCCCATCTACATTTGGTTGTTCATGACGATGAAGATGTCACTGCTCTGCAGTCCTGTTTATCTCATTATTGAGCTGCTTAGCTCCTGTGCGGCAGGCGTCTCACCAACTCTGTCTGTTGGAGGCCAGATCTATCACACTTGAAGGTGGGATGTTACATTAAGCGTTGAGAATTTAGGAAAACACTAAACCTAAGTCTTCTACACAAGCAGGATATGGCATGAGGTCAATTCTTTAAGCAGGGTTTTAAAATTCTGCACAAAAAAAACAACACTGCTATATAAGGTCATTCATCATCACTGGTCCCATAATCTCGTTTGATCATTGGGGGGGTGGGGTGCAACTCATGTACCGTGTCTTGGACCATATACAGGGTGACTGGAGTGTAATTCCCTATCTTAAACTATTTATAATTTTTTTTTTATCTGGCCAGTTGTCAATACTTGGAAAACTTATTGAAGACTATGCAAGATGGTGCTCCTCCACATTTTGTTATTGTTTGTGAATGGCTGAATCACCATTTTCCTGGGAGATGGATGGGTAGACGTGGTTCACATGAGTGGTCAGCCAGGAGCCCTGAGTCAACAACCTGTGACATTTTTCTTTGGGGTTGGTTAAGGATCAAGTTTTTTTCTATGAAACCAACGACTTTGGAAGAACTTGAAAGACGAATATGAGAATTTATCTCTGCTATTCAACAAGAGTCCCTGGGAAGATCAGTTGATGCGATTCCTGAGTGGCTTGAGAGGCTGGAAGTAAATACTGGTGCCGATATAGAATTTTGAATAAAACTCTAGGTTATATGTGTTCTTCTCATATTCATTTTTTTTTATAAAAATAATGATTCAGAATCGAATAATTTATAAGATTTTTAAAATAGGGAGTTACTTTACAATCACCCGTATTCACATGTACAAGCACCCACAGAGGCAATAAAACTTTATATTAAAAACTTTATATTAGAAAAAAAAGAAGATACAACTGGATTAAAGAAAAATAAAAGAAAGAAAAAGCAAATATATTGAGAAATGGTCGAATTGTAATTAAAATTGATTATCATAAAAGAAAAAGGGAGAATATTTCTACTATTTATAAACCTCAATTCAATGATCTAAGGGAAATAATTCTTGTATCCTTCTTCAATCATCAGCAGCAGCACACTTAAAAAAAAAAAATTTCTGTTAATCATTAACCAAAAAAATCTCTTTGTCAGGTTGTCATTATAGTTAAACATTTAAGCTGATGTTAATAAAAGTTTGAGCTATCCAGTCAGTTATTTGGTTTGGTTTCTTTATTTAATACCAAAGCCGCCCTTGTAGAAGAACAGTAATGGTACTATTTAACCCATAGATAGGGGATGAGAGATGGGGCTTCATACCTTTCCCAAGAGTATTAGTCCAATTTCTTTTTTTTTTTTTCAGTTTCTATTCATAGAGGGTTTCGTCTTTCATCATCATCTTTTGTTTCTTGAATTTTTTCTGTGAAACCTTTTTACGCACAGGTTCATCCTCTCCACTAGCTGACTTAAGGAAAGGCACTTTCTTCTCTGTAAGGATTACCTCAATGTGGCATGGACTGCTTCATGAAGGGATTGATACATCCATGGACTCTCTATGTCCTCCTTCGGTTATTTCCTATAACTCCAACATAAAAAAGGGAACTACTCTGATTGACTGATTAATCATTTATTTATTGATCTAGTAGGAAAAAAGAAGACAGGGTTAAGGTTAGGGGTTAGGGTTAGTTTAATGGGAAAATAATGGGTAGATTAATTAACAGATAAAATTCGTTCAGAGTGGTTCCCCTTTTTATGTTGGAGTCATAGGAAATAACCCCTCCTCCTTATTTTGGGAGCCTGGTTTACTTGAATGTGTTCAATCACTAAATGATCAGCATTGCTCTCAGCATTTTTCAACAATTGAAACATAAAGATGGCACCTTTCTTGGGCCAACGTCTCTGGAATGTTCCCCATTGTTTAACCTGAGCATGGCGACCAACACCACCACAGAATCGTCGGAATGGAACAATTTCTTTTCTATCCATTACATTCTTCAAGTAACGCACAGTATGTTTCAGATGCATGCATTTGATGGCCTGAGCAGTCTCATGGGTATTCTTGAAGTGAACCCTCAAAATGGGTCCTCTTGCCTTGGCAGATTTGCTGAGGTTCTCTGCTTCAGATGCGTAATGAGCCATTTTTAAAATTCTCAGATGGAAACCGGAAGTGAACATAATATCATGACTGGAGTTTGAACTCACTTTTTACAACGTTTCAGTCCAACACAGGGACACATTCTGTTTAGTTAAGATTAACAATCTAGACAAAAAATTAAAGTGCTTAAAAATCAATAAACCTCTTACCCGTCTCTGACTTACATTGAACAAATATTTCTCCACAAAACTGAAATTTTTTCATACAACAATATTAACTTAATAAAATAATATGAAAAAATGTAATTGGTAAATCTTTGTTATAATAACTAGCAAAATAAACCATGCTCCGGGTAGTGTAAAAATTCATTTTTACTATGCTCTTTCGTAAAAGAATGTAAACAGATCTTTGAAATTTGTTTAAATAATAAAAAGGAGAGACATCCTGGCTACCCAGCTGATACTGACTGAAGAATAATCAAACTAAGTTCCAATTACCGTCGAATTGGGAAGACACGGCAACAAACGGTTGTAACTTAATACAATCCGGTCCTGTCGCAATTCCACTGCAGAATGACAGGGTATTTATAAAACTCCACAATATCATAGAAACCAAGCAGCCAATCAGAACTCAAGGAACGGAATCACCCAAATGCATGAATAGACTATTCTTGATTTCTATAAATACCAACTGTCTTGGACACTGCTTCAGTTGTGCTTACCTAATTGCTGTTATTCAAACCAACAGTAGACTAACTGACTGGCGGTTTCAGTTGTGCTTACCTAATTGCTGTTATTCAAACCAACAGTAGACTAATTGACTGGCTGCTTCAGTTGTGCTTACCTAATTGCTGTTATTCAAACCAACAGTAGACTAACTGACTGGCGTTTTCAGTTGTGCTTACCTAATTGCTGTTATTCAAACCAACAGTAGACTAACTGACTGGCGGTTTCAGTTGTGCTTAGCTAGTTGCTTTTATTCAAACCAACAGTAGACTAACTGACTGGCTGCTTCAGTTGTGCTTAGCTAGTTGCTGTTATTCAAACCAACAGTAGACTAACTGACTGGCGGTTTCAGTTGTGCTTAGCTAGTTGCTGTTATTCAAAACCAACAGTAGACTAACTGACTGGCTGCTTCAGTTGTGCTTAGCTAGTTGCTGTTATTCAAACCAACAGTAGACTAACTGACTGGCTGCTTCAGTTGTGCTTAGCTAGTTGCTGTTATTCAAACCAACAGTAGACTAACTGACTGGTGGTTTCAGTTGTGCTTAGCTAGTTGCTGTTATTCAAACCAACAGTAGACTAACTGACTGGCTGCTTCAGTTGCTTAGCTAGTTGCTGTTATTCAAACCAACAGTAGACTAACTGACTGGCGGCTTCAGTTGTGCTTAGCTAGTTGCTGTTATTCAACCAACAGTAGACTAACTGATTGGCTGCTTCAGTTGGCTTAGCTAGTTGCTGTTATTCAAACAACAGTAGACTAACTGACTGGCTGCTTCAGTTGTGCTTAGCTAGTTGCTGTTATTCAAACCAACAGTAGACTAACTGACTGGCTGCTTCAGTTGTGCTTAGCTAGTTGCTGTTATTCAAACCAACAGTAGACTAACTGACTGGCTGCTTCAGTTGTGCTTAGCTAGTTGCTGTTATTCAAACCAACAGTAGATTAACTGACTGGCGGCTTCAGTTGTGCTTAGCTAGTTGCTGTTATTCAAACCAACAGTAGACTAACTGATTGGCTGCTTCAGTTGTGCTTAGCTAGTTGCTGTTATTCAAACCAACAGTAGACTAACTGACTGGCGGCTTCAGTTGTGCTTAGCTAGTTGCTGTTATTCAAACCAACAGTAGACTAACTGACTGGCTGCTTCAGTTGGGCTTAGCTAGTTGCTGTTATTCAAACCAACAGTAGACTAACTGACTGGCTGCTTCAGTTGGGCTTAGCTAGTTGCTGTTATTCAAACCAACAGTAGACTAACTGACTGGTGGTTTCAGTTGGGCTTAGCTAGTTGCTGTTATTCAACCAACAGTAGACTAACTGACTGGCTGCTTCAGTTGGGCTTAGCTAGTTGCTGTTATTCAAACAACAGTAGACTAACTGACTGGCTGCTTCAGTTGTGCTTAGCTAGTTGCTGTTATTCAAACCAACAGTAGACTAACTGACTGGCTGCTTCAGTTGTGCTTAGCTAGTTGCTGTTATTCAAACCAACAGTAGACTAACTGACTGGCTGCTTCAGTTGTGCTTAGCTAGTTGCTGTTATTCAAACCAACAGTAGACTAACTGACTGGCTGCTTCAGTTGTGCTTACTAGTTGCTGTTATTCAAACCAGTAGACTAACTGACTGGCTGCTTCAGTTGTGCTTAGCTAGTTGCTGTTATTCAAACCAAGTAGACTAACTGACTGGCTGCTTCAGTTGTGCTTAGCTAGTTGCTGTTATTCAACCAACAGCTGAAGTTGTGCTTAGCTAGTTGCTGTTATTCAAACCAACAGTAGACTAACTGATTGGCTGCTTCAGTTGGGCTTAGCTAGTTGCTGTTATTCAAACCAACAGTAGACTAACTGACTGGCGCTTCAGTTGTGCTTAGCTAGTTGCTGTTATTCAAACCAACAGTAGACTAACTGACTGGCTGCTTCAGTTGGGCTTAGCTAGTTGCTGTTATTCAAACCAACAGTAGACTAACTGACTGGCTGCTTCAGTTGGGCTTAGCTAGTTGCTGTTATTCAAACCAACAGTAGACTAACTGACTGGCTGCTTCAGTTGGCTTAGCTAGTTGCTGTTATTCAAACCAACAGTAACTAACTGACTGGCGGCTTCAGTTGTGCTTAGCTAGTTGCTGTTATTCAAACCAACAGTAGACTAACTGACTGGCTGCTTTCAGTTGTGCTTAGCTAGTTGCTGTTATTCAAACCAACAGTAGACTAACTGACTGGCGGCTTCAGTTGTGCTTAGCTAGTTGCTGTTATTCAAACCAACAGTAGACTAACTGACTGGCTGCTTCAGTTGGGCTTAGCTAGTTGCTGTTATTCAAACCAACAGTAGACTAACTGACTGGCTGCTTCAGTTGGGCTTAGCTAGTTGCTGTTATTCCAAACCAACAGTAGACTAACTGACTGGCTGCTTCAGTTGTGCTTAGCTAGTTTGCTGTTATTCAAACCAACAGTAGACTAACTGACTGGCTGCTTCAGTTGTGCTTGCTAGTTGCTGTTATTCAAACAACAGTAGACTAACTGACTGGCTGCTTCAGTTGTGCTTAGCTAGTTGCTGTTATTCAAACCAACAGTAGATAACTGACTGGCGCTTCAGTTGTGCTTAGCTAGTTGCTGTTATTCAAACCAACAGTAGACTAACTGATTGGCTGCTTCAGTTGTGCTTAGCTAGTTGCTGTTATTCAAACCAACAGTAGACTAACTGACTGGCGGCTTCAGTTGTGCTTAGCTAGTTGCTGTTATTCAAACCAAACAGTAGACTAACTGACTGGTGGTTTCAGTTGGGCTTAGCTAGTTGCTGTATTCAAACCAACAGTAGACTAACTGACTGGCTGCTTCAGTTGGGCTTAGCTAGTTGCTGTTATTCAAACCAACAGTAGACTAACTGACTGGCTGCTTCAGTTGTGCTTAGCTAGTTGCTGTTATCAAACCAACAGTTAGACTAACTGACTGGCTGCTTCAGTTGTGCTTAGCTAGTTTTTTCCAGTAACTAACTGACGGCTGCTTCAGTTGTGCTTGCTAGTTGCTGTTATTCAAACCAACAGTAGACTAACTGACTGGCTGCTTCAGTTGTGCTTAGCTATTTGCTGTTATTCAAACCAACAGTAACTAACTGACTGGCTGCTTCAGTTTGTGCTTAGCTAGTTGCTGTTATTCAAACCAACAGTAGATTAACTGACTGGCGGCTTCAGTTGTGCTTAGCTAGTTGCCTGTTATTCAAACCAACAGTAGACTAACTGATTGGCTGCTTCAGTTGGGCTTAGCTAGTTGCTGTTATTCAAACCAACAGTAGACTAACTGACTGGCGGCTTCAGTTGTGCTTAGCTAGTTGCTGTTATTCAAACCAACAGTAGACTAACTGACTGGCTGCTTCAGTTGTGCTTAGCTAGTTGCTGTTATTCAAAACCAACAGTAGACTAACTGACTGGCTGCTTCAGTTGTGCTTAGCTAGTTGCTGTTATTCAAACCAACAGTAGACTAACTGACTGGCGGCTTCAGTTGGTGCTTAGCTATTTTGCTGTTATTCAAACCAAACAGTAGACTAACTGACACTGCTTTCAGTTGTGGCTTAGCTAGTTGCTGTATTCAAACAACAGTAGACCTAACTGACTGGCGCTTCAGTTTGTTAGCTAGTTGATTCAAACCAACAGTAGACTAACTGACCGGTTTCAGTTGTGCTTAGCTAGTTGCTGTTATTCAAACCAACAGTAGACTAACTGACTGGCTGCTTCAGTTGTGCTTAGCTTAGTTGCTGTTATTCAAACCAACAGTAGACTAACTGACTGGCGGCTTCAGTTGTGCTTAGCTAGTTGCTGTTATTCAAACCAACAGTAGACTAACTGATTGGCTGCTTCAGTTGGGCTTAGCTAGTTGCTGTTATTTCAAACCAACAGTAGACTAACTGACTGGCTGCTTCAGTTGGGCTTAGCTAGTTGCTGTTATTCAACCAACAGTAAATTAACTGACTGGCTGCTTCAGTTGTGCTTAGCTAATTGCTGTTATTCAAACCAACAGTAGACTAACTGACTGGCGGCTTCAGTTGTGCTTAGCTAGTTGCTGTTATTCAAACCAACAGTAGACTAACTGATTGGCTGCTTCAGTTGTGCTTAGCTAGTTGCTGTTATTCAACCAACAGTAGACTACTAGCTAGAGCTGTTGCTGTTATTCAAACCAACAGTAGACTAACTGACTGGCTGCTTCAGTTGTGCTTAGCTAGTTGCTGTTATTTCAACCAACAGTAGACTAACTGACTGGCTGCTTCAGTTGTGCTTAGCTAATTGCTGTTATTCAACCAACAGTAGACTAACTGACTGGCGGCTTCAGTTGTGCTTAGCTATTTGCTGTTATTCAAACCAACAGTAGACTAACTGACTGGCTGCTTCAGTTGTGCTTAGCTAGTTGCTGTTATTCAAACCAACAGTAGACTACTGACTGGTGCTTCATTTGTGCTTAGCTGTTGCTGTTATTCAAACCAACAGTAGACTAACTGACTGGCTGCTTCAGTTGTGCTTAGCTAGTTGCTGTTATCAAACCAACAGTAGACTAACTGACTGGCGGTTCAGTTGTGCTTAGCTAGTTGCTGTTATTCAAACCACAAAGACTAACTGACTGGCGCTTCAGTTGTGCTTAGCTAGTTGCTGTTATTCAAACCAACAGTAGACTAACTGACTGGCGGTTTCAGTTGTGCTTAGCTAGTTGCTGTTATTCAACCAACAGTAGACTAACTGACTGGCGGCTTCAGTTGTGCTTAGCTAGTTGCTGTTATTCAAACAACAGTAGACTAACTGACTGGCTGCTTCAGTTGTGCTTAGCTAGTTGCTGTTATTCAAACCAACAGTAGACTAATGACTGAGTTGTGCTTAGCTAGTTGCTGTTATTCAAACCAACAGACTAACTGACTGGCTGCTTCAGTTGTGCTAGCTAGTTGCTGTTATTCAAACCAACAGTAGACTAACTGCTGCCGGTTTCCAGTTTGTGCTTAGCTAGTTGCTGTTTTCAAACCAACAGTAGACTAACTGACTGGCGGTTTCAGTTGTGCTTAGCTAAGTTGCTGTTATTCAAACCAACAGTAGACTAACTGACTGGCGGCTTTCAGGTGTGCTTAGCTAGTTGCTGTTATTCACAACAGTAGACTAATGACTGGCTGCTTCAGTTGTGCTTAGCTAGTTGCTGTTATTCAAACTAACAGTAGACTAACTGACTGGCTGCTTCAGTTGTGCTTAGCGAGTTGCTGTTATTCAAACCAACAGTAGACTAACTGACTGGCTGCTTCAAGTTGTGCTTAGCGAGTTGCTGTTATTCAACCAACAGTAGACTAACTGACTGGCTGCTTCAGTTGTGCTTAGCTAGTTGCTGTTATTCAAACCAACAATAGACTAACTGACTGGCGGTTTCAGTTGTGCTTAGCTATTGCTGTTATTCAAACCAACAGTAGACTAACTGACTGGCGGCTTTCAGTTGTGCTTAGTAGTTGCTGTTATTCAAACCACAGTAGACTAACTGACTGGCTGCTTCAGTTGGGCTTAGCTAGTTGCTGTTATTCAAACCAACAGTAGACTAACTGACTGGCTGCTTCAGTTGGGCTTAGCTAGTTGCTGTATTCATAGACAACTGACTGGCTGCTTCAGTTGTCTTAGCTAGTGCTGTATTCAAACCAACGTAGACTAACTGACTGGCTGCTTCAGTTGTGCTTAGCTAGTTGCTGTTATTCAAACCAACAGTAGACTAACTGACTGGCTGCTTCAGTTGTGCTTAGCTAGTTGCTGTTATTCAAACCAACAGTAAGACTACTGACTGGCTGCTTCAGTTGTGCTTAGCTAGTTGCTGTTATTCAAACCAACAGTAGACTAACTGACTGGCTGCTTCAGTTGTGCTTAGCTAGTTGCTGTTATTCAACCAACAGTAGACTAACTGACTGGCTGCTTCAGTTTGTGCTTAGCTAGTTGCTGTTATTCAAACCACCAGTAGACTAACTGATGGCTGCTTCAGTTGGGCTTAGCTAGTTGCTGTTATTCAACCAACAGTAGACTAACTGACTGGCGGTTTCAGTTTGCTTACCTATTGCTGTTATTCAACCAACAGTAACTAACTGACTGGCTGGTTTTCAGTTTGGCTTAGCTAGTTGCTTTTATTCAAACCAACAGTAGACTAACTGACTGGCTGCTTCAGTTGTGCTTAGCTAGTTGCTGTTATTCAAACCAAACAGTAGACTAACTGACTGGCGGTTCAGTTGTGCTTAGCTAGTTGCTGTTATTCAAACAACAGTAGACTAACTGACTGGCTGCTTCAGTTGTGCTTAGCTAGTTGCTGTTATTCAACCAACAGTAGACTAACTGACTGCGGCTTCAGTTGTGCTTAGCTAGTTTGCGTGTTATTCAAACCAAAACAGTAACTAAACTGATTGGCTGCTTTCAGTTGGGCTTAATAACCAGGCAACTAGCTAAGCACAACTTGAAGCCGCAGTCAGTTTAGTCTACTGTTGGTTTGAATAACAGCACTAGCTAAGCACAACTGAAGCGCCAGTCCAGTTAGTCCTCTGTGTCTGTTTGAAATAACAGCAACTAGCTAGCACAACTGAAACCGCCAGTCAGTTAGTCTACTGTTTGGTTTGAACTAACAGCAACTAGCTAAGCACAACTGAAGCAGCAGTCAGTTAGTCTACTGGTTGGTTGGAATAAAGCAACTGCTAAAGCACACTGAAAACGCGCCAGTCCAGTTAGTCACTGTTGGTTTTGAATAACAGCAATTAGGTAAGCACAAAACTGAAACCGCCAGTCAGTTAGTCCTACTGTTGGTTTGAATAACAGCAACTAGCTAAGGCCCAAATGAAGCAGCCAGTCAGTTATCTACTGTTGGTTGAATAACAGCAACTAGATAAGCACAACTGAAGCAGCCAGTCCAGTTAGTCTACTGTTGGTTTGAATAACGCAACTAGCTAGCACAACTGAAGCACAATCAGTTTAGTCTACTGTTGTTTGATAACAGCAATAGCTAAGCCAGCAACTGAAGCGCCAGTCAAGTTTAGTTACTGTTGGTTTTGAATAACAGCAACTAGCTAAGCACAACTGGAAGGCAGCAGTCAGTTAGTCTACTGTGGGTTTGAATAACAGCAACTAGCTAAGCAAAACTGAAGCAGCCAGTCAGTTAGTCACGTTGTTTTGAATAACAGCACTAGCTAAGCACAACTGAACAGCCAGTCAGTAGTCTACTGTGGTTTGAATAACAGCAACTAGCTAAGCCAACTGAAGCAGCCAGTCAGTTAGTCTACTGTTGGTTGAATAACAGCAACTAGCAAGCCAACTGAAGCAGCCAGTCAGTTAGTCTACTGTTGGTTGAATAACAGCAACTAGCTTTTAAGCACAACTGAAGCGCCAGTCCGTTAGTCTACTGTTTGTTTGAATAACAGCAATTAGCTAAGCAGCAACTGAAACCGCAAAGTCAGTTAGTCTATTGTTGGTTTGAATAACAGCAACTAGCTAACAGCACAACTGAAGCAGCCAGTTCAGTTAGTCTACTGTTGGTTGAATAACAGCAACTCGCTAAGCACAACTGAAGCACCAGTCAGTTAGTCTACTGTTGGTTTTGAATAACAGCAACTCCTAAGCACAACTGAATGCAGGCCAGTCAGTTTAGTCTACTGTTGGTTTGAATAACGCAACTAGCTAGCACAACTGAAGCAGCCAGTCAGTTAGTCTACTGTTGGTTTGAATAAGCAGGCAACTAGCTAAGCACACCTGAAGCCGCCAGTCAGTTAGTCTACTGTTGGTTTGAATAACAGCAACTAGCTAAGCACAAACTGCACCGCCAAGTCAAGTTAGTCTAACTGGTTGGTTTGAATAACAGCAACTAGCTAAGCACAACTGAAACGCCAAGTCAGTTAGTCTACTGTTGGTTTGAATAACAGCAACTAGCTAAGCACAACTGAAGCAGCCAGTCAGTTAGTCTTTGTGGTTTGAATAACAGCAACTAAGCTAAGCACAACTGAAACCGCCGTCGTTAGTCTAACTGTTGGTATTGAATAACAGCAACTAGCTAAGCACAACTGAAGCAGCAGTCAGTTAGTTACTGTTGGTTTGAATAACAGCAACTAGCTAAGACAAACTGAGCAAGCCAGTCCAGTTAGTCTAGCTGTTGGTTGAATAACAAGCAACTAGCTAAGCACAAACTGAAAGCCGCCAGTCAGTTAGTTCTAGCTGTTGGTTTGAATAACAGAACTAGCTAAGCACAACTTGAAACCGCCAGTCAGTTATGTCTCTGTTGGTTTGAATAACAGCAACTAGCTAAGCACAATGAAGACGCCAGTCAGTTAGTTCTATTGTTGGTTTGCATACAGCAACTAGGCTAAGCACAACCTGAACGCAGTCAGTTAGTCTACTGTTGGTTTGATAACAGCAACTAGCTAAGGCACAACTGAAGCAGCCCAGTCAGTTCAGTCTCACTGTTGGTTTGAATAACAGCAAACTAGCTAAGCCAACCTGAAGCAGCCAGAGTTGTCTACTGTTGGGTTTTGGAATACAAGCAACTAGCTAAGCCCACAACTGAAGGCAGCCAGTCAGTTTCAGTCCTACTGTTGGTTTGAATAACAGGAAATAGCTAAGCACAACTGAAGCGCAGTCCAGTTAGTCTAGCTGTTGGTTTGAATAACAGCAATTAGCTAAGCACAAACTGAGCAGCCAGTAGTAGCTACTGTTGGTTTTGAATAAGCAGCAACTAGCTAAGCACAAACCTGAAGCAGCCAGTCAGTTAGTCTATGTTGGTTGAATAACAGCAACTAAGCTAAAGCACAACTGAGAAAGCCAGTCAGTTAGTCTACTGTGGTTTGAATAACAGCAACTAGCTAAGCACAACTTGAAGCAGCCAATCAGTTAGTCTACTGTTGGTTTGAATAAGCAACTAGCTAGCACAACTGAAGCCGCCAGTCCAGTTAGTCTACTGGTGGTTTGAATAACAGCATTAGCTAAGCACAACTGAAGCAGCCAGTCAGTTAATTTACTGTTGGTTGAATAACAGCAACTAGCTAAGCCCAACTGAAGCAGCCAGTCAGTTATCTACTGTTGTTTTGAAATAACATCAACTAGCTAAGCCCAACTGAAGCAGCCATCAGTTAGTCCTATCCTGTTGGTTTGATAACAGCAACTTAGCTAAGCACAACTGAAACCGCCAGTCAGTTAGTCTACTGTGGTTTGAATACAGCAACTAAGCTAAGCACAACTGAAGCAGCCAGTCAGTTATCTACTGTTGGTTTGAATAACCAGCAACTAGCTAAGCACAACTGAACCGCAGTCAGTTAGTTCTCTGTTTTTTTTTTGAATACAGCAGACTAGCTAAGCCCAACTGGAAGCAGCCAGTCAGTTTAGTCTACTGTTGTTTGAATCAAAGCAACTAGCTAAGCACAACCTGAACAGCCAGTCAGTTTAGTCTACTGTTGGTTTGAATAAAGCACTAGCTAAGCACAACTGAAGCAGCGCAATCAGTTAGTCTACTGTTGGTTTTGAAAATAACAGCAAATAAGCTAAAGCACAACTGAAGCCGCCAGTCAGTTAGTCTACTGTTGGTTTGAAATACAGCAACTAGCTAGCAACAACTGAAGCAGCCAGTCAGTTAGTCTACTGTTGGTTTGAATTAACAGCAACTAAGCTAAGCACAACTGAAAGCAGCAGTCAGTTAGTCTACTGTTGGTTTTGAATAACAGCAACTAGCTAAGCACAACTGAAGGCCGCCAGCAGTTAGTCGTACTGTTGTTTGAATAACAGCAAACTAGCTAAGCCCACTGAAAGCAGCCAATCAGTTAGTCTACTGTTGGTTTGAATAACAGCACTAAGCTAAGCACAACTGAAGCCGCCAGTCAGTTAATCTACTGTTGGTTTGAATAACAAGCAACTAGCTAAGCAGCAACTGAAGCAGCCAGTCAGTTAGTCTACTGTTGGTTTGAATAAACAGCAACTACGCTAAGCACAACTGAGCAGCCAGTCAGTAGTCTACTGTTGGTTGAATAACAGCAACTAGCTAAAGCACAAACTGAGCAGCCAGTCAGTTAGTCTACTGTTGGTTTGAATAACAGGCAACTAGCATCAGCCGACAACTGAAGCAGCCCAGTCAGTTAGTCTACTGTTGGTTTGAACTAACAGCAACTAGCTAAGCACAACTGAAGCCAGCCAGTCAGTTAGTCACTGTTGTTTGAATAACAGCAACTAGCTAAGGCACAACTGAAGCAGCCAGTCAGTTAGTCTACTGTTGGTTGAATAACAAGCAACTAGCTAAGCCCAACTGAAGCAGCCCAGTCAGTTAGTCTACTGTTGGTTTGAAATAACAGCAACTAGCTAAGCCCAAACGTGATAACGGCACCAGTCAGTTAGTCCTACTGTTGGTTTGAATAAACAGCAACTAAGCTAAGCAGCAACTGAAGCCGCGTCAGTTAGTCTACTGTTGGTTTGAATAACAGCAACAGCTAACGCACACTGAAGCAGCCAATCAGTTAGTCTACTGTTTGGTCTTTTGAAATAATCAGCAACTAGCTAAGCACAAACTGGAAGCCGCAGTCAGTTATCTACTGTTGGTTTGAATAACAGCAACTAGCTAAGGCACACTGAAGCAGCCAGTCAGTTAGTTACTGTTGGTTTGAATAACAGCAAACTAGCTAAGCACCAACTGAAGCAGCCAAGTCAGTTAGTCCTACTGTTGGTTTGAATAACAGCAACTAAGCTAAGGCCAACTGAAGCAGCCAGTCCAGTTAGTCGTACTGTTTGGTTTGATAACGCACTAGCTAAGCACAACTGAAGCAGCCAGTCAGTTAGTCACTGTTGGTTTGAAATAACAGCAACTAGCTAAGCCCACACTGAGAGCAGTAGTTAGTCTCTGTTGGTTTGGATAACAGCACTAGCTAGCCCAACTGAAGCAGCCAGTCAGTTTAGTCTTTACTGTTGGTTTTGAATACCAGCAACTAGCTTAAAGCACAACGTGAAGCCGCCAGTCAGTTAGTCTACTGTTGGTTTGAAATCACAGCAACTAGCTAGCAGCAAACTGAAGGTCAAGCCAGTCCATTTTGTCTACTGTTTTTGGTTTGAATAACAGCAACTAAGCTAAGCACAACTGAAGCGCAGTCAGTTAGTCTACTGGTTTGGTTTGAAATAACAGCAACTAGCTCAAGCCAAACTGAAGCAGCAGTCCAGTTAGTCTACGTTGGTTTGAATAAACAGCAACGTAGCTAAGCCCAACTGAAGCAGCCAAGTCAGTTTAGTCTACTGTTGGTTTGAATAAACAGCAACTAGCTAAGCCCAACTGAGCAGCCAGTCAGTTTAGTCTACTGTTGGTTTGAAATAACAGCAACTAGCTAAGGCACAACTGAAGGCGGCCAGTCAGTTAGTTAACTACTGTTGGTTTGAATATCAGCAACTAGCTAAAGCCTCAACTGAAGCAGCCAATGCAGTTAGTCCTTATCTGTTGGTTTGAATAACAGCAACTAGCTAAGCACAACTGAAGCCGCCAGTCAGGTTAATCTACTGTTGGTTTTGATAAAACAGCAACTAGCTAAGCACAACTGAAGCAGCCACGTCCAGTTAGTCCTACTGTTGGTTTTGAATAACAGCAACTAGCTAAGCACAACTGAAGCAGCCAGTCAGTTGTCTACTTTTGGTTTGAATAACGCAACTGCTAAGCACAACTGAAGCAGGCCAGTCAGTTAGTCTAGCTGTTTGTTTTGATAACAGCAACTAGCTAAGCAACAACTGAGAGCAGCCAGTCAGTTAGCTACTGTGTTTGAATACAGCAACTAGCTAAGCACAACTGAGGCAGCCAGTCAGTTAGTCTACTGTTGTTTTGAAATAACAGCAACTAGCTAAGCACAACTGAGCAGCCAGTCAGTTAGTCTACTGTTGGTTCTGAATAACAGCAACTAGCTAACAGCCCACTGAAGCAGCCAGTCCAGTTAGTCTACTGTTGTTTGAATAACAGCAACTAGCTAAGCCCAAACTGAAACCACCCCAGTCAGTTAGTCTACTGTTGGTTGTTTGAATCAAAAGCAACTAGCGCTAAGCCAACTGAAGCGCCAGTCAGTTAGTCTACTGTTGGTTTGAATAACAGCAACTAGCTAGCCAACTGAAGCAGCGCAGTCAGTTAGTCCTACTGTTTGGTTTGAATAAAGCAACTAGCTAAGCACAACTGAAGCCGCCAGTCATTAGTCCTACTGTTGGTTTGAATAACGCAACTAGCTAAGCACAACTGAAGCAGCCAATCAGTTAGTCTACTGTTCGGTTTGAATAACAGCAACTAGCCTAAGCACAACTGGAAGCCGCCAGTCAGTTAATCTACTGTTGGTTGAATAACAGCACTAGCTAAGCAACAACTGAAAGCCAGTCAGTAGTCTACTGTTGTTTGAATCAACAGCCACTAGCTAAGCATTCAACTTGAAGCAGCCCAGTCAGTTAGTCCTACTGTTGGTTTGAAATAAAACAGCAACTTAGCTAAGCACAACTGAAGTGCAGCCAGCCAGTTAGTCTACTGTTGGTTTGAATAACGCAACAGCTAAGCCCAACTGAGCAGCAATCAGTTAGTCCTACTGTTGGTTGAATCAGCAACTAGCTAAAGCACAACTGAAGCCGCCAGTCAGTTAGTCTATGTTGTTTGAAATAACAGCAAGCTAGCTAAGCACAACTGAAGCAGCCCAGTCAAGTTCAGTCTAGCTGTTGGTTTGAAATAACAAGCAACTAGCTAAGCCATGAAAACCACCAGTGCCGTTAGTCTCAACTGTTTGGTTTGCACAAAACGAAAACAGCAACTAGCTAAGCACACTGAAGCAGCCAGTCAGTTAGTCTACTGTTGGTCTTGAATAACAGCAACTAGCTAGCACAACTGAAGCCAGCAGTCAGTTAGTCTACTGTTGCGTTGATAACAGCATACTAGCTAAGCACAACTGAAACCGCAGTCAGTTAGTCTACTGTTGGTTGAATACACCAGCAACTAGCTAGCACAACTGAAGCAGCCAGTCAGTTAGTCTACTGTTGTTTGAATAAAAGCAACTAGCCTTAAGCACAACTGAAACGCGCCAGTCACGTTAGTCTTACTGTTGGTTGAATAACAGCATTGGTTAAGCACAAACTGAAACCGCCAAGTCAGTTAGTCTACTGTTGGTTTGATAACAGCAATTAGGTAAGCACACTGAAGCAGCCAGTCATTAGGTCTACTGTTGGTTTGAATACAGCAATTAGGTAAGCACAACTGAAACCGCCAGCTCAGTAGTCTACTGATGGTTTGAATAACAGCAATTAGGTAAGCACAAACTGAAGCGTGTCGCAAAGACAGTTTGGTATTTATAGAAATCAAGAATAGTCTATTCATGCATTGGTGATTCCGTTCCTTGAGTTCTGATTGGCTGCTTGTTTCTATGATATTGTGAGTTTTAATAAATACCCTGTCCATTCTGCAGTGGAATTGCGACAGGACCGGTGTAATTAAGTTACACGCGTTTGTTGCCGTGTCCTTCCCAATTCGACCGTAATTGGAACTTAGTTTGATTATTCTTCAGTCAGTCTCAGCTGGGGTAAGCCAGGATGTCTCTCCTTTTTATTATTTAAACAAATCGATCTGTTATACCTTCTTTTACGAAAGGCTAGTAATGATTTTACACCACTACTCGGAGACATGGATTTATTATTGCATACACGATACTTCACATAAACACAAGATTACCATTACATCATATATTATCATTATTTTTAAGTTTAATCATTGTCCTTTGGACTATGAAAAAATTCTCAAGTTTTGTGAGAATATTTGTTCAATGTAAGTCAGAGACGGGTAAGAGGGTTTATCTCGCATCTCTCTTAAGCAACTTTAATTTTTTTGTCTAGATTGTTAATCTAACTAACAGAATGTGTCCCTGTGCTCTGGATCTGAAACGTTAGGTAAAAAGTGTTCAAACTCCAGTCACCGAATATTATGTTCCACTACTCCGTTTCCATCTGAGAATTTTCAACCACACCCTAGGCAACTATTACCATCTGAAACACAGCAGACACACGACTCAGCATCTGCCAAGGCAAGCAGGACCCATCACCATTACACTTTGAGGGTTCATCAAGAATCCCATGAACTGCTCAGGACATCACACACTCACGCCAACTCGCACATACTGGAAACATACTGTGCGTTACTTGAAGATGTAATGGATACCGCAAAGACACTGTCCATCGACGATTCTGTGGTGGTGTTGGTCGGCATGCTCAGGTAAACAATGGGGACATTCCAGAGACCGTTGGCCCACACGACACACACCCACGAGTGCATCTTTATGTTTCAATTGTTGAAAATGCTGAGAGCAATGCTGATCAATTAGTGATTGAACAGCAATTCAAGTAACCAGGCTCCAAAATAGGAGGAGGGGTTATTTCCTATGACTCCAACATAAAGGGAACCACTCTGAACGAATTTTTCTGTTATTAATCTACCCATTATTTCCATTAAACTAAACCCTAACCCCTAACCTAACCCTGTCTTCTTTTTTCTACTAGATCAATAATAAATGATTAT
>CM042145.1:42180861-42570620 GCA_023376005.1 Doryteuthis pealeii | reverse complement strand
AATTACATTCCAGGAAAATAAAAGAAGACAAAGCACAATAATATGAGACAGAAGATGGTCATGTAAGTTAAACATTGCTTATCAATAAAGAGAAAAGACCCATGCGGAACGAAGCCATCCTGCCCCCTACCTACTACTAATACCATCAATTTCAATAACGCATCTAAGCTGGAGACATACATCCACGATTCGTCCCACCGCCAGGCCAACCTATCACTCTCGCCATTCACTATCCCGACCTCCTCTCCTCCAAGACCTCTGAATCCACCACCGACGGTCGAGCGCCTCCAGCCCGCCCCGGTCCACCCCGCCAGCACACCTCATAAAAAAAACTTTTTTCTGTTAATCATTAACAAAAAAAAATCTCTTGTCAGGTTGTCATTATAGTTAAACATTTAAGCTAATATTAATAGAAGTTTGTTATTTGGTTTGGTTTCTTTATTTAATACCAAAGCCGCCCTTGTAGAAGAACAGTAATGGTACTATTTAACCCATAGATAGGGGATGAGAGAGGGGCTTCATACCTTTCCCAAGAGTATTAGTCCAATTTCTTTTTTTTTTCAGTTTCTATTCACAGAGGGTTTCGTTTCTCATCATCATCTTTTGTTTCTTGAATTTTTTCTGTGAAACCTTTTTACACATAGGTTCATCCTCTCCACTAGCCGACTTAAGGAAAGGCACTTTCTTCTCTGTAAGGATTACCTCAATGTGGCATGGGCTGCTCATGAAGAGATTGATACATCCATGGGCTCTCTATGTCCTCCTTTGGTTATTTCCTATAACTCCAACATAAAAAAGGGAACTACTCTGATTGACTGATTAATTATTTATTTATTGATCTACTAGGAAAAAAGAAGATGGGTTAGGGTTAGGGTTAGGAGTTAGTGGTTAGGGTTAGGGTTTAGGGTTAGTTTAATGGGAAAATAATGGGTAGATTAATTAACAGATAAAATTCGTTCAGAGTGGTTCCCCTTTTTATGTTGGAGTTATAGGAAATAACCCCTCCTCCTTATTTTGGGAGCCTGATTTACCTGAATGTGTTCAATCACTAAGTGATCAGCATTTTTCAACAATTGAAACATAAAGATGGCACCTTTCTTGGGCCAACGTCTCTGGAATGTTCCCCATTGTTTAACCTGAGCATGGCGACCAACACCACCACGTAAACATCGGAATGGAACAATTTCTTTTCTATCCATTACATTCTTCAAGTAACGCACAGTATGTTTCAGATGCATGCATTTGATGGCCTGAGCAGTCTCATGGGTATTCTTGAAGTGAACCCTCAAAGTGGATCCTCTTGCCTTGGCAGATTTGCTGAGGTTCTCTGCTTCAGATGCGTAATGAGCCATTTTTTAAATTCTCGGATGGAAACCGGAAGTGAACATAATATCATGACTGGAGTTTGAACTCACTTTTTATGTTTCAGTCCAACACAGGGACACATTCTGTTTAGTTAAGACTAACAATCTAGACAAAAAATTAAAGTGCTTAAAAATCAATAAATCTCTTACCTGTCCCTGACTTACATTGAACAAATATTTCTCCACAAAACTGAAATTTTTTCATACAACAATATTAACTTAATAAAATAATATGAAAAAATGTAATTGGTAAATCTTTGTTATAATAACTAGCAAAATAAACCATGCTCCGGGTAGTGTAAAAATTCATTTTTACTATGCTCTTTCGTAAAAGAATGTAAATAGATCTTTGAAATTTTTTTAAATAATAAAAAGGAGAGACATCCTGGCTACCCAGTTGATACTGACTGAAGAATAATCAAGCTAAGTTCCAATTACCGTCGAATTGGGAAGACACAGCAACAAGCGGTTGTAACTTAATACAATCCGGTCCTGTCGCAATTCCACTGCAGAATGACAGGGTATTTATAAAACTCCACAATATCATAGAAACCAAGCAGCCAATCAGAACTTAGGGAATGGAATCACCCAAATGCATGAATAGACTATTCTTGATTTTTATAAATACCAACTGTCTTGGACACTGCTTCAGTTGTGCTTACCTAATTGCTGTTATTCAAACCAACAGTAGACTAACTGACTAGCTGGTTCAATTGTGCTTAGCTAGTTGCTGTTATTCAAACCAACAGTAGACTAACTGACTGGCTGCTTCAGTTGTGCTTAACTAGTTGCTGTTATTCAAACCAACAGTAGACTAACTAACTGGCTGCTTCAGTTGTGCTTAGCTAGTTGCTGTTATTCAAACCAACAGTAGACTAACTGACTGGCTGCTTCAGTTGTGCTTAGCTAGTTGCTGTTATTCAAACCAACAGTAGACTAACTGACTGGCTGCTTCAGTTGTGCTTAGCTAGTTGCTGTTATTCAAACCAACAGTAGACTAACTGACTGGCTGCTTCAGTTGTGCTTAGCTAGTTGCTGTTATTCAAACCAACAGTAGACTAACTGACTGGCGGCTTCAGTTGTGCTTAGCTAGTTGCTGTTATTCAAACCAAAAGTAGACTAACTGACTGGCTGCTTCAGTTGTGCTTAGCTAGTTTCTGTTATTCAAACCAACAGTAGACTAACTGACTGGCTGCTTCAGTTGTGCTTACCTAATTGCTGTTATTCAAACCAAAAGTAGACTAACTGACTGGCTGCTTCAGTTGTGCTTAGCTAGTTGCTGTTATTCAAACCAAAAGTAGACTAACTGACTGGCTGCTTCAGTTGTGCTTAGCTAATTGCTGTTATTCAAACCAAAAGTAGACTAACTGACTGGCTGCTTCAGTTGTGCTTAGCTAGTTGCTGTTATTCAAACCAAAAGTAGACTAACTGACTGGCTGCTTCAGTTGTGCTTAGCTAGTTGCTGTTATTCAAACCAAAAGTAGACTGACTAGCTGGTTCATTTGTGCTTAGCTAGTTGTTGTTATTCAAACCAACAGTAGACTAACTGACTGGCTGCTTCAGTTGTGCTTAGCTAGTTGCTGTTATTCAAACCAAAAGTAGACTGACTAGCTGGTTCATTTGTGCTTAGCTAGTTTCTGTTATTCAAACCAACAGTAGACTAACTGACTGGCTGCTTCAGTTGTGCTTACCTAATTGCTGTTATTCAAACCAAAAGTAGACTAACTGACTGGCTGCTTCAGTTGTGCTTAGCTAGTTGCTGTTATTCAAACCAACAGTAGACTAACTGACTGGCTGCTTCAGTTGTGCTTAGCTAGTTGCTGTTATTCAAACCAAAAGTAGACTAACTGACTGGCTGCTTCAGTTGTGCTTAGCTAGTTGCTGTTATTCAAACCAAAAGTAGACTAACTGACTGGCTGCTTCAGTTGTGCTTAGCTAGTTGCTGTTATTCAAACCAAAAGTAGACTAACTGACTGGCTGCTTCAGTTGTGCTTAGCTAGTTCTGTTATTCAAACCAACAGTAGACTAACTGACTGGCTGCTTCAGTTGTGCTTACCTAATTGCTGTTATTCAAACCAAAAGTAGACTAACTGACTGGCTGCTTCAGTTGTGCTTAGCTAGTTGCTGTTATTCAAACCAACAGTAGACTAACTGACTGGCTGCTTCAGTTGTGCTTAGCTAGTTGCTGTTATTCAAACCAAAAGTAGACTAACTGACTGGCTGCTTCAGTTGTGCTTAGCTAGTTGCTGTTATTCAACCAAAAGTAGACTAACTGACTGCTTCAGTTGTGCTTAGCTAGTTGCTGTTATTCAAACCAAAAGTAGACTAACTGACTGGCTGCTTCAGTTGTGCTTAGCTAGTTGCTGTTATTCAAACCAAAAGTAGACTAACTGACTGGCTGCTTCAGTTGTGCTTAGCTAGTTGCTGTTATTCAAACCAAAAGTAGACTAACTGACTGGCTGCTTCAGTTGTGCTTAGCTAGTTGCTGTTATTCAAACCAAAAGTAGACTAACTGACTGGCTGCTTCAGTTGTGCTTAGCTAGTTGCTGTTATTCAAACCAAAAGTAGACTAACTGACTGGCTGCTTCAGTTGTGCTTAGCTAGTTGCTGTTATTCAAACCAAAAGTAGACTAACTGACTGCTTCAGTTGTGCTTAGCTAGTTGCTGTTATTCAAACCAAAAGTAGACTAACTGACTGGCTGCTTCAGTTGTGCTTAGCTAGTTGCTGTTATTCAAACCAAAAGTAGACTAACTGACTGGCTGCTTCAGTTGTGCTTAGCTATTGCTGTTATTCAAACCAAAGTAGACTGACTAGCTTGTGCTTAGCTAGTTGTTGTTATTCAAACCAACAGTAGACTAACTGACTGGCTGCTTCAGTTGTGCTTAGCTAGTTGCTGTTATTCAAACCAACAGTAGACTAACTGACTGCTGCTTCAGTTGTGCTTAGCTAGTTGCTGTTATTCAAACCAACAGTAGACTAACTGACTGGCTGCTTCAGTTGTGCTTAGCTAGTTGCTGTTATTCAAACCAACAGTAGACTAACTGACTGGCTGCTTCAGTTGTGCTTAGCTAATTGCTGTTATTCAAACCAACAGTAGACTAACTTACTGGCTGCTTCAGTTGTGCTTAGCTAGTTGCTGTTATTCAAACCAACAGTAGACAACTCTGCTGATTTTCCTTTTTTTATAGCTGGTTTGAATTCAGAATTTTTCTTCTCCAAGACTGGTTTCCTTAATAAAGCTAAAGAACCTTGTCTGTCCTACTATTTACCCATAAGTGGAGGTGAGGGGGATGCAATTTAGAATAATAATTATAGAATTCAATTTGCCCCATGTTATGGAATTTTCGTATTTAAAATTTTTTTCTTTCTTTTGAAACATTTTTGCAGATTTTCATATGCCAAGAATTTCAAGAACTTTATACGAATCTCTGTTAGTTTCTGCGAGGAGGAATCCATAGTATCAGGTGCTCTCCGCCTTTGCAGACATCTTGAAGAATGCTGGAAAGACAAAGCTGAAGGTTCATGAGACTCTGCAGAAAAGATCAGCAAATAAACCATTCCATTATAATGGTATGTACAATAGTTGCAGGAAGATTAATATACTGATTGCGGTTTTCTTTTAGAAAAAAATGAGGAAGAAGAAGAAAAAATAAAATAAAAAATAAAAAAAATCACTGAATTTATGGGATAATATCAAGTGGCTTTTTTGTATCAACTATTTTAGGAAAATAAAAGATTTTAAAAAAATGCTCTTTATATTTTTTTAGGTTTGTCACAATCCATGTTAAAATTAAACTGCATCTAATGGTAAAGTTTCAATTTTGGAGTTCTGGGAAATGAGGATTACCCCTTCATCGTCATTACTCCCAGGCTCACTCAGACCAGGAGTGGTAGTACCTGTTAGGGTCCTTCTATGGGTTAAATAGATAAAAAAATGAGTATTAAAAAAAAACTGAGTTTAAAAGGACAATGCTAAATACCCATCAAGAATGAATAAAACCAAATGTCTTTGGCATAAAATAACCCAACTCAGGTTGACATGTCATAAAATCCAACTAACCAGACAGGTTAAAAGTGCAGTAAGAGTAACTCAAAACTGAACATTTTTAGACCTCATTTTTCTGATGCAAGTATCATTGGGGAACGAGAAAAGTTTTAGTAAACAGCCCAGTCTTTGGCCCATTTACCAACATTTTTCTTATTCTCTAATAATACCTATTTAAAAAATAAGGTCCACAATTTTTGGCTTTGGGTTACCTGTAACACACTTTTAACCTGGACTATCAGTAAAATTTTGCAAGAAAGTTTTATACAGGGTGTTCATAAAGTCTTGCAGCAGTTTTAAAATTGAAAAATTAATAACTCATGTTATACAAATAATAGAATCATTAAGTAAAAACCAAATGAAAGTTTAACTCTTGTAGTTTTATATTTTATGTACATTGTAATGATTACATTTCAAAAAGTTTATGGTAGACCATGAACGAATTTAGCAAATCTTTAAAACTCAAAAATGTTCTCAATGTAATGAAGGTAATCTAAACATTAGCTACATAAATGAGAGTAACCCCCCTTGTTTCTTTCATTTTGAGGAAGCAGTGTGTTTTGTTTTGTAAAAACATAAATTTTTTCGACAAATTGGGTATACCTATACTTTTCTAATATACAGGTACTCTCATAGAAATATTAACATCTTTTTCTTTTTTTTAAATCACCTGTCGGAGATTCTAAGCATATGTTAAACATGTGGAGACTGTTTGAAAATATATTAAAGGTATTCCTATAAGGGTGTTAACATTTTTAAATCGAAAAAAAAAAAAAATGTTAATATTTCTATGAGAGTACCTGTATATTAGAAAAGTATAGGTATACCCAATTTGTTGAAAAATCCGTGTTTTACTGCCATATTTGTTGTTATATTTTAAGTCTGTTGCAGGACTTTATAGACACCCTGTATCTTCCATTTTGAATTTGGTAAAAATTTAATTTTGTGAACAATGTTAAAGAAATTTCCACTTTCACCATTAAACAAAGCAATTGAGTCATTGAATCTCTTGGGTTATTTGATTTGATTGATATAAAAATCAGTTTTATGAAATTCTACTTCAATCTTTTTTTCTTTTATAAAATGGTTTAAGTTTTGAAAGGAACAGGCTTTTGCTTTTCACCATAAACTCCCGGTTGTTTGTTTACAAACAGACAATATTTTTTGCATTAGAATTTCACTGTAAGATTTTTTTTAAAGTTTGTTCCTGTATATTTACAACCCAAAGGCACGTTTTTATACTAAAATAGTTTTCAATTTTAATTTTAAAAATTACTTATTTCATATTGTTGTTGTTAATTCAATAGGAATTTTTTTAAAGTTTTAAAAACTTTAAACGAAATACACGTTTTTATATTAAAGACGCATTTTTATATTAAAATATTTTTTATTTAATCAGAAGAGAAATGCAGATATGTTTATTTAAATGAAAATATTTTTTATGTTTATTTAAATAAAAGGATGTTGGGACCAAGTAAGCAATAAATAATTAATTTAAAAAAAAATAAAATAAAAAACTATTTTAGTATAAAAACATGCCTTTGGGTTGTAAATATACATGAACAAACCTTAAAAAAATCTTAGTGAAATTCTAATGCAAAAAAAATTGTCTGCTGTTTGTAAACAAACAACCAGGATTTTACGGTGAAAAGTAAAAGGTGTTCAAAACAGCTCCCAGCTGGGGTGCTTATTGGTTACTTGGTTCAAATTTTTTAATAAAAGAAAATGAAAACGTACATGTATATATTCTATTATCAGATTCATTTTTTTGTCTAATTTGAGGGTTTATATAATGAAAAAGAAAAAAGGTTGGAGATACCACTGTTATAACCTGTGTTGTGTAATGGATCCTCTCATTGTGACAGTGCTGCACTTGGTATGATGAAAGTTGAAACTTGCTAAAATGAAGATTTATTGGATTAAGGCCACAAGTTTGAAGAAAAAAAAACCCAGCAAGAAACTTAATAATCCTGTCTGCTCTACAGAAGATTTTTCCCCTCTTTTTTTTTTATGGTACATCTACATAACCTCCTAGAAACTGTACAGAGACGTGCAACCAAACGAATACCCCCATCAGGCATCTACCATACTCTGAACGTCTCACTGCCCTGGGAATGGATTCGCTGAAACTTCGGCGTCTGGCAACTGTCCTGGTAAATGCTCCTAAGGTCATTAATCATCTTAACAACAGCAACCTTGAACACCTTTTTGATCTCCATCTTTCTAACACACGTAGGCATGCCTACCAAGTCAGAAAACAGCACTGCTCACGTGACTTTCGGAAACATTTTTTCACGATCAGAGTTGCGGAGACATGGAATAAACTGCCCGTGTCTGTTGTAGGCTGCCGAAGCACTGAGTCTTTCAAAGCCTCCATGCTTCCTGTAGTCCGCCGACACTATACCTGATGCCACTCTCCACATACATATGCACACACATATTTCTACTGTAAACTGTTCATATTCCTGACACTAATACATTGTTCTGTGTACTAGACATGAGACTTTGATGAGTTGTGGTGCACCTGACCACTGTACACAATAAATTTCATAATCATTATTTCATTATTATTATAATAATTAAATTTATTGTGTACAGTGCTCGGGTGCACCACAACTCATCAAAGTCCCATGTATAGTACATATAATAATGTATTAGTGTCAGGAACATGAATAGTGTACAGTAATAATATACATGCATGTGTGCATATGTGTGTCTACTTATAATTCAGAAAAGCGATATCATTGAGCATTACAATCACATAGACACATTAATATGTTTATAATAAGGAAAAGTACAAAATTTACTTTTTGATTTTTACTGATTAAATTCAATGATTAAAAATCAATAGATTTGTTAAATTCTTAACAGTTTTTCATGAGTAAGAACAAAAAGAAAAACTATTCATTGAATAAACAAATAATTTTCATTTGAATTGATATGCAAAATTTTCCCCCTACAAATAAGAACAAGTTTAATTTTTTAGATTTAATTTTAAAATTTTTATTGTTACATTTCTAGGGTTAAAAAAGAAAATAAATTGGTACTATTGCACAATCATGCACAAGAGATATCATTAGATTACCTATAAAAAGCATTACATTTCACAGAAATTCCTGAAACTGTTGAGACGCTAGGGTTAGTGTTAAGCTACTTTGGGAGTTTCTGACACCTAAATGTGATTCTAATGATATTATCTCTTGCGTGCTATTGTGCATTAATAACAATAAATTAAATGAGTACATTTTTTATCACTTTAACTCAACAAGCAATTAGGAATAGAATTAAAATGACATATATACAAAAATAGTTTTTAGAAAAATAAAATTATGTTTCAAAACACTCATGAGTTTAGAGTTACTTTATTTAAAATAATATTTTAAATTTAAAAAAAAAAATCCTAAAATATATGAACATTGTAATACACAAATTCTTAGTGATTTAAAAAAAAAATTGTAAGGAATTTGCTAAATTATTTTTCTCTCTTCCCTTTCCCATTCTCTGGTGTTTTTAAAATCCTTGTGGTCCAGTCATGGACTGGGTACTTCAGCTAGTACTAATAGAAAGCTTAGAAGAAGGAAAAGAAGAAAAAAAAAGTAAGCACAATGATTTTACCACAAGAATTGCCATTCTTATTAGAATTTGTTTATTGGTTTTATGGCATAACAACCTCAGTGGGTCATTTAATGCTGACAAAGTTTTGAAATAAATTCATTCTTGATGGGTACTCAATTTTTTTATAAACTCATGTTTTTCTATTTAATCCATAGATGGGACCCTAACAGTCCGGGTCAGAGTGGACCTGGGAGTAATGGTGATGAAGAGGTACTCCAAATTCCTCCAGAACTGGAACTTCACCATCTGATAGTTTAAAGTCATACCCAGAACATATTAGAATTTGTTTTAGTTTAGATATACAGATGGATTGTTAGCATCCTTATGGGAGTAGGTATTTATCCAACCCATTTACCACGAGTAGGATGCAACACAAAGTCACAAGTGTAGGGCATCCAGTGAGGATCAAACTCACTATTCAGTAGTAATGGATCTACTAGCTTGTTAACCATTACACTACAATGGGACATCCTAGCACTCTTAAAGGGCGTACTTTTATGATATAATTTCAAACAGACTCCACATGTTCACCATCCCTGACAATAAATTCTGTGAACCTCCCACAGGTGATTAAAAAAATTAAGAAAATATTTCTATGGGAGTATCTTCATAAGAAATGCAAAACTGATATGATGGAGACCACCTGAGGAAGATTCCAATAATGTGTTGACAATAATGGTAAACAGGTGGAGACTTTAGAATCATAATAAAGGAACTCCCATAGAAATGGTAACTTTTGCTACCATAAATAAATGGGAGTCATAATGATAATCTGCTAAGAAAATGAAATCATCAACCAAAGTTCAAATTTCAGCAGAGACTGTTTCCATTCACTATAAACTGATGCCCGGCTCTTCTTTCGCCATCTACAGGTAAAATAACAAAGCAGGACTGGGTTCTCTCCCTTGTTGAAATAATCAAGCAACATCACAAACCAGAGTAAGGCTCATTACTCTCAATTTCTTATAGATAGGTATGGCTAAAATTTCAATATGACAGCACCTCCCCCTTTCTTTAAAAATATTATAAAAAATGTTAAATTGTCACTTATTCTAAATTGTTTTAAAGCAATAGTTGAATAAAGAGGAGGAAGAATATAGTATTGTTGATTCTAAAATATTAAGAAAAATGTTTCTTTTTCATAAATTATAAATAAATTAGCAAAAATTCCAAAATGAAAATAATGGCTTTTTTGTTGAATTACAGGAAGCATCAAGGTTTTGAAAGATGCAGTGTTTTGGCAGCTAACAACAGATGCAGACAGTTAATTCCTTGTTTCAAAAAGTCATGTGAGCTATGAACGAATAGATCTGAGAATACACAATACTTAAAATAAAATAAAAAATAGAAGCATAGATTGAATGACTTTTTTTTCTCTCTCTCTCTCTCTCTCGATAATATTTTTTTTAAATATTAATTTTTTCCTTTTTTAAAATCACTTGGGATACCAATCTGCAACAATGATCAAACTCTAGATCAAAGATTATATATATATATATTATATATATATATATATATATATATATATATATATATATGTATATGTGTGTGTGTGTGTGTGTGTGTGTGTGTGTGTGTAAGTTGAAAAATGGAAGCGAATCCGATGGTATGTTGAAAGGAAAAATAAAGGAAAGAAAATGCTGAATGGATAAAATAGATTTTATTTTATTTTACTGGCATGTGTTTCGGCCAGGAGTTTTATCCATGTACATATGTAGTCTATTTTAAAATAATAATAGATAGAGTACATATGTACATGGATAAACTCCTGGCCGAAACACTTGTCAGTAAGATAAAATAAAAATAAAATCTATTTTATCCATCCAGCATTTTCTTTCCTTTCAACAGACACACACACACATATATATATATATATCAATTCAAAATTATTTTTAATAGATTGTTAAACATTGGCTTAATTTAAAATAGATTAATATATATATATATATATATATATATATATATATATATATCAATCTCCAACAATGATCAAACTGTAGATAAAAAATAATAAGAGATGAAGTCTCAATGTGATCAGAACTCATTCCCCCACCCCTTTGCCTGGGTTAGCACAAAACTCAAATTTAATCTTCTAAACATATATTTTATTCTTTCTCCAAGAGTGCCCTGCATCCTTTTGGCTTCTGGACTGATAAAATAAATCTTTTAATCCCAGGTGGCCATACCCTCAGGCAACACCTGCCCCCCCCCTCGTCTAAAAGGGACAGTTTTGAGTTCATTGCCCAGTGCCTGAGGCGCTCCAAAAGGGGGATTCCAAAGAGATCATACAATTTTTGCACTGGCCACTGCATAAGCATCGGTTGGTGTGTGACTTCCGTTAAAAAGTCCTTGTGTCAATTGAACCTGGTTGGAGGTCAAGAAAATACTCTTTCTGAAAGCCATATTTGTGCTTCTCTCAAGACAATCAGAAGTAGCTGGAGGTATTTAATCAGGAGTCCAATAAGCAAAGCAGATGGGAGTTTGAATCTCACCAAGAGTTTAGCGTTATTGTTGTAGATAGTGATTGGATTTTAAGGCATATCAACCCTTGTTGGGTCATTTTTATGCTGAAGATTTTTTAAAATTTTATTTATTCTTGATGGGTACTCAATTTTTTTTAAACACATTTTTTCTATTCAACCCATAGATAGGGCCCTAACAGGTACTACCACTCTGGGTCAGAGGCAATGGTGATGAAGAGGTACTCCATATTCCCCAGACTTCCAGAACTGCCACTTCAGCATCAGAGTTTAAAATCATACCCAGGACAATGAAGCATTCAGCCACTGCCTTCTAGCACATATGATAAAAAGGGTTGGGGCTTGCCATAAGGGCAATAGGGTTTAGATAGTGATAACAAAAAAAGAAAAAGAAAAAGAAAAAAAACCATAGAAAATCATCAAATACTAAGTGCTATCACTGTCACCTTATTTGATGATCTTTGTGTTTTTTTTATTTATTTTTTTTGTATCACTATCTAAACCCTATTGCCCTTATGGCAAGCCTCAACTCTTTATCATATATATATATATATATATATATATATATATATATATATATATATATATTTACCAACCCCTCTGCCGAGCAGGATGTGACACGAGGTCAATTTCTTAAGCATTGTTCAACAGGTTTTGAATTCAGAGTTTTCCTTCTCCTAGACCGGTTGCCTAACCAAGGTTAAAGAGCCCAGTCTGCCCTATTATTTACCCATAGCTGGAGGGAGAGTAGGATTCATACCTTTCCCAAGGGTATTAGCGCTAAGTGAAATGCAATTACCACATCCAGGATTTGAACTCAGGGCGGCGAGTCCATTTCCCATGACTTTAACCATTACACCAGGCGCTTCCTTTATCATATGTGCTAGTAGGTGGTGGCTGAATATTATATCAATGAAGAATCTTTTGACAATCTATTTTTGCAAGTTTTGTCTTTGACATTACTTATTGAAAATATTTTGTAACTTGAATTTTTTTTTATACTCTTGACATAATGATAAACATTTGCTCATCTACATATTAATATTTGTGTTCCTTAATTGGATGACTGTTATTATCTTGTAACACCCTCTGGTTAAAAAATGAGACTGTCCAAGATGAAAGGCAAAAATGTAAATCTTGAATATCTAGTGTTACTTATCTGCCAGATTATTTCTTATGAGAATTGTCACCTCAGCTAAATAATGGACCATTCTGTATTTATTATAAAGAAAGGGTAGAAAAAGGACATGCTACACAGAAAAATATAAGAAAGTAAGAAAAAGAGAGGAGGTGAGTGCATGGAAGTGATAATGCAAAGAAGTAAAGAAAGAAAGAAAGAAAAAAAGTGAGAGTTAAATCAAGATTATCTTAATTTTTACATAAGAGCTATTGCAAAATAGTTCAATAAGTAAACATATCAAACATCGTAATAATTAAATTATCATACTGTGGTATAACCACAAGTTCTGCTAGTAATTTACTAACACTCGAAAATGACTTTCATACTTCAATACATTTCTAAAAAAAAGGACCCCGTTTAAAAAAAAAAAAAAAAGTTGCAGTTGCCCCATCTCACCTCCTTATCTGCTTCTCTTGCTCTTCATGAGCAAATTTTTTTAATTAGGATTAAATTTTAAATAAATGAAATTTAAATGTATGAAAATGTGAAAAAATATTAACTTGTAAAAATGCACTTTTTGTAAAAGGAATTTTGCAAGTTTAGATTTTTTAATCCGAATTTTATGACTTACAGAAAACAAAAAGTAAAAAAAACACTAAACAAACAAAAGAAGTCTATGCCATTCTAGGTGGTGGTTTCCTTTAGTTGGTTGGTTTTTTATGGCATGTCAACCCTTCTTGGGTTATTTTATGCTGAAAACGTTTTTATTTTATTCTTTCTTCATGGGTAATCAATTTTTTTTTTTTTAAACACTTTTTTAGAACTCGTTCTATTTAACTCATAGATGGGTTTGGTTTGTTTTACGGCATATCAACCTCGGTGGGTCATTTAATGCCGATAAAGTTGTGAAATAAATTCATTGTTAATGGATACTCAATTTTTTTTATAAAACACATTTTACTATCTATAAACATATTTTACTATTTAACCCATAGATGGGACCCTAACAGGTACTACCACTCCGGGTCAGAGTGAACCAGGGAGCAATGGTGATAAAGGGGTGCTCCACATTCCCCAGGCCTGGACCCTCACCTCAGATAGATTTTAATGTCATTCCCAGGACATCAAGACCTTCAGAGACTGCCTTCTAGCACCCATATGATAAGAAGGACTGGGGTTGGGGCAATAGGGTTGGGGCAATCATATAGGTGCTAGGGCTTGACGTGACCAGCCAATTGATCAGAGAGCCCATCTAGCCTAAGTAAGGACCTAAGTGGAGTGTTGCATGTCATAGACAGGATCTGAACACATATTACCACTCCAGTTACATTTACCAAAAGTGGTAAAACCACTTAAAAATGATCATATATGAGGTGTGATCAAAAAGTATCAAAATTGAATATTGAAATTTTTTAAAATCTATAAATTTCTTTTTTTTTTTTTTTTTTAAAATGATAATGTAATTTATTGTGTACAGTGCTCAGGTGCACCACAACTCATCAAAGTATTATGTCTAGTACACAGAATAATGTATTAGTGTCAGGAACATGAACAGTGTACAGTAATAATATACATGTATGTGTGCGGAGAGGGGTATTAGGTATAGTGTTGGCGGACTACATGAAGCATGGAGGCTTTGAAAGATGCAGTGTTTCGGCAGCCCACAATGGATGCAGGCAAAGCAAGCGAGCAAATTATTAAAGTGATGAGGTAAGAAACAAGTTTGTGCCAATTGGGGGGAAAAAAAAAAAAAAAATTAGCAAATAGGTTTATACTTTTTGACAAAACAAGACTCCTCGAGTATTTAGATTTTTCAAAGTTGTCCTCATCTTTACTGTTATATATATATATATATATATATATGTTCAGCCGATATGCCTAACGGCCTTCTTCAGGGGTTTCTTGTCAAACTTGGGAGCTTTCACAGAACTTCAAACAGAACCCTTTATTTAATCCATTGGAGTAGATTGTACCCATTCTGTTAACCATGACCACGGATAAGTGTTAAACTATATTAAATATTCTGTGTTATTTTCACCAGATGATTGTCACTTAGAACTGTATTAACTCAACCCGTACATCCGTTTTACCATCTATCCAAACATATGTTTAACAATAAAGATGAGGACAACAGTGTGAAAAATCTAAATAATCTAAATTATCAGGCCCCATCTCAAAACTTCAGATGAATTTATATTTCTGCATGCATAAGATCTTGCTGAAATATATATAATTTTCTTAAAACATTTTGTACTTTATCATTTTTTTAATTTTATTTTTCTAAGTAATGCCAGGTATTTTTATATTTCTATTCAGTATCTGAGAAATAGTGGATTGTAGAGTGAAGGTTCCTGAGTTTGGACAAGAAACACCCCAAGAAGGTCGTCGGGCACATCAGCTGAAATGTTGTGTATATAACAATAAAAATGAGGACAACAATCTGAAAAATCCAAATAATACAGATTTTTATTTGTCTGAATTTTTGAGATGGGGCTTGATAATTTGTAAGTGCAGCATTGTCTTGGCTGATAAATTATTTATTTATTTTCCCATCTTAACATCCTGTTGAGAATTTTCTAAGTCCAGGGCCCCATTCCTATAAGGACCTATCAAAAATACTAAAAATGGCCTTTTCCTTAAAAGTTACCTGTTATTTCCTTTAAAATAAAGACTTCTAAAAGTGTTTAATATTACATTTAAATGAAGTCTATTATCTGTGGCAGATTAGGAAAATGAATGTGACTTCTGGCCGGGTGGAATGAGGTGGTATAGGATGTTAAGAGTTAAACTAACCCTAAACTCAACCCAGTCTTTTTCCCCCAGTAGATCAATAAATAAATAATTTATCAGTCAAGAGTGGTTCCCCTTTGTTTATGTTGGAGTTATAAGAAATATATATATATATATAATAAATGTGTATTTAAAAAAAAGTATTAAAGGTGCTAAATAGAGAAAAAAAAAAATCAATATTTAATTTATTCCTGTCTTTGTAAATACAGCTTCAGTCTAGATACTTTTTTTTAACACACCTCATATGAAAAGTGAAAAAGCATGCTTTCTTTTTTTTTTTTTTTATTTATTTATATTTACAAGTTTTTAATCATTTAATTTTAGTTGAAATTTATACAAAAGGTCAGGACACCTAATTTAACTGGATGAATATTGTGACAAGTCTCACCTACCCAGCACTTAAAGAAATTGAAAATTAAAAAACAATTTTTCTTTATTAAGTCAAAGTGACATGATTTCTCTCTCTCTCTCTCTCTCTCACATATCATTTTATTTGGATGATGCAAATAATCCATCATAGGATTTCATTATATAATTTATATATATATATATTTTTGGGAAAATATGTGCTTAATTGAAGTCGTACCTAATTTTGAAAATTAATTGATTAATAATTAATTAACTATAGCTCTGCTGATGAGGCCTAATAGGCCGAAATGTACATACAGAGATTGATTTTTCTCGATTTGTTTAGCCTTACCTTTAAATAGGCATTCCCGCCTAATTAATTAATTATTAATCAATTAATTTTCAAAATTAGGTAAGACTTCAATTAAGCACATATTCTCCTAAAAATTGTCGGCAAAAAGTCATATCCAAACACATCGTGTTTACATATATATATATATATATATATATATATATATTATAAAAATGTAAGGTAATCCAAATGACTGGTTGTAAGGGATGATTCTATTTGGGATCTTCAAAATCTCACTATATAACCATACTGTATGCTCTTGTAGGTGCAACCATATATTCATACAAGGATTTTTATAAATCCCCAAAGAGAGCTCAATGTATAATAATCAATAAATTAGATTATATACAGAGCAATATTTAACTTTCAAAGGAGGAAAAACTTAAACACTCAGTCTGTAATAATATATTTCGACCAGAAACTCAAGATTTAAAAAAAAATAATAAAAAATCTTGAGTTTCTGGTTGGAATAAATTACAGAATGACGGTTTGTTAAGTTTTTCTTTCTTTGAGAGAAAATATATATATATATATATATATATATATATATATCAAATAAATATAAACAATTCAAGAGCAGATAAATCTTCTTTCAGGTTCTCTGCATATTTGAATAAAAATTGTCAGTACAAATGCACAATAGCGCGCAAAAGATATTAGAATTGTATTTTATGTATAATATTAGATCACGGAAACTCCTGAAGTACCCTAACTCTTACCCTAGCGTCTCAATGGTTTGGGATATTTCCATGAAATGTACCGCTTTTTATACATGATCTAATGATATTATCACTTGCGCGCTATTCTGCATTGGTATCAATTAGTCAAATTGTATCATGAGATGATCTTTGAAGTGCTAACATCATGTGGTATAGAGGTCCAGAGTTGATAGTACATTTTGTTAATTATTTCACAAGAATACATAGGTTGATTATCGTATCAAAAATACAGGAAAATGTTTTTTGGCAGGCGTGGGGGAGTGGGGTTGGAGGAGCTCATACAGAAATCTTTGTTAGGTCAAAGGTTACAGACATAAGTTTAAGCAAATTCTTTAGTCATAATCAAAATAATTCTAATAATGATACTGACTGCCCAAGATAAGATGAAATGCAAAAAATGTAAATCCTGATGTTGCTGCTTAATTGCCAAATTCTTATTCCTTATGAACATCGTCATCTCAGCTAAATAATGGACCATTCCGTTTTTATAGATAGATAGAAAGAAATGTAAGAAAAAAAGGACACAGTGCCCAGAAAAAAAAGTAGAGGAAAGATAGAAAGAGAGGGCGAGCGTGCATAAGCGATAACACTAATCTGTTTCAATTGAACATAATGAAAAGTTGAAAAGGAAAGAAAGAAAAAAAAAAAAGAAAAAAAGAAGAGTGAGAGAATTAAATCAAGATTATTATACTTTTCACATATTGAATTATTTTGCAATAGCTCTTGAGTATCAAATGTAATAATTAAATTATTAAACAAAAGAATAATGTGTAACCTAAACAAGTACCAATGAAAACATTTATGAAATAGATATTCTTGTATTGTTTTCAAAGTGTGTGTGTGTGTGGGGGGGGGGGGTGATGGCTCAAGTAACTAAAAATGTTTGGTTCTAAAATCATCCAGTTTAAACAAAAGACGAGTAATTACATCCAATTACTTGGTTTGATAATTTGTATTATTTAGATTTTTCTGAATGTTGACCTCATCTTTGTTATATACACATAATTTTGGCAGATGTGACCTCTGACCTCCTTCAGGCTCCTGATTCCAACAACAAACACCTAAAGAAGGTCGAAGGGCAAATCAGCAAAAATGTGTATATAACAATAAAGATGAGGATAACAGTCCGAAATGATATCACATGCTCACACACACACACACACATTATGACTGTATGCTATTCATTTTCCTGACATTAGTATCTTGTTCTGCGAATAATACATAGGCCTTTGATAGGTTGTGGTGCACCTGAGCACTTTACGGAATAATTTCATTATCATAAAATCCAAGTATTACATAGATGAGTAAATTTGTGATCACTGAGGAAGTTAAGGGGAAAAGAAAAAAAAAAGGTTCACAACTTTAAGTTGGTAACTCATTCTTGTTAGCTAAAACAATGAAAGATAATGAAGACAAAATATTAAAGATTGTCATTTTAAATATAAATATAGAATTGTAAAATAAACGGTCATTTCTGGTTATAAATATCTTTATACAATTAACAATTTAAAGATGCTACATTTCATAAGTGTTAATTTATATCTTATCTTATTATAATGGAGATTGTGTGTTTGTAACCGAAACTATATTACTATTCAAGTCAGGATTCCCTTAATTTACATTACATTCTCCATGATTTTATTGTTATTTAAACCTCAATTATTAAAATCGTTTAAATCAATACTGTTGGCCATATATACATATTAATAACATGCAATCGTATTTATATATACAACAAAAAATTACAGTTTAAAGTGTGAATGGGAAAGCTGATTTGTATATCAATTTGATTTTAATAAATATGCGCTTAATATTATTGATTTCTAATTATTTGGTTTTATTTTAATGAATATGAACAAAAATCTCTGGGATGAATCTTAAAAGCAATCCATTATCAAGAAAAAATAAGTAATTTTATTCTTTACTTCCTATTTTAACTAAATAAAGACGGGAGTGATGGAAGAGTAAGTTTCAGTTGTTCTATTTTTCAACTATACACCACTCTGTTTCAAATCTTTTTATCTGCATTATTTAGTTTCATTAGGTTTTCTAATTTAATATTTTATTACATTAAAACTTAAATACTTGCACCAAGAGGGTGCATATATTTGCTGGTACTATTAAAAATAATGAAGAATTTGATTTTCAATGAGACTTAAGTTTCAATACAAAAAGTTTAAATCTTAAAATATATATATATATGGGTGCTATATTTTTAAGTAAATAGTTCTCAATATCATTGATAGAGCTTTTATATCTAAGTTAAGGTAGCGTGGACATGGAGTCAACGGTGCCTGGTTACTGATAGTTTCTCGCCTATGCGATCCTCAGACCCAGTATCTTCTAAAAGTTTGTTGTGTATGTGTGTGTGTATATATATATATATATATATATTAGAAAAAACATGACCCATTAGAGTTTGGGTTAGATTGCTGAAAAGATATTATTTTGTCAATTTAAAGTTTTCCAAAACTGTCCAAATAAGTTAGATTTTATTGAGAATAGACACAAAAATGAGGGTTGTGCTTTTTTGGTATGGCTGTACGCTTATCCAATTCGTTATAGAGAACTATGTCAGCTTTACGCATGTGCAGATGCTCAGATTTATTTTATTAACATTTATTTAGAAATAAAAGAATTTAATTCTACATTTTTATATAAATTTTCACTAACAATTATTTTATTTGTCTCTTGTTATGATCCTATAATTCTTAAAATTAATAATTAAAGAAATTTAAAAAAAAAAAAATCTATTCTAAAACAGGACATTTTTTTTTTTTTTATACAACCAAGAAAACTATTTTAAGATACATTGTGTACGAATCTTATTTAGAATTTTTTTTTTTTTTTTCAATTATTTTGTGTTTCCTCTCCCTTGATAAATTTTAAGTAGACTTTTGAGCTTTGTAAATTGAAAGTTTAGTAAAAAAAAAAAAAAATTTCAAAATTTAAATATTAAAACAACTTTAAATCAAACATTTCTGGTTCTATTCACTGGTGATAACCCCCTTATCACCAGTGAATAGAACCAGAAATGTTTGATTTAAAGTTTGTTTTAATATTTAAATTTTTAATTTTTTTTTTTTTTACTAAACTTCAGAGGAAATTCTTCAAAAAGTCAACGAATAATCTGATTCTAATAAAATTTTCAGTACATGGAGTGATGAATAAAAAGGTTAAATATTTTTAGATAATTGTAATCAGGAAGAAAGTTAGTTTGCAAAGTGAATTAAATTAAAATACATACATACGGCTGGAGAATTAAAAAAGAATAAACAAAACATTAGTCTTCTCTGTGAGAGTAGTAATGAGAGATTAGAGGTGTGGGCAGGTAATTTGCCTTCTCACTTTATTTGTATGTTATACATAAGCCAGTTGTTGGCTGCTGAAAAGAGCAGGTAAATCACTCTCCCTCATAGATAGAACTAACATACATAAGGAGTATTCAAGATATATATAGAAAGGGGGAAAGTGACTGACAGAATGTAAAGTGAGAGATGGGTGAGCTTTTTTTTCTTTCTCAATTGCAAAATATGACTAATTAGAACCAAATAAAATGATTTTTTTTTTTAAAAACATAACTTAATCCTAAATCTAAGGAATATTTTTGCCATTAAGCTAAATAGGGAAAAACCCTTTAGGAGACAAACATTGATTCGCTCAGCTTTAGTATAATATATATCTCTATATGAACTTAGATGCAAAATTTGTTAAAGAAAAAAAGTAGATAGATAGATAGATAGAGAGAGAGATTATATATATATATATATATATATATATATATATATATATATATATATATATAGATATATATATATATAGATAGATATATATATAGATAGATATATATATATATAGAGATAGATTATATATATATCTATCTCTATATATATATCTATCTCTATATATATGAGATAGATAGAGAGATATATATAGAGAGATATATAGAGAGAGATATATAGAGAGAGATATATAGAAGGGTCCACAACAGAAACAAGTTTAATAACAAACTGGAAAATTCTGAAATAGTATTCAATGAAGTTGTGATAGTAAAAGCTAATTTCTGTTGATTAAAAGTAAGAACATTTCCTTTTTTTTCTTCAATATATATATAATCTCACACACAAATTATAAAAGGCAAAAAATTTCAAGATTTAAAAAAATAAGTATATTTTGTTTTGTTTTCTAAGACTGTTTTTCAAAATCCAATATTTAAGATTAGGTAGTTAAGTCAATAATCTTCACTGAGCCATATTTATAAAAAATTCTAAAAGAAAATAATTTATATAAAAATTGAGTTGTAAAAAGCTTAGATATAAAAACTGTAATATATTTATTAATACTATTGTAATTACTTACTTAACTATAGATTTAGAGTGTGTGTGTTTGGGGGGAGAACTAAACTAAGTGAAACCTAACAATATCCATGCATGTATGACGTCACTACACAGGTCAGAAGGCAAACAGTTTAAGTTTTTTTTTTTTTTTTATCACACTAGCTATGTGTGTGACAATTTCACAACACTCTCTCACTAAAATATTACAGCAATATTGGAATTATAACTACTTAATTAAAAATCTATTTTGGATTTCTAAGAACTCGAGCCCACAATATAATCCAGGCTAAAAGCATAGTAAGCCAAACTTTACTAAACCTTATTTTTTCAATGCAAGAATGTTTTGTTAAAATGGGCCTGACCAACCTAACTTTTCTTTGTATTATTTGGATTTTTCGAACTGTTGTCCTTATCTTTATTGTTATATACAATGTTTCGGACGATGTGCCCACCAGCCTTCTTCAGGTATTTAGGAAACTTCTCTTTGAACTTGGAAGCCTTCATTGAACCGTACCCTTTATTTAATCCACAGGGTAAGACTGTTTTCATTCATTTAACCATGACCAGGTACAAGTGTTCAGCTATGTTAAGTATTCTATGTTACCACCCTTGGAAAAGATTGAACCTGCAACAAGTGGACACATGGCACAATAGATATAGGGGTTGAGTTAATACAGTCCTAAGTGACAATAATCTGTAAGTTGCAGGTTCAAAGGTGATAACAGAATACTCAACATAGCTTAACACTTATACCTGGTCATGGTTAACAGATTGAGAACAGTCTAATTCGGTGGATTGAATAAAGGGTTCAGTTCAAAGTTCTATGAAAGCTGAGTTCAACAAGAAATACCTGAAGAAGGCAGGAGGGCTCATCAGCTGAAACATTGTGTATATAACAATAAAGATGAGCACCACAGTCTGAAAAATATAAATAATACAAATTATCAGTCCTCATCTAAAAAATTCAGACAAATAAAACTTTTCTCATTTCCCAATGATACCTGCATTGAAAAAAAATAAGGTCTAAAAAAAGTTAAAAAAACCAAAAAAAAAAAAAAAAAAAAAAAACCCATACCATGCTTTTAACCTGGACTAATAATGTTAAAGTGAAAGTTGTGTAATCCAAAATTGAAGAAAGCCAGAAAAGAGAAATTATTTTTAGGAAAAATATAATTTATCAAACTTTTAGATGGGAATATAAAAAAAAGAAAAAAGGTAGGATTTGACACAAGGTCACAAGTATGGGGCATCCAGTGAGGATTAAACTATTTTCAGTTATAACAAATCTGCGAGACTATCTTGCTAAATATTACACCGTGACAACTTTTCAATAGTTTAAGTTTAATCATTTCATTGTCTGTATAAACTAAATATTGTATACATGTTTTTTAGTATATGATAATTAAACCATCATATGCAACAAGCCAGTAATGGGACTTAAATGTTTAGGTTAATACTTTCTTAGTTTGGTTTTTGTTTAATGGTATATCAATCTTTGTGGGTTATTTAATAAAGCCATTCTTGTAGAACAGTATTGGTACTATTTAACCCATACCTAGGGGATAAAGGGGTCCATACCTTCCCTATTAGTCTGAAAGTGAACGTAATAGGGTGACTGGTACTACGATATTGCAGTTCAGCATGGTAGTTATACCATGGGGACTTCCCATACTTTCAAGGACATTCAATAAACAGTAAATTCCTGAAGAAAATTAATCACTGTGCCAATATGAATTATTATATAGGGTTAATATAATTAGTTAAGTAAAAATTAAACTTACATGGGCATTTCAGGATAAAATAGTGGTTTCACATCACTTGATCCAAAAAAAAAAAAAGAAAAAAGAAAAAAAAAAGAAGACATTTCTGTCATGGTTCCGATAGTGAAAATTTACCAAGTCCTTTTTGGGTTAGAAATTATATGATAACAATGTCATCTATCTGATGAAAGTTCTACTTGTTTCTATTTGTTTATATGTTCAGTAAATATCTAATGAAAATCATAATTACGTTTACATACAACATAAAGAACAGTGGAAATTTAGTCCTCATCTTTCTGCAATTTATAATAAAAAATTTAGTCCCCATATTTCCCAAATAAATTCACAATATAAATCTAGGGTCACAGCAACAGAAGAAATATATTAATACACCAACATAAGACCTACATCATTTAGGTATTGTACATTTTATAAGTACTTAACCATATATAAGTTTCTGGTGACAAAAAAAAAAAACACTTTCCTTTCCTACTTATTTAGTATCAGCAATTTTAAGAGCTTATTCCAGTTTTCTTTTTGTTTTTTTGTTTTAAAGCATCAAGCTATCAGAAAGTAAAGCAAAAGAAACACAAATTTAGAAATGTAGCAAGTGGAAGAAAAGAAAAAAATAATTTGCTTGATAATTTGCATGCTGATCATCTTAATGCCAAATCAGCCACCAAAGATAACATTTAACTTAGTTCTTTGAAATAATGAAGTAAAAAAACAAAACAAAAACAAAACCACAAAACAGAAAAAAAAAAATCTATGTATAGGGGATGATAATTTTTTTATATGTAAGCATGAAAGTCAAATAAACTAAAAAAAGTACAATAATTCATTTGCTAAGCAAATTACATAATTTTTTATTGTTGGACACGTTATGGAACTTAAACAGAAAAAAAAAAATCCAATTGCCACTATATAGTCTAGTGGTGCACAATAATTCCTATTTTGATAAGTTTGTGGGCAAATATATGAAATTGTCCTCATCACAACTCATTTTATAACTTTAAAAATCAAAACCAGATTTTTGATATCAATAATAAAACAATATTGTACATTATTGTTGTGTTGGAATGAGTTAAGACTTAATCCATAAAAAAATAAAAATAAAAAAATAAAAAGTTTTCCTTTTTGAAAGGAAATTATTTAATGTGAAGAAAATATCTCGGCTGAAAAGTTAATCTCCATAAACTCTGTATGAAATTTTTATTATTATTTCAGCTGAAATAAGAAAAAAAAAAAATTGTTGGTAGAGTGGGTAAGCCGGCACAATCTTAAGTGGATCAAGGGTTGCTCATCATTTTACAATATTTCAAGGTAGGTAAGGTTTAGTTAATTCAATTTCTATGAGCTGAAAATTCCGATTCTCAAATTGAAGATGGATTATAAAATAATGCCAATGATTTTTCAAATGTACAAGATAACTATTGCACACCAATAAGCTCCAAAATTAAATAATTAGGCCAGTGAGCAACCAGACTGAATGCAGGCCAGGGACATAAACGTTAACAGGAAAAACAACACACATCAGTATTTGAGACTTTATTGCATACACACTGGACACGTTGATGGAACACGTAGAGTTAACAATGTGAAACAACAACAGTTAGTGTGATAAACAGGTATCACATTATTATGTCATTTCTTAAAGGGTTTTTTTTTTTATAGAGATAATGGGATGGGATAGTGATTAGCTGATTGATTAAGTCATTTGAATTTCTTTTTAGTAGGGTTTTATTTTTTTTTCCTTTTCTGGTCACACAAAAAAAATTCTTCTAACCAACAAGTGATAAGGACTGGAAAAGTGGAATATCTATATAAAAAAAAAAGGGAAAGAAAAAAAAAAAAGGAAAGGAAAGGAAAAAGAAAAGGATAAAGTGGGATAAAGTCTGTAAAGAGTGAAATGACTTATCAATAAACAGGTAGTGAGGAGACCAGCTTCAGATCAGAACACGATGCATGCACACATACACGCACAGACATTCCAACATTCAAGCACAAGGTAAAGTTTGGGCTGGAGTTCTAATCATGCCTTTGGCGACACAATGAAATACAAAGTGTGTGTGTGTGCACGTGTGTGAGTGTGTAGTAGAGGGTGGCTGAACTAGCTGACACTGGTTATCTTAATAACTGAAAAAATATAACTCCCAGGTATAATTTTATTTCTATTTTTTTTTTTTTTTTTTTTTTTTTGTAATTTTCACTCAAATTTGAAAATGAAATTCATAGTATGATAGTTCAGCAGTGACAGCTTATTATTCAAATTAAATAATCATGAGAACAGGATCTGAATTTGTGGGTCCCAGGGAGGTCGGAAATGGATAAAGGGAAGATTTAATTTAGTAGTGATCAATATACAATACGAGTACTAGTTCTTTCATTTATTTAATTTCTTTTTTTGTCAAAGTCCAGAGAGCTTGTGAAAATATTGCCATCTTTGTTGTTTTTGCTTCTATGCATTTAAAATCATTTCAACCAGCAACGTCAACACTGGGGACACCACTGCAGCTTTATACCAGAATAAATTGATAAAATATAATCTTAACTGGGGGACATGATGAAATTTTCTTACTACCAGTTGCTGCAAGTGTTACAAAAAGAAAAAGAAAAAGAAAAAGAAAAAAAACTTATGCCAGTCATCAGGTAAAACTGGTAAAATACTGAAGTTTGCCAACCTGTGTGTGTATGTATGTATGTGTGTTTGTATATCCAATGTGCTGACAAATTTTCAGGCCTTCTCACAATTTTTTTTTTTTAAATAGTTAAGCAAAATAGTAATTCTAGAGATGCCATTCAAAGTAACAGACATAGTCTGAATATTGCAATTGCTCCATGTTAGTTAATAACAGGCACATTTATGCAGAAGAGATACTAGTCTAAATAATTGTCTAACAGATGACCACATCATAAAGGTGAAAAGGGATTTGAGACAGAAAAATTCTCTTGCCAGAGACAAGACTCAAAAGATCCACTGTCCACAGTGGTATCTACTAATAAAATCAACAATGTCTATCTAAGCATCTCTTTGGAGAATGTACAAAAAAAAAACATGGCACCTCTAGTTTTGCTAAATTGCCTCTATGTGCATTAAATAAGAGCAAGAAGAGAGAGAAAAACACATTAAAGAAACTAGGAGTGTTCTAGTGTTGGTCATGCACTGAGCAAGAAAGAAATAAGCAGGATTCAAAGGGTAAAAAAAAGTAAAAGAAAAAAAGAATAAAGAAATGTGGTAAGCAAAATAAGTCATCAAAATGAAATTGATAAATGACAGATAACATGGCCTTCATCAGGACTGACTTTTTTTTCTTTAACAAATTTCATGAATGTAAGTGTGTGGAAAAAGGGAATAGGAGGGATTAAAAAAAAAATACAACAATATGTACAGACTTTCTTTTATCTGATCATTTCTTTCTTAAACATTTTTAATTCCAACAACTATTCCTTTCAATTTGGGGTTGGGATAGCAGAATGGAGTTATTAAATTTAACACCATGAAGTCAAACACATCATCATTAATAATATTAGTGTTATTAGGAGTATTGAGGGATTCCTCATTTCCTGCCAGATTGACCCTGGACCACTACAGGATCAAACAAATAGAAACACAGAACACAAACATGCACACAGAAAAAAAAATGTATGTATATATATATATATATATATATGAGAGAGAGAGAGAGATAGATAGAGAGATGTGACAGAGGAAGAGAACAAAGCTCTAATGAGAATTAGCAAGTCGAGCTTTTTAAGATGACTATTTACAGAAGCTTACAAAAAGAAAAAAAAAAAAAGGGGGAAAAAAAAAAAAAAAAAAGAGCAATGTAAGAAGTATAAAAATAGGGTACTCTGATATTTTTGTTTGATTAAATATTGGATTTTTGAGGGAAGGGGGAATTTTTTTCTTTCTTTTCTCCACTAGTCTGTCCAGACTTTCAGTCGGAAGCAGCAGCACCCACACAAAAAAAAAAAAAAAAAAAAAAAAAAAAAAGCACATGGGTTAAATTAGAGTATCTTTAATAAACTAAGGGATGGGTGGGCAGACAGACTGCAGTATTGTACACAGTACAGATATCAGCTGGCAAGCAAAAGGATGCAAGCAACAGCAAAAATTAAAAAAATAAATAAAATTAAAATAAATAAAATTTTTTTAAAAAAGTAACTAATTAAAAAAGAGAGATGACAGAAATAAAAAAAGGGAAAGATAAGGAAAGTGTTGTTATAGGAAAAGTTAAAAATCAAAGTTGCAGATGTATAAATGGCAATGCAATTATTTAAAATTGTGTGTGGAGAGAGAGAAAAAAAGCCATATAGGTGAGCTTATACAAGGTAATCAGCCAGGTTGAATAGCATCTTTATTGTACATAGTACAAATGCTAGTTGTAAGGCATAAGAGAGTTCTTACTGAATTAACTAGCAGATCATGGAGTAGTGCTACTGCACCAACAAACATTGGCTCCCAGGACTAAAATTGCATCACATCCAATAGGAACTTAAAAAAAATTAAAAAAAAAAAAAAAATTAAAAAAAAAATCCTTTATTTTTTTATGTCATTTTCTTTTGTGGTTGTTTATTTTTTTTCTTTTTCTTTTTTTGTTTTCCCTCTATCTACAGCAAAGAGAAACATTAAGTATATAAAAATGTTCAATTACTAAAAACAAGACACAGCAAGAGAGTAGTATTGTTAGATGTAATGAGCTCAAGTCCAATGATAAGTACATACATAGATCTGATCGATGTTCTGGAATGATTTTCATTTCATTTTTGTTAGAAAAAGAAAAAAAAAAGAAAAAAAAAAGAAAAAAAAAAGAAAAAAAAAAAAAAAAAAAAAAAAATTCTGACAATTATTTTTAATGATAGTTGATTTTGTTTTTTGTTGTTTTTTTAAAGTTTTTTTTCTTTGTGTTTTTTGTTGTTTTTTTGTCTTAAGACTTCACACTTTTTGAAAATTGTTTAAAATGGATTGTTCAATTTTTTTCAAATTTTCAATGAGTGTATGCTCAAAGTTTGTTTCAAATTTTTTTTATTTTTTACAGTCTTTACCTGCAACAGGTACATTAAACTTTCTCATCCAGTTTTATTTTTTCTTCATTTTAACAGCAGGTTAAGGGCAGTGACATTGCAAGCTTTAATGGAGCTACTGGCTACACTAACTGGCAGGGAATAAAGTAGCCCTAATAGAAAGGATAAAACAGCCAGTAGTAACCCAAGTAGCTATCAATGTCTGTGTTGTGCTTGCTTCTTTCTCACTGCTGCTGACTTTTGCACCACCACCATCGCTGCTGCTAAATTTACCATCATCAATTTATCTTTCTACCACCACGACCATTGCTACTGCTGTTAGAACCAGAACTTGAAGTCAAGGGCTTATTTATCCCTCCACACCACAAGGGCAGTTTTTCTTTTTAAGAAGTGGGGGGAGACCATCTGAGGAGTTAAAAAAATAAATAAAAAAATAAAGAGAACAACGATGATACTAAGACTACTATTATTACTTACTAATTACTTAAATATTACCACCAATAATATTGAGAAGGACATCAGTATCTCTGCCTTATTCAATCCAGAGAGAGAGAGAGAGAGAGAGAGAGAGGGGGGGGAGGGATGGAGTGAACAGAAGATTAACTTGGATTGGTGAAATAATAATAATGTAAAAAAAAAAAAAAAAAAAAAAGAAAAGAAAAAAGAAATTAGAATAAAGGCAGCTATTCATATGCCATCAGTGTTGCTGTCACATGCAGTACACAAATCACAAAACTCAGATGCACAGAGGCAGAGATGAAATGATTCATCCTAAGATTGAGCAGGATTAGAAAGTGATCAACAAGACAATGATAGCAGACATATACAGTGCATAGTGGAAAAGGAAAAAAAAAAAGATAAAAGAGGATGTGTAGTTATCAAATCATTTCTAATTTGTCATACAGAACTGGAGGTAGGGTAAGAAAATAATTTCCGTTAAAAAAAAAAAAAAAAATTAAACACAGAACATTCAGGACTACACATGACTGAGGTTAAGCAAAAATGTGTTTTTGTTTGTGGAATACCAAAAGCAGACCAAAATCTTCCATTTCGTAGAATATAAAATGGTTTGCATTGAGATTCAAACCTCCAGAATGCTGCCACCTGCCTCTGATCTGTCCCTATCATGTTGTAATCTTCAACATTATAAAAACAGTATGAGTAGAGGTGAAGGAAGAAAAACTGTATCAGTTGGCTACAAGAGAAATTAAAAGTCAAAAAACTCTTTTTTCCCCCCCAGCTGGTATATTGTATCAATAGCAACCAATAAATAGTAACAGTTGATCAAGAACTTGTTTAACAGTTAAATAAAAGATCGGTAATACCAAAGTATAAGTTCAAGTGTTATATCAAGAATTCAATCAATGGTATTTAAGGAATTCTGTGACATTCTGGATTAAGAAGCCAACTTTTGTCTTAGCACATAGACATTTTGTAATTCATAACAAACCTGCTCATTTCAACTACACATACCCCCCCCCCCGCCAAATGCAATTGTCTATTTAGATATGCATCTTCCACCCCACAAAATCGGGTGCATTACACTGTGGGCCAATAAGCTATCATGCTTTTTATGTATAAAATTTTGCTCTTGTGCAAACAGGCACCCGAGATAATGGTGGCTGTTACAGTGTATACTTTATATTCGTCAAATAACTTTCTAAAAATTTCTAAAATTGCACAGCCAGCTCAAAGTGAAATGAAAAACAAATCCATCTTTTAGTAGAGATTTGTTTTTGTCAAAACACAATGGAAATTATTTTTAATTAATCATTTTCATTATCAAACTTCTTCTGAAAAACAAATTAATATAGAAATCAATTTCATAAAAATTTTAATGTAAAAGATGAAAACACATAACCTATTTGCATTTTGTTTTCTTTGTCAAAAGTATTTTTATTATTCTATCAGCAAAACTTTCCTCAACCAAACAGATTCATAAATAGCCAATACAGAAGGAAGAGTAAAAACATCCTCTTTTATAGTGGGTAGGAGGAGAGAGAGAGAGATAGTGGGTAAGAGTAAAAGAAAGGGACAGAGATAGTGAAAAAGAAGAAAGAAATTTTAGTCAATGATAAGCAGATATTTGGGCACACTAAGATGAAAAGTGTACATTTCAAAATCAAATGTTAATCAATTTTACTATCTGCAATTAATGCTGAGGAAAATGTAGAGACCTATGTTAAGTAGGTAGACCATTATAATGGAATTGAAAGGGAGGTATTACTTTTTCAATGCAATAATAGATGAATTAAAACAATAGAAAAAAATCTTTTAAATCTAAATTGCAGAAAACTTGAGTTTCAACATTTTTAAGGTCTTTATTTGTGCCTTTAAAGTTGATGTTTAGAAAATAGGTAATGCCTTTGTTGGTGAATTGTTGGTGATAATTGATTTGATGATTTTAGAGTCACACTCACTCATTCGCACGCGCACGCACGCACACACACAGAGATCACAACGGTAGGGAAAAGAAACGAAGTGAGTGTAGTTGATGGACTATGACAATGGATACAAGTAAGAGAGCAGAATCTATATGAAAAAAGAAAAGAAAAAAAAAAGGAGCTTTTCAGAAACATACAGTCTGAATAGAGTACAAGTGTATGTATACTACAAGCATGCCCCCTCCCACACATGCGCACACAAAATTATGTACATAAAAAGTAATTAGGAAAAAGAATGGTAAAAGGTAAACACATTCATCCATCCATCCATCCATCCGTCTGTGTTGCTAGAATTAATTTGGGGTAAGAAGGAAAGTAAAGAGAAGTGGGTTTACAAAAGCCCTGCTGTACATTAAAATAATAAAAATAAAAGTTCCCTGCTCCCTTCTTGGTATGGTTGTCATCACTAACATGCAATTAACATGGCCTTTCCATAACTGCTCGATTCATAGCACATTTATTTCCATCTGTGGAGAGAATAGTGATTAATTTAGACCTTAACACCAATGTTTCAAGCCCTTCTACACCCTTCCATTCCCTAACCCCATTCTCTCTCAGTTTTAATTTCTTTTTTTTTTTCATAAACCATACAAAAAATGTAGGTGAGTGCTTACTAGAAGATTGGAGTATCAGTACAAATGAAGTTAAGTTGGTAAGGGAGTGAGGTGGAATAAGGGTGTTGGGATAGGCAGGTTAAGTGTACAGTAGTCAGTATCCAGTGTATACATAGTTTTGTACCTACTGACGATTTTTTTTTTAAATTCACAACAGCAGGAGAAAATACTGATTATTCTTCACCCCCCCTCCTTCCCTTTCTTTCATTCTCAAGCAGATTGAGATCATTTATTTATTTATTTATTTTTTTAAACAATAAGTTGGTTGGTGGTCTGTCAGCACAAAAAACAGTTTCTTCCTGTTGTGTTTTTTTTGTTTTCCCTCATTTCACCATTAAATTCCTTTTGCTGCTACACCTCCCAAGTAACATCAACATTATGATCCCAAGCAGACCTGCTATGTTGACAATGTTACCATAGTTTCAGTATAAAAGAGGCTGTAGGTAGTAAGGTTAAAGAGAAGATTTTTGGAATAAATTACAACCAGACAACACCATGAAAAGAAAGATGGGAAGGAAGAATTTGGGGGGTGAGGGGAGCAAAGAGGGCAACAATGGTACTTTATAAGTCAGTTTTAGCCTGGTTTTTTTTTTTTTTAAGTCTATACATTTCAATGGTTGTGATAAAATGGCGGTAGTGATGGTTGATGGTGGTGGTAGTGGTAATAAAAAGCAATGAAAAGCAGCTCAAGCTGTTCTTCATTGAGAATGTCTTTCCCCCCCACCCCAAATTGCCATCATTATGTTGTATTAGTTATGTCAACTGATGATAATAATAATAATAATTATAATAATAATATTAGCAGTAGCCAGCGGCATCATCATGGCTCTGCCCCAATGACAGGGAGCAAGAGAGGAGCTGCCATTGTGTCCAGGTACTGCCAATCAGCCAAATATGAGAAATATGATGTGGTATATGGTGAGGGTGAAGACAGCTGTGCACATATTACAAGTCCATTTTACCACTGAAAAAGATTCCACCACCTCCAAATACCACTAGTTTTCAGTGTTGATGCATCCTCCTCTGGATGGCAGCAGCAAACAACGAAGAGGAGGAGGAGGAGGAGAAGGAGAAGGAAGAGGAGAAGAAGGAAGGTGTCCGGTGACAGCAACAGCTTCCTGATGTCTCTAACACTTCAGAGCATTCCTTCAAATGATGCCATTAAGTCACTCTGTTCATTTAAATCAATCTGATTTGCCGTCTGAAAAATAAAGAAGTAAATAAATTAATAAAAGGTACACACACACACACAAAAAGGTAAAAATATCTAATATATTTTGAAATTAAGTTAATAAAGAAAATGGCCAGTCAATAATATATATATAATATACAGTTAAAAATATGAATAGTCAGGAGAATGATAAAATAATTAAAATGTAAGTAGTCTGCGGAGTGGCCTATTGTTAATATCAGCCAAACAGCAAGGGAGTCTATCCTCTTTTTGCTAGTGCTAGACCAGGGAGATTGTTTTGCTGAGGTGGAGTGTCACACCTAGTACCAGCTCCTAGATGCTTTATTGCACAGATTAGATTATCCAAGCAGTGTTACTCATGTGCCAAGTTTGTAGGGACCGGTATTAAACCCTCCAATTCCTAATCAAATGCTCAACCGACTGAGCTAAACAAATATAACATTTTTTTAAATATATTTTGAAATTAAGGAGTTCATAAAGGAAATTAGCATTTAATAAAAAAATATATAAAATATACAGTTAAAAATGTGAGGGCCAGAATGATAAATAAAATGTAGACACTCAAAAAGGTAAAAATATCTAATATTTAAAATTAAGAGTTCATAAAAGAAATGGGAATTTAATAATAAATATATAAGAGAAACATTATATATATATATATATATATATATATATATATATATATATATACACACATACATACATATACACACACACACACAGCTATAACTGTGGATGGTCAGGAGAATGAAAAATGGTGATAACTTACTGCTTCACGTCGCCGTCGTTCCTGCTCTTTTAACCTTTCTCTTTCTTTTTGCGCATGTATCCGTGTCATTTCCAATTCCTGAACCCTAACAGCTTCTTCATGTGCTATTGCCTGAGCTTTGCGTACTTGTTCAAATGTAGATTCTTCATCCTCACGTTCTCTAGAAAATCAAAATTATCAATAAAAAATCTGGCAAAAGTCAAATATCAAACATTGGGTTGACCAAAAAGTTTGTTCATTGTTTGTAGTTCTGTAGCATTTGATAAGTGTTTAGTTTTAAACTTTACCCTAAAAGTTAATTTTTGATGGTATATTTACAGCTACCATATTAGCAGGCTTTTATTTTTTAAATATAAACATTTGCTCAAATTAGTATATTTTTTGCTTATTAATTCAACATTGAAGATGGAAAAAAGAAACATTTTTGAGAATATTTTTTTATGCAAGAATTTATGTATAGTCTATGAAAAAGATATTTTGAATTTGAATGATCAAAAGTAGTTTGCAATGGTGGAGTGAAGTTGATGAAAGAAAAACTGACATGTTCAAAGTACACAAATCAAATCAAGTGTTAAAAATCATTTGCACCGACTTGGTTATGTTAGTTGCTTTCTTGAGTAACTTCTACATGAGCTAAGCAAAAAAAAAAAAAAAAAAAATTATTGGGCCATATTTTCATATGCAATTTTTTTTACTTAAAATATTGACTTGATTTTTTTTTTTTTAAGAAACTGTTACACATGGTGAAAAATGGATAGCAGAGCATGGTTTGTAATCATACACCCAAAGAGTGTAGAGGATCGCCTCATCATCAGTGATGTTATTGGGATCATGACAAGTTTTGGGTCTTCAAACATGATAGTCATTCTCCCAAGTGACCCTACCAAAACAAGTATTCCGGCAGGTGATCCTGTAGTAAAAGTCCACCGAGCAAACAATGTTCAGCACACACACAAAAAAAAACTGCAACTGCCACTGATCTTTTAAAGCTGTGAGTGACCAATAAGAACAGATGTACGTCACTTCCATATCAGTTGTGACGTGATAAAAAGGGAACAACTGATTGTCTTTTCCCTTCTGGATATAATACGTTGAAAGATATGCGCTAGTAACGAACACCATTTGATTCAAGATAACTGGTAGGAATTTCCAATGCCAGCTAACTCGACCAGGAACGTTAATATATGAATCCAAGGATGGAGAGAGAGAGAGAGAGAGAAAAAAAAATCCTGATCATGGTACAAGTGAAATGAACCACTAGTAACCACATTACAAGTTGATCTTCATTAATGTGTTTATTGTGAGAATGGAAAGAAACTCTTCCAAAAAAATCAAACAATTGATTTGAACAGTTATTGCTCTTAATTAGACCAATTAAAAGTAGCAATAGACAAAAAGTATTTGCTCTATTTACAGAAAGAGTGGAATATTTCATCAAGTAATGTTAGATTATACATTTCTTTGATGATAAGGCAAAAATTATTACAGCTTCACTTTGATTTATCCACTATATTACCAGTTATTTCAATCTTTATCATCAAGTCACACTAATAACACAGATATCCAAGACTCTTTCCAACTGTCTCTATTGGTCATTGCCCCTGGGAGGATCTCAGCGCAATATCCAGAATATGTACACCACTGACATACTAGTATGTCCATGAGTTGGTGTCCACAGAAGAATGTCACTTATGAGTTTGTCATCACTTGCCCAACATATCTTGGTTAGTCTTATTTGGATGGTTTATGTGATAAGGGACAAGTGGCCGTACAGCTGCTTTCTTGACAAGCTTCCATCTATCCCTTTGTCTAAGTGCTTCATTAGAGTTCGTGGTGCAGCAATACAGCAACGCCTGGGAAGAAATTTTGCTTTATCTTACCAGTGAAATCAGATTTTAATAAGATCGATAATCTGTCTACAGCAGTTTAGGCCTTTCCTATACATATATCGACATCAATTTCTGAGATATTACTACATTTTCTGCAAAACTGCAGTTCTTCAATGAAAAAAATAACCAAAATTATGATGAATCAAATTATGAAATTGCCTGAAAGATGGCAAAAATAATTGACATGAAATTCATTGAACAACTCAACTTCATTCATGTTTTGTACCGCTATCTTTAAATTTTACTTTATTACACCCCCCCCCTCTCCCATCTTGCCAGTAATTTATGCTCCAATAATTAACCAAGTTTTACCTTTGTCTTTCCCATTCCAATCGTTTTCGTTCCCTATCCACTTTTTCTAATCTCCGCTGTTCTTCTTGCTCCTTAAGGGCTCGATCCTAAAATAAATGGAAATAATGAAAACAATCTCATAGAACAAATGGGATAAATACAGTTATAGCAAAAGTAAAGAGCTACCTTGTTACAAACATCAAATTGTTTAATTTTTGATAAGAAACAGATAATTCTTTTATAGTTTACTGTCAAGAATTCAGAACTGTACTGCAAGTTATTTTAGTCATGTTAACACCATACAAAGGGAGATACACATCTGTATGCATGAAAATGCCAAACACACAGGGAATGTAAAAGTTATGAAATATTTGATCACTGAATATTAAAGTAAATATATTGACGATTAAAATATGTATGCAAATTTCTCATGTTAAGAGAACCAAACACAAATAGCATAAATTTTAGAGCTTTCAACTCTTTTCATCATGGAAAGAATAAATTTGGAGGAAAGGAGGAGGATGATTACCAAAATGTCACATAGAATGTGTCAATGTGAAATCAAAAAGGAATTTAAAATATCAATGTGCTCTGTCCAAGTGATTAACGAAAAGTGTAACTATGTTGAGATTGTTTTGAATAGGAAAAACAGACCTTTGAAATTAAACAAAGGGATTGAAAAATGCTAGTTACTGGTTTCCAACTCAAATTTAATGGTTCATCGAGAAATAGATGAAAACAGCATTTATAGTGAAGTGTCAGTTTACAAAATAACAGGGATGTTATGTATAAATAATATAAAAGTAAGTAAAGTAGGCAGATTGACATATTGTTGGTATCTATCCGGTTCGGGAGTTATGGAGTCTATCCCCTTTTCATGAGTGATAGACCAGGGATAGCCACACCTAAAACCCCCGCCCCCAGTGTACAGATCCAAGCTGTGCTACTCACGCATCAAGTTGGTATGGGCCAGTACTGTGGATACTAGATGGATGTTCTACCAACTGAGCTAAACAGTACATAGATACATTGTAGAAAAAAATGCTATCACTAATTAAAAACACATCAAACAAGATGAAAAAACTGAGAAACAATGACAATTAGTGATAAAAACGAAATTGAACTATGTACTAATTCAAAAGTATGTCCTAAAACCAGTGCAAGGAACAATTCCAGATATTCAACAAAGACTGTAAAATTCAGGGGTGGGGGTCCCCGTAAGGGTTTGGGGGTCACATCAAACAATAGTACAAGAAAGCTGATCATTGGAATATTGAACAAAAAATACAATATATTTGCTAAGGTCCTATATATGACTAGATATAGCAGATGAAATAACCTGATAGAGTACCTTGCCATTCATTGCATGTAACAAACAGGTTTCTTAATAAAGATATTGCAGTGTTACAAGATTGATTTAAAGCCTTGACATAATCAAATTTATATGAATAGTCATGAATAATCCATGTGCATAACAGAAAACCAAAGAACTCATAAATCTATTGATTATGGCTTTTAATGTCTTTAAATACTTATAAATTTAAAGCAACTTTCCTTCTAGAGGCTTATAACTTTTACATTATTTTTAATATCACTTTGCATTCAAATCTGTATTTCCTCTACTGTGTCAAATGTAGATGCTTAATTTGCACCAGTTTTGAATGACCACAGCCCTGCTGAAAGTAGATTCTTCAGCATTTTTAGAGAATTTTTTTAAAGCTAAATGGCTAATTTCATTTACTAAAAGACAATGTGAACAAAAATAAATAAATAAAAGGGTGAGCAAATATGAAGCAACATTGAAAATAAAAGTAGTTATTTTAAATCAATAATTACTTTTGAAACTCACTAATTTTGGATTTTTATTTCAAATGATCTTAAAAAATTTGGAAGGGAAAAAAGAGCAAGTTTATTTTAATTCATTATTTTCACTTAGGAATATATATAATTAAAGACATAAGCTATATAAAAGCCTTATCTGTGTCAGTTTTTGATAAGACATAATTTGCTGTATTCTCAAAATTTAGACTAACTTATTGAAATCATCATCTAGATCAAGGGTTTTCAAACTATGGGTCCCAACTTTTCAGTTGGTCACAAAATAACAATATTTGTCTTTGATTTACTCATTTCATATCATTACACTTAGGTTTAATGGGTCACAATTTAAATTATTGTTCTGGTTGTGAGTCACAATAAAAAAAAAGTTTTGAAAAACACATGATCTAGATGACATCTTACAAAAATTTAATCTGTACTAGTTTGTACAGAGCATACAGATACAAAAACAAAACATGTAGACAATAATAGTTTTATCAAGATTTTAAATTTTATAATTATCGTTTTAGAGGAATTTGTTTAGATGTTTCTATCAATTTTTCCAATTGAAACTTCAGTTGCTAGCATAATACAATCTGTCAGTTTATTTTTAAAATTGTTTTATTGCTAAACATTCAGTATAGGACCTAAATGCAGAAGAGTTGTTTTTGTTTTAAATATCACTAATACTGTATATTAATACTAAAAACATGTGTTAAGGAAATGTTTCAAATTATTTGAAGAACAATGGCAAACTACAGAGAAAATTATTATTTTTCTTTTAAATAAAGTTTTATAGCACACACACACTTTCTTTTTTTAATATATAAAAGTCCTAAAATCTAACTTACACGCTCTTCCTTTTCTTTTGCCTGTTTTCGGAAAACTTCAAAGCATTCCATCGCAGATGTTTTTCTTACTGCACTTGAACTTGCGCTGCTATTCATTACTAAGCTTGACCAAGAACCAGCATTCTTTAGTCGGAAATCCTGATGGAAAGAGAGAAATCAATTGTGATTAAACAAATTTAAAAAAAAATTTTTTTTAACAATAAATACATGCTAAATCAAGTGTAATATCTTTACTGACTTTGTAGCAAGTAAATAATTTTCATATACAAATGGACTAAGCAGGATATTTTAATCAACTGTTTAATCATTGAAAAGATTCCCCCCTTACTTTCATCTTGTTTCAAACAAGATAAAACTGATATAAAAAAAACAAAACAAAAACAACTTTTGATTAAGGAAGAAAGAAAAAAAATAATAATAAAGAACAGTTTAACTATTTAGTATATGTAGCAGGACATGAATTTTTATAAAAACATCTAATTTGTACAGATTACTCTTTAGATGTGTAGCAGTTAGGAGTCATACTCAGAAACAGTAGTTGAAGAGACATTTAATAGACAGATCTTTCTAAGAAACTAATTACAATACACAGATACTTACCAAACTGATTAGTTGGAATATTGGTAAAATAAGAAAATTAAAAAAAAAAAATAAAAAAAATACCAAGATCCTCAACTAAATCAAAGTTCTTAAAAAAGATTGTTACCTTAGCATTTGCTTTTTTCCCTTTAGCTTCTTTTTTGTTATCCACCAGAGAGCCAATGCCAAAAGATAAATTGGAACCTATCAAAAATGAAACATTTATTTTACAACCAAAATATAAATATTTCTATAATAAAGTCCAATCTTTGTATAATTAAAGTTATCAGCATAAGATTTAAAATTTGTTTTTTCTGAATTTGAGCCCGCTGTTAGAGAGATAAGCAAGCAAGTCTTAAAAAGTTGCTCCTCATGAGTTTGATCTTCACTGGATTAGTGACCTTGTGATACACTAAGCTCGTTCAAATATAGATTTGTATTGAATTAATAATGCTTAAATTTATCTTATTTTCTAATAAAAATAAATCTTGACAAGATTAAAACTTTAGAAACTGGAAATTAATAAGATTTTGTCATAAACTTGTTTTTACTGCAATTCCATATAACCATAGTCTAGCCCATCATATAAAGCCGCTTTAGTGCTGGGAATATACTTTTGCCATTATGATATGTTATTTTCATTTTTGGTCATCCATAGTTCAGCAAACTCATAATTTATGATTAAGGAAAAATAACTCAATTTGATCTTTGAACCGAGTTAACTGGTAACCGACACCTGTTGTAAGTGAATGCATTTTTCAACATATTTAATTCTTTGCTTACTAAATTTCCCCCATAGCTGTACCAGATTTTCTTGGTATTTTTTTAGCTGTAGGATGAGATATTTCAAAGTTCACTATCTATTCACCCCAGAACTCATTCTATTAAATAAAGTCCTCTGCTCAATTATAATAAACTTAACATCAGTTAGCTGTCGTGGGAGGGCTGCTGTGAGTAGATTAAAGTAGGCAAAGAGTTAAGTAAATAGTAATATTTTTTTCAAATACAGTTAAGTACTCATTAAATTGACTAATTTTCACCATCTTATAATGGCTACTTGTGCAAGAATTTAAGTTTTCTGTTGGAAAACACCAATAAATGGGGGGGGGGGGGGGGAGAAAGAGAAATTGAACGTAAATAAATAAAAAGCATCAATTCTTTCTATAATAGTCCGGTTTAGCTCAGGAATTGCAAGGTTATGGGTTTGATATCGAGGGGAAATCTGATCTGTGTATTAAAACATCAAAGAGCTGATGGTAGGTGTGGTGCTACAGTCCAGTAAAAACAACCTGTTCTAGCACTAGTGAAAAAGGAATAGACTTCCTCTCTGTTCAGCTGATACTGACAATAGGACACCCCACGGAATTACTACTTTCTATAAATGGTAGCATGTTACTTATATTTTTATTCTTAATTTACGAATAGGAACAGGAATTTAAAAGATAACAGTTTAAAAATGAGAACAGGTGTAGACACTTCCAATCTACAATCCTGACTGAAAGAATTGAAAATGTATTGTCCAAAAGAATGGCAAGAGAAATGCTTTGGAACAGCCATTCAAATCTTCCAGGGCTCAGTTCTAAGGTTAGCAGTCTTTGAATCAATGTAGTGAAATAAGGAGACTGTTATCAAATTAAATGTAAATTTATCCTAATCAAAAGTAAAAATTATGACATTTTTTCAAACTGGGCATCAATCACTATGTAATTAAAGTAATTTTCGATGACAAAAGTATGTTTTTCTTTTTTAAACACTTAAGAAAAGAAAACCAATATCACATTGTATCCCCATTTCATTGACAGAGACTAAAAATGTCTAAAACCTTTTAGTTTTTATACCATTTAATTCCGGTATATTTTGCCACATATGCAAAATATGTAATGTGTACCTGGTCTATCTTCTTAGATATGAATAATGTGGTGTGGTGTGGCATTTTGAAGGTTACAAAACAATGTACACATGTTTCTGTATAAAGTCAAATTTATAATTTAAAAAAATAAAAAATATAGTTACAGATTGAAGGAAAAAAGAAAAAAAAAAAAAAAAAAGATAACCTTAAAAAAGATGGAAAAAAAAAAAAGAAAAAAAAAAAAAAAAAAAAAAAGAAAAGAAAAGATTTCAACTTTATAGAACCTTACATAAACAAAGACATTCTTTTGCAATATAAAAGGATCTATGTATATGCAGTTACCCATGTTATACCCAGCATTAAATAGGGAGCTTTGCAATATCCTTAAATAAATTGAAGTGTCAAAAAAAAATTAGAGTGTACTGGATGTTTGGTTTCATTATCTCACTTATAGAAATGAACTCTGCTATATGACATAATAGGTAAAGGAGTAGCATAGCAATAAAGGGTTTAATACTGATTGCAGAATGATAGTTGATATTATTTTTATAGGCTTACAATGTTTCCTAGTGATGGCGTGTTCCAAAAAATGTATCTGCATAATTTGCAGATGAGACAAAACCAATTCCAGGAATACCAAGTTATTCACTAGATTTACACTCCATTAAGTATCTATGACATATTAGCAACTCCTTAAAAAATCCCTGCTGCCATACCCAATACAACTAAGTTATGGACAGCTTTGGAACATTCCTGGATAGATATATACAATAACACCAGTACCTAATCAACTCCACGCTACATAGTTGCCATTATTCAAGCAAAGAGAGATCTAATTACAATTAGGAAACTAATAATTTTTTAACACTTTTTTCCATATCCATTTATAATCACTATTTATAATACAATTGATTATATATTACTTATTATTATTATTATTATATATATTATTTATAATCCTATCATTTTTCAACATTTCTGCTTGTTCTAATAATCTAATCATTATGAAAAATGAAAATAAAAAGGTATACCATTGAACTTATACTTTCAAGTAGGTAATAACTTTTAAGTGGTGATATTGAAATGACTTTTAAAAATTATCTTTTAAGCATTCACATTGAATATACATTATTTAGATATTGTAAAATGATTGGAAGTTAAATGTTCATTAACAAAAAACATACTAGACTTTGTCATTATTATTAAATTATTTTAGTATTAAAATTACTTTTATTTCACACTTTTGTTATTTACTACCACTAAACAGACACTAAACCAAATTGTAAAGCTCATTCAATAAGAAGATGGAAACATGCATATACTTATATCTGCTTTTACAAGTTTTCATTTAAAAAAGTCTTACAAGGATTATATTCATTATTTTTGTTTGATAGAATAAGTGACCATTCAGCTGAAATACTCACAGACTGTACTACTAGATGTTGTTGTTTTCGGACTGGGCTTTGGACTATTAGATTCCTCATCACTCATTGGAAATTTGAAAGCTTCTTTAGCTCTCTCAGCTGGAGGTGTTTGGACAACAGGAGAAGATGGTCGCAGATCTGGGATGGATTTTAATGGAGATGAAATAAGTGGAGGTGGTGACCCAGGTTTCGTACTGTTTTGGGAATTGGCCATGTTGGCACTGGAAACATTACCACCAGAATTTACTGGAACTGAAATGCAAATAAAAAAAGTTTTTAAATAATTTAAAATCACACATTATTACTTTTAAAATTAAATGATTTAGTCAATAAAAGTTTGTGAATTATTACAAACTAAATACAGAGCATTATCATTAATTAAAGAGAAAACTTAGTTTTTATGGAAGCATTAGTTCTTAATTGCAACATTATTAAATCATTATAAATCACTTCATAAAACAAGTTATAGCTTTCAAAATTAGTTTAATTATTATCTAAAATGAAAATGTAGGTGTGATTAGCAAATTTTATTACTGGCTGTAGAATAAAGAATATTCTTAGAGGTTATAGCAAAAACAAGGAAACAGGGATAAGCCACTGATATGATAAATATATTGCATGTAAATGCACATCTATGCAATGGTTAAAAGTTATTATTTCCCAAGAAAACAATTTTTTTTTTTTCAGAATTAAACTAGAGATGCTTACAAATGTGTATATATCAACAAATCACCCCCACACACAATTTCTAGGTTGTATACATGCAATAAATACACCATATCAATGTATTAAAAAAAAACTTTTTTTGTGGGGGGAGAAAAAAAAAAAAAAACCTTTCGTGTCATTTTGTAAAATTTGGTTTAGCTGATTTTTCAGTCATAAAATTAGTATAAGAAACAGTTTTTCATTACTTAATTATTATAAATGTAAAAATTAGATAAAATACAACACGAAAGGATTAATATGTGAGGTGCATTGAAGGGAGAGGAACCCACACATAGAAATACCTACCCACCTGCCGATTGATCACTCTGCAATAGGACTTTTCTAAAAAACTGGGGAACATTAACTAAATATTGGCCAAATTTATTTGACCACTGTTACAATGTTGCAGTTGTTGGTGGTAGACACCTTTGGTAAAGAATTTGGCACTTACATGAAATTACAGAAAATCAATTTGAAAATCAAATTTTCAACCTTTAATTTTGAATCCATCAATATTTACTTCAATTTTTGTATTTATTTCAATTTTATTTACTCTAAAATCAAATTTGATTAAATTTAGGTTGAAAATATAACAACTGATAGTGGCAGCCAAAATATAAAACAACATGACACTCAAACTCATGATCCAAATAATAAAATTTTTATATATAAACATTCAGAAAATAATATGCACTTCCCTTTTTTTTCTTTTTACAAACATTCTGATTTATGAAAATGTTAATTTTTTAAAAAAATCCTATGTATTGAGAGATAGATAGAGAGGAAAAAAAAAAAAAAAAAAAAAAAAAAGGATAAAGAAAAGAGGGGGGTTATAAAGCCAAATGAAAGACACAAAAATGACTTCCAGCAGCAGGTCAGTAGATATCCCTAGATATGGTGTTGGCCCTAGTTGAGGATGGATAGGGGCAAGGATGAAGCAAATTTTGGGAAAGGGACAGATTTATAAAGAAGGCAGAAGACCTATATATAACTTACTGGTTGTTTTGATCGGTGGTTTAACAGTTGCAGTGGCAGTTGGCCGACTAGGTTGCATTGGAAGTGCATGTGTTATAGGCTTTGAGCTTATAGGAGGAACAGCTGTAGGGAAACAACAAGTTGTATTAGTACACTACCAACACACATGGCCAACACTTTGCTTGCCAGCAATTATTCAGGCAGCAGAAGTAAATATTAACAAGAAATAGACTTCACAAAAGCTAGCAGGAGCTAGCTGAGAGAAGACCACGTTGAGATATTGGCCCACCTGAAAAAAGAATCCTCAGACAACAATTGAAGATATTAAATAGATGCAAATAGTAGCCAACCTAATGGTCGACTTTTGACAAAATCAGTTGAAAGATTATAGAAGATAATTCTTCAACATTGTCAGAGCAAACAGCATTCAACATTTCAACTTAACATTTAACACACTACTATATTATATGCCCCATTTGGTATCATTTTTCGAAAATGATAACACCAGAAAATATTTTGTCAGGTTTAAAGCAAAGATTTTAGTAGGACAAGGCATTGACTCACATTTAAAAAAAAAATTTTAAAAAAAACAAAAAACATGCTGACAACCTCAAATATTTTAGTTCATGCAGAGATGGGTGACTGTACCACTCATAAGTTTGAGGGGGAAAGAGAAGAAACTGAGAAAGATATGGAGAGATATAATTAACAATAAAGAAAATGATAATTTTTTTTAAATTGCAAAGAATTTTTGTAAACTGGGAAATAATGAAACTTTGTTCAGCATAATTACAATTTTGTACTTAAAACTTAAAGAAAAAATCCCCCCCCTCATTTAACAATATCCCAAGAATTAAAATCAGCATTTTATACCATAAAGAAGACAGATTTCCCAATTGCTTAGTTATTTCTTAAAATGAATGATTCCATTTTCATTTTAAAAATCTATTCAATTCAGATTAAATCATGCTAAAGTATGTAAAGTGGCCTATTGCCGGCATCAGCTGAACAGCGAGAGGGTCTATCCCCTTTTCGCTAGCACTAGGCCAGGGAGATGGTTTTTTTTTTTTTTTTGCTGGAGTGGTATACCACACCAACCGTCAGCTCCCAGATGCTGCTGTACCACACAAATCAGATTACTAAGTTATATCGAACCAGGAACCTTATGGTTAAGGTAAGCCAGACCTTTAAATCATGGTAAAAGTCTTAAGATTTTTTAATTTTAAGCAGCATTCCAATTAACACCTTTTTATATCTCTGATCTGTACTTTTGTTAACTGTACCAAATTTTTCATTGAAATAATTATTTAGATGAATTTAAAAGACAAAATCAAAAGGATCCTATCTCCAATCACATTTAGGTCACAATAGTATTTCAATTATTGCTTTAGCAAAAATAGGAGAAAAGAATTGTATACTTAAGGTTATGTGTGACCATATCAAGAATTTTTATTTTCAGCTCAATATAAAAATTTAAATTTAAATTTAAAATAAAAAAATCACTTTAGTTTTACAGGCTTACTCAAAATACATTCTACTGCACAAGTATTCAAATTAATTTAAAAAGCATTCAATTTTTCAATATACAGAGTTGTACAAATTTTCTATCAATAATTTAAAAAAAATTCTTGATAGAAAATTTGTCTATTACACTATAAAAGAAAGGTTATGATTAGAAGTTTCTATTCATCTGCTACCCAAGAAAGAAAAAATGTCTCATTCAAATATATGAGCAAATAAATAGATATCAAATCAATCTTCCTAAGTTTAAATAATCAAGAGATTATATTTTCTTTTCAAATATTGTGTTGGTTCAGATTTGATTAAAATAGTCACTAGGAAAATAGCATAAACAATGAATCTTTATTCATTAGCAGTACTATCAGTTAATTTCAACACTTGGAATTCCTTGTTTTTCACAATAACAATGATTTAAAAAAATCATATCTGTAGTATTAGGAAGTTATAAAAAATTAAAAAAAAAAACAAAAAAAAACGATCAAAAACTTTTCCCTGAATGGAAAAAGTAAGCTATACAGATTTAACTATGAAACTAAAGACATTATAATGAATAGCAAGATCTTTAAATTTCTTCATGGAAACAAAAAGTACTTATAGCGCAAAGACAGGACCAATAGTCTAAAACCAATAAAAATTACATATACCCCCAAAACTTGGTGAAGCAGGTTAAAGAGTGTGAATGAAGTAATTTAATGAAATATCAAATATATCATAGAGAATGATCCACAAGATATAATTCACCATCAAAATTGGTTAGTTTTTCTATTTTTAAAAACAAATAAAAGTAAGGAAACATACACCCCACCTTTTTTAAAGTAAATAAATTTCCTGTATAATTTCTGTATTACACATTAGGCATGAACAAAAAAAAAAAAAGAAAAAAAAAAGAAGCAATATATGATGAAAAATGCCTACAAGTTTATTTTTATGGCAAAATCTTTGTGTAATTAAAAGAACAAATTTTTACGTCCAATAGAACTGGAGATATTTGGTTTTGAAATGTAGTTTACATTTTGAGTAAAAATGGATAGAAAACTTTTAGCCTGAAAGCTATTTAAAAAAAAAAAAAAAAAAAAAAAAAAAAAAAAAAAATAGATTTTCATTTTTTTAAAAGTTTTAACTACTTCCTGTCCCAAGGAGGATCTTTAATATAATATTGACATTTTAATCATACAACTATTCAGCATTTAAAATCTATGGAGGACAGTTTTTTAAATAATTTTGGGAAACTTCCATTTCATTTTATACATTCATTCAATAGTATTGGGGTGATGCATAATTATTGGACATTTTTATTTTTTTAAAAATTGGTTGAAAAAAAAAAAAAGAAAAAGCAAAAAGGAGTTGTAATAATTATGCACCAACCCAATATTCAAATGCTGCACTGTCAGAAGACAGCTCTTGTTTGTCTATCTAATTCACAAATGTTATTTTTTTTTTTAAACTTATAGTTTCATTTTATTTGCTGGACTTTCAAAATTAAGTCTTTTTTTTCTTTTTAGTTCTGAATTTTTCAACACTGTTCCTTGATAAAAGAACATATTTCTAAAATGTTGTCATTACTTTAAATAACTCAAACCAGCCTGTTAAGTCACGTTTACAATGAACAATGGAGGGGGGGAGGGGTTATGTAGCAAGCACTTAACCTTTGATGACATGAAAACAGACACCCTGCCTAAGGGTTTAAAAAAAAAATCCAAATAAACAAATGAATTAACTAAATTTCTTAAAATCAAATTTCACAGGTGCTTTGTTAATTCTAGGATGTATTTTAAAACTAGAGATATATTTAATGTTGAAAGATTAAACAATCATTGCTTAATCAAAGTATTTTGTTGGCAAAAATGTAAATAGTATTTACAATATTTCTAAAATAGGTTTCAATTTAAAAAAATTATTTCTTCCTATAAAAATTTAAAAAAAAAAAAAAAAAAATCTTAATTAAAAACAGAAATAAAAACTAAAAAGTAGATACTTAAATTTTGCAACACATTTAAAAATGTGATGTCAAAAGTGTCTATTTGCCCATTATATATCTTTATTGTAAGGATCAGTTTAGCTCATTTAGTAGAGAATCTGCCAAGGAATTACAAGGTTCTAAGTTTGATACCAGTTCTTGCCAACTCAGAGCATGAGTAGCACAACCTGTGTAATGTGAAGCTGGAAGCTGACAATAAGTGTGGCGGTCCACTTCAGACACAAAAACAATTTCCCTGGTCTAGTGAAAATGGGACAGACTCCCTTGCTGATAAAGACAATAGTCTACTCCACAGACTTTACTATTTATTTCTATAAACTGCAGTAGTTAAACTGAAAAAGGAAAAGTTCTCTTATGCATGCAATTCAGAACAGGTTTATATTTAAACAATATTATCTTTGCCACTTACTGAAAGGCAATTTCTAACATTTTAGGAATCAGTAAGTAAAAAATTTAAAAAATAAATAATAAAAAATAAAATTAAAGTTAAACACAAAAGTTCATGTTATATATTATTTGCAGTTAAGATTTCTCCATGTTTTCTAAGATATACAATTCAAAATTATATCTATAACAAATTGAGGTATCAGATCTAATGAATTATTACAATAACTACAGGGAAAACCAATTTAAATAAACATCCATAAATTTATGTTAAACTCATGTCTATATTCTTTTAAAATTTCATCCATCTGAAGTCATTTTTACAATAATAAAGAAAAAAGAAAGTAGTACAGGTCTAAGGTATTTTGGAAAGATTATATGAGAATTATTTTGAAAATAGTTTCTATTTCCATGGGAAATAGGACAGTGGGAGTACAATAACTGTTTAAAAAAGTTTTCAGCAATAAAAAAACACTACCTTATACACATGAGTTACAACAGAAAGACTGTATACAGAGCTGTATCTTCAATACACTGGAAATGAAGCTAACATTGTTGAGATAATGCAAAGTTTGTACCAGGTATGAATGCTCACACAAGAACAATAATGCAGCCACCATAAAAGGGTAAAATGACATGGGCTGTTTGTTTGGAAAAGGCATAAATCTTTTGCATTTCCTGAACAAACCCATCCACTCATTATGACACTAATTAAACTGTAAGCCCAAATTTCTAGAGTCATGCCAAAGAGAAAGACGACTTTTTCACTTGCAGCACAAATCTATCCACTATATTGTTCAGATTGGCAGCTTCAAACCTTTATCTGTTCAGACCAGTGAATTATGGCCTATGTAGACATTTTCTTTAGAATGAGCATTATTGTTTCTGCACAAAAGTGGGTCACCTCTGTTGATGTAGACTTTTTTTTATGACAACATGTAGACTCTTGCTCATTCTAAGTAAAAATGCATCGCCAATCGTGGTAACAATGTGGAAAAATAGCATTTTGTAACTGAAAAATTGCTCCACCCAGTGGTGTTATTGCACTTCCTGTAGTGTTATAGTTTCTATGGGAATAAATAGGAAGTATTAATTTTGGAGTGTGCACTAAAACACACACACACACATATATATATATTGGTACCTTGATTTATGAGTTCAATCCGTCCCACTCATAACTCATATATCAAATCAATTTTCTCCATTGAAATAAACTGAAATGTCATTAATCCATTCCAACACCAGTAAAAACACCATATATATATGTGTGTGTGTGTATATATATATATATATATATATATATATATATATAGCCTTGATAAGGGTTTAGAAAAGAACTGAAAGTACTTGTTTCACTAATAATAACTTACGAATAACTGATAAAAAAAGTTAGATCTTGAAAAAGATATATATAAAATAAATAATTAGTATTTAAGTTGTATCTATTCCTGATATATGGTATAGAGTACAGGCAGTACAACAAAAATCAAAACCAGATATTACAACTAATAGTTTCAAGTTTTCATGATTAAATTACTACATTCTGAAGAATCTTACAAGTCAAATGAGAAAGTGGTACATTGAAATTAAGAATAATATTAGATAAAATAGAGAACAAAACAATCTGTAACAGACTAGTCCACTAACATCAAAGATTAGTAAAATGGCATATTGTCAAAAATCTATTTCATAAAGTCATTGATAAAAAAGGTAATCTCAATGTAATAACACTGAACTATAAAAAAGCAGAAATGTGTGATATGATTGGAATTTATAGTTTATCAATTTTAGCAAAAAGAATATGAAAAAAAAAAAAAAATTTAAAAAAATAAAAATTAATTGACCAAAAACAGAATGTTATAATTTTCAGATGGGATTTAACTCTTTAAGCATGTTACATTGGGATACTAGTGGTACTTAAACCCCCCCCCCCTACACATCATACCACCAGTCATGCTCAAACAGCAGAGGGTTAAAATAGACAAAACTATTTTTTTTTTAAAAAAAAAAAAAAAAAAAAAAAAAAAAAAAATTTAAGACAGAAGATGACAAATTAATCTACACACACACACACACACACTAATGCCTTTCTATCAAGGAAATATCAAATGATTATCTGAAAATTATTCCACTGAAACCATTTTAACATGAAAGAAGAATTTAAAACACTGAAGAATGTTGAATCCTCAACAAAACTAACATTTAATCTTGTAGAATAAAGAAAACAAAAAAAATATTTAGTTCAATGCAAAAACATTAAGAAAAACAGGAAAGATATTTCTCAAATTGATAAACATTTCCTATCATCAAATTTCATAAAATATTCAATAGAAACACTAATAGTTGAAAGGAAAATATGTCCTTATTTAACCACATATCCCTGAGTGTGATATGCCACATATGTTCAGTTTAATTAGGGGGTATTATGTGTGTATACATAGGCAAGGTAAACCCTACTCCTTTGGTGCAATGGTAAGGTGCTGCCAGTCAAAATCCCCCAATATCTGGTTTGCCTTGTATAATTAATTACTGTGTTCTGTTATGGAGGTGCTTGTGGTGTAATGGTTATCATCATAGGAAATGCACATGGCAAACCAAGTTCCAATCCTGAATGAGGCCATTTGCAGTTTGAGAACAGATACTAGAATTGAAAACATGTCATCGTACATTCACTAATAACTATTGTTTGTAACTGCAGAGTGAAGTCTCAATACATTTTGGATAAAAAACTGACTCCAACAAAGCGGTATCAACCAAGACAGTCAAATTTGAAAACTCAGAAAAAGTTTACATTGTAGCAATGGAAGGAGCAGGGAAACAAAGGAGTTATTTTAACAAACTATCAATCACTATTAGAAAAGAAATGTTTAGCTGTGTAAATGATTCTTTTTAAATATGAGATATAAATAAAAACAAAAGCACCCAAACAATATATTGGAAACTTATAAAAACTACACCAGCAATATATCAAAATAATGTATTCTTTTTGTTTGGAGGAGAACATTTTTTTAAATAAAAGATCCCAACCAGTATAAAAAAGCCACAGGAAAAAGTAAGTTTTTACTTGACTTGCATTACTAGAAAAAAAAACTTCAAAATTTAATAAAATCCTAAAAAAATTTTTAATTTTCAATTTAGTTTTTTTTTAAAAAACAAATGACAAATGAAAAGTTTAACAAAACAAAATACAGACATCAAATTAGATTTCTATAATGCTTATGCAAAACAGTTGTAATATGTGGTTTTGATTTGTTACATTGCCTATATCCTTTTTGGCAAATCATCATTACTGTTATTTTATAACTAGTTTCTCTTGGTCGTTTTATTTATTTAAAAAAAAAATGAATATATTCGTCAATTGCTAAAATAGCATGAAATTAGAATTTTGAAGCTTCTGATAAAATTAATTATCAGTCCACACCACCAGGATTCCTACTTTCCTGGATGTCCATTAATCGACAGAAACAGTATAAGTATGTAGACATTCTTTCACTCCATCCTTCCTTCATTATACAAATAGTAATCTCAAATTATGTTAAAAAAAAAAAAAAAAAAAAAAAAAAAAAAACACTTCCTTACTGCTATTATTATTTTTTTTTTCACTAGTTTCTCACCATCTTACTGTTGCTTTTTTATTTAAAAAAAAATTACAACACAGGGTTAAATACACTGATTCCTAAATGTTTCAACAAGATCAACTCCATACAAATGAAGTTTGTTTTTGATGAATACTGCCATAACCATTTTGGCCATTAAAGATACAGTAAAACAAAATAAATGGTAATAATGAAAACACTTTATCTAAAAAGCACCAATTTTTTTTCAACCTTTGTTTTGCTTTTTTTTTTTTAAAGAAAAAAAAGAAAAAGAATGAAATTCATAAAAATGGCAAATTACTATTCAGTGCTTATAAAGTCTGCTATAACATCAGATGTAAAATGAATACATGCAGTTACATGCAAGTGTTATTGGAAATAAATGGTTAGGTTGTAAAAGATATTGTCAAATTAATATCTATTCTTGGAAGAATGAGTTATGATTAATTATTTTGTATTAGAATTTCTATAGGAGTTGAAGAATTTTTTCAAGTTATATCAATTTACAAAGATTTTATTTCATAATTTCACTTAAGAAAAAAATGTAAATAAAAATCAATTTTGATGAAATATCTTGAAAATTGAAAATGAAGAAAAAATTGCAAATTTCTGCCGACTTTTACAAACATTTCCACTTGTTACTGTTGTAATCGTTTTCAACTGATGATTATTTCAGACTGACATTAAAAAGTGCAATGCTGACATAAGCAATAATTAAAAGCAAATTGATCAAATTCTAAAACCAAAAGATAATTTATGAAAATAGAACCTTTTGATTGGTAATAGCAATTATTTTTTGTTTTTATTCCCACCAATTGTTATTTCAATCATTATTGGATTTTCAAAAAAATTCTAACACAAAGGTGATAAATAAAATTTAAAAAACAAAGAAAAAAAAGTGTTTAAGTTGAAATGTTTTGGCATGTTATTTTCAGTGGGCTTACTTGACAGTGGTCAATTGGAATTCTCTCAAAATTTAACATGTAGAAGAGAAAGATATAAAATATTATCTAATGGCGTTGAAAGTTATAAGCAATATTACTAAAGACTTCAAACCATAATAGCCCTCATAACCTAAAAATGTTAATTTTCTATAAAAGAAAAAAAAGGGAATAAACACAATGAAAATTTCTTTTTAAAAAATTAAAGTATTTTCAGTTTGTCAGTGCCATATTGCTATATGCATTAAAAATTGTTTTCTCTCCAAAAGTTTTAACAGACTGAAGACAATGAAATAAAAATAAAATTAGCTTATATATTATAAAATAAAAACAAAACATACCTGCTACAGCTGGTGATGTATTAGGTGGCTTTTGTTGAATCACTGATGTTGGAAGACTGGCAGGAGAGGGCCCTGTAGAAGAAGCCATCTGTTGTTGGTAATGTGTATGATGGTCAGTGGCCTGGGCCATCTGAGTGGGAGTGTTTCCAGCCACACTTCCAGTACCAGCTGCACCACCAGTGGCATTACGTTGCATTTGATATCCCTTGTCTGGCATCTGTGATTGTACATTCCCTCCAATAGTTATTTTAACCGATGGTGACATGGCTGGACTTAACTGTGGATACAATACAAATATATTTGCAACAAATAACAATACCTTCAATTACAGATCTTAAATTATTTAATTTTGTGAATCTGGGAGGTTTGCACTTTGATAGATATATGACTACACTATTTGTAAATGTTGCATTTCTAATCCAATGAAATTCAAAAAATATTTTCTTCTAGTTGTAACAATGTTCGCTCTGTAGTCTTAAGTATACATTAAAATAACTTAAAAAAATAAAGATAACTTTACAGCTAATGTTTATATAGACAAGAATGATTTATTATAGTTTTTTCTTCTATGCAAGGTATTCTGGAAGCACATCAATTAAATATTGGAAAATCTTTTATTGAGGTAAATTCCAAGTTCTACAGGATTCCCCCCACCACCACCAAATATGAGGATTCAACAATGACAGTATCAATACGACTTAACCCTCATTTGAAAAGGGCTGAGGCATAATGCAGACTTAGCTTTGTTGAATATATAGAATATGTAAATCTTAATATATAGTAAGTTTTTGTGAAGACATTTTCTTCAAACAATCAATTAAATTTAGTGCAATCTCCAAAAAGTACAATCGAATAATTATGAAAAAAATAAATATGCTCCCATTAGTAAAGTACAATATTATTGATAAACTTACCAACTATAGATAAATAGGTAGAATATATAAAGCATATTGTGAAATTGGTGTACTACTAATAAACTATACCAATTATTCTGTGACTTGAAAATTTGTTTTAGTCACAAATAGGGTTCAAAGTTTTCACTAATTAGTGATTCTCATTAGTAAGAAAAGGTCTTGGATGTTTTCTAATGTTCGCTCCTTGAAAGACATTCATTTCGACATCTGTTACATGAAAATTATCAAAAATTGTTGATTTATTTTTAGTTTCAAAATTCTTTAGGATGGCAAATTCTTTTCTTTTGGTTGGTCACATGAAGAGGTTTTACAAGTAGACAGTTGGACATCAAATTTCTGGAGAATTAACTTTATTTCTTTTTCTTAGACCAACTTTTGCTCTAGTTTATTCTCAAGAGTTCAAAATGCAGATTTTGATTCATTCAGAAAATATGTCCTGTTCAATAAGGTTGGTGATGTCTGATGGTGATAACTGATTTAATTAGCATATTCAAGGATTTGATATCAAATCGTCATATCTGATAACTGCAGTTTTGACTAATAAAACCTTTCAAGGCACTTAATGTTATGACAATACAGAATCCATTTCCTATTCACAGAGTAACATGTTAGCAATTATTGTATTATATGCCATAGTTTTTGTCTCTCCAGAAAGAGCCCAAAAGGGAGTTTTTCATATGTATTGAGAGCAGCATCCAGTCAATTGGGGATTTTATTGTCAACATTTGCATGAATGTTTAAAAATGCTTTGTAAGTGAACTATGAAAATTGTTCCAGACTGAATTTTAATGTCAAAGGGATTTGAGACTTTCCCCTAGGTGCTTTATCCTATGGTATTTACTTTTATACCAAAAGGTTTTGTAGACATTAACAAAAATATCTGAAAGTGGGAGTTTTTTTGGTGATAGTAAGGGTGGGTGTTTTTATCTATAGATTGCAATTAAATCAGGATAGATTCTAGAATCTTAATTGCAGGCCTCCGAGATTAACCATCTCACTAAACAATAATTTAGTTATAACAGTCCATTTGCATTTCATAGATGACACCTTTCATGAAATTAAAATACTTTTCTAATAATAATAATAAAAGTAGTAGTAGTAGTAACAATAATATTGGGAAAAAAAAAAAAAAAAAAAAAAAAAACTTATTTTCAATTCAATACTTTTAGAAACATTGGCATTTATTATATTTAGCTGGTAATTGATATTTAAAATGTTATTGAGGTTATTTTAGATCATAAAGGAACTCCTCCCCACCAAATTAATAATACAAAAAATATATAAATTTTTTTTAAAATTGTGGATTTAATAAATATTTTCGCAACATTTTCCAGTTTTCAAATGAAATAAATCCTGCAAAAATCTCTTATGCAATTATTTTTTAAAAACAATTATTCAGCATACCACAAAAGGATTTTAGCAACAAACAAGATGGGATCCATTTCCATTAAAACCATTCAATACAGACTATATGTTTAGAATATAGAATAAATATAAAACTGAAAAGTTATCAGAAGAAAAAAAAGGACAAAAAAAAAAAAAAAAAAAAAAAGGAAAAAAAAAAGAAAAGGAAAAAAGAAAAGAAAAATCTCCTCCAGAAATTGAATTTCTTTTTTTAAAACAAAAGAAACTGTGCAAGTGTTAAACTGCTGAATAAATATGTGGAATAACATGTACATTTCATGGCTCTAGTCATTAGCTTCATGGTCAAGCTGAAAATATTTCAGAAAGTTGATTTATTATCAATATTATAAAAGGAACTCAACTATAGAAATGAGAATACCTTGGCAACTCGATGTAATCAAGGTCTAATGACTACTAAAACAAAAGTAGAAATCTATTTTAAACAAAAACACCAAAAGTAATAAAAAAAGAAAATGAAATATATGCTAAACTTTATGGTAGAAAAAAGTAGCATTTGCTATGAAAATAATTCAATTTTATCCCATTTAATAATTTCTAATTCTTGCCATTTTCTAGATAATTGGGGTTTTTATTGCCTAAGATGATTGAATGAATTTTCCTGTACACTTCACAAAGAGGTAATCAATAAAGATATTACCACAACCAATTTCAAACTAAAAAAAATATTCAGTTGAAAAACAAACCTATGAAATAATCATGACCAAAATCAAAAATTCAAATTTAAGAGATATTACAAAAAGTAATTAAGTTGACAATCGGACCCTTCGAGTAGCTATAAATACAACTGCTATCTATTGTTATTTCTAGAAGCAGGATAAATAGTTTTCTGAAATTTTCAAGACCTTTGCAATATACTAAATCACTGATTAGACAAAGAAAATATATTGTGTGAAAAGGAAAAGCATCAAACCAAAAATCTATCAATTATCTTTAATATCTAATCACAGAAAAAAATATTTAACTGAATATAAGGCAAATTTTCCATCATGTATTGTTATCATAATGATAAGCTTACCTTTTGTGTTTCAGCCTTCCGTGTCTTCTTACGAGGAGTTTCTGCAAAGGAAATCAATATATACAATGGAATTAATTCCTTTAAAAACTAATTTTGGTCCAGATTGAGGAAGCATCCATCATTAGTGAGAAGCTTCAAATGAAACTTGATATTTGAAGATAAGCAGATGTCAGGGAACAAACCTAGTTGTTGAATTGACATTCATTAAGTGCTCTATGAATCTAAATGTTGTTGGTTAACAAGGTTACCACTGCCCTAAATTTTTCAAAATGGAGGGGCTAAAATATACAGGATCATATATACCATTCAGCATGAAATTTATTAAACATCAACTTTTGAGCACATAAACTAATAAAATCAAAAGCTTCAGATTTTAAAGTTAAATGATTCATACTTTTTAAGATTTAAAAATGACAATATTTTGCAATCCAAGTTAAACAATTATTCAAAATTATACCAGATTATAAAAAAGGAACAAACTGAAAGAACCTAAACCAATAGTACTTAGGTACTATCAAGAGTAAAATTAGCTATTGCCCAGGTAGGACATATAGAAATCAAAGATCACTCTTCATAAAAAGGCGGTTACATAAACTTACAATACATATACTTAATTTTACTGTAAAGAAAGTTTGACTGAAAAACTTTTTTTTTTTTTTTTTAAATGGCCAAGGTTTGTTTGGGAACCCTTCGAAAGAACAAGCATACTCAATATAGTGCTGTGCTACATCTATATAATACAAAAAAAAAATTTAAAAAATGCAAATTTATAATGCTAATAATCACCCCTTGGAATAATGAGGGAAGGGATTCTTTTTAGATGATCATAGGAACTTATTAATGAGTATGGACTACCAAAACGGAACAAAAAAGGAGAAGGAGGGGAGAAAAAAAAAACCCAAAGCAAAAAAAACAACCAAAAAAAAAAAAAAAATAAAATAAATAAATAAAAAAAAATAAAGATAAAAAAATAAAATAAAAACCCCTTATACTACATGTTAGTTTTGTTTTGGGAATATAAATGGTATTCATTTAAAAGTTCTATAAAATAAAAGGAAACCAAGAGCTTGAATGATAATTTATAATTCTTCCAAATAAATTGTGAAAGATTAAATTACAAAATTAGGTATACTGTCTATTTAATTTTGGATAATTATAATAAACATTTTTAATGTAAACTTTGAAGCAGACAAGCAGAGACTTTCATTAGTTAAAAACATGCTCACAACCATAGCAAACAAATAGTTAACTATCTCAGATGTGAAATCTACAGAAATAGTACCAAATCAAAAAAGGATAGAATTTCTAAGAAAATAAAAATAAAATATAAAAACCGAAATGAAATGTGTTGCCAATCATTTATATATAAATATATAAAAACAGGTTATGTCAGCACTGAAGCCATCAATCTCATGCTTTGCATCAGCAGAGAAAATTGGGAGTAAAAAAAAAAAAAAAAAAAAAAAAAAAAAAAAACTTTACCTTTTGACTATTAATTTGATTAATAAAAAAATATAAATAAGAAACCAACAAGATAAATACAAATTTTTTTAACCACCAAACACTATTTGCCATCATAAACCCACATAAATTTCCTAATTTTAACCCCATTATATATATATATATATATATATATATATATATAAAATTTCAGAATAGATATTTTAGAAGTTCATCTTAAAAAGTAAACAAAACAAGAGTTTTAAAGGCTAAGATGCAAAAATAAACTAGAAAATTAGCCAAATTTCTAAAACTAAAACTGGTGCCAGACAAAGCTGAACTTTTTTTTTTATATTTTTTTTTTTAAATAAAACTTTGAGAAATTTAAATGATATTGAGTTATAAACAAAAATTTATATATTATATATATATATATATATATATATATATAAAGAAAAAATTTTTTTTAAAAAAGGGGGAAAAAATTAAAAAAAAAAAAAATGTATCTGAAAGAAGGAAAAAAAAAAAGAAAGAAAAAAAAAAGAGTAAAAAAAAAAAAAAAAAAACAACAAAAAAAAACAACACACATTGATTGGTGGTCTGGAATCATGTAGATCAGCTGTCAGCAGAATATCTCAAACTGGCAAAGATCCAAGGATGGAAGGCACTCAATGAGCCAGTAACTTACCAGTCTTCACAAAGGAAAAACTCACAAGAATCAAGATTTAAATAAAAGAAGGAAAGTAGGAAGAAAAAAAAAAGAAAAAAAGAAAAAAAAAAAAAAAAAGAAAAAAGAAAAAAAATCCAAAATCTGCCAATGTGAATGGTAGTCATCATTAGAGAAATTCCTCTAAATTTGCAATACTTGACCATCCTAAATGATAATCAAGGATTTGGGATAAGAATAAAGGGATTACTAATTTTTAAAAAGACAACTTTATGGGGAGATACAAATAAGTTACATTATATTGGAATAATTTTGCAAAAGTTTTCTTGAAGATGTAACAAAAATGTTTGGATTAAGGTATTAAAAAAATGTACACCTATTTCTGAATAATTAAGAAAATAAATCTATAAAAAAAATTTTTTTCAGACACTTTTAAAGACTGTTAGGTATAACATTTTATACTAGTACATATAAACCGCAATGTACATTTGTAAGTATAACAACCAAGTGTCAAATTTTCAATAATTTTTGGAATACATTTTTATAAGTTTCTGTGATAATTTTTTTTTTTAATGCAGGAATTTGCAGGAAGCAAATGAAAAAATGTAGAGAGAGAGAGAGAGAAAGAGAGAGAGAGAGAGAAAAAAAGTTTAAAATCTTACTAATTCACTTAAAATTTATTTTGTATTTCTTAATTTGCTGTGAATATTTACAGTGGAGTTACTTGTTGGTCAGTCAATGGAGATCACAGAAATTTAATTCACAGATCTGCCATTTGCACTTACCAGATGAATGGCACTCAGATATGGAGAATTGTGCAGGAACTTAATTATCCTGCTTAAATAATTAATACAGAGAATGAGAAAAACATTTTTTTTTTTTTAAACCAAGTCTTAGCTGGATAATGGGTGAGTGTACAGAGAGGAGTCTAAATCCAAATTGATATTTCAAAATAAGTCAAAAGGGAGGGAAAGGGGTAAGAGAGAGAAAGGTATTCCGCTGAATGATGACCCCCATCACATTGTTTGCAGGTCAGAATGACAAACTCAAAAAGATGGTTAATTTGACACCATAGAGATGTTCTGCATTGCCTCCAACAACTCATTCTACTAGTGGCTTGATTGCTAATTTGAACTTAGTAAATATTTACTCAACAAATTTAACTTATTGCAAAAATAAGGGATCCCATTCTTTAAAAAAAGTAATTTGTAACAGATTCAAATCAACTAAATCCCCAAATTACAATATATATATATATATATATATATATATATATATATATATATATATATTATATATATATAATTCACTGTGCAGTGTAGATACTGCAAAAAAATTTTCAATTAAAAAAATAAAAATAAAAAAAAATAAAAAAAATGAATTTAAAAAAATAAAAATAAAAATAATTAAAAAAAAAAAAAAAAAAGTCATTGAACAAGTTACCCCGAAGTACAGCCATGAATAAAATGGGAAGGAAAATATTGTTTTAAAATCAAACACTAAATTGTGCATACATATCACTCATGCGTCACATGTAAGATTTAAATACTAATAAAGAGAGGACCATATACAAAGAGATTTTAACAAAGTAAAAATGTATAAAATTACTATTTTAAAGTGACAGCAACATTAGTGGTACAATACCCTTATCTGTTAAAAGTTGACAGCTACTGGAAGATCTAAGTGAACCAAACATGAATAAATAAAATATTCTATCATAAGAATAATCTAAGTGTTAATCTGTTAAAGTTTGTGCAAACCAAAACGAAAGCATTTCAGACACAAAATGGTTTAGAAATGACCAGGAGCAACACAATCATTCTCATCACCATCTAAGATTTTCTTAGAAAAACAGAAATAAAAAATAATTTAAAAAAAAAACGTCTTAAAACAGATTCCAAGTATGCCTTGCTTAAATTAATAAAAAGAAAATTGTAATTATAGAACCACTAAAGACCACTATAGTTTAATAATAGTTCATACAGTATCCCACCGAGAATTTGGCCATTGCTAAAATTACAACAGCAGCATACTTTATTTCATATAACACACACACACACACACACACACACACACACACACACAGCAAGCAAATGCATTAAGCCATCCATTGAATACAAAGCAGCTATGATTATCTAGCTGAAGAAGAGAAGAAAAAAAGACAGGTAACTAGCAAAGGCAAGGCACAATAAACCAAAGTACTCCTAGCAATAAAGAATAAATAAATGCTTTAAGCTCTAACAAAGGAAAACAAAAATAGCAATTTATAGAGACAAATTCACCAATTAAGCCCATATCCTATTTAGAACCTTAGGACATTATCGAAACCAGTGGTGCAAGGGTGAAAAGTAAGTCAAACAAAAAAGGGGGTTGGAAGTAGTAAAACAGTATACCATTTATGAAATGGGGTAATATATGTGGCAAAATAGTTGTTGCCATAGCAATAGCTGCAGGCAATGTGAACAAGGAATGGTAGTGCAACAACATTTATACTATTTTATATCAGGAAAAAAAATAATTTTAACTGCAGCTTGTCTTAAATATTGGTCAAAGGAAAATGGTTTAAGGAATTAAAAAAATAAAATAAAATAAATTAAAACGGAATGGATATCTTCTTAGACAACAAATTGCTACATTAGTGCGCACAATAGAAAGCTGCCAGCAAATAACTAGTCATGATTCACAAGTGAACAACAGATAACCTACCTGGCTGAAAGGATCAGACAAGCAAGATGGAGAGGTCATGGAAGAACATATCAATCACCATGACAACCTTTGCAAAAAGAAAAGTTTCCCTACGAAGGAAGCCAATATTCACTTCACAAATAAGAGAAAAAAAAAGGAAAAAGAAAAAGAAAAAAAAGAAAACAAAAGAAAAAGAAAAAAAAAGGAAAAAAAAAAAAAAAAAAAAAGGGTAAAAAAAATTTTTTTTTAGAAGGTATAAATAGGAGTTTAATAAAAAAAGGAGAGGGCCCATCCCATCACTAGTGGGAAAAAAAATATGAAAAAAAGTCAAAAGAAAAAAAATTTATGTAAAAACGCAGAAAAAAAAAAAAAAAAAAAAAATTTCATTGGAAGACTGATTTTTTCTTTCCTCCCCAGCAAGTAATATTAAATAGTTCAAGCCATGAGTGCAGAATGTGTTGTTTTAGTAAGAGGCAACCCAAAATTAAGAGGCCAGTAAACAACACACACACAAAAAAATTAGATCCTTTTCTTTATTTGTTTTAAAAGATTTATGCTGCACATGATGACGACCATTAGATGTATATACAAAATGAGGTAAATGATGTAGAATTTACAATACTGAATAAGGTACAAATGGTGAACTATTCACTACAGTAGTACTGAGTTGTTTATATACATACAGTTAATGACACACCACAAAGGTACACAGAGTCAGGCCAAGGTTTCAAAGATGACTACCTATGCCAAGATATGACCTGCAACAGCAGATAGTCTCTTTTTAAAATGACAGATGATCAAAACACCTGACAATAGAAAAATGAAGCTTATGGACTTGTATTGAGAGGAATGCAAAACAAAATACTCATAACGAGCCATGGAGTGCATAAGAAATGTGTTGCAGCAGAGGCCAGAGTTACTCTTCATTAAATTGAATCAGCACTTTAGTATTTTTTCTTTTTTAAGTTGATTTTTTGTTTGTTTTTTCTTTGTCATTTTTTCTTTTTTAGTTTTTTTTTTTCTTTCCTTTCTTGAAGCAGCAGCAGCCTGCTTTTCATGATATACCTGCCAACTGATGTAAATTACACTGCTTGCCCACAGCAGTCTACATTTACTGATTTACATCTGGTCACGCCTCCTTGCCTTACAGACAGTATTAGTGGCTGGCTCTAGTTCAAGTTGGAAGGTCAACACCCATGCACACCCAGCAGACACCTGACTTATAGAACTTAAAATGAGACAATGGAAAGTTATTTAAAATGACACCCTATCAATACCAGATGGATGATACATGATTGGCTGAATTACTGAAAAATCATGAATGTATATATGTAAAGATAAATATATGTCAAAATCTTAAATATGCAAACATATATTTGTCCCCTGATATATACAAGTTCAATTTATCCTTAAAATAAATAAAATAAAAATTAAAAAATTGAAAAGAATAAAGAGTAAATAAATGTTAAAAAATAAAATAAATAAAAATAAATAAAAATGAAAAAAAAAAAAAAAAAAAAAAATGAATAAAAAAAAAAAAAAAAAAAAAAAAAAAAAAAAAGTGAGCATGTAGTAAAAAAAGTAATATTATGCAATGGAGATGACTAGGCTACATAAGTATGCCATGGAGGGAACCAGCCACACTGATGGCTGGCCTCATACTACAAACACATTCTGCACTCTTGGCTAAAAAGGCTAAGTTGTTCTTCCATACAACTTGCCTTGTCATTATCCAGAAGTTTATCTGGAAGTTAACACCCCATTATTCCTACATGTACAGTATACACAGCCCGCAATCGATCAGCCTGTCATCTTTGGGTTCCCACTCGCACAATAAATGGACGAGTTGGCAACGATCATGAAAACTTCCAGTAAAAATGTTTATGTAACCATAGATGGCCATATTATCATTTTCTAAAGTTTCACTTCGTTCCTTTGTGTTTGATCCTTGGAGACTACAAGTTAGAGTGGCAGCACTGGTAGTAGTGCAGTAGTGTTGTCATTGGTCTAACCTGATTCAGAGTCACTGGAGTCTGATGAGCTTGATGAGGTGGTATCACTGCTTGAATCCGAATCTGATGAGCTCGAACTGGTTGCACTCAAGCGAGAACCGCTATTCACATCACCAGCAACATTTTCTTCTGAAAAAATAAACAATTTAAAAAAAAAAAACTTTAGTTATACAAAAGATGCCTTAGTTTTTCATCAAAATTCCATTTCATGTCAAAAGTATACTAAGATTTATATTATTTCCTTAAGATAAAAATAAATTGTATTATGTTCACAAAACTTTAGACACAAGTAAAAGATTTTTTTTGAATTAACATTAAAATTGTATTTTTGTTATAAAAATATAATCATAGTATATTTGTATGGTGGATATCTAATTAAAATATCTAACTTTTTTGGTTTACTTTTTTTTTTTTCATATTTGTCTCTTTGTTACTACTGAAAATTTTTTTAGAAGGCCTTTAAGGCTACCAACAGTTTTGAGTAGTGATCACAATAACTCAATGATATTTCCCATAATATAAAGAGTTCAAAGTTTCTGTTGTTGATAAAAATAGTCAAGTCTACACACAGCTGTCCAATTTTTCAAATGTGGTAGGATTGTTGAAGTTTGGAAGAGATTATTATAATAGGTAAAATTGTGAAAAATCTTAATCCGAACTTAAAAATGATGGAACCAAGAACAGAAAATAACAGAATTAAGAATCTGTTCAATTGTGATGAGAAAATTGTTATCAGAAAGTTTAATCATGAAGTTCACAAATATAACATTAGATAAACAACTAAGATTGAAAGAAAAGATTTCAACAGCTAGCTGTGAAAATTACACACAAACAAGGCAGACTGGAATTTCCAAGTCTTAATCAAACATGGAATGAGTAGCAGAGTGTTCTTCATAGACAAATAGAAACCTGAGCAGCCCAGATGGCTTCCAGTATTACTAGCATAAGTTATGATTAGCAAAAGAAACCTTTTTAAAATATATTACTGAGTTGGTAGGCTCAGGATTTTGGGCGATACAGTGAAATATGACAATGGTTCATTGACAGGAAGCTCAATACAGTAAGATATGCTAAGAAATGTGAATTTACTAATTTAAGGTTTTTGGAACATGGCTCACAGAAATTCTTCCATTGTTTGGATCAGATTTACCAGTAAGGGCAATAATAAAGTAATGAATTCTTACTACAAAAAAAAAAAAATCTTAGTATTGTGGAACTTATTAACAATCGACCAACTGATAATTTTAACCATTTTTCCAAACAATTTTGTTAAGCTAGCTATGTAGCTATGTGTTTAACTTAGGATCAGATCAATTGCACAGGATTCATAATGAGATTAGAATAGATTAACTGTATTTTTTTGTCAATTACTTTTCTTACAAATGATTGCCAAAATTAAATGAACTTGGCTATAAAACTATCACCCTCATCTAACCAGACCCTTCTCTCTCCTCTCCAACTTCCACTTTTCCAAGCATCTTGACAACTTCCTGCAGTAGAAAGCCTTTAACCAACATGTCTAGAATTCAATTGTCCCAGGAATCCAGAATTCTATGCTACTAGAATATGTTGACTTATTCATTATTGGCACCAATGTGTAGATTCTAATGGTTATTATTCCAAACCAATATATACTGCGTTAAAGTTGGTTAAAAAAAAAAATTAAAAAATTAACATTTATCTAAGGTTTTGGTCAAGAAAGAAAGAAATACCTTTCTTGATAGGTTTCTTTGATCCCTGAAGGTGCCCAGTAACATCTTTCAGCCTTGCTTCAAGTTCTTGCTTTTTTTCCCGTTGAGCTTCTTCTCTAGTTTTACCTGGTAATTTCTTTGCTGCAAAAGAGTATAGGGGCTTATATGAATGATCTTTTACAAGAGATAATGCAAAAAGCAAGTTAGAAAATCATAAATAAATTTCCTTATTACATAAATGTTAACATAAGTTTGAGGAATTAAAAAAAAAAAAAAAAGTAAACAATTCAGAAAGAAAACGAAATATATTCAACATAATTAGGAAATAATTATGCTTAAGCTACTTACGTATATATGGTTTTCGTGGTTTTTTCTTCAAACAGGACATCACGTAAGATTCCAGCTCTCGAAGTGTTGAGGGCTTCAATGTTTCAAAATCTATTTCAATCTCATCAGGATTTGAATCTCTTAAGGACGGTTCTCTTGATTGAATTATATGTACAACCCTACCCAACTTGTCACCTATAATGATAAACAACAAAATTTCAGGATTCACTAGCAGAAAAAATATATAGGAATTATTTTTATTTAATGTATAGATATCCTGCTATTACCTTTGATTATGCTAAGGTTTACTAATGACATTTTCCTTTTTACTCACCTTTAAATTTTATTAACATAATTTAACTTTAAATTTTTAATTTAACTTAAAAGCTAAAGTTATTCATTTTGCACAGATTAGGAAATAGTCCCAAAATTTCAGCATTTATTTCAATCTGAATCCAAGTTTGCATGGTCTTAGTGATAACATTAACATAACCTGTTAAAAATTTTATCATTATGGGTTGGCATTTTTTTTTTACTAAGATCTAAAAGATAGTATCTGCAATTGTGAAAAGTTTTACAGTTTTATATATGTGGAAGTATACTGTCCCCTCTTCCAGCCCCAAAAATATTCAAATGTATATGTAATAAATATAAAATAATATTTAATTGATTTAATAATAAGACAATGCAACATCTTTTTCTTTTTAATATTACTGAATTTTGATTTATTTTAAAGGTATGCTTTCATTTATAAGAATAAAAGTTAGACTAACTTAGAATGTTTTAGTATTATTAGTGTTATTCGGACTATTGTCCCCCATCTTCATTGTTATTATATGAAATACAAATTTCATTACTTCTACATATGAAATCAACCCTAATTTTACATCTTATCAATTTAAGAATCCTATCTTTTAGATAGTAATTTCAAATAGCTAGCTTAAATCTGACAGAATTGTATAACTTGTTGATATAAAACTTAAGTACTGTTTAAATAATCTATAAAATAAGGTAATAAAGTTTTGCTCACACACCAAAATATAAAAAGATAAAATTCAGCAATCAAATTAGCATGATCACAAATATGATCTCAAACTGAATAGACTAATTTTTCTAAAATAATTATATTTGGTAATGATATAGATTAAATACTGGTGAAATGAAATTACTAACAATAATCCTGCAATCTAATAGTCATGGGAATATAGAATTTCAAAAATAGGTGTAATGTTAATATTTTCATTAAAAAAACAAAAAACAAAAAAACAACAATGCAGCTGAAACAAGGCAAATAACCAAGTTTTAATTTAAGTCAATTAATATTGTAATTTGATAATAATTGAAAACATTTGATTACACAAGCAAATTACAATCAAAACATTTTTCTAGTTTAATAACTTATTTGTGATGCAGTATTATAATCAGACCTATAAATCCAATATAAAAATAGGTTAAGAACTGTACTGAAATTTTGTAGAAAAATGATTTCCAATTTTCTCATCCACAGGCTGTGCATGGTTATTTTAAAAACTTTTAGACTGAAAGTTTCAATATCACTTACAAAAATAGTCACTGAAATTAAAGTAAATTATTTTGCATCTTTAAAAAGTAAGAACCAAAAAAGGAAAAATAAAGAGAAATAACAAGTAATTTAGTTTTTTAAAAGATTAGTGCTAGACTATATCAGTCTAATAACCTTTAATTATAGTCAATTCTATCTGCATCTTAAAGAGTGTAAGGGGGAAAAAAATCTCTTAAGGAGCATTTTAACAATTTTCAAAGCAGTACAATACCAACTTAGATATATAACCATTTCTTTTTTGTGTGTATGTGTGCACAAGTGATGTAATATGACAGATTTAAGGAACCCTTCATTATTCCTTATAACATGGAGTTTCAGTGATTATGGTATAACTTTATCCCGCTTTAAACCTAAGGTAAAAATTTGGCATTCGTTTTTTCTAATGAATTATCTGTAAGATTCAAAATAAGATCTTTAAACTTTTTTGTTGAAAAGTACACTAGTTTAATTTTACCAAATACTATTAACTTTTATTGTTGGTCATATCACACACACATTAGGGAAAGAAAAAAAAAACTATCTTTGGATTATTAACCATTAAAAAAAATTGTGTTGTGGTTTATTTGGTATATAAGCTTGAAGTTTAAAGCTAAATGATAATTGAAATATAAATGTAAAACAGCTTAAAAGCTTTTCATAAATGTCATTCTTTTATAATAAATTTTTTTTACAATGACAGATAAAAATAACATTCAATACATTTACATTTGGAAAAAGCTGAAAATTTAAATGGTAAGTCAATAGCATTCTAATCAGGTACAATTATTTTAAATATTTTAGTCATAAATTTTTCCTTAAAAAAAAAAAAAAAAAAAAAAAAAAAAAAAATTCTTTCTTTTTTAAATGCAAATCATTTTGAATACATTTCAACACAAAGTAAATTCATTGATACACCAAAAACAAAAAAAATTAAAGTAACATTAACTAATAGCCTCATTATAAACCAATAATGACGAAGTTAATATGAAAATTTAAAAATCAGATTTACCTGGTAATTTATTAATATCCAAACTAAGCTGCCTCTTCTCATCATATGTCATCGGCTTTGCATTGTCTTCATCATCACTATCATAAGATCCAGGAGTGGCAGGTTTACTTCGATTCTTCGAACTGGAAGATCGACTACTAGTCCGCTTGTTTTTACTTGATGGGGATTTTTGCTTTGATTTAGGTTTTGAAGACTTGGGAGGTTTAGGTTGTTGTTCAACTGGGGTTGGCTGTGCTGGGACAGGTGGGGGTTGTGGAGGGGGAATTTCTATTACTTTTTCTTTTTCCTTCTCTTTTTCTTTTTCTTTGGCTTTCTTTTTTTTCTTTGCTTTCCTATCTTTTCTCTCTTTCTGGCACTCTTGCGTAAGAATACCCAATTTTTCTTGTATGTCTCTGACCTGAAAAGAAAACAAACAATAAGAATTAATATGCAGAGCTATATTGTATAATGGATTAAAAATAAAAATATATCTGTATCAGATCATTTTTTTTTTTTTAATAAAAAATAAAGTATTTCAGCTGTAATTTCAATATCTTAAAATTCTTACTTGGATATGGATACTTAAAATAATTTACATTAAACATACAATAACTTATGTGGAGCAAATCTCTCACACACACTCAAGACTGATAATACTAGCTACAATATTCACCCATAACCAAAATGTTATGAATTTTGTTAAATCAATTTTATTTCAACATACCTGTTCTTGTAATTGTCTGATCATTTTTTCTCTTTCATCTTCCGAGTCCTCTTCACTCTCACTACTTGAGCCAGACTCAGATGATGGGGCATCACTTGATGAAGCTTCTGTTTTGGGCATTGCCGTAGGTGTGGGAGGTTCAGGAGTTGAAGGTGGCTCATCTGGCAGTTTAGCATATTTCATTTCAAAAACATCCTTTTGACGAAGAGAAAAATAAAATTAGTAATATTAGAGAGGATATCAAAAAAATGTATTTGAAAAAATAAAGAAAAATGTCAATTTTATAGGATCCTTATTTGAAAAAAAGATTTGATATTTAAAAAAATCTTTTACCTGTAACTTTTTTGCCATCATGACAACATCACTATCTGGTGGATTATACCGATAACAATTTGTGAAGATGGTCCGCACTTCCTCAGCAAATTCAGCAGCTGATTTGTATTCTCTATTATCCATCTTTTGCTGAAATCAAACAGATAACATTTAGACAAAGGAAAAACAATTTAAAATAGCAAATTAGCCCCTAGTAAAGAGAAACCAGAATCGGAGGAAGATACTAAAGTTGGTTACTTTTTGGTATATATTTTATATATGAGGTGTTGGAAACCTACCAAGTAGGTATAGATAAGTCTTTTTTTTTTCTTTTGTTAAAGCAAAATCCAATAGAAATTTATTTCCTATTATTTTTAATTTAAATTTCTTCATTTTATTCTCTAAATAAAAAGTTTTTGAAATGATTGCTTATCAATAAGATATCAAAATGAGCCTCACTTTGTTTTGTTTCATAAATACACTTAAAATTGAATTGTATATTACTGAAAGAAAATTTCAATTACACAAATAAAATCTAAATCATTTTGGAGGTCATAAATAAATGGGTACATCTTAGTGTCTCACAACTATCAAATTTACTTTCACACAAATCATGAACATGGAACAAAAATTTCTGTTGTATTTAACAGAAATGTTCTTTCCTATACACTTCTTTTCCTTTTAGTGATACTAAGTAATTTTTTCCATCACTATCTTTAGGGTCATATCAGTATTTTCTGAATTATTTATAAATTCAATGAAATGTTTATAAAAAAATGTTTAATTTTTAAATACAATGATGTTTCAAGCTTACTTTAAAACTTTTTTTTTTTAATAGAGGGAAAGAGAATCTTCAATTTTTTCTATAGAGCAAAAATGAGATCAGTGTATTTGTCATGCATTTTTTGTTACTGGCCATTTTTTTGTGCACATCAATGCTAAATCCTTCAAAATGGCAAATACAGTGTAGAAAATAATAATCTGTACATCAATTTAGCAGTTTTAATACAAAAGGCGAGAATTTTTTTCTTAAAAGATTTAATATAAAAAGAATGCAATTATTCTTACCTTGATACTCCCGAGATCCATAGGTTTCTTAATGATATCATGGTAGTCATGGAGACCCAATAATTCTGCATCTACAGGTTTGTAGAAAGGCCAAGCATAACCCTATAATAAAAGTAAAAAAAAAAATGTGTGAAATAATGAAGAGGCAACTGAACATTTTAATATTGTAGACTACTTAATGCAAGGTCAAGACAGTAAAAGAATTTCTTAGTATTGATGAGAAGCAGGTCAATGTTTTTCTACCATGAAGCAAAATGCTGGATTTTCTGAAAAGTCCCATAAAATTTTTTTAAACAAGGTCGATTTTACATGGAATAGATAAAAATTCTAATTGTTAATAGGAAAGATAAAATTTGCATAACAGAAAAGATTTACCAATTTCATCTTTTAAATGATCTTATGAATACAACTCTTGGAAAATTTCACGTCTTCAGCTTTAAAAATATTCAATTCATTAGGTTGTGCTGACAGCACCAATTCCCATGACTCACCACCCATCCCTATCAGTTATCACTCTTGGCAAGTCCTCCACATGGCATCCAGTGCCCACACAAAGCTGATCAATGTAAGTTTTTGCTGGTCGGCCAATAACGGTGCATCCATGTGTAAGTATCCACAGGAGAACATCACTTAATCCTTACTTGTTCAGCATGTCTTGCTTGGATTTTTTTTTGTGATAAGAGGTAAGTGACCATACAGCTTTTTTTCGTAGGGAGCTGCTAATTAGTAATGTAATTAAATTAGTAATAATTAAATGCAAATAATTATTTAAATAAGATTCATTTTTTCCTTTTGAAATTTAAATTATGTATAACAGTTTTGTAGTATGGCTCCCAATTAATTGCTTGTTAGAGTGAAACAGAGAGAGAAGGACATAAAACCCTTCCCATAGAATTCAAGTACAAATAATAAATTTGATAATTCCATATAAATCTTTTTGGTCATCTACATAGGGTAAAAAACTCTTCTCAATTATTAATATAGATACAATGATAAAGAAAATCTTTCATATTAGATGTGCCAAAATTGTGATTGAAATTATTTAAAATAATGTGGAATTAAATCATAGTGCATCTAAAGTTGCCTAAAATTGTCTAAAACATCCAGATATCATCAAGTAGATGTTAAACATCATTCCCAACAAGCATTGCAAATGCACAGGTCATTTGCAAACCTTTAAAATAAAATAAGTATCTGAAATATATTATTTCACTTTGGATTGTATTGCTCAAAATATGCAGGGTTACATAGCAAGGAGTAAAATCTACCAAGATTAATGAAATTCAACAATCAGGATGAATTAATGTCCACCTTGGTACTAAGTAAAAACTATTTCTTAAATACATTATGTTGCCTAGATTGCCAAACATCATTGTCACATTAAATTTGATACTAACTGTAAAATGTATAATAAAAAAATAAAAAATTCAAATTTGAGCTAAATCATAAATGAAAATTGTTTGATCTACTCCTCTTCCAGACTATTCTAAAAAAGAATGATCTTTTTCAGAATAAATGTAAAAGATTTAATTCTCATTTTAAATATATGAAAAGCTAGTTAGCAAATTTAAGTAGTATTTAAATTTTGATAAAACCTTTAGTCTCAGTTGTATATATGTAACATTTGAATATCTTAGTATTTTTTTGACATTGTCAAATCTTTTTGCAAATTCATAAGGGAGCAGGCATTTTTGCTTGTGAAATTAAGCTATAGTAAAAAAAAAAAAAAAAAAAAAATAAAAAAAATTGAATGCAATTTTTAAAACTGGTCTAATCAAATGAAAACATTTTTGCTTTCTTTGTAAAGTGTCCTTTTTCTTTTTAATTTTGAATGTCTAGTGTGTGAGAAGATATTCCAAAGTATTTTGTGGTTACTTAAAGTTGTTTCTTGGAAACTTTTTTGTTTGATTAAAAAAAAAAAAAAAAAAAAAAAAAAAAAAAAAAAGGATATTTATTGATATCGATTCAAGTTGGGTTAATATTGTTATATTTGAAATATATTTCATATCAAAATCTTGCTTCTATTATAAATGTAGCATATGTTTAAAATTGGTTGTAATAGTTCCTTTTAGATCAAATGTTTTAAGATACATCTACACGTCTCTGCAAGATATTTTTGGCCATACCATCAACAAGTTTAAATTAATTATTAGTGAAAGGGAACGGAGATAAGAAAAAAAAAAATTACTGTTAGCAAAGAAAAGGTGAAGGGAAGGAACAAACCCTACTTATTTAAATTGTGACTATATTTAATATGTATTTAAATGAAAATATGGAAAATAATGTGAACATCTAATTAAAGACATAAATCTGAGTGCAGAATCAGAAAGAACTCATTTTACATAATTTGGTACAAGTTTAATCAGAATTACCAAAAAAAAAAAAAAAAAAAAAAAAAAAAAAAAAAAAAAGAGAGAAGTAGAAATTATTGAACTTATGTCACAATGGGGTCTTAAAAAATAAAACCCACACACATTCAGTATAAAAAGAAAAATAAGAACAAAAAATTCAGCAAATTTTGATACTAAAGTCTCATAACATTTTGACAACTAAAGATATTGACATGATTCAAACAATCAAGTAGTTTTTTCTGAAATCTATCTCATCAAATAATCTAGAAAATAAACAAAAAAAACTAAAAAACCTTTTGGATTGTACTTCATTTTAGTGACATCGTAAGAATATTGTATAAAGTTAAATTAAATGAACTGAAATAATCAGTTTAAAATTACTAATAATTTTTTCAGAGCCAATATTTTTTTTCTTTTTGAATGTCTAGTGTGTGAGAAGTAAACAATCAAGAGACTTTTTTTTTTTTTTAAATCCATATTTTAAAAAAATATTTAAAAATACTTACAGCATGTTTCTTGGCAAAAAGTTCCTTTAGTAATATATTGCAATGTTTTAACTGTTCGGAAAGTTTTCCTTTTTTATTTTTTGAGCTATGCTGTGCCTGAGGAAAAAGAAGAAGAAAAAAAGCAACGGCTTGTAATAAAGTTTAATTTCAAAGATCAATTCTTTTTGGAGCATTTAAAAAGGTGGGTGCAGAGGAATTATTCAAATTCTTTGAGCCAATGCACCAAGTACTAGAATAAGATGGACAAAGACCAAATTACTAGTGGGGAAAATCTCATACACACATACATAGTTAAAACACTAAATTTAGTTCATCCTTTAAATCAGTGGTTCCCAAACTACGCACCATGGATTTATTTATCTATAGAAAAAATAAATAAATGAACTAGGATAAAAGAAATTACTCTTAGTAGAAAATTTTGAGTTTGAAAACCTACTATAATAAAAAAAAAATTAAAAAAAAATTTTTTTTAAAAGTAATATTTCTTTGAAATTATATTTATAAAAAATGGTTTCTATATTTTGTGGTCAATGATTAAAAACCAACATAAAAAGTTACTTATTGATAAATTTCGGATTTTTAGAGTATCCTTGTGTAGCTAATTAAAAAAAAAAATCCTTCATATTTACGAGAATTGGGATTTTTTCTTATTAAAATTAAATGCTAAGAAAAACTTCTGTGCATTGAAGAGTTAAATCTTATATATATTATTACATTTTAGTACAAATTGTCCCCCACATTAGTTTGGGAACTACTGTTTTAAATCATATCAAGTCATACTATTTAGGATAAAATTTAATAATTAGCTCTAAAAATTTTAATTAATTGATATGAAACTAAGATACAGTTTTTGAATAATGAATAGAAAAATTTGATAATAGAAAATTTAAACATTATATTCAAAACTTATTCTTAAAACAAGTTTGATTTATATTAGAAAATAAAATACAAATTTTAAGTATAGACCCAGTAAATTATGCAAATTTAAAATGCCTACATTATATTTGGAAAATGTGTAAAAAAAAAACAAACAAAAAACATTCCAGTATACATGACAATTCAATTAGATAAAAAAGGTAGGAGACATGTTCATAAACCTAACAGTAACAATTACAATTATGCAATGTCCCTGATACACTGGATACATTTACAAATCATACCTTTTAACTAGAATATTTTACAGTAAGAAATAGTCTTAATTCTAAATGAACAAGCCAGTTTTATTCATTGCAATTATTTTTTAGAAAACAGGGAAAAACTTCTTTAATTCGTATTAAAAATGTAACATACTGCAAATTATCTGAATGCTGAATATCCATCCATTTATTTATTAAAAAGGCTTCTATAAAGAGTTTGTATGTTTATTATTCTGATCTTATTTTCAATGGTTGATGACCTTTTCCTTTCACATATTGTTTGGTTTTCATATTCCTATTACAACTGCATGGATAGAGTTTTTAGTCAGGTTCTCAAAAGTTTGAAAGGGTCAAGACACACCAAATGAAAGGGGTTGAAAAACATTGATACACTGGTGATGAAAGTTGTAATACTCAGAAAAATTAGTGACAGTAACTAGTGCCTGGTAAAGATATCCTGGGCAAAAACTATTGACCACTTCATGTTGAGTTATTACAGACAATTAACATGCTTACAGTAAACTTCTGTAGGTAGTCTCCAAAATTTACTAAGATTTATTTATCTCAGACTTATAATCAATTGTCAGAACTGGATATGTCATTCTAAGAGCAGATTCTTTTTAGGTATATAGTGAACCCACTATGTAAAACAATTCTGCCTACTTTGTGGAAACAACTAGAGATGATATCATTTATTTCAACAAGGTGGTGAGTTTGACACTCACTGAGCCTATTCACTATAATTTCTACAGATGAGGTTCTGCAATTCAAGATGAACTGATATCAAGACCCCTTCTGGGAAAATGAACCAGTATTCTGAGAGATGTCAATTTTCTGCATATTAATAAAATTTCTAATTGGGTTGACATCTATTCATAGGTTTGGATACGGGTTCACCATTATCTCCAGTGATGACACACAATACTTTGAGGAAATGGTTTCAAGACCAATAATGTAGCCGAACCCTTCATATTCTGACCTCCGAAATGTGCAAGTACTGCTAGACTAGTTTGCAATTGAAAAGGGAGAACTGGCCTTCCTGGATATGCTAATAACTCAAAGTATAAGTTCATCTATATATTCAAAGCCAACATTCATACTATACCTAAAATTCATTTTTCAGCATTCATACAATGTGAAGAAAGAAAATTCACTGCTTAATTGAATGAGATGCATAATTGGCAACCCAGATACAAAAAGAAGATGATCAGTAACAACTACACTGCAAGCATAACATCAGCTTCTTTGAGCATAAGTGTTAAAGACAATGGTTGGAAACACTGCCATGATGTTTACTTTGCACCAGAGGCAAGTTGGAAAAAATTAAGAAGAACAGGAGAAAGGAGATACTATAAAAGGGAGCGAGAGGGTCATCAACATCAGAAGAAAGGATTAACATAGAAATTAACCCAATATGGTAGCCCTTAATAAAGGACAATAGGCTTAAGACTTATTAATTGACATGGGAGTCAATAAATTTAGACAGATGACATAAGGTTTAAGGTGTTCAATTACCACCACCAGACTGATCTACAGGGAGTAGATCAAAGTATTGGTTAAAGCATACCTAGTTACTTAATGATCAACAAGTGCAATATACTTTGGTTTAATGAAACAAATTAAATGATATAAGATATCAGACAGTAAAATTAAAATAATCTGGATTGAATAAAAAGGTTTGTTTCAAAATTCCCAGGTTACCCACTATCACAGACACCTTAAAAGGCGGCTGTAAGGTACTATGGCCAAAACGTTATAGTCATAACAACGTGAGAAAACACCAGTGTACAGTGGATAATAATACAATTTTTCCAACTTTAATGATTCAGGGTGAATTTGAAGGTAGCGAAAAAAAAATTTTTTTTTTTTTTTTTTTAAAAAAAGAACATTGGGTGCAACTTTCTGTGTTTTGTACCTACTAATACAAGTTTACACATTTTTTATCAAACTCCTAGATTTGAATATACAAAGTTGTAAAATATTTAGGATTAGATATGCATTTTTTTTTAATTGGATGTGAATAAACGCAATGTATAAATTTCCAGAGTAAGCATTTTGTTTTAATCAATTGAAATTATTAATTTATCAATCTATAATATTCATTCCTGTGTCATCACCATAAAATGTTTTTTTCAGTTACGGCTGTTTGTCAGGGTTAAATATTATATAAAAACTGGAGATGTGAAGTATGCTAGTTTAATTTGAATATCAAGTTAGTCAAATGGTACTGGCATAAAAAATCTGACGGTTAAGTCATAAATATGGTTTTAAAATATAACAATGCACCAAATTGTTTATATAAACATATATACAATTGCAAACTACTCTCACACACACAAATACCAGCCCAAGCTGGAAACAAGTACAAAATAGCACAAGGATTTTCCCTTTTTTAAACATTTTAAATTAAGCCAATTTACAGTTAATTTCAAAAAGTCAGACATGCAGGAATGCAGCAAATCTACTAGAGCAATATTGCTAATTTTTTTCTTTAAAAACATGCAATTATATCATAAGCTGGATGAACATTTTCTTAAAAAGGTGAAGAGAGTTCTAAATATGTAACATTAATATGGATAAATTCAACAATCACAAAATAAAGCAACAAAAAACTGTAATAGTCATGCATAATGTATGAGTTGCAAGATGTTTTTTCTGCCTGCCAAATGGTAGGGACCTTTTGCACGCGCAAACATACATCTGACATCTTATACATAATAGGAAAATATACTTCATACTTGCCAACCTTTGGAACAGATTTAGGAGATCTCGACTTATTTCGGAGGGAGATTGATACATCTGGAGGGAGACTCTTGTACTCATGATTCTCAAGAATAACCATCTGAAAGTACACATGTTTATCAGCTACAAACGGTAAATAGAACCGATTAGCAACTTAACAAAGAACAGTGCTTCCCCACCTCTTAATCCAAATTATAAAAATTGATTGCTGTTATCAAAAAGCTGTTAAAAATACATGGGTCAAAAATAGTTCTGGGGCTTTGTTTCCATTTTCAGAGAAGAAAAGTAATAAAGAAAAGTTACAGGTGGAAATTTAAAACCTAAAATAATTCCAAGGTTGGCAAGTATGCAGCAGCATCACAATGCTTTAACATAAAAACCAATAGAAACCGCGCTGCAAGATTCCCACCCAAGATGTCAAAGACAGTTAATGGTTTGTTTATATTATAAAGAGTGACACTTTATTTGTATCAAAGTATTTTTAAAATGAAACAAATTTATGTACGTTTCCAGCTTTTAACAAAAATCAAGTAAATGGGGAACTTAAGAGCTACATTATATGCTATCAATTTTTCTTAAATTTATAAATACTTTCATTAGGATTATGCTTTTTAGTTCATGTATCAAAAAAAAATCTCAAATTTAGAGAAACATTTTTAGTAATATACTGTTATGAAAAAAAACAAACTATAAACATTGTTGGCAAATAAATTTAGATAACCAAATATATAGATTAGAAATTTTTAAAGGATTTTGTTTGCTAAAAGAAATATAAATAAAAGCATATAATTGTAAGGAAAATGTAATTCAATTAAAAAAAATTTTTTTTTTTTAATAAATCACAAGCAATTCAAATAAGAGTTATTAAAAACAGAGTTGACAAGTGCACTTTACCTAAAACAAATTTTACACTTAAATAATTATGTACATAAATGTGTAAAAATCACAGTACAGATTTAAAATGGTAGTGGCACATTCCTTTCAGTCGATATCTTTCAGTTTGTTCAATTAAACTATTAGGAAAACTGAACCAGCCACAGGAAAATTCCATTAATTAAAACAAACATCAGAGAAAGTAATTAAAATCAATAACAAAATTCAAGAAATTGAACATGTAAAAATTTAAGACTGCAATCAAAAGAAAACCATGTTCCAACAATTTTTGCTTAAAGTAAAAAAAAAAAAAAAAAAAAAACTTCTAATACCTGATCTTCTGGTAGATCACGTTTTGGTTTCTTTACTTGACGGTTGCTTTCTCTTCGCAATGGTATTTTAGCAGATGGAAGTTTATTATCATACTTGGGCTCATAAACTGATGAAGAGTGATAGACTGATGATGGCGCCGTGGATGGGCCAATACTGCCAGGAGTGGTTGTGTCTGCTTTCCGTTTTACACCTTTTTTTGTCTGCCACAGTAAGATAAAATATTGTTAAAAAGAATAATTAAGAAAATAGTCAATAGTTGCATTATCATGAGCAAAAGAAATGAAGTTTTAAAACAAAATTCAAAATGTTTTCCAAGTCAGTCCTACCTAGATAAATTACTTTTCTTGGTTTTTGAACCAAGAAAAAAAAAAAAGAAAAGAAAAGAGGAGAGAGAGAGAGAGAGAGAGAGAGAGAAAAAAAGAAAGGAGGGAAATTTCATTAACTGATTCAAAATATTCAAAACTTTATTGAAAAAATAAAATAAAAAACACGATGAGGAGGGAAAAAGGAAAAAAAGAACATCCCATTTTCAAACAATGCAAGTTTTTTTGTTTTTTTTCATTACTTATTTTTATTTATTTTTCTGAATTTAGGAGCAAGGAGGGGACAATTTGTGAATTTCAAACACCTTTACCATGTTTTATCAATGTGTTTGTTAACACAAATAGTTGCAAATATTTATCTTTTTTTAAAATAGGCTTTGGCTAAGGAATATTTGTCACCAACCCATTAGATTTTACAAAGGTCAAATAATTATGAAAATGTTTTAGCTAGCTTAAAAAGGTTTAAATTCTTATAAGATTTATAAGTAAAAAGCAAAAAGGTCATCCACATGGATCTAGTTAGCCTTATTGTTATAGTCAATTAAGAATAGCATATCAGTAGTTTGCAATAAATTATCTATTTATTTTAATTAAAATCTTTGTTGATTCAGCCTTTTCAATGAATGCTAATTATTACATCAGTTAATGTTTACTAAAAACATTTTCTATCAAAATTTTAAAAAAATTAGCATTAAAAATACTTTAGCTTTTAGAAGGGTAGAAATAAAATCTTTAAAAAAAAGAAAAGAAAAAAAAAAGAAGAGGGGATGGGAGAGATAAGCAATTATGGGATTTCTTATTTTGACTAATGTTTACAACTACAAAAACTTTGGAAATTATATAATTAATTCTTCAGAGAATAAAAGGATTATTTAATTTTTCATCGATTTAGTTTTTGTTGTTGGTTGATGATGATGAAAACTAATAACACTTAGCCAAATGACCCAAATTCAAAATAGACTGACCTTTGTGGGCTGAGATGGAGGTAAAACAGTTGCTTGAACTTGGGATGTTTCCGATTCCTCCTCTTTGAGGGACTTGATAATAGTACCAGACTGACTTGTGTTGTATCGGACTGGTGAAGCAACAGGAGAAGTTACCTGTGGAGGTGCCACGTTAGTGGGGGGTGCTGTAGCCTGAGGCGGGGGTGTGGCCACAGAGGAGGAGCCCGAATTTGGGCCAGATGAGGGAGGCGGGGCAGCAGCGGCAGAGGTAGCAGACGCAGAATTATTCGTGTTAGCAGTTGAGGAAGAACCTGCTTTCGAGCCAGACTTTTTACTGGGAACCGATATTTCCACTTCCTGTAAAAAAGAAAAAGGGAGGGAGAAAAAAAGGGAGGGGGATATATGTAGAAATTTTCTCTTCCATCAATAACAAATTAAATATACTGAAATTGAGTGGTTTCATAAATGCAACATCTTTAAACTAGATACACACACAATAAGAGAAGCATCACTAATATTTTCCTAATATTATAAGGTCTATATCTATCTGTTAATGATTCACATTTTAAATATCTTCATTTTTAGCAACAACATTCAAACATCCAATTTGAAACAGAAGACTCTAAATACATGTTTAATGCTGAAGTGCTTAAAAAGTGTTTAAATTGGTCATTTATTTTTACAAATAGCTATCAATATGAGAATAATTTAGAATGAGAACAAAAAACAAAAACTTACATCTTGAGGCATTTGAGCAACTTTTTGAAGGAATAATTTTTCTAAAGTTTGTGCCATAAGAACAATATCCTGAAAGCAGAAAGAAAAAAAAAAAAGTATTATATAAGTAATAAGATAATTCTGAGAAGAAAAAATTAGTTTAAAAAGAAAAAAATTCTAAATGGTATCAAAGAAGCAACAAATTTTAATTAAATGAAAAGTTAATTTACACATTAAATTCAAATTTCAATAGAAAGTGCAAATCTCTTTAAGAAATAGCAAGATCTAAAACATCTTACCTCGCCAGGTTTGTTGTAAACGTAACAATTTGTAAACATAGTATTAAAATCACTTATGCATTGTTTTGCAGTGTGATAATAATTTGTTTCTAGACGTTTTTTGATTGTTCCTAGATCCATTGGGGATTTTATGATTTTGTGATAATCCTGTAAAGTAAAACAAAAACAAGTGTCACATAAATGCAGTAAATGTTTAATTCATTGTAATGGAAATACTATTTTAAATATAAACACTAAAACAGTAAAATAACATTAAATTATACATTATATAACACAGGGAACAATTATTAACTACTGTATGCTTTTTTAAGGGATGAAAAAGAAAAGGAAACAGAAGTAAAAGGCAACAGAGAAAACAATAAAAGTGGAGAGAAAAAGAAAAAAAAAAGAAGAAAAAAAAAGAAAAAAAAGAAAAAGTTAAAAACTTACTGGTAGGTTCAGCTTTTCAGCATCCACTGGTTGATGGAAGGGCCAGGCAAATTGATGCTTCCATACTGCTTTGACAACTACCTTCAGTAAATACTGAAGTTGGTTTGTCAACCGCCCGGGTTGACGGCTAGAATCTTGATTGGCAGCATCACCTGACTGGTGATTCACCTGAAAACAGAACACAAGTTTAATAACAAAGCCTTTAATGCATTTCCTTTGAAACCAATTCTTGGTCATCAAGTTTTAAAATCTATATAGTTAACAGACAGAGAGAGAGAGAAAATAATATAAACAATAATCAAGACTTAATTCATTATGAACATTTTATAAAATTATAGTGAGAGAGCACACACAATTTGAAGGATTAGCAATTGTCAAAAATACTATCCTAAAATAAAACTTTTGAATGACAAAACTGGCTTGACAGGAAAATATTTTTAGCCAATCATTTTTATAAGAATATCTATAGATCTTAGAAAATTTAATTGCTTGAAAAAAGTTGATAAAATGTATATTTTACTTTTGTTAACTGAAATCTAGTATAAAAAGTTTTTAATTCCAATCTTATACTTTAATCAATACTAAAAACAAAACTAAGTCACTAACAGTATACCACAGAATCAATTATCTTTGAACTGGTTCAAACCAACATAATTACTATCATCTAAAACATTGCAAAATTTTATTTTTTGGGGATGCTGTGTCTAATACCTCACTAGCAATCTACTCTTCATTTTAATGAAAAATAATTGTTTCTTACTTGAAAAATAAGTATAAATTTATATTCAAGTATTAAATATAAAATGCTACCAACAAGAATCAGATATATCAAACATACACAGCTAAATTGTTAGATAATTTTTAAAGTACTTTTTAACCAAAATCTCTCATCTCATAAAAATATCTTGTAATAGAAATAAATAAAATGTTTATAATATAGAGAAATTTTTGTAAGAAAGGAATCTTCATATTACAGTTATTTCCATAAATGACAATACTATTGCTTTCTTCATTTTTTTATAACAAAGTAATTGAAATTGCCTTTGACATTGTATTTTTATGATTGCTACAACATAATAAAAAAAAAAAAATAAAATGGAGAAAAAACACCTTTAAAAGTTTGGTAAATAAATTGCCTTATTCTTTATCAAGGTTTACAAATTTTGATAAAGAATAAGGCAATAATTGTGATTAATCATTTTTATAAAGTAAAAGTTATACTTCAGCCAAAAAAACTCCAACACAGCCTGATTATTATACTAGCATGTGTTCCTTGGCATTTCTTAAGCTTAAGACTAAAACAAAGGAAATTATATTTGGTAGATCTTTATATATTTTTGGTAACCACAAAAGTACACTAAAATTTCAAACAACATATTTATGCTACATTTTATTATTCTTAATTGAATTTTTTTTAAAATATGAAATTTTCAAACATTTACTATGATCTCAAATTAGTAACAATGTCACAAAATTAAATGAATGTTTAATTTTGAATTATGACCATGTTATCATAACCAAATGTGGGAAGCATGTGGTGTAATGGTTAAAGTCATGGGAAATGGACTCTTCGCCCCGAGTTCAAATCCTGGAAGTGGTAATTGCATTTCACTTTGTGCTAATACCCTTGGGAAAGGTATGAATCCTACTCTCCCTCCAGCTATGGATAAATAGTAGGGCAGACTGAGCTCTTTAACCTAGGTTAGGCAACCGGTCTAGAAGGAAACTGAATTCAAACCTGTTGAACTCTGCTTAAGAAATTGACCGTGTGCCACATCCTGTTCGCACGGAGGGGTTTGGTAAATATAAAATGATGTGTTTATATCATCTTTGCCTTGAATTAAATAAATGTTTTATTCAAAAACAAGTCTTAATTTAACATTCAAGTATATATCAAATTTTACTGTACAATATCACCCTTATAGTTAAGGTTCTACAAGACAGTTAAAACTAAAATTAATCCTAAATAGCAAAAGTCAATGATGATATATACAAGCACATTATTTGAAAGAGTATATAAAAAATAATTACAATATCATCAAGTTAATTTATCTGCCATAGTTAAATGAACAAAATTTTAGTTACTCATACAATTAATATTCACAATGTACAAAAATCCTAATCTAAAACCTCTTATAACATTTCAAGTGTGGATTACTTTTGTAATATATGTACATATAATGCACATTTCAGACATAAAACAATACTTACTGAGTTATAATCATTAGCCGACGGCCTATTTGGACTCTGCATGTTGTTAGTTTTTCTGTTAAAACAAAAACAATAAATTTACAATTAAAACAATATATATTAGAATCTCAAAAGATTATTACACATGAGGAGAAAAAGTTATGGCTAATTCAGTTGGTACAACTCCAGGGAAAATATTTCATACTGGCAGATATGTAATCAACCCTAAAAAGAAATTTCTGATTTAATATAATTGTTTATTTACATGTATGGCTAATGATAAAGAAATTAGTAGTTAGCAGTAGTAAACCAACATTTGAAAAGCTTAGTTATTTGAAACTTAGTGAAATTCAAGTTTTTAATAGACATGACAAAAAAAAAAAAAGGAGAGTTAGAGAAAGAGAACACACCAATTCTTCTTGTACTGTATAAAAACTATTAAATGTGTTTATTTTAAACATAATAGAATTCAGTCATAAAACTTTTGCAACTTATATTGTTTAAAAAAAAACTGGAGTAAATTTTGCCTATTACCAGGAAAATTAATTGTATTCAGTTGATTTTTACTCATGACCAATTAACAACCTATCATTTTATAATTTTGCTTTAGGTGATCAAATGCAAAGTCAGAAATGTTTTACCTCAGAATTTCTAAATTTTAACAAACAAAAATTGGATATAATTTTATAGCCACAACAAAAAAACACTTAATACAAATTAACAAAGAAACATTATTTAGAGTATTTTTACTGTAGTAAAACTATTAATACTGTATAACAATCTATGACCAAATAGGAGGTTGGCAATAAAAATGTTATTTCATTTTTTTCTGCACTGCTACCAACAAGCAACATTTTAACAGGAAAATACCACTTTGGAATTGTGTCCATAAAAAAATCATCTCATGGAAAGCAAGAAGATATCTTTAATCAAAGGAATTGCATTGAAGCATGGGCCATTTTCTCTCTTTTTTGATAAGTTAAATTTTGACAAGTTATGAAGGACAAGAAAACTATTCTTAAAAATTCATACAATTTTTTTTTTATTCACAAATTAGTAATGGAGAAAAAAAACCTAAAAACTTAGAATGTTTAAAAAGGTATATCAAATTTAAAGTTTAAATTTGTATAACTTTCTTTTTCATTAAGAGTCAATGAAGTCATAAAATGTTTACATTAAGTATGATCTATTTTGTCTATATCTGAATTTAAAATTTATGAACATTAAATAGAAAAGAGCAAAAAAAATAAAAGGCCATTGTTAAGAAAAAGAACTAAGACCTTAATATTAGCATATAAGGGAGGATATGAAAAGGTTGAATATAACCTAATCTGAAAAAATATCCTTTGAAGAATGATCAAGGTTCATCTGGGATAATGTTTATAATTAAAAATGGACTTATTAAACAAAGTTCACATCCTGGGTGAGGCTGTTTGTGTTTGACTTTATGCTAATGTCTGTGAAAAATTAGGACCAACTGGGCTCTCAAGCCATGGTAGAGCAATCTGTCTAGAAGGATAACTCAATTCAAAAACTGACTTCATTGAAAATCAAAAAGAGCATCAAACCTGTAAAAATCTCTGCTACATTGACAAATTATGATAAAATTGCAAAGTCTGATAGAAGGATAGAGATAGTGAAAGGTTTTAATGCAACCTTTTTATATCACTTGAAGAAAAACAATCTGATTTTATCTTTTTTAATGAAATCTATCAAAGCAGAATTGTTTTAAGAATATTTTTTGCTACATTTATCATTATATAAAAAAAAAAAGAAGAAAAGTTTTTATTAATTTTATTTCCATTTGATCAAATTAATCTATACACACTAGTTTTTAGAGTGCAAATGCTTTTTAATCACCTTGGATAGGGACATTTATATGATACACCGACAAAATAATTTGCCAGTTGCTCAAGAAATATCATTGCTTCACTATTTGAATTAGAAAAAAAAAAAAAAAAAAAAATTCTCATTAAAGTTTTTATCAATCATTATCCAAGTAGTTAATATCAAGTTTGAGGAAACTGAAGGCAAACATTGCCATGACAATAATAGTGGAGTTTTGTTTCAGATTTTTATTCATTTATTTTGGGGGTATTTTCAAAACAATTTACTGTTCAGATAAACAAATTAACTGATAATCATTACCAAACTGTTACAACCAATAAATATCTTTTAGACATATGCTACATTTATAATAGAAGCAAGATTTTAATAAAGTTGGGAAATATGAAATATCATATTTCAAATATAACAAAATTAACCCAACTCTAATTAATTAACCCAAAGAACATTGTAAATCAAATGTGAATGATACAACTTTAATGGATTTGGATAAATATCCAATTAACCTTTCTTTTTTTTCTTTTTTGCTTTTCACAAAGTTTTTGTGAAAAGAAAAAAAAGTTTCCAAAAAACAACTTTAAGTAATCACAAAATACTTTGGAATATCTTCTCACACTCACACACACTAGACATTCAAAATTAAAAAGAAAAAGGACACTTTACAAACAAAGCAAAAATGTTTTCATTTGATTAGAACTAGTTTTAAAAATTGCATTCAATTTTTTTAAATTTTTTTTACTATAGCTTTATTTTAAATGCTGAATTTCACAAGCAAAAATGCATACTCTCTTATGAATTTGCAAAAAGATTTGACAATGTCAAGAAAATACTAAGATATTCAAATGTTACATATATACAACTGAGACTAAAGGTTTTATCAAAATTTAAATACTACTTAAATTTGCTATAACTAGCTTTTCATATATTTAAAATAAGAATTAAATCTTTTACATTTATTCTGAAAAAGATCATTCTTTTTTTAGAATACAGTTTTGGAAGAGGAGATATATCAATCATATGGAAATTGAGAAAGATTTTCTTATAACAATTAAAAAAAATTTTTTTAAAAATACTTAATGTATAATTTAACCAACTTCAGTTACTATGTAGGACTTACCTTATGCTCGGCTCTCGTGTCAGGGGTTCAGAGAGCGTTGATCTCAGGGGGCTATCCCCCTAGGCAACACCTGCCCCCTTGATTTAAAGGGGCAGGGCTGGGTTTATTGCCCAGTGCCTGAGACGTCTCCCCTTGAGGGGAATGCCAACGGGATCAATGCATTTTTTTTTTTACACCTACCACCCATAAGCTTCGGCTTGTGGGTGGGCCCACTTAAAATGTCCCGTGTCCGTCTGCATAAGTGGGATGCATGGCAAATACCTATCAAGGACTTTGCCAAAAGATGTTTTATAATATCTATGTAATCACAAGTTTTTAAAATGTTGTACAAACTGAACTGAAGGTAAATAACTATTGCTTCTCAATAAAACTGGTAATTTTGAATGAGTACATCAGTCTTTGTTACAAATAGCTTGTAAAAGGTAAAGATCAAGCAGTTTTATTAGTGCCAAGGAAATAGATATCTAAAAAAAAACAAAAAAAAAAAAAAAAACAATGAAATTTGGATTTTTTCTTCTCTTGTATACAAAAACTAATATTCATTTTAGAATCTAAATATTCATTATCTTATGATTTAATAGATAAACTTATATTTTTCAAGTCACTACAATGAACAAAAAACAAAAATAATAAAAATTGAGAAAATTTGTTGCTGGTTTCCAACTATCCTACTTCAACTATATTTGTTTAAATTCTCTTTATGATCACTTAATGGCAGCACAGTCTAGCAACATTTATTTTTTTTCGGAGGGGAATAAGTAAACAATAAAAATAATGCATTGTAATCATACCAATATACATTTTACCTTAAAAAGTTTTTAAATTATAAAGGTAATTCAACTTATTTTATACTTCACTATCTTATTTATTTCTAAATAGTAATCATACGGATAACTGTTAGAATTTTATTTAATTCTCCACTGAAATAATGAAAGAACTATAAATGTGTGTATAATAAGTAAAATAATTGAAAACAATGTACTCTACATTTAAAATGTTAGAAATAATAAAATGCCATTAAAACTTCACTATATATCTATGCTCATAAATATGAAAAGTTTGAAAACCTTTTGCTTGCTCATACCTTAAAATTTACCAATGACAATGCAGAAATATTTCATTTAAAACTAAGCCAATAACAAAAATAGGACATACTAAGCTCTGATTGGTATGAATACTAAATGTATTAAGAAAAAGAACTGCGAGTCAACGAAAACTTGTTAAATTAATAAACCAATAGCCAAATGATGAAAAATACATTTTACATAAATATTTCTTAAAATGACAAAGAAAATTATTGAAATAATCTTGTTATGTATTTAACCAAATACTTCTCCATAGAACTGACAGTAAAATAAATTTCAAATCAAAATCCAGATGATAACTGTCATCTACATATGTGTATTCAATTTTTAAGATGGTTTTGTATTTACATGACAAGATCACTCAATATAGGCAAATTTAGACACATAATTTTTAATGTGTGCAACTTAAAGAACAAAGCAATTTGCAATTGAATGATAATTTTGTGGTGTTTGCATTTGTGCTGAACATCATTTTTGTTAATCCACCCAACTTCTCAATATAAAGAAAATAACTATAAAATGCTAATTAGAATTCTTCACTTTTAAAATAGAAGCATCAATATCATCAACTGCTGTTACAATGGAAACCCAACAGGTTCATAGGTCATATAAGACCAAACGAAAAATAAAGCAGAACAAGCAGTATACATTCTTAAATTATAAGACTAAATTTTTTTGTTTGTACCACACACAAAAATTAGATTTAATGCCTTACTTTCTGTAATTTAAGATTGCACAAATTGACAACTTTTGTACCAGTACTTAACTCTTAAATTCAAAGTAACATTTGGGTTTGGCAGAATGATATCTTGGGTTTGGAATATAAATAAAAAAGCAACATGGATCTTATTCAAAATTTAATTTTTCTTTAAGAAAAACAATATTTGATATTTTGTTTATGGCCATTACTTTGTTTTAAAGATTATATTGTTAAAATGCTTGCCCTCATTCTCAAGTTCTACAGCACTTACCTTTGGTATTGCTGCAATTTCATGACAACTTTTTTTCAGTTTGTCAGTTGTCTATAGCCTACAATCAAAAGACTCGAGTCTTCAGGTATCCCCCCAGAGGTAATCACAAGGTGATAGATCTGGTAAGCAAGCTGGCCCATGAAATGTTAAGAAATACCGAGATTAGAGACCCTGGGAAAATTCATTTCAGAACTTCCATGCCCATGCTGAGTGAAATGACATAGCATCAGTTTTAAATCCAGCTGATTCTGCTGGACCATGTATTAAGGTTAGGTTTTGATTGTGTTTACTATAATCTGAAAAAATTCTTAAAATAACTACATAACCATGTAAATTAACTTTTCATAGAGGTCAACCTTAAAAATAAAACCTATTTTAGCACATTCAATTGTAGATTTAAAATTGAAGGCAATGATTTAAAAAAAAAAAAAAATTAAAAAAAATTTATTTTGCACCCACAAACAATTCAGGTTTTATTTTTATATGCATGTTTTAAAGCCTGAATGATGGTTATATGTGAAGCCACTATAAAACATCAAGATTGTGATCACAATTTGGCCTAAAATACTAGAGAATTTCATATTCTTTCAAAAATTACTATTACAGAAATAAACTATAGATAAAAGGCTTTGAAAAATTTGGAGACTACAAAAATCAATCACGTGTTGTCAAATGAAAGCAGAGTACAGTGGAAGGGGGAGGCTCATGAGTTATGGGTGAAATGGAAATTTCAATAAATAAATAAAAACAAATAAGTGTTGGTTTCTATATATGATTCAAATACGATAGAAATAGTACGATCTAGTAGTATTATTTTTACCTAATAAAAAATAAAAAAAGGCAACTCTTGTCCTAATCTTAGAAACCGTATTTCCTGCAAACAAACGCGCATGCGTATTTTGCATAAAATGTTACCCGACAAATTATGCAAGCGACTTCTTGAAAGTGTTTTGAGGGAATTTTTTTGTTGCTTTATGACAACTTACAGCACACAATACAGGTCTGTCGCCGTATTTGTAAAGTATCCACACACTACAATGTTACTATTGTGTTTGTGGCGGGAGGGGGTCAGAAACCTACGAAATATCTATTCCACATGTTTAAAAACTGAACAAATTCGAAAATATGAACATCTAGTTTTTCATTACTACTGTTACCACAGTCCAAACGCCAGTAAAGTTATTGAAAAATTGTGTTTAACTAAACTACAGCATTTTATAGGCAATAGTGATGTATAAATAGGAATTCCCAGCGCGGAATTCAGGTACATGTACTCTTCTAGGCAGGGGCACAAATACCGGCTACTCGGATCTACTAAACCAATCAGAAAATAGCTAAGAGATTTTTGAGGGGTGAGGAAGTTAAAGGTTTGAAAATATCGAGAACTTCAGTATTTGACCTGCTAGTGTTCTTTCAATTATGTATATTCTCAGTCTCGTGAAATTTAATTAACCAAATGCTTTAGTGACGACCTGCTGAAAGATTTATACAAAAATATATTCGTCCTCGAAAAACGACACATATGACAAACCACAAAACAAGGCTAGAGCATGTTGCTATAATTTCAACTGCTAAATATTGTTGTCTCAGAGTTACCAAGTGACTAATATTGTAGCACGTGCGCGTAAATTCTATATTATAAAAAGTCACATTTTATAAAACACTTTGTAAAAACTACATGGAAGGTTGTTACCAATAAAAATAAAGAATTTTAACAGAATCTTATGACAAGAGTGAAAAATAAATAATATTGAAGTTAATTTAATCTTAAAACTAATCCATGCTGAAATTCTAATTTATGTCAATTTCTTTTTTAAATTATCTACATTCACTTTTTCAGACTTTGAATTACAAATGGAAATGTTAATTTGCATTCTGCCGATAAAAGATATGTATAAAAAAATGTTTATTTTGTAATAAATGTATACAATTCATAGCTGTCATATTCTCACTGTAATCATTTTATAATTATAAAAAAATTATATGCAAGGACCAGTAGTGAAAAACTGGCTTTTATTTACTACATTAACAAAATACGCCACAGAAATTAATAGAAAATAAAGTTCTGCAATTTAAAATACCATTGTTTTTAGTAGTTATACTTATCACCGATTGTTTACGTAGTGTAAAAAAAAGGCAGACAGTTACAACAATCTTGGAAGATTGTAAATTACAATCAAACATTCCGAGAAAGAAGCAGTATATCATTATTCCATGACTTTAAGTAAAAATTTCAATTTAAGTATTAACCGGCTTTTGTGTATTTTTTCCTCGCCTTTCTAAATCAAAAACCTCAATTACTACATCAATTCGCAGATCTATTGTGCAACAAATATGCACATAGAAATTAAACCAAACTCTCCACTTTGTCAAACAAATTATTCAACATTGACAAACCTAATTCCATAAAAAATTATTTTTAAAAGTAATAATTTAAAAAAGGTTAATTATACATGGAGAAAAATCAAAGTTTTAAATGGTTTGCACATAGACTTGAGTAATTTTAATTTGAAAGAATTAGAAATTGCGTTGTGAATAAAAAGTATAAAATATTTTACCAGTAAAAACTTAGTAACAATTTTAATGCATCAAGATCCAAAGTAAACTGTTGAAATAGCATCAACAAAAGCCAAATGTTTTTCTTCTTCGGACGTCTGTATTTAGGTAGATGAGAGTCATCAGTGGACATCTTTTAGCCCATAACTATTTAACTTCGAGTAAAATGTCTTATTTCAGCGTTCATTCATTATCATTGTATCGTCGTAGCAATTTGACTACGCTAAATATTTAATAATTAAGATACTTTTTTTTTTTATATAAATGTTTTAGTAAACAAACAAAAAAACTACATTGAGTTGTTTACGCCATAAAGTTTAACATTTTACAAATAATGAATGAATGAACGGTACTAATACAGGATAGGGCGCAAGAGATAATATCATTAGATTATGTATAAAAAGCATTATATTTCACGGAAATACCCGAAACTTTTGAGACGCTAGGATTAGGGTCAGGCTATTTCGGGAGTTTCCGTAATCTAATGCTATTTATACGTAAAATGCAATTAAAATCATATTATCACTTGCGTGCTATTCCGCATTTGTACTGAATGAATAAATTCTGGGTAGTGGGGAAAAACAAAAATACGAATACCCAACAAAAAATGTAAAGATGAAAATTCGATACATTTATTTTCGAGTAAAATAATTTTTAAAAAAATACCAAAAGAACGAACATTATAAATAATACAATTTGATTTTATTGCGATGAAGAGTATAAAAAAATACTTAACTGGGGTTAAGTAATATACAGCATGATTATTTATAAAAATAAATAAACGTTTATGAAAGAACATTTTACTATTATTTTGTTTTATACCGTGCGAAACTATTTTTGGATTCTGTGCATTCAATGTGCAGCAACTAAAATAGTTTTAACGAGTTTGTAAAACTACCTTTAATTTTTTTTTTTTTAAGGTTTGGACTGAGTTAGAAGAACGTCTAGGTGAATGAATACTTAACGATACCATTGAGGTGAAGTCGTAATAGTTCCTTACAGGTTAGTTTAGCCACTTATTAGTTTTATGCTGCTACTTCTCTCCTTCATACAGTGAGAGGTCGTGATGAAATAATCAATAATCTGCTTGGAACTTTGCTAATAATGCTTTTCACCAGAGTTGACTATCAGAAATGTGAAAGTAGAGGTAAAGGGAGCTTCCTGAAGCATAGGCCTATCTATGGTTTCTTTATAGCAATAGATAGAGTAATTTGACCAACCATTTTTTTTAAGTACATAATATAATCAAAGGAAATTTATACTTTCATTTTTGTCGCTGAAAAGAATGTCTTAAACTTTAAATAACTTTTCTTCCTTGGCATCGACCAAAACGGTTTAAATAATTAGGCCAGTAATTTTTTAATGCACTAGATACAAGAAGGAAAGGCGTAGTTAAAAAAAAAAACAAAACAAAAAAAAAAAAAAACAAGTTATCACATGTAACAGTTTTGTCTTAAAATTACTATCAGAAGAAAGCGTGACATGATCAATTTCACACAAATGATAAAATTAAAATGAACAACCTTATTTAGGAGTGGTAATATCCGTGTAGTTTTGTTTTTTTCTTTCACAAAAAACAAAAACAATTCAGATGTGTAAGTAAATACTTAGTAATTCTTGGTAACGGAAGTTGTAAAATAAAAATAATACCCCCCCCCCCAAACAATAAGCAATAATATACCCAAAGATTAGAAAATTTATAGATGGAAACTAAATGTTAAATATATAAATGATACTAATTCGATAATTTATAGAATGACAAACTTCAAATAACAGTTCAGTTAAAAATCGTTATTTACAAAAATAGAATTTGAAATGATTTTTCTGTAATAGACAACAAATCTTAAAGAAAAATAAATTGGGTGTGGGTGGGGCTTAAAGTATTTTAAACAAACAAGGTGGTAAGTACACGAGTGACAACATTGCATCAGCATTTAAAAATTAAAGCTCAATCCGTAAATTACTCCCACTTAATTAAAATTCAACAAGTAAAAAAGCGGCTATAACAACGAAACTGCTAGGCGGAAGGTTTTCAAGGATCGATAAAATGAACAATAATCACCACTAAGTTTTTTTAAAGAAAATTTTGTGCGATTAATGGCCCTGAAAACAAACCAAGTATACACCTTAAAAGTTATCAGTATACATACATATAAGTTTTGTTTAATATATCTACATAGATTCGAAACAATGCGAATTATGCCTTTAAAATAGCATTTCTAAATAATACGTAAAAATAACAGTGCTTGATATTGATCATTTGATTGTTGTTACAAACTTATTTTAATCAGGAATTTGAAGTTTTGGGAATTAACATTTAAAATAATGATGAAAATACGCGTAGGAATGGTTTTTAAACTTTATCTTATTAATTTCCCATGAAAATAGTTAGAAACATGCACATAAAAGTTTTACATTTTCATCCAATATTTTCTACATTACTTTTTACTTTTATACACGTGGCATTTAAAAATCACAGTTTAAACAATATTTTTACAATTAAAATGAAGTAAACAAATCATAAACAATACACAATTTTTGTACTGTGTCACAGTATCAAGCTATAATCTCCGGGGTGGCCAAGGTTTGTTCTAATTGAAATTCAAGTAGAAAATTTGAACAATCTTACTTACATCTTTCGTCCCATCTTTAAGGAGCCTGGTAGTTGACAACAAATCAGGAACTTTTTCAAATATCAACAAAAATAATTGCAAGCCGTGCCAAGTTAATGAAATGATCAAATTAGATCACTAAGCAAAATAGTGACAAACTTAAATAAGGGATCCTAACTTAGAGAAGAAGAGTGGACACATGGACAAGAAAGAGCCTATCTTAAGCAAGCAGTAAAGCCAAATGGATGAATAGAGTTAGCTGACCTATTTATATATAAGAGGTAGGCAACAGATGAAACGTGTTCCTTCATCTTCCTTTTCCTACTTTCTCACGAAAATTTTCACTCGTACCTTTTCATTCCACATGAAATTGACCAGTTACTACTACTTCCTGGTAAAATAGAATAAGACTACATAGGCTAGTATCAAGTTAATTTCTACTCTCCTCGTCTGAATTAAATAAACACTAGGTTCGCTGGTAATTACATTTTCTAAGAGCTACAGAAAATGTTTATGATTTAAGTAAAAAAGAAAAGAAAACAAAAACAAACACATCACATCAAAAATATAAATTATTTTCTCAGTACAATATGTTTGTTGAAATGATAAAGAGGGAAAAAGGAAATTAACATTTCGTATTTCACAGGATTAAACTGTATAGGTGAGAGGAAATCGCTATAAAAATATGCTGAGCACATCAATGACAAATGTTTCTTACGTTTATGTACCTGTTGTCATAACATTCCCCCCACCCTATACTTCTATTTCAAATCGAATTATTAAATTATCATTTAATGAGAAATCGGATTTATTTGCTACTGATAGTAAGGGAGCAGTTATTTAACAAAACTGCAAAGGTAAAAAGAAAAAAAAAAAGTAGATAAAAAAAAAGGCGAATGGTAGTGAACGATATAAATGGCGTACTTACTAAACTTAAGCGAGAACTATTTGCTATCACCACGTGCTAAAACGAAAAAAAAAAATGGTCGACAGGATGGGGAACCCATTAAAACACGCGGACTTAAAAAAAATGTTCTGCAAATCGGATTTCAAGAACAAAATGTTATAAAAAGGTATGCGAGGTATTTAAAAATGTTATGTCCTAGAAGAAAGATACAGAAAGGAAGGCGGTTTTCATGTAAAAGGATGAGCGAGAATACCTCGATTGTAGAATGATAGTAAAAAGAGAATAAACAACCGATTTGAATCTTAAATGTTAGATTAATCAACAAAGTCAGTTATAAAAAAAGAAAAGAAAAAGCGATGGGGATTATGTTCGTCTAAATAAAAATTTCATTAAAAAGAAAAAAAAAAAACAGCTGCCACCAAAGCTAGCAGCAGTAATGGTGACAAAGCTCAAACTGAGCATTCATACTTCCTGTTGTAGCCGCTGCTTATGCCGCCAGTTGAGAGTGCGTCATAGCTACAAGAGGTTGCTTTTTTTTTTAAATAAAAACTATTTAGTTTTCTTGTCACTAAGGAGATAGACATTAATTATAATCGATTCCTATTTTTAATAACAGAGTTATATAAAAACATGCATGGCTATAAAAGTTGTAAATTAAAAATATTTTTTATTCGATATTCTTTTTTAAATGCAATATTTTATTCCAGTATTTATTTCATCAATATTTAGTTTAGTGTCTTTTTTTCACAATAACTATAGCCGTCCTTAAGGTTGACACATTTTATTTATTGATATAAATTATTTCATTTTTTTCTCTCTTTTCTCATATGGAAAAGCAAAATTCAAGCCTTCAATATCACAATACCATTACAGCTTTAAGAAAAGCTTTAATAGTAGTAGTAAGGACTACAATCAGATGGTAGAAGAGCAGGGAAAAAAGGCGGTTGGATATTTCAAAACAGCAAAACCAATTTAACTTATTGGGCAGAGAAGGGATGTAATGAAAAAAAAAAGGGGGGAGGCAACATGACTGAAATCGAGGGAAAGCGGGCGAGAAAGCAGAAATAACGAGTGTAGGTGATGATAAAGAGATGGGTGAGGTAGACCAAGCTTGGTCGACTCCTTCCTCCATCAACGGTTAAACACACAGAAGCGCGCTCACAAAAACCAATTACCATCACTACTACCACTACTAACTCCAGCAGCAACAACACTTAAAATTACCTTAAAGCTAACCTAAACATACACTTACCTCTGCTACACATTGAAATTAAATAAATATTAAGGAAATATATTTTCACAATGGCGATAGGCAAACATTTTTAAAAATGAAAGCGTACAGACAACGACCTAAGAGACGTCTAGAAGGAAATGGAGGCAGTAACGATCTATCATCATGGTGGAACTACTATAATAATACACTACAGCTACTACTGATCACATCATGGCAGTTATATAAGGCTTTAAAGTTACTTTTTATTGGCATAAATAAAAACTTCAAATGTTTACTAGAGTAAATAAATGCACCGATTTTGTTTCTCGCATCTGACTAAATCTCAATATCTTATGATTTACTGAGCAACCTTCAATGCTCTTGCTTGTAAATACGTACGGCGTGGTCACAAAGTCAGGGATCATTTTTTAACAGTTTTGGTTTTGTATAATGATCCCTCATTTTGCGATCATGGAAGGATGGTGATAAAAAGGAGGGAAAAACCGACTGCAGTATGTCTCAAAAAGATTCAAATGGGAGATCGGGTTAAAGAAGAGACGAAATAAATTGCATCATGTAGCAGTTATTTTATTTTTTTTTAGATATTTTTTTTTCTTTATCTTGTCTTTATTTTGTGTCAAATTATTCGTAAATAAAATTATGCATTTTTTATTCATACATAATATATACATATAAGAATTTGGGGGGGGGGAAGATAATTCATAAACAAATACTCCGAAAAAGATAACAGCAATTATTTTAGCAGCATGAGATTTTTTGCCAGGTTGGAAGGGAGTGAAATAGCGGAAGAAATAGCGACATTTGCTGATTCGGTTAAAACGACATTTGTATTTTCTAGATCGCGGCTAGGGTTGACAAAACCATACCGAAATGTTCAGTTAAAGCGACGATTTAACGCACTCAATATGTACCAAAATGATCTAAACATCTTTACAAGAAAGACTGACTACATAAAAAAGTTGGAACTTAGATCGACGTTTGAAAAAGATACCAAGAAAAGAGAGTCGAAACGGCAGCCTACTTACGAACAATGGCGGACTTTTACAATGGAGCTTCCTACTCCTTGGATGGCTAAAATAAAGCCATTTTAAGTTGCTAAGAACAAAAATAGAATTTCAGTACCCTTTAGACATCTTTGGAGCATTCGTTTGATATCCTTGCAGAGCTGGATGGGTCTTTGTATCCATTTTCCACGCCGGATTTCCAAGACCAGCGCGAGCTTCCTTGCCAGCATTACTCCAGTTCTCTCGCATTTCAGCCTTATATATGCTCGCTTGAAAATCAAAAATTTTGATTGGTCAATCGATATCACATGATTACAAAGCCGTTCGAAATCAATCAAAACACCCAATAAATTCGTCCAAATATCTGATTTTGACTCTAAAATGGTGCCAAACACCTTCGTAGAGTAATTGTGTACATAAATGCGGGACAATAGTGATAGTTTTGGCCGGTATACCGGCAACTATAGGTTGTAACTAGACCATGAGAACTAACACGATAGTTGAATCAGTAACAGAGCGAGGCTGTTGGCATCAACCATACTACAGCAAGTACCCAAATAGCGAGCGTTGATTGGTCGATGCTGGTCACCTGACCTCAATCTTTTCCTGGCCGAATAAGTAAACTACGTATACATATACATGCACGCCGACACTTTACTTACCTGCATTATCCTTCAATAACTTTCTGCTATCATCCAACAACTTTTTCTGTCTTTAATATCCCATGTCTCCCTCACTTTTTTATATAGCTCTTATTATCTCTAGTTGTTTTTCCTATGAATGACAATAAATGCAATAGTGAACATTTCCCTTCAGAAGTGCACATATTCTTTTTTTTTCAAAATTTTGTGTACTGCGTGTGTTTAAAAAAAAAATAAGACGTTGTTTAGATTTTTTTAAAGTTCTGTTTTCTGTGGCGCTTTTCTGAACAATCACAAAGATTGCTTACATTGTATTTGCAGCACCAATTACTAACAATAAATGGTGACAATAAAAAGAAAACAATAAGTGTGAGGGCGGCTCATGTTTTGATTTGCTTGTGGGTATAGTTCCTGAAACTTGCTTCATAAAAGATGGGGGTTGTGCTTACAATTAAAATTACAGCTTAAAGTGACGAGTGATACGTAAAGTAAGGCATAGAGCAATTGAAATGTTATGTTGTGATCTCTTTCAAAGTAGGAGGGGGAAGCACTGCATTAGTTTGTCCTACTAGTTTGAATTTCTGCGCATGCGCGTGGCTTCAGCGACTCTTCCTCCTCCTCCCACCACTGCTTATCCTCCTCCTCCTCCACCTCCTTCATATTATTCACCACAAAGAGAAAGAAAGAGAAAGGGAAAACGATTCTCCGTTTGTATCTTCAATATTTTTGCCCGTGCCCCTCCGTCGCCGAGTTTCCTCTGTTCAAAGTTGCTTCCCCCTAGTTTTCATTTACTTTCCTCTTTAAGTACTTATCAATACACACACACATACACACGTATTTTTCACTCGTTTTAACTGGTCGACTCGGGCGGATTTCTAAAATATTACTCACACAGGGCTTTCTCTTGCTGTACCAAGGAGTAACAGCAATATCAATTTTCTCGACTTGTCTGTCGAGATAAATCGGAAAAAGAACAAAAAAGACTACTATATAAAAAAAAATAAGCACAACCAAAAAAAAAAAAAAACTGCTTACATCTCTCTTTCTCAATATCAAGCTAGGACCCTCAAAACAATTATATTTACTCACACAAACAATACTTCCAAAACAAAAAAAAAGCTGTATACTTTGTGATAGTGAATTGTTCTTCCTAATTTTCTTCTTTTTTAAGGCAAGTATAACCTGAATTTTTTTTTCTTATGTGTATGTACGCTCGAGCGCGGTGGCGTGCTGCTTATATGTGATAATCAAACCAATGACTGGATTTCTCTTTCGTTACTATTTGTACTACCTCTTTTTTTACCACATGCTCTCTCACTCACTTACTCTCTCTTTCTCTCTCTTTTACATGTGCTCATCATAACCTCGTGGTTTATTTAATTAAAGCAATCTTTTTAGTTCTTTCTCTTTCGTCCCCCTCAGCATCCCTGCCAAAAGAAAATCTTTTCTTTTAGTGACAGTGACTAGCATGATTTGAGTTCTGTTTTAGTTCCACCATACCATACCATCTGGCTGTATTAAAAAAATATTAGGTTTACTTTGGTAAGCTGAAAAAAAAATTCTATTGTACTTATAGTTGACCTAAAATACCGGTTTGATTTTTTTATTTATTTATTTTAAGAGCTTGCTTCTTTCAAGTGAATGGAGTATTGATCTATTCGTTCACGAATATTAACTATACAGCAAAAGTACATCCTTCAAACAAAGACCTTTTCTATTCTATTTTTTTTTTTTTTTTTTTTTTTTTTTCGAATCTATTTGGAGTTCTTTGTAGAATAGTAGTTCTAGTTTGATACTTGTTTCTGGGATGGGAGGTTATCGTCTTCGGTACTTTACTTCGCAGTTTATTCCTTTGATAAAATTCGGTTATGTAAACTGAAAGTATTTCGAAATGAAAGCTAAAACCAATTTTAGAGTAACATTTCCTTTTCTCTTTGTATAAAGTTAGGTTTCTAATATTTTTGTTGACATTGCTAATACTGTAGTCTTGGACCGAAGCATAAACAGTTTCGTTTCAAGTAGTTTTTGTATCTTTCAAACATGAAACATTTTATTTTTTAAAGATTCCTTCAGTTAAAAAAAAATTACGTTTAAAAAAAAATTTTTTTAAATACTATACTAAACCATTTTTTTCTTCTCTTATATGTCTTTGATTTTAATATCATTTGTAAAAAAAATATAAAAGTTTGTTGCATAATAAAGAATGATTGTTTTTACTTCTATTGAGATTTTGTCAGTGATGTTTGGCGCGACTTGTTATAAATGAAAAGGGGCAGGTAACTCTTTAGTAAAAATGGAAACGATTTAAATTTAAAATGTTTTAAGTGTTATTAAATATTGTTGATTATTTAGAATATTGTATTTGCTCTGTTGAATGCTATATAAGCACAAGTTGTCATATTCTATCTACTCAGCTGTTAGCTGATGGCATGAGTAATAACAGAAATATCGATACGGTATTATTGTTCAAGACATTGTTACTGTCACCAAGAGTCGGTTTTAAATGACTGACGAAAATAAGGAAATATGTGATCGTTTATAGTCAATTTTGGATAATTATTTCTTTGTTTTACATCGTTGAACATAATTTTTTTCACTAATCTCTTTATTGTAAATCTTTCTTTTTTAATTTATTTCTTTAATCTATACAATAATCAGCCAATATTGGGTTTCATTGTCACTTTTTGTCGGTCTTTATGTATGTGTATATAAACATGGAGTAAAGGGGTCGCATATTTATTTATAGGGGGATTTCTCTTTCTTTCTAAGTTGTAAAAGTTAATGGTAAAATTGTTTCAGTGGATGAAAACAAAACTATTATAACATTTATCACCGAAGAAGTATACAGTAGTTTTGTTTTTTTTTTCTTCAAAATTTGTGATTGTATTATTTAATCTTTTGAGCTTTTTATTATTTGTAACTGATTTTAAATGTACAATATTGCTGTATTCAAATTATGCAAACCTTTTATCGAAGTAGAAGTTTTATTTACATTTTTTTTTATTGGAATCTCCAAATTTTTCTATATTCTTTTTTCCTGCTCTAAATTGAAAACATCAAAGGTAAACTAAATCATTTTTTATATCATAAACTGTATGCTGTGGACATAAAATTGATCTAAGTGAAGTCTATAATTTTTTTTTTTCATATTACTAATGTCTTTGCTTAGGGAAGGGTAAAACAATCCACACAAACTGAGGTAGTGTCCAGGGTATGACGTTAAACCTGCATCTACTGGTGAGGTTCCAATTCTAGAGCTCTGGGGAATGTGGAGTACCTGTTCATCACCATTACCTCCAGGTCCATTTTGACCTGGAGGGTAAATACCTGTTAGGGTCCCATCATTGGGTTAGATACTCAACAAAAATATATAAAACAAAACGTCTTCGGCATATGGGTTAACATGTAAAATCCAACGAACTGAAGTGTCAATCAATATAGGTATCTGCACAGACACACACACATATATATATATTTACCAACCCCTCCGCACGAACAGGATGCGACACAAGGTCAATTTCTTAAGTGGAGTTATAACCGGTTTGAATTCAGAGTTTTCCTTCTCCTAGACTGGTTACCTAGCCATGGTTAAAGAGCCCAGTCTGCCCTACTATTTACCCATAGATGGAGGGAGAGTAGGATTCATACGTTTCCCAAGGGTATTAGCACTAAGTGAAATACAATTACCACATCCAGGATTTGAACTCAGGGCGACGAGTCTATTTCCCATGACTTTAACCATTACACCACGCGCTTCCTAGGTATCTGCATATAGAATTGTGTAGGTATATCTTTCAAGGCTTGTAGAACTAATGACTGCAGAGAATTTTAGTGAAGTCACCAACATGTCTCGTACATGCTCAATATATAGTTTGTAGATTTTGAAGGCTTATCACAATGCGAAGGAAGAAAATGTAACAAGTATGTTATTCATTTACCTGCACATTAGAATGTTAATACATTCAAACATTATAAACAAATACAGAAACACACACTCATTACTACCTCCATGGTTTAATACAAACAGCCATGAAAATCCCTATATGGGCTCCGAGGTCTTCTGAAGATGGGATCTGAATCCTGAAATGTTGAGGAAACATTTTTTTTTTTTTTTAAATACAGGTAAATGAACCACATTGTATTTACCTCGTACCCCACGGGTTAGGCACAAGGCCCTATTAACGTGGGACCACCCACAAACCGAAGCTCATGGTTGGCGGGTAAAAAATTGCGTCTATCCTGTCGGCATTCCCCCTCAAGGCAATAAACCCAGCCCAGACCCTTTAAATCAAGGGGGCAGGTATTGCCTGTGGGGATAGCCCCCTGGGATCAACGCTATTAACTTGTAAAGATCCAGGGCCGAAGCCATTGGACCCCCACCCTGTTGGGCGGGTTTACAGGTACATGAACCACATACTCGTTAACTTTTCTTCCTTTGCATTGTGATAGACCTTCAAAATCAATCTACAAATTCAAAATATACACACAATACTTCAAGAAAACTATAAAACTCTTTATGATACTACTAGCAAATATATGCACCCTCCGGGTGCAAGTATTTAAGTTTTACTGTAATGAAATATCGTATTAAATTAGAAAGTCTAATAAGAAGGCAGATAAAAAAGATATGTAACAGAGTGGGGGTATAATAGAAAAATAGAAATGAAACTTACTCTTCCATCACTCCCGTCTTTCATTGCTGAATTTTACTTATTTAACTATTTAGTTAAATTAGGAAATAAAGAATAAAATGACAGTTATTTTGTCTTGTTAATGGATTTCATTTAAGATTCATTGAAGAGATTTTTGCTTATATTCATTAAAATAAAACCAAATAATTAGAAATCAATAATACTAAGCACATATTTAATAAAATCACATTTTTAATATCAATATGCAAATTAGCCTTCCCATTCACACTGTAAACCGCTATTTTTTGTATATATAAATACAATTGCATGTTATCTGTATGTAGATATGGACAACACTAATAAAAAGGTGAAGCAATTTTATTAATAATTGAGGTTTAAATATAAATAAAATCATGGAGAATGTGATGTAAATAACGAAGGGAATTGTGACTTGAGTAGTAATATAGTTTCAGTTACAGACAAAAAAACACACAATCTCCATTATAATAAGATATATAATACTCTAAAACTCTTTACGCTCAATATAGTTTTAATCTGGCAAATGCACCAGGTGGAGAACCTGGAAGTTAACTATTCCTTGTACCAGTTTTATGTCACTTGTACATGATGGTGGTTACATTATCTTGCTGGAACAAACCATCCTCCTCTCCCCCCCCCCCTCAGCAAATATAGTGACCATGAAGGGGTACAAATGGTATGAATCAAGATCTGGGTATGTCTATATACACATTCCTGTTTCAAACCTATTGCCCTTATGGCAAGCCCCGACCTCTTTTTATTATATTGGTGCTAGAAGGCGGTGGCTGCGGGTCTACATGTCCTGGGAATGATGTTAAACTCTATCTGATGGTGAGGTTCCAGTTGTGGAGGTTTGGGGAATGTGGAGCACCCCATTCATCACCATTGCTCCCTGGTCCACTCTGACCCGGAGTGGTAGTACCTGTTAGGGTCCCATCTATGGGTTAAATAGAAAAATGTATTTATAAAAAAATTGTATTATCCATTAAGAATTGATTTATTTCAAAACTTTATCAGCATTAAATGACCCACTGAGGTTGATATGCCGTAAAACAAAACAAACCAAAAACCAACATTCCTGTTTCACTAATCCTTATCATGGTGTACAGACAGCTCGGATTCCCTTGACTTTCTTGGTAAGTCCTTTAGACAGCATTCAATGTCTGCACAGAGCTGATGAATGAATATATTTACCCAACCCCTCCACATGAGCAGGATGTTTCACAAGTTAGTACCTGTTAGATTACAATGAATTAAAAAAAACATGAGTTTGAAAAGAAGAAAAAATGAATACCCAACAAAAATGTATAAAACAAAATGTCTTTGCCACAGAATAACCCAAAAAAGGATTTACATGCCATAAAATCTGACGAACTGAAGTGTCAAAATAAATAGAGGTATCTGTATAATATGTAGTTCATCCTTTTGCCTAAATAAAAGCAGCTATGTGACATGGTATGGCATCTACGAGCTGTTAGTTGTGTAGATATATCTTTCCAAGGCTCATTTTTCTAAGCAGAGTTAAGAGATCTGAATTTGGAGTATTCCTTTTCCTAGACTGGTTGCCATACCAAAGTTAAAAAGCCCAGTCTGCCCTACTGTTTACTCCTAGTTGGAGGGAGAATAGTTGGATGCATACCTTTCCTAAGGGTATTAGCTCTACATGAAATGCTACCAGTTTCATTCAGGATTTGAACTTGTGTTGCCGTGTCAATTTTCTACCATGATAACCATTACACCATGGTTAATGAATGTAAGTTTTTGCTGGTCAGACAACATTGGTGTGTCCATGTGTAGGAGTCCATAAGAGCACATTGCTTATGAGTTAGTCCTTACTTCTCTAGCATATCTGTCTTATTCGGATGCTTTGCAAGATAGGTAACTGGCTGTACAGCTGCTATTTTGTAGGGTGCTGCTTCCAGGATATATTCAAAACAACATGCAGCATACTTTTTCTTCAGGTGTTGCAACCATACAGTAGTAATGACACAGCTACAGATTGGAAGAATGGTCCTTTTTCAACCCCCCAACATACCCACCCACAACATTACAAAGCTACATTCAGCTGACAAGCTGGGTCTGCAGCTACAAAAGTTCAAGCAATGCAATGTACACCAGGCATGTGAAACTGAGTAGCCACCTAGGGCAGCATGAATTACATATGTATGTCATGAGGGACACACATGACAACTAGGTCTTTAAATCCTTTTCTAAATTAACAGAACAAAGTGGTGATTCCTATCATTAATTTTTGATTATCAACTAAAAGCTAATGAATACGTACCTAAAAAAAAAAAAAAACAAACATTTTTGTTAAAAAGAAAGGAAAAAAAGACTATTACTGACAGAGTTCAAATAATAAAACGTACAAGTGTCACTTTCAGTTATAGCTATGTGTTGATTGAAAGCAGAAGGTAAGAGGAAAGACTTACTCCCTTTCATTGACTGAGTTAGCCTCCTCCTTCCACAACTCTGACGAATGAAAGAGAGAGAGAGACATGCTTTCATAAACTGTTTCATAACACATTGTCCTAATGAAAATAAACTACCGTTTTCACCCAAGAATTTTTGGCGAAACATTTTTTTAAAAACTGGGTTACTGTAAAAGTGCAGTATGAGAGTGCATTCTGCATGCAGGTTGCCCCAGTGCTTGCTGAAGGCCACATGTGGCTGATGGGCCGCGTGTTTGACATGTCTGGTGTACACTATTGATTGATGGTCTGAACAGCACAAGCATTTAGATGTGATTTGATGCTGTCTTCCCCTTTGTTATTGTTACTGGCAAGAATATGCACCCTCAGGACGTAAGTATTTAAGTTTTAATGTAATGAAATAGATTAGAAAAACTAACGAAATTAAATAAGAATGCATATAAAAAGATTGAATTTAATGTTGGATAATAAAACAGTATTATTAAAGATCAATAACACCAAGTAATTATTTATTAGAATATTATGCAAATTAACCACACCATATATTATGGGAACATTTATTTCTTAGTGATATATAAGACACATTGCAGGATTTTAAACACACTAATATCATGAGCTTTTTGAGGGAAATCTAAATCAGATTTTCATAGACATCATTAATGAATTAGATTTATTCTATGTATTAATGATTTTGACTGACTATAATATAGATTAAATACTCATTGATAAACATACACAATTCCAGAGGATATTATGACATAATCAGTGACATAGTTTTGGTTACAAACACCAAATCTCCATTATAAGATTTGTCACTGGTTTGTTGTATCACTTGTCACTAATGACTGTTCAAAATTCACAAACTCTGATATATTCTTGTTATTGTTGTTTCACAAAAACCTAATATTTTGCTGTCTCTGAGTTAGTGCCCTATTTCTCTCTGACTCCAGCAATCATTCCACAATCAGTGCTAAACCCTATCCAGATCCCATAAATGCCACAGCCAGGCCCTGACACTAACTTTTTTCATGACCGTCCCGAACAAAAATTATCAACCGTCCCAAAATCAAAAATATTTTGTTTAATTCATTAGCATCATCTATACTTGTCAGTCATCAGTAGCATAACATGTAATAAAACATTAAGAAAAGCTGAAGCAGTGATAATTCTGGATATTTGGACAAAAAATCCATTTCCTAGTGTGTTTTGAGCTAAAAAATACTTTTTTACTTTAAGTTACCCTGAGAAGGATTAGTAGTACATAATTCGGTCCTTTTAAACTATCTCCCTCCACCATTATTCATTACATGGCTTTGAGAATAGACCTGCGGTGTCGTAGCCTCATTTTGAGGTCAGCATTTGGGCAATCATTGGACGGCCATTATTGGAATGTAGTACTAACTTTTAGGAAAAAATTTTACTGTGCCCTGCAAACTGTTCCAGATGACGTATTGATCGTCCCGATGGGACGGCGTTAGTGTTGAGCCCTAGCCACAGCTACACTATTCTTTACTTATACATGCACCATCCAGATGAGTTCATTTCGGTGCTCTTCCAATATGTGATCTACCGAATGGTTTCTAATCCAATATGTGATCTACTGAGTTGTTTACATTCCAATAAGTGATCTACCCATTAAACTAAACCTAACCCTGTCTTCTTTTTTCCTAGTAATCACATGCCATGATCAATAATAGATCAAACCTTCAGTAGATCACATATTTGAAAGAGCACCTTCATTTCTAGGAATGCGGAAAAGAGAAACCAACTTATTTACTATCTCTAATCTTTTTTAGCACTTCAGTTAAAACACGCTGTAGATCAAAGCCTCTTTTTATATATATTTACCAACCTGAGTAGGATGTGACAGTCAATTTCTTAAGCAGGGTTTGAATTCAGTTTTTCTTCTCCTCGACTGGTTGCCTAAACAAGGTTAAAAGCCCAGTCTGCCCTACTATTTACCCATAGCTGGAGGGAGAAGAGTTGGATTTATACCTATGTGAAATGCAAAGAGCCTCGTCCAGGTTTGAACTCGCATCACTGTTTGTATTTCGCATGTGGTGCAACCCCCTGATATTAGGCTAAAATCTAAGTAATTATGAAAGTAAGGAATGTAATTTCTACAATGGCATATCAACCCTTATGGGTAATTTAATGCCAAATCTATATATATATATATATATAGGTAAAAGTATCCAATTGACTGGTATGTTGGGGATAATTCCTTTTGCGATCATCAATATCTCCTGTACATTCACAATGCATGCTCATGTTGATGCACCCTTATAGATTTATACAAGGATTTTTAAGAGTCTCTAAGAGAGCTCAATGTATGATAATTGATAAATTAATTATATACAGATATATATAATATATATATATATATACTGCACATACCACAGCACACACACACACACACACATGCAGTGATGCTGATAGCTTTTTTGATTTAGAGCATTCTGGACATACATATTTGCTTTGAATTAAAGCCGTCTAACTCCTACCTTGTAATCTATCCTGTGTAATTAATTTCTAAGAAACTGTTGAAATGTACTACAGTTAGCTTGAAATAGTGAGGAAGAAAAAGAAAATCACTGGGATGCATGGACACGATTTTACTGCGTCCTTTTAGATTTTTGTGCATCAGGGACGCTGAACGTGTACCTATCAGCATGTGTATGTATGTGTACACACACACACATACAGGGTCTCTATGAAGTCCTACACCAGATTTAGAATGTAACAACAAAGATGGCAGTCTTTCAGAAATGCAATCATTAAAATGTACATAAAATTAAACTACAAGAGTTGAACTTTCATTTGATTTTTACTAAAGGATTCTATTATTTGTATAACATGGTTATTAATTTTTCAATTTTAAAACTGCTGCACGACTTTATGAATACCCTGTATATGATTTGTTTAACTTCATGTGTATTAATAAATTGGTAGAAATAATGACATGTCAACAGCCTTGTCAGCTGGGGCTTTAGAATACACTGACTGCAGCTCTGCAGGGGGGGTAAGACCCCACTCCAAATGGGTCCTCCTGTTGGCCATGGGTAGCAACCTGTGATGCTTAAGGAGAGAACGCTGGTGGCTGAGCAGTCCATGACATGCAACACTCCACTTTAGCCCTTACTTAGGCTAGACGGGTGGTCGGAGAGGGCACCTCTAATTAATCGGCTGGTCACATCAAGCCCTAGCACCTATATGATTGTCCTGACCCCCATTGCTCTTATGGCAAGCCCTAACCTTTTTTTATCATATAGGTGCTAGAAGGCAGTGGTGAGGGTCTTCATGTCCTGAGTATGACATTAAACTCTATCTGATGGTGAGGTTCCACTTCTGGAGGTCTGGGGAAAGTGGAGTACCCCTTAATCACCATTGCTCCCAGGTCCACTATGACTCGGAGTGGTAGTACCTGTTAGGGTCCCATCTATGGGTTAGATAGAAAATTTTTTTAAGTCGAGTTCCAAACTATCGCTACAAATCTTTCAAAACTTTCCTGGCATTGAATGACCTGCCGTGGTTGATATGCCACAAAACCAAACAAAAAAAACAAATGTCAAATCCTGTCTTTCTGTATGATTTTTATACAAACAGTTGGTAAATATTTTTATTTTGTTTCATAAGCTGGTAGAAATAATTTTCCTTAGCTCAATACATATCAATGTATTGCTAAAAAATATTCTATTATTTTTATCATTAACTTTATGTATATCAATAAACTGGGATAAATAATTTACATTAACTTGCAAGCAGTTTCATTTGACCCATAGATGGGACCCTAACAGGTACTACCACTCTGGGTCAGAGTAGACCTGGGAGTAATGACAATGAAGGAGTACTCCATACTCCCCAGAGCTCCAGAATTGGAACCTCGCCACTAGATGCAGTTTAACATCATATCCAGGACACTAAAATTTTGGTCTTAGAAAGTCATATGATACGCAATTATATACCTGTATACGTGCATGCGTATTTTCCCCTGCCAACCTCTTCAGTTGTTGGTTATAAAAGGTTAACTTGTTATTCCTTTCCCATTGAATGACGAATCAAAATGGATGTCTATTTTAGAATACTGTATATACTCGTGAATAGGTTGCACCCCTAATTTGTGGTTGTCAAAGTAATTCTTTGCCATTGACCCACAGATAGGTCGCATACACAACCTATTCTAACATAAAACTTATAAAATATTCAAGACTTTACTTACAAATATTAGATCTAGAACACTTGTGATGCATAATGCAAACATATGGAAAGAAGGGTTTTGTTTCTTAGTACTATAATATTCACCTTTGTTTCAAGACTTTATTTACAAATATTAAATCTAGAACACTTTGCCATAGACTGTGATGCATAATGCAAAGATATAGAAATAAGGGTTTCGTTTCTTAGTACTATAATCATAAATGAGCCTGGATAAAAAAAAAAATTTGATTTGTGAAGTCTCCACTCTTCCTCTTCAACTTGACCCCTTTCTGTCTTCTGCAACCTTTAAAATGAATTAATATTATCATTAGCAAAAATGCACCCTCTGGATACAAGTATTTAAGTTTTAATATAATTGAATTAGAAAAACTTATAAATTAAATACGAACACAAAAAAGATTTCTTATTTTTACTTTATTCAAATTGATTTCAGTATAGAGTTATACATAGGATTGCTTTTAATACGATAAAAATATGATAAAAAAAGGTTAGGGCTTGTCATAAGAGCAATAGGGTCGGGACAAATAAAACACTAATATTAGAGATCAATAACACAAGTAATTATTTATTAAAGCCAGTATGCAAATTATACACACAATATATTATGTAAACCTTTTTTTCTTTATGATATATAAAACACATTGCATGATTTTAAATGCACTAATAACATGGGTTGTTTTGAGGCTAATCTAACTCAGATTTTCATAGAGACATTGTTAGTAAATAAGATTTATTCTACGTATTAATGATTTGGGCTATAAATTAAATATTCATCGATAAATTTAAGCATAATTGGGAAACTTATTCTTTATTGTTATTAGATGGCTGACAAATTAAAATGTGAATTTCACAACATCTGATTTTGTGAGAACTTAAAAAATTATCTGATAAAATTTATCAAAACTTTTTGCCTTAAAGAAAATATCCCATCAGATTTATATAATTAAAAAAAAAACCCAAAAAACCTTCACATTTAAGATTCAAATTGTATCCAAACCACTAAGAATTTTACCTTTTTTTTTAACACCCCCCAAAAAGTTATTTTATTTCAATGTATTTACTTTTTTAACATTTTCGTAACTGCATATGAAAATTTACAATTTTCTGTCTTGTGATGATCTTTTTGCATTTTAAATTTACAAATTACCTATCAATCATTATCTGCAATTAGAACCAATTCAAGATGTTTAAAATGATGAAACTTTTTGAGTTATTAGCAAACTTAAAGGAGATGTTCATTTTCTTGAGACAAATAATATTAAAAAATTTATGAGCTAAATTATTTGCAAATTGCTATAACCATATGAATATGGTATAAAGCATCAGCTTGCCCCAAAACAAATTATTTTTAACTGTTAGTCAATCTTGTAGTTTACTAAGCTTAGTTTAGTTGTAACACAAGGCCAAAAGGATGTGTTACCCATTGAGAATTGAACTCACTAACCATGGTCTTCTTATCTGGTTTGCTAACCATTACACCACATGAAGTGCCTCTGTTAGTCAATCTTGTATAGAAGCAAAGTCAGTTAATTGTATTCAATTTCATTTATGCTTCATCGGATATTGACAAGGTTGATGATATCTATATATTGATACTCTTGTTCTTTAATCTTCTGACCATTATCATCTTGCAAACCCCTCTGGTTAAAAATGAGATCATCCAAAATAAAATGCAAAAATGTAAATCCTGATTATCTGGTGTTGCTCATCTGCCGAATTCTTATTTTTTATGAGTGTCATCACCTCAGCTAAATAATGGATCATTCCGTTTTTATTATAAAGAAAGAAAGGGAAGAAAAGGACATGAAACACAGAAAAATATAATAAAAAAGAAAGAGTAGGGGAAAGATAGAAGGGCTGAGCACATGGAAGGGATAACGCTGATCTATTTCGATCAAACATAATGAAAAGAAGGAAAGAAAGAAAAAAATAGTTAAATCAAGATTATTATACTTTTTCTATACTGAACTATTTAGCAATAACTCTTAAGTAAACATATCAAATGTAATAATTAAATGATCATACTGTGGTATATCCACAGGTAAGGCTAGTTATAATTTAATCTCTTTGAATGGTTTATTGTAGAATATATATACCTGGTTTGACTATTGCTTGTGATCGCATTGGACAGTCTTTTGATAGTGGGAATTAGTGCTTTCAACATAACTTGACTGTGGCATTAAATAACCCACAAAGGTTGATATGCCATTAAACAAATAAACCAAACCAAATCCAGTCCTTGAGTCTGTGTTGTGAACTAGTCTATCTTACCTTTTTCTCAGTAAATGAACTGATCCACAACTACTTGTGCACTGCAACTAAGAGCAGTGTCAGAAACTTACAAGAACCGTTTACTTACCGGAGAGGCCCCCTCTGATCAATCGGCTGGTCACGTCAAGTCCTAACACCTATATGATTTTCCCAACCCTATTGCCCTTATGGCAAGCCCCAACCCTTTTTTATCATATGGGTGCTAGAAGGCGGTGGCTGCGGGTCTACATGTCCTGGGAATGACGTTAAACTCTATCTGATGGTGAGGTTCCAGTTTTGGAGGTTTGGGGAATGTGGAGCACCCCTTCATCACCATTGCTCCCTGGTCTACTCTGACCCGCAGTGGTAGTACCTGTTAGGGTCCCATCTATGGGTTAAATAGAAAAATGTATTTATAAAAATTGTATTATCCATTAAGAATTGATTAATTTCAAAACTTTATCGGCATTAAATGACCCACTGAGGTTGATATGCCGTAAAACAAAACAAAACAAACCAAACCAAACCGTTTTCTTACAACCTTAGTTATTAGCACTCTGTTGGAGAAATATATATATATATATTATATATATATATAATATATATATATAATGTTTTGACTATTGGTTGAGGAAACCATATGAAAATGTTTGTTGGGATCACATTGGACAGGATCTTCTGATAACAATAGCCGGTTGATAACATTAAGATAATAAAAATGTAAACAATTTACACTCCTTGTTATAATGTTTCATCAATTAAGATTGATAATATGGCTATCATTAAACAATGTGAATGCAAATAAAATTGACATAGATTGATTCATCAGTCATGTATTAACAAAATTAGTTGGTTCCAAGCATTTTATTTTATTTAAAACTAGCAAAAGTATGCACCCCTTGGGCACAAATATTTAAGCTTTGATGTAATTGAATATATTAATTAGAAATACTAGTGAAACTAAATAAGCACGAATATAAGAGTATACTTATTTTAATGTTATTTTTTATATAAAATTATATATAGGATTGCTTTTAATACATTTGAGAATAACATGATAGTATTAGAAATCGGTAACAGCAAATAATTCTTTATTAAACCCAGTTTTGTTAAAATCATGATGCAAATTATTCCCACCATATACTATGTAAATCTTTATTTCTTAGAGATATATAACACATATTTCAGGATTATAAATGCATTAATAAAACAGGTAGTTTTGCAGCAAATCGAACTTGGCTAGACTTTAATAAAGACATCGTTAATGAATAAGATGCTAATTAAGATTAAATAATGACTATTTCATAATTGTTGAGAATATTTAAATAACTAAGAAAATCGTGACGTCACTGGTGACATAGTTTCAGTTACAGACAAATAGTTACATAATCTCCATTATAATAAGTTGTAAAATAATTTAAAGTTAATAAATTTATATAAATTCTTTTTATAATATAAACTTTACATTATAAAAATAATTATGTGAACTTATTGACTTCAAATTGTTTATTTACATTTTTAGATTTTAGATAAAAATGTTTGGAACCAAATAATTTTGATGATTCTCTCTCTCTCTCACTCTCTCTTGCTCTCTCTCTCAATTTTATCAATATTCACATTATTTGATAAAATATCTGAAACATGCTTGTAATTTCTGTTTTGTGAACAGTAGTGACTTGAATCATTGCATAATTATACCCTGTGACCTGTGACCTCATTCACCCTGGGTCAGTTGAATAGGAAATTCACAAGTGGTCTCCAAAACCTGTATGCATATCCTGGTCAGAGGAAGGAGATGCCCTTGTTTGCTGCAGATTTTCCTCAGACACAGTGATAAGTACACCAAAAACTGTTCGGTCCTGACAATGACGGAGACTCCCATTGAATCTTTGCCAGGACCCCTTTGACCGGGTTGTGGGCCTAATACCACTGGGTGCCAGACCTGTCCACCTTGGGTGACCTTCCTAAGAACTTAAGTTTCCAACAGCATGGTTCTGACTCTACCAAGTTTACACGACCCTGCCATGAAGAGGAGTTGGACTTTAGAAATAATGTGCTAGATGGCGTTGAACAAACAACTTCCTCCACCCTTGTGTCAAGTCGCTCGATGTGCTACTGGTACTATGTAACCTGGTACTACCTGTTTCATAGTCGGATCATCAGTGACTAAACCAGTAACCTCATAGATTTTGTTGAGTGAGGAGGGTGGCTAGACACCCTGCAGAACCAAAATCACAAACATAATTATACAGATTATTTTTATTTAATTGATAAAATAAAAATAACTACCGTATATACTCACATATAAGTCACACTTTATTTTAACCAAAAATTCTGCCAGAATCAGTGGTGCAACCTATTCATTTGACATAATGAATTAAAGTGATTTCTAAAGTTTAAAAAAAATGTTAATAAATGATTAAAAGAAATCTCGATGTAAGGACTGAACTTGAAAAACAGTCGGAAAAATAGGGTGACCCCCCAAAAAAAAAACAGAACCCAAATTATTTATTTTCCCATTAAACTAACTCTAAACCCAACCCTAACCCTAACCCCTAAACCCCCCTAGTTAAAATTAAGTTTTATTACAAAATTTCTGGGTTCTGTTTTTTCTGGGTTACCCTGTATATAGGTGACCCAGAAAAAACAGAGCCCAAATTATTTATTTATTTTCCCATTAAACTAACCCTAAACCACAACCCTAACCTAAACCCCCTAGTTAAAATTAAGTTTTATTACAAATTTTGTGGGTTCTGTTTTTTCTGGGTCACCCTAATTTTCCAACCGTTTTTCAAGTTCAGACGAGATAAATTCGAAAGACCATTTTTGACGGTTTTTGGTAAAAAAAAAAGTGGTGACTTAATTTTTAAAAAAAATCTGCCTCTTTATTTATCATTAGAATTATGATAAATTAAATAACAAATTTTCTCATTCAAGTTACGTACATTAGAATCATCTTTGTTTTATGTTTATGGTAAGCTTAACATAACATTTCAAACACTGTTTTGTTTATATACGAAATATTAACTACATCATATTTTTATTATAATTTTTTTTTGTTTTTATTACAATACAACTATATGTTTACTTAGTTACGAAATAAGTAGTTATATAATTTACCTATTTTTGTAAAAGGCTTTTCTTTTTCTAAAACTCTTTTGTATATATACGAAAAAATTAAAAACAAAGTCGAGTTAAATTATTATTGTTATTTACTTCGCTTATTATTTATTTTGCTTATCATTGTTATTTACTTCGCTCTTTCTTACCAAATAAATATTTGTAAGATAGATTATTTCATTTCATTTCTAACTTAATTAATATTTTAAAGACAGGAATAAAAAGATTGCGATATGAATAAGATTTGATTTTTCGTTAAAACATACTTTTGCTGTCCGAAACAAAATAATTTTTTTCTAACTAGCTATAAAAAATAATTCAATGGATAAAGACTCATACAAATTATATATTAAGCAAGATTATTTTCTCTTTTTTTCAACCATATGGATATTTTTAAGATTGGACAACAAATAGGCGATAAATTCTGAGCTGAACGGCTTAAGACTGCGAAATTTATTCACTAAAATTGAATTCACTGCTTATCAGCAGTGAATTCAGCTTATCGCTTTAACAAAAAGTCAGGCAGGGGACAATATCTTATCATCAGCAGGAGTTGGTATACGGACAGTTTCGCAAATTGGGTGATTTTGGCTTAATTAATCATATCCCTTAATCAGTAAAAATCAATAACCAAATTTGGCGTGTTTCGTAGTTAGAAGGATATTAATATGTATGCAAGATTTCGAATCAGTGACCTCCCGTTTTTAACTTATACGTCAACACGTACATACCAAAAACTTAGTCATATATATATATATATATATATATATATATATATATATGAAAGTTTCCTACTGAGTGATCGCTTTAAACTTGCCTGATTCTGCTAGATATTCGCATATCCGTTACATAAAATGCAATTCTGATTTCTGTATTTGCATTATGCATCAGTCTATGGCAAAATATTCTCTATCTAATATTTGTAAACAAAGTCTTGAAACAAAGGTGAATATTTGATAACTTTTATGTTAGAATAGGTCATGTAACTATGCAGATTATAATGCAACCTGCTTACAGGTCAACCGTAAATATCCACTTTGACAACTACAAATTAGGGGTACAACCTATCCGCAAGTATATATGGTATTTTTGATTGAAATTGCCATTAAAATGAAGAACTGATTGAAAATAGTTCATTCATAACCGAGAAAAAGTAGCACATATTTGCATTTGTAATCATAAGACAATGCTTGGTAATTTTACCTGAATTGGGCTGACCCAGAGTGGTAGTACCAGTTAGGGTCCCATCTATGGGTTAAATAGATAAAAAAATGAGTATCAAAAAGATGTTTATGTGGGAAAAAAAGTAATACCCAACAAGAATAAAACAAAATGTTTTTGGCATAAAATAACACAACAAAGGTTGACATGCCGTAAAATCCAACCAACCTGGATGGGGGGGGGGTTGTAAATACAATAACCACCTGTTCTGTCAAAATTAAATTGGCAGGTTTTACATGAATTATCTGCAAATGATTTTTTTATTTATTTTTATATTTTTTTTTTCCTTGCCTTATAGACTGAAATTCAATTTCATATATTAGTTTCATTTGACAAAATAACCACAGATTTTACATGATTTTTAAAAAAAAATTTGATTTGGTTAAAACTTATTTTTACAATTTGTAGACATCAATTAAGACTCTTATATTTTACTTTCACTATACAGATCTCAAGTGAAAGCAGAGAAAGATAATGTATCAGCAGGTAAGTATTTTCTCTTATTTAATGTTTTAATATGATCAGATGTGTTCCAATCTAATTTTATTTATAATCGGAAAGAAGTGCGTGGTGTAATGGTTAGTCGTAGGAAATGGATTCGTCAACCCAAGTTCAAATCCTGGAAGAGGCCGTTTGCATTTCACATAATGCTAATACTCTTGGGAAAGGTATGAATCCAACTACTCTATCTCCAATGAAACACTCCACTTAGGCCTTTACTTAGGCTGGATGGTCGGTCAGAGAGGCCCCCTCCGATCAATCAGCTGGTCATATCAAGCCTATATGATTGTCCCAACCCTATTGTCCTTGTGGCAAGCCCCAACTCTTTTTATCATATGGATGCTAATAGGCGATGGCTGAGGGTCTTCATGTCCTGGGAATGACGTTAAACTCTATCTGATGATGAGGTTCCAGTTCTGGAGGTTTGGGGAATATGGAGCACAACTTCATCATTGCTCCCAGGTCCACTCTGTGGTGGTACCTGTTAGTGTCCCATCGAGGGGTTGAATAGAAAATGTTTACAAAAATAAAACAAAAAAGGTTTTAAAAAAAATTTTCTTCCAAACTATCGCTACAAATCTTTCAAAACTTTGCCAGCATTAAATGACCCACCGAGGTTGATATGCTACAAAACAAACAAACTCTATCTCCAGCTATGATAGGGTAGACTGGGCTCTTTAACCATGGTTATGCAACCAGTCTAGAAGAATTCAAACCTGTTGAACTCTACTTAAGAAATTGATCTTGTGTCACATCCTGCTCATCCGGAGGAATTGGCATATATATATATGTGTGTGTGTGTGTGTGTGTGTGTGTGTATGTATAATGGATAGACAAAAACAGTCTTATTTGGTAATTGAACAAACTGGCAATTGTTTATATTATTAAGATTTTTCAGTCTGTTGCCCTCATCTTTGTGGTTTGTAAAAACGTTTCAGCCACTGTATCATCTGGCCTTGTTTAGGTGTTCCATGTCTATCCGAGCATAGCAATGACCTAACCTAGGAAATCATTATGAATAGTTTGACTTGATCAAACAAGGTGTTTAACAATAGGCATACAAAAACAATGACATCATTATTTGAATAAGATCTTCAAAAGTTATTTGATGCCTTGTTTGATCAACAGTCAAACTATTAAAAATGATTCCCCAGGTTGGGTCATTACTATACTTAGATACACAAGGAACACCTGAAGAAGGCCATAGGATACAGCAGCCAAAATGTTGTGTTTATACATACCACAATAAAGATGAGGAACAACAGTCCTAAAGATAAAAACAGCCTTCTTAGGTTATCTTCTATACATATATGAAGGGCAGTTGGTGTGTTTGTATGTATGTATGTATGTTTTTTTTTTTTTTTTTTTTTTTTTTTTTTTTGTCGTTGAGGTGGCCTATAGTCGGTATCAGCCAGACAACGAGGGAGTCTATCCCCTTTTCACTAGCACTAGACCAAGGAGATGGTTTTTGCACCTACTTCAGCTCCTTACTTTATTGCACAGATCCCTGTGCTACTCATATGCTGAGTTGGTGAGGGACGGTTTCGAACTAGGAATCTTGTAGTTTCTAGCCAAATGCTCTACCAACTGAAAAAAAAAAAAATTTATATTTATATATATATATATATATATATATATATTAAATATCACCGCTTTTTGTGCAAAAATTGTGAAAATTTGATTTATATTTGCTGATACCAACTTTACGACACTCCGATGACTTCACTTTTTTACATAACTCTTAACTTTTTACCTACCAAATTTTCCTGGTATTTTTTTTTTACCTGTATGATGGGATATTTCAAAGTTCACTATCTATTCACCTCAGAACTCATTCTATTTAAATAAAGTCCTATTATTATTGTAATATGAGTCCTCCTGCTAATGAGCTAACCATCAGTTTTTGTACTTTGCATCGGTGTGGTATGCATGGAAACAGAGAGCCGCTGTGAGCAGTTTAAAGTAGACAAAGAGTTAAGGCAATTGTAGTGTTATTGTCATAGGAAATGGACACTGCAAACCCAGTTCAGATCTTGGTTGAGGCTGTTTGAATTTTTCATAGCACTGATACCCTTGTGAAAGGTATGAATCCAACTATTCTTCCTCCAGCTATGGGTAAATAGTAGAGTAGATTGTGCTCTAACCCTGCTATGGCAACTGGTCTGGGTGAAGGAAAATTCTAAATTCAAACTGGTTAAATTCCTCTTAAAAATTGACCTTGTATCATGTCCTGGTTGTACGAAGGGGTTAGTTGGTTTATTTTACAGCATATCAACCTTTTTCGGGTCATTTAATGCCGAAACAAATCAAAAGTTTATATATTTCAAGTTGGTATAAATAATTTTAATTAACTTTTTTTTGCTTTTTTAAATAGTATAATAAACCTGAGGGTTATTTATGGCTAAAGTGTTAGTGTGAGATCAATATTGGTACTCGAGTTTCCTTTACAGGTGTATTTTTGTAGATGTATTTTATATCTGATTCATAATTTTTGATATATTTTATTTCTCTCAAGAAGATTTTAAAAAATGGTGTTAGGTAAATACACAAACATAAATCTTAAAATATCTTAGATAAGGATAAGTAAAGTCGTCGGGGTGGCCTAAAGTCAGTATCAGCCAATCAGCAAGGTAGTCTATCTCCTTTTCACTAGCACTAGACCAAGGAGATTATTTTAGCGTTCGAGGTGGAGCGCCACACCTACCATCAGCTCCTTACTTTACCGCACAAATCCCTGTGCTACTCATACGCTGAGTTGGCGAGGGCCGGGATCGAACTAGGAGCCTTGTGGTTTCTAAAGGATAATCAGTTAATATTAATACTTGTATTACTTACCTTTCTGGGTTGAAAGTGAAAGTTGACCTAATTGTTAAGTCCTTTGAAAATGAAATCAGCAGCAGCTTGAATTCTAATTGCAATGTTTTATTCTTCAGCACAAATCCAAATCACCCTACACCTTATTTCATTCGCTGGTGGTTAAGCCATCCATGACATGCAACACTCCACTTTGACCCTTACTTGGGCTAGACGGGCGGTCGGAGAATCAACCGGCTGGTCACGTCAAACCCTAGCACCTATATGATGGTCTTAATCCTATTGCCCTTATGGCAAACCCCCAACCCTTTTTATCAGATATGTGCTAGAAGACACTGGCTGAGGGTCTTCATGTCCTGGGTATGACATTAAACTCTATCTAATAGTGTAGTTCCAATTCTGGAGCTCTGGGGAGTGTGGAGTACCCCTTCATCATTATTCCCAGGTCTACTATGCCCCAGAGCGGTAGTACATGTTAGGGTTCCATCTATGGGTTAAATAGAAAAAAATTTGAATACCCATCATGAATGAATAAAAAAAATGTCTTCTGCATAAAATAAACCAACAAGGGTTGACATGCCGTAAAACCCAACCAACCAACCTTATTTTATTGCTAGTTATCTTGTTATTGTTACACCACAATGGAAACTGAGGGGGGGGGTATGCCTTGATGGGCCAGGCCCAGACAAAAATTGCAAAATAACTACTTTATCCATTATTGGTCTGAATCAAGTATTGTAGATTTTTGCACTCTTAATACTGAAAATAAGACAGAGCTTATATTAATTTTCACTCCAAAAAATAACACTAGGGCTTAATTTTCGGTGATGTCTTATTCTTTGTATATCAAAAAATAACATTACAATGTAGAAAATTACGAAATTTCTAAAAACTATCTACATTTATTTACCATTAACATGTTCTAAGGGCCGGGTTAGCTCAGTCGGTAGAGCGTTCGGCTAGAAACCACAAGGTTCCTAGTTCGATACCGGTCCTCGCCAACTCAGCGTATGAGTAGCACAGGGATCTGTGCAGTAAAGTAAGTAGCTGATGGTAGGTGTGGCGCTCCACCTCAGATGCTAAAAACAATCTCCTTGGTCTAGCACTATTGAAAAGGGATAGACTCCCTCGCTGATGACGACTTTAGGCCGCCCCGTCGACTTTACTTTTTTTTTACTTTATTCAAAAACTCATCAAAGTTGTGTACTTTATGAAGTGACCTTATTTGCCTCAAACCAAGAAAACTGTAGTTTGGAATTTGTGTTTGTGTGTAGGCTTAGCTACAGCTTTTCCTGGGCATAATTAACATAAGCAAACTCTCATCATCTTGATCATTGACGAAGAAGTGTTTTTAACATCTCATGATCTGATTGTGAAGAATGCTTATTTCTTTCGTCTGTCTGATGCTCTCAACTAGGACTTCTTTTAAAATCATCCTGAAAAATCACGTTAGGTCTTATTTTCAGGGAAATATGATATATTCTGTCCTTACAATAAAATGTTGAATAACATTAAAAACTTGACCAATTTCATTATCAAACTTATTGGTATTGTCTTTTTTTTCTTTTTCTTTTTTCCTAAAAGTTTTGAAAGAGAAAAAATAGTGCCATTACATTAGCATTCCCAGTTGATTTTTTTTATTTGAGGTTATTGTTATTTAATCATGTTAGTTATATAGAGCTTTGTAAATGGAGTTCAGAACTGTTTGAATTATGCAAATATCCCCAGTGGTTTAAAAGTTATGAGAATTTAAAGCACCGAAATTGGGGCTACAAAAGTGGACATGATTTTGATAAAAAAATCTGTCAACTCATGGACCAATTCAGAATCAGAAATTCAGTAATTTCTTCACCATTTCTTTATTTTTGGAGCAATTTTGATAAAACTTTGCATTCTTATGTGAAATTGTATGTTCTTTTTGATTCTGGACTTAAATTTTATGTATCTCCATGCTAGAACCCAATATTTGGGAAATAAAAAGTAGGGATATCAAGATTTTTGTGTTTTTTTAAAGTTTACCACAAGATTATTCAACATTTTTTATTTTTATACTGCATGTATACACATATATAATATAATTTAAAATATATAACATCACTTTGAACTTAAAGATACATTTCTGAATGCTTATGTTGAATTACATAAAATAAATAGATTACCTATTTACAAATGTTTTTACACAAACCCTCGGTACATTTCTCGTAATTTTAAGTTGTTTTTTTTTTTGTTATTTTTTTCTAAAATTGAAACTGACATAAAAAAATAATTCAATTGTTAAAAACACATAAAATTTACATATTTAGAAAGATTCATTTATTTTATATCCAGCCATATAAATATTTTAAAAATTGGACAAGAAATAAGCGATAAATCACTATTTAAACTTTACGGTCTGGATAGACAATGCCTAGTTGAAAGTTGTTTACGTTACGGAAGAGACGACTAAATTTGGTTTTTTTTTTTCAAAATCCAAAGTTTGAAAGCAAATCCCTGACAGTATACAATCATTTTATTTTATATGGAAATAATCTTACAGCTGTCTAGTATTCGACACATAGTGCTTTTTTTTTTTTTTTTTTTTTTTTTTTTTTTTTTTTTTTTTTGCTTATCTTAAATTTTTTGAAAAAAATCGCTTTTAACTTTGGTCTATGGTAGTTTCACTCCCAAAGGTCGGAAAAGAAAAAAACAAACATATTTCTGCTTGTAGTTAAGTGTCCCCTATTTAATTGTAAAATTTCAAGAATATTAATAAAGACCACTTTGATTTTACGAAAAAAATAACAGAAAATTCAACTGCGGAACAAAATTTCTATCACTCATTTTCACTGATTTAACACAAAATACCCTTTAACTTGCTGTAAAAGATAATTCAGTGGATTAAAAACACATGAAAATTATATATTCAGAAAGAATATTTTCATATTCTATCCAACCATATAAATATTATTTAAATTGGGCCCGAAATACGCTAGTAATTACCTTTTTAAGCTGATACGGTCAAAATTACAAGAGATTGTTTACATTTGAAAATAGAGTAAATTTGACGGTTTTCTTTTCAAAATTAAAACTTTGAGCAAAATCCCTGACGGTAAACAATCATTTTTATTTCACACATTATATATGGAAATAATCCTGAGTCTGTCTTCTATTACTGACATAGTGTTTTGTTTGGGGTTTTTTTTTTTTTTTTTGCTTCTCTTATACTTTTTAAAGAAATTGCCTTCAAATTTGCTTTATTATATCTTCGCTTCCACGGGGCCTAGAACAAAAAAAAAGGTCCTGTTTGTACTTCCAGGTGTCTTCTAATTGAGTGTAAAATTTCAAGAATATTGATAATGATTAGCCACTATGATTTTAAAAACCAAGTAGTGTGTAAAAATTAGTCTAAAAAAAAAATGTCATATTTTATGTTTTCGTTTTTTTTTTAAGCAAAATATAATTTTAACTTGCTGTAAAAAATTATTCAATTGATAAAAACACGTAAGAAATTATATATTTAGAAAGATTATTTTCTTTTCTTTCCAACCATATAAATATTTTTTTACATTGTAGTCCTTGTGGTTAATGTACTGGACTAGGAGTTCAAACTGCAGTTGCACTATTATATTCATTTTTAGAGTAATACCCTTGGAAAAGGTATGAACCCCCTCATCCCCCCAGCTATTAGTTAAATAATACCACTACTGTTTGTCTACAAGAATGGCTTTGGCATTAAATAACCCACAAAGGTTGATATGCCATCAAACAAACAAATCAAACCATCATTAAATGTCAAACCTCTGAAGAAATTAGACCAGTTCGCCAACCTCAGTACCAATATCTCATCTACTGAAAGTGATGTCCTCGTATGGATAGGTAAACCATGGACTGCTATTGACAGGTTAACGAACATATAGAAATGTGATCTTCTTTGATAAAATAAAACTGAAATTCTTCAAGCTGAGTCGGTACTACTGTATGGTTGCACGATTTGGACTTTAACGAAAAACACTTGTAGAAAAAACTAGATGGGAACTACACAAGGATGCTGTGTGCTGTTTTAAACAAATCCTGGAAGCAGCAACTTACAAAATAGCAGCTGTATGGCCATTTACCTCCCATCTCACAAACCATCCAAGTAAGGCCAGACTCATAAGTGACATTCTCCTATTACCCCCTAAACATGGAGATATCCATGTGGACCAACCAGTAAGAATTTACATTCATCAGTTCTGTGCAGACACTGGGTGATGTTGAGGATTTACCAAGGGTGATGTCTGATAGGGACGTCTGACGAGAGAAAGTCGTGATTAGGATGAGAAAGAATATGCACCCTCTGGGCATAAGTATTTTAAGTTTTAATGTAATGAAATATTGATGCAATATGAGCCTTGTGAGCTAGAACTGCTAATGGAAGGAGGAGGAATAAATAACAAAGGCTTAAAAAATAGTGATGACCCAAAAGAGGAGAGCGATGGTTTTGACCGTAGCGTGACCCCGAACGAAGAATTGAGGGGCAAGCGGAAGTCGGGTGTTGACCGGAGGTCACGTGGTGACGTGGGGGAAGGAAAAAAGGCTTCGTCCTCTTTTTTGCCAGTGGCGGGCCTAGTGTACAGACCTGATTAGAGCCCAGGAGTAATCCAGTAGTGTTCTCTCTCTCTCGTTCTCTCTGCCTCCCCTCCTCCCTGGTAGAAGCCACTAGACGAGCACGTTAATAAAGGCTGGGAGTTGTGACGACATGTTTCTCGTGTTATGATTTTTTATCGGAGTTTTAGTACCGTGAGTATTGCAACGTAACAATATATTAAATTAGAAAGACCAACAAAATTAAGTAAGAACTCGTATAAAAAGATTATTTATTTTAATTATGTTTTAATTAGTTTCTATATAAAATCAATTTATGATTGATTTTAATATGTTGGAGAATAAAAATATTAGAGATCAATAATACCAAGTAATTATTTATTAAACCCAGTTTTGTTAAAACCAGTATGCAAATTAACTACACCATATATTATGTAAACCTTTATTTCTTAGTGATATATGACACATTGCAGGATTTTAAATGTACTAATAACATGGGCCTTTCGGGACCTGTGTTTGTTAATGTAAATTAACAGCGTTGATCCCAGAGGGCTATCCCCACAGGCAACACCTACCCCTCGATTTAAAGGGGGAATGCCGATGGGATTGATGCATTTTTTGTGTCTACCACCCATGAGCTTCGGCTTGTGGGTGGCCCACATAAAAATGTCCTCATAAGTGGGGTGAGAGGCAAATACCCTAATAACATGGGCTGTTTTGAGGCTAATCTGGCTCAGATTTTTATAGGCACATCATTAATAAATAAGATTTATTTTATGGATTAATTATTTTGACTATAAATACTCATTGATAAACTTATGTAATTCCTTTGGGTATTGTGACATAAGCAATGATTTAGTTTCAGTTACAGACAGACACCAAATCTCCATTATAATAAGAGATGAATAGATGAACATTTTATCATTTAAGATTGCATAAAATATTGAATAATTGATGCACTTGATAAAAATTGACAATCACCTAAATGTGGTCACCATGAAAAGAATTTTTTTGAATTTTTAAATTTGACAGTGAAAAAAAAATTCTTGAAGACTTTCAAGCAATCAAATTATTTTGATTTTGATTTTTTTTTTCTGAACTGTTGTCTTCATCTTTGTCATGATATATAGAAACACAACGTTTCGGCTGTTGTACCCTCCGGCCTTCTTCAGGTGTATCTTGTCCATCAGAGCATAACAATGATTCAACCTGGGAAATCATTTTAAATAGTATGTCTGTTGAGCAAACAAGACATTGAATAACTTAAAAAGATCTCATTCAAATAACTGTCATTCTTTTTGCACACTCCATCAATGGAGAATGTGACGTAAATAACTAAGGGAATTGGGACTTGAGTGAATCATAATATAGTTTTGGTTACAGAAAAACACAATCTCCATTATAATAAGATATATATATACATTTTTAATTGTTTATTGGTATCCCTTGGAAATTTGAAGTGTAAATTTTTTTTTTAACGAATATGACACTTCTGGGCGTGCAAAAACATTAAAAAAATTTTTTTTTTTTCTTCTAAACATACTGTACTTTAAAAGCAAACCTGATACTTATGAACATCTATGTCTTGTAGATATATTGTTTGTTCTTCAATTGGTCATTTAGCTTAGGACACTGAATCCATTGATAAGTAAACAAGAACACTAGCATAAGCATTTGTATCATTTTTTAGTGGAGTATACAATGTATAAAGAATAGGAATAACTTAAAAGATTCATGGCTGATAGTTATGGAGGTTGTTAGTTTCATTCTTTTATGCCTACTAGCAAATTAAAAAAACGCCCTCCGGGCAATATAAAAATATTTTTTGAAAGATATTGCCTGAGCAGGTGGAAGTTAAAAATTCAATGTCAGAGAGTTTGTACCGTAAGTAAGTAAAATCAAATTCATTAAAGGAGTAAAAAAAAATAAAACAATTTGAAATGTAAACTTTAAATATGTATTAAAATAAAACAACTATATATAGATAGATAATACCAGGCATGTATTTATTAAAACTTGTTTTAAAAAGACAATGAGGGCCGTCTAATGTTGCATGCTCAAATTTTGAGTGTATTTATTCTATGTTATGACAATTTTGGGTAATGTTACGTAAGCAGTGACATAGTTTTTGTTACAGACAAATAAAGAGCAAATCTCCATTATTAATAGATATTGTTAGTTGTTTTAGAAAGCAATTAGAAATACTTTTATTTGGCATAACATCTAACTTGAAAATTCAAATTTTTAGTATTTAATAACAAAATCTAAAGTTTAAGTTTTTACTTAAAACTTAACCCAAATTTAAAACTTTATCAATTTTTTTCTGAAACGACCTGTATAACTCAGTTATTCATCTTTTGAATCCTTTGGATATTTTCAAATCTTTTCAATATGTCTTACTTGGCATATCTCTTGGGAATTGTGGATTTTACAAATATTAATGGATTAGTATTATTTGTATTCTTCAGACTTTGTCCTCATCTTCATTGTTACCTGTACAACGTTTCAGCCGATGTGCCCTCCGGTTTTCTTCAAGTATTTCTTGTCAGACCAGGGAACCTTCTTGTCGTAATTGGGAGCCATCACAGAACTTTGAACCTAACCCTTTATTCAGTCCACGGGGATATCCTGTTCTTATTTTGTGGAAGGGTTAGGTTCAAAGTTCCGTGATGGCTCCCAATTACAAGTTCCCGAGTTCAAAAAGAAGGTTCCTGAGTCCGACAATAAATATCTGAAGAAGGCCGGAGGGCACATAGTACAGATAACAATGAAGATGAGGACAATAGTCCGAATAATGCAAATAATACTAATCATCAAGCCTTGTCTCAAATTCAGAAAAATAGTATCAATGGATTATTTTCTAAACCGCTATTCTTTGAATTAACTATTAGCAAAAATTTAATCTGCTGGGTATATAATGGGGGGAGAGAAGAGAGCGAGAAAGACAGGTGAGGAGAGATGATGGTGAGGTTCTTACCTGTTTGGTGACCATTTTCCTTTGGGCTTCTTCTGTGGGTTGATTTCTTCTTCTGTTGTTCGGACTGGGTGTCTGTTTATTTCTTGTTGATTAACAAAAGACCTGTTTTTCTCATTTTCTTATTAAAAAAAACCAGCCCCAAAGGACTTCCCAAAACCACACAGATGAGAAGCTAGCATTTAAGCGAGGGACTTCTGTGTTCACCCACACTGACCTTCTGTTGACAACTAACTTAACTAAAACTAATTTCTGTCTCACATCTTCTATTGGTGTGTTTTTTGGGGGTGGGAGGGGGGCAAGTAGAGGTTACCATCTGTCGGTCATAATGGCAATGGTACTTTTCCATCCACTCCCGCTTTTTGAATCTTCAGTGATTCAATTCAAATATATTTACACTACTTACATAATTCACAGGCTACCCATGAATTATGTAACACTTTCCCAATTTATCTGGATAGGGTTAAAGTTGAAAACCTTTTCTATTTTTGGCAATAATCAAATGGTTGATTTAAAAATTTCAGAGCTTTATAAAAAAAAAATTATATGGCATCTTGTCCCACCAATGGTTGTAACTGACCTGTTGGCTGGTGCTGCAGAATACACCAACTGCACCTCTGTAGAGGGATAACCCCTTCCCTCCCTCCTGATTGGATCACCTGTTGGCTGTGGGTGGCAACTTGTAATGCCTGAGAATGGTGGCTGAGCAGTAAATGACCTGGGTACTAAGTGATCATGTGACCTGCAACCTTCCACTCAGTCCCTTATTTGGACAGGACAAGTGATCAGAGAGGCTTGATCCAATCTGTCGGCTACTTATGTCCAGCCCGAGCACCTATATGATTAAGTCTCAACCATATTCTTCAAATTGCTCTTATAGCAAACGAATGCCCAACCCTTCTTACCTTAAAGGTGCTAGAAGGCAATGGTTGACCCTTGGCCACCAGTTTATTAATACATATGAAGTTAAGGAAAATTATTTCTACCAGTTTATAAAACAAAAAAAAAATTATTTACCTATTTGCTTACAAATCGCGTGTGTGTGTGTGTGTGTGTATAATTTTGAATTAAATAGCCCACGAGAGCTGATATGCAATTGAATAAGATAAACTACCAACATAATTATTTCTACTAATTAATACACTTGAAGTTAATGAAAGATTTAACATAAAAATTATTTCCATTAATTTATTATTACACATGAAGATAAACAAATGTGTGTGTAGAAATACAGATAAGAAAAATAAAGTATTCCAAAATATAAATTCATTATTAGATGGTGTAGTTGACCTTAAAATATTGTTGTTTTATTATATATACTAGCAAATATATGCACCCTCCGGGTGCAAGTATTTAAGTTTTAATGTAATAAAATATTGTATTAAATTAGAAAGGCTAATGAAACTAAATAAGAATACAGATAAAAAGATTCGAAACAGAGGGAGTATAATAAAAGATTTGAAACAGAGGAAGTATAATAAAAAATGGAACAACTGAAACTTACTCTTCCATCACTCTCGTCTTTCATTGTTATTTTTTCTAATTTAAGTATTTAGTTATAAGAGGAAGTAAAGAATAAAATGACAGTTATTTTATCTTGTTAATGGATTTCATTTAAGATTCATTGAAGAGATTTTTGCTTATATTCATTAAAATAAAACCAAACAATTAGAAATCAATAATACTAAGCACATATTTATTAAATTTGATTTTTTAATATTAATATGCAAATTAGCCTTCCCGTTCACACTGTAAACCGCTATTTTATTGTATATATAAATATAATTGCATGTTGTCAGTATGTAGTCATAGTTAACAGTATTAATAATGTTTGACAATTTTATTAATAATTGAGGTTTAGATAAAAATAAAATAATGGAAAATATGATGTCAATAACTAAGAGAATTGTGACTTGAGTAGGAATATAATTTCGGTTACAGACAGAAAAACACACAATCTCCATTATAAATAAATATATATATATATATATATATATATATATATACACACACACACACACACACGCACACATGTATATGAGAAGAAAATATTTAAAAAATATAACAAACATTAATAACAAAAATATAACAAACATAAAATATTTTCTTCTCATATTGTCGGATTAATTTCCTCACCGTATTTCCACACATATATATACATATAAAAACTTTATTAGGACTTTTTTTCTATATTTCTACTTGCTGTCAGATTTATCTCCGTATTTTACCACCCATTATATATATATGCACACACCCACAAGATTTGGCATTAGATAGCCCACAAGGGTTGATATACCATTAAATAAAATAACTAACCAACTAACCAGTGATTGTAAGATACAGCTTGTCATTTTGATGCCTGTTAACCTGTTCTCTCCAAATTGTTGTGTGTCCTGGGATTGACATTAAACTGCATTTAGTGGTGAATTTACAATTTGGGAAATCAGGGGAGTGTGAAGTACCCCTTCATCACCATTACTCCCAGGTCCACTGTGACCTGGAGTGGCAGTACCTGTTAGGGTCTCTTCTATGGGTTAAATAGATTAAAATGAGTTATTAAAAAGTGTGTTTAAAAAAAAAAATTGGACTACCCAACAAAATGTCTTCAGCCTAAAATAACCCAATGGGTTTACATGTAAAACCCAACCAAATTGTTGTTGCTTTCTCCGTTCAATATCTCTGATTTTCTGATTACTCCTGTGTTTTGAGTTTTTCATTCTCTTGATTTGTTTGCTCCTCACATTTGTGACCTGAATGGATACTCTCTCTTCTTCTGAATGGATACTCTCTCTTCTTCATTTATAACAATTTTTTTTCTCTGTTATCTTGTTCTCTGCCTGGATTTTAGTCACTCAAAATACCTTTTATTTTCTTCTTTTTCTTCCTTCTTCGCCACCATTTCAAGCTAACTATAAATACATTCCAATATTTTCTTAGAAACAAATTACACAGAATGGGATACAACATAGTTAGACAGCTTTAGTTATTTCATCAAAGAAAACTTTTGTTGGGACCCATCAAATTTCTCAGGGCTCGTTCAAATTCAGATCCGTGTATTCCAGGATGCACTAAATTAAAAAAACTGTCAATATCACTATATATTTACCAAGCCGTCTTCATGAATTGAATGTGACACAAGGTCATTTTCTTAAGTGGAGTTTAACATGTTTGAATTCAGTTTTCCTTCTAGACTGGTTGCTTAACCAAGGTTAAAGAGCCCAATCTTTCCAACTATTTACCCATAGCTGGAGGGAGAATAGTTGGATGCATACCTTTCTCAAAAGTATTGATTGGTGCTTATATATATATATATATGAGGAAAAAATGAGTAAAGAAAAGAAATGTAGATGGATAAAAATGAATTTAATCGATATCACTTTTAATCGATTAATTTCATTTTTATCCATCTACATTTCTTTTCTTTACTCATTATTTCCTCATATTGTCGGATTCAATTCCCTTTCCATTCTTACATATACTAGCAAATATATGCACCCTCAGGGTGCAAGTATTCAAGTTTTAATATAATAAAATATTATATTAAATTAGAAAGGCTAATGAAACTGAATAAGAATGCAGATAAAAAGATTTGGAACAGAGGGGGTATGATTGAAAAATAGAACAATTTGAAACTAACTCTTCCATCATTTTTCATTACTTCCGTCTTTCATTGGTAAATTTTCCTAATTTAACTATTTAGTTAAAATAGGAAGTAAAGAATAATATTACAGTTATTTCTTCTCGTTAATGGATTTTTTAAAAGATTTATCCCCAAGATTTTTGCTCATATTCAATAAGATAAAAACAAACAATTAGAAATCAATAATACTAAGCATATATTTATTAAAATCAAATTTTTTAAGATCAATATGCAAATTAGCCTTCCCATTCACACTGTAATCCGCTATTTTGTTGTATATATAAATACAATTGCATGTTATTAGTATGTAGACCTGGTCAACCGGGGGTCCAGTGGCTTCGGCCCTGGATCTTTACAAGTTAATAGCGTCGATCCCAGGGGCCATCCCCCCAGGCAACACCTGCCCCCTCGATTTAAAGGGCAGGGCTGGGTTTATTGCCCAGTGCCTGAGGCGCCCCCTTGAGGGGGAATGCCGACGGGATCGACGCAATTTTTCACCTGCCACTCCATGAGCTTCGGCTTGTGGGTGGTCCCACGTTAATAGGGACTTTGTGCCTGACCCGTACAAGTGGGGTACACGGTAAATACTATGTAGATATGGTCAACAGTCTTAACGATGAAACAATTTTATTAATAATTGAGGTTTAAATAAAAATAAAATCATGGAGTATGTGATGTAAATAACAAAGGGAATTGTGACTTGTATAGTAACATAGTTTCGGTTACAGACAGACAAACCCACAATCTCCATTATAATAAGATATATATACAATTTTTGGAACTTACAATATACCTATCTTTAAAAGCATGATCCATGTCCACATTCTGCAGGTCATGTGATATTTTTATATATGCTGGATGCCTCATACTTGCAACCTTGTGTCACATCCTACCTGTGGTGAAAAGGATGGTTAAAAAGGCTGTCCAATCATGGTGTAAGGGTTAACAAGCTAGTTTTGCAGATCCATTACTACTGAATGGCAAGTTCGATCCTTGCTAGATGCCATACTTGCGATCTTGTGTCACATCCTACACGTGGTGAATGGGTTGGGTAAATACCTACTTTTCACCTGGTATCCTTTTTTGTTTTTGTTTTTTTTTCTCCACTAGTTTTCTTACCTAACACTCCCCCACCCTTCTTCTAGGTTAACTTTATGTGGGGGTCTTTCAGACAGTATAGATTAATTAACAATTTATTGTTGTGAGAAGGCATCCAATGTGTGAATAGTATATTTTATATCAATGGAAAGATCTTTCTACAATTTTTGTGTGCAAATGCAGCCCTGTAGGCTGGGGCTTTAGAATACACCTACTGCACCTCTACAGAGGGGTAAAACTCTCCCAATGGAGCTACCTGTTGGCAGTGGGTGGCGCCTTGTGATGCTTAAGAATGTAATCCTGGGGAGATGTGCAGTCCATGACATGCAACACTGCACTTAGATCCTTACTTAGGCTAGACGGGAGGTCGGAGAGACTCCCTCCGATCAATCAGCTGGCCATGTCATGCCCTAGCACCTATATGATTGCCCCAACCCTATTGCTGTTATGGCAACCCCAAGCCCTGTTTATCATATGAATGCTAGAAGGCGGTAGCTGAGGGTCTTTGTGTCCTGGGTATAATGTTGAACTCTGTCTGATGGTGATGTTCCGGAGGTCTGGGGAATATGGAGCACCCCTTCATAACCATTGCTCCCTGGTCCGCTCTGACCAGGAGTGGTAGTACTTGTTAGGGTCCCATCTATGGGTTGAATAGAAGAACTTGAGTTTATAAAAAAAAATTGAGTATCCATTAGGAATTAATTTTATTTGTAGATTTTGTTGGCATTAAATGACCCACTGAGGTTGATATGCCGTAAAACAAACCAAATAAAAAAAATAAAAATGTGTGCAAACATATTTACCGGTTGAATTTCTTTTATGAAAAGAAAAGAAAAATAAGAAAATAAGGAATTTAAAATTATTTTCTACTACATCCTCTCTGTTATCTTTCTTTTGCTCTATGGCTGCGTCAGGTTGCTTAATGTTACTGGTACTATGTAACCCAGTATTACCTGTTTCATAGTTGGATCATAGGCAACTAAACCAGTTACTCCACAGATTTTATCTGGTGAATAGGGTGGCTAGATACCCTCCAGAACGAAAAACAAGGGCGGAGGAAGCTCTTTGCTCAACAGCCATCTAGCATATTATTTCAGAAGTCCAACTCCTCCTCATCAAGGTGTAAACTTGGTAGGGTCACCCTAGGTGGACAGGTCTAGCACCCAGTGGTATTAGCCCCACAACCTGGACAAAGAGGCTCTGGCAAACATCCAAAAGGTGTCTCCATCATCGTCAAGACTTAATGGATTTTGGCGTACTTGTCACTGCATCTGTGGAAAATCTGCAGCAAACGAGGGCATCTCTTTCTTTCCCCTGACTGGGATATGCAGTGGGTTTTGGGGATCACTTGTGAATTTCCTATTTCCTTGTTACTCCTTCCATGAATTCCCCACAGGTGAATTCGTTGTATGGAGCAGACTCAAGGTGAATGCTATCATAGAAACTGAAAAAAGAAAGCTCTGTTTCTCTATTAAAAAAAAATTAGTGTATCACAATTTTTAAACCTTTCAGACCTTCACTTGTGATCTATTGATATCCAAACAGCAAGATTGTCTTTGTCTTTCATTTTCATCCCCTCCCTCCCCACTTTCTCTTTCATACACACACACATACCTTTGAAAGAAAGGAAAAAAGAAATTTCCAAAACTCCCCAGTTCAGTCTCATCAGACAGTCACAGTTCTCACTGTGACTGTCTGATGAGACTAAACTGGGGGTGGTGTTGAAATATCTTTAAATTTCTAAAGGCCTTTAAGTTTTGGTCGAAATAAATTTATTACAGAATGACAGTTTATTGAGTTTTTCCTTTCTTTCAAAGGTAAATATTGCTCTGTATTTAATCTAAAATATAGATTATTATGCATTGAGCTTTCCCTAGGCATATTAAAATCCTTGTATTTGCACCTACTAAAACATGCAATATAATTATACAGTGAGATTTTGAAGATCCCATGTAGAATCATCCCTTACTACCAGTTTTGGATACATTACACACACACACACACACACACATAATTTCTTTGTTCTTGTTTTCTTTTTTATCATTTACTTGAGAGAAACTTTTCCCCCTCCCTCCTCTTTGACACTTTTCCAAATTTTCCCAGCTTAATATTACGTAGAATTATCAATCAGCTTGGTTCCAACTCAGAGGAGTTGGAGATACAAAGCAGAATATAGGATCATTCAATAGAATGTCATTTTATTCCTTCTCAACAAAATCATTGAGGTGTATGTAGTAAAAAAAAAAAAATTCTGATCTGTAGTTTTTTTTTTTTTTTTTTTTTTTTTTAAGGCTTTTGGGAGCACATACATACAAATTCTATCTGATGGTGAGGTTCCGGTTTGGAGCTCTGGGGAATGTCATTGCCATTACTCCCAGGTCTGCTCTGACCCGTAGTTTTTATATCCAAGTTGAGGTAGCATGGACATGGAGTCAACAGCACCTGGTTACAGACAAGTAGTCTGCTCTGAAGATTATATAGACTATCAGTAACCAGGCTCCATTGACTTCATGTTCAAGATACCTTATCTTATAGTTTGTTATTTCGTTGAAGCATTGTGTATATTTGGTTTTGGAGGTTATCACAGTGCGGGTGTAAAGGAAGAGAAGGTAACAAGGATGTTGTTCATTTACCTGTGATTTATTATTTTCTTAATATTTCGGAATGAAATATCCCTTCATCAGAAGAATTCTTTATGGTGCTCCAACCTTTTAGAAGTCTCCTGATGAAGGGATATTTCATCCCGAAATATTAAGAAAATGATAAATCACAGGTTAATGAACATCCTCATTGCCTTCTCACCTGCATTGTGATAGCCTTCCCCTTCAAACTATATATGTATGTATATATTCTGGACGAGGCTGTTTACATTTCACATAGCGCTAACACCCTTGGGAAAGGTATGCATCCAACTACTCTTCCTCTAGCTATGGGTAAATAGTAGGGCAGACTGGGCTCATTAACCTTGGCTAGGTAACCAGTCTAAGAGAAGGAAAACTCTGGATTCAAACCTGTTAAACTCCACTTAAGAAATTGGCCTCGTCACATCCTGCTCATGTGAAGGGGTTGGGTAAATATATTATATATATATTGTTGGTACTTTAGAAAAAAATTTTCAATTTTACTCTTCTTTAATTGGTAACTTATTTATTTATTTTATTTTATTTTATTTTATTTTTTTTTAATGGCAGAGGATGATTGAGAAAATCCCTTCCTTCTTTTTCTCTTCATTTTTAGATTTTTTTTTTTTTTTGCCAGATTTAATAAATCCTTGGTTGACATAACTTTTTACAAAAATAATGAGAAGTAAAATACTTTGAGGAACTTTGTGTTTTTGTTTCAGAAATTATTTTCATTGAATTTGATTGTATTTGTGTTAACTTTTAAGGGTGGTTTAGCTCAGTCAGTAGAGTATTTGGCTAGGAATCACAAGGTTCCTGGTTCGATACTGGCCCTCACCAACTCGGCGTATGAGTAGCACAGGGATCTATGCGGTAAAGTGATGAGCTGATGGTAGGTGTGGCGCTCCACCTGGGATGCTAAAAAACAGTCTCTTTGGTCTAGCGCTAGTGAAAAGGGGATAGACTCCCTCACTGTCTGGCTGATACTGACATTAGGCTGCCCTGACGACTTTATAGAATTTTCAATAAAATAAAATGGCAGGTCCTTTTGAAATGAATGTTTTTATTTTCTTAAAAGTAAATAAATCCCAGAAAACAGTTTATTGGCCAGTTGTTGTGCTTAATTTTGTTAGATGTTTTAAATATTTGTTTTATCATATCAAGTTGATTAACACTATTAATAAGCTTCCAAATCTCAAATTAAACTGCATCTAATGATGTTCCAATTTTGGGGAGTATTGAGTACCCCCCTTCATCACCATTATTCCCAGGTCCACTCTGACCCGGTGTGATTGTACTTGTTAGGGTCATATTTATGGGTTAAATAGAAAAAATTAGTTTAGTTTATTTTTTTTTTTTTTTTTTTTTTTTTTTTTAATTGTGTTTGAAAAAAAATTGAAAACCCATCAAGAATGAATAAGAAACATCTTCGGCGTGGAATAACCCAACAAGGGTTGGCGTGCCGTAAAATCCAACCAACCAACCAAATGTCAAATAATTCCAGTGTTTGTTACTTCATAATGCATCAAATATGTCACAGTACATTTTCCTTTGTGTGTATACAAAATCCCAACATATACCTGATTGAAATAGTATAAAAATAATTACTTTTTCTTGAAATTGTTTTTAGACTGTTTAGTCTCTGTCCATGGTGTGAAGGATTAATTTTCTAGTGTTAACTTTTTAAAAAAAAAATAATCATGGGCATGTTTTTATACATATATCTAAAAAAAAAGTATTTAAACATCACAATAATTCAAATGTTTCATGTTTTAATTTTGGGTTTTAATTGTATAAAAACAGCATAAAGTTTTTGGGTTTAGTTACTTTTTGTGCAAGTTTTAGTTTTCTTAATTCAATATTTCATCATGTCAATTTTGTGATCAGAAAAGCCATAAAATTGCTAGAGGCTTTGGACCATATGACCTTTAGGCACCCCTTTTGTGATCTCATTTCATAAGGACATTTTTTTTTTTCATTTACACCGTCAAAATCCGGTTGTTTGTTAGGGGTTAGTTTTATAATTTTTTTTAAAAACTCTAAAAATCCTCTGTTAACAAACAACCAGATTTTGACGGTGTAAATGAAAAAAAAATGTCCTTATGAAATGAGATCGCAAAAGGGGTGCCTAAAGGTCATATGGTCTGAGGCTTTTGGTTAGTTATTAGAAATTAATCTATTCCAACTATTGTCTTCATTTTGGTTGTCATAGTAACAACATTTCAACAGTTGCACCCTCCAGTTTTTTTTTTTTTTTTTTTTTTTCCCCCAGGTATTTGTCATGATTGGTAACCGTCTTTAAATTTCAAACCAAGCCTTTTTTATTCAGTCTACAATTGAATGATTGTTCTTACTAGAAAATATATTGTATCAGTTAATTTGTTCTTGTCATGTTTGTCTGTCCCTCCCACTAAACCTGACCAGGGTTTGAATTCATGATCATCAGGTAACTAGATACACCTTTTATCTACTAGATCATTGTATCAGTAGTAGTAAGTATTTACTGACATCCCACCATGTCAGTCGAACACAAGGATCATTATAGTGGGGGAACCACGCATAAACCAAAGCGTGAGTGGCTAGAGTTTTAAAATTGTGTGAATCCCTTCGGCATTTCTCTTTTGAGGCACCTCAGGCACTGGGCAATAAACCCAGCCCTGCTCCTTTAAATCAAGGTGTGGCTTGTGGGAGATAGCCCCCTGGGATCATGCTGATATCAAATATCTCACTGGTATAATGGCCAAAGACACGGGTCATGATGTGTCGGGTGTGGTAACTGGGAACAATCTTCCACTAAACCAGAATCCGTGACTTTTGCTCTACCTGTTTGTAGTATAACTACTAATAAGGTAGAGGAATTTTTTTTTTTTTTTAACTTCCATATTATGTTTATTTCTGTTGGGTTTCCTTTGTAGATTATTAGAGCTAAGCATGTGTGCTAATTCTTTCAGTTCCTTTCACTAGCTATTATTCTGACTTTGAGTGTGGAGTACATTGCCATTACTCCCAGCTCCACTCTGACCCAGAGCGATAGTACTTATTATGGTCAAATAGGGTCTATGGTTTAAATAAAACTGTTCAATCATTTACTAAAGGTTATTATTACTAAAAACAATATGGACATATACTTACTCCGGGTGTAAGTATTTAAGTTTTGATGTGATGAAATATATCAAATTAGAAAGACTAATGAAATTAAATAAGAACGCATAAAAAAGATTGCACTTATTTTGATTATATTTTAATTGGTTTCTATATAAAATCATCCATAGGATTGATTTTAATATGTTGGAAAATAAAACAATAATATTAGAGATCAATAACACAAAGTAATTATTTATTAAACATGGTTTTGTTAAAATCAATATACAAATTAACCACACCGTATATTATGTAAACCTTTATTTCTTAGTGATATATAAGACACATTGTAGGATTTTAAATGCACTAATCTCATGGGTTGTTTTGGGGCAAATCTAACTCAGATTTTCATAGAGACATTATTAAGATTTATTTTATGTATTAATGATTTTGACTATAAATTACTCATTGATAAACTTATGCAATTCCTGGGGGTATTATGACATAAGCATGGACGTAGTTTCAGTTACAGATAGATATTGAATCTCCATTATAATAAGATTTACTTGAAACCATACAACGGTGTGCAAGTTATTTGTATTAGATAGGAATATTTGATATTACATAACTGTGTGCAAAAAAAAAACAACTTTTAAACAACTACACAAAAGATGTAACTTCTATGCATAAAATAACCCGAGATGGGTTGTCATGCCATTAAAATCAATCTATCAATCAATCCGATTTTATTCCATAGGTATTGGTAACCCACAATATTTCTTCATTTTATATATGATCAGCCATGCCTGATTTCATTGTCTCATTTTCCTCTTCAGGATCAGTTTTTTTTATATTCCCCCAGCTTTACTTCAATGGGGAAGTTGGTCTTGTATTCTCTGCCAAAACTGCAAACAGACACCAGAAAAATCCTAGAAGCTTCAATTATTGAAATGGGCAATAATAATCAAGACTAAGTCAGTGGTTCACAACCTTTTTTAACCTATGGACCTCTTTTCCTTTTATTCTTTTTAAAAAAATTTGTGGACCACATAGCTATTACATGTCCTGGGTATGATGTTAAACTGCATCTAGTAGTGAGGTTCCAATTCTGGGGCTCTGGGGAGGGTGGAGTACCACTTCATCACCATTACTCACAGGTGCACTCCAACCCCTTAATTGCAATTACTCCCAGGTTGACTCCGACCTATTGTGGTAGTACCTGTTAAGGTCCCATCTATGGGTTAAATAGATTTTAAAAAAAAAAAAATTTTTTTTTTCTTTTTTTCTTTTTTGAATTTAATGTCCAACAAAAATGAAGAAAACAATGTCTTCAGCATAAAATAACCCAACAAGGGTTGTGACATGCTGTGAAATCCATCCACCCAACCAACCATAGTTATTACACAGAAGGAAAAAAAGCTTATATTTTTTACTAATTAAAGAGTAAAAGAATTGCATCAAAAATTAAAGAAATAGTAAATGATTATGCTTTGTTTTGAAGGAAAACTAATTTATTGCAAATAAACATATTTAACAATTATATAGAGCAATTATGTATACTAGTAAATAATTCATAATAAACTATAGAAATTTAATTCTCAGCAATAACAATTGTTCTGAAATAGACTTGCTCTATGGACCACTAAAATATCACTATGGGCTCTCTCAGTTTGGTATTTTTATGTGTGGACCCCAAGTAATTTTACATGAATTCCAGTTGAGAACCATTAGTCTAAGTCACCAAACTACAGCCCACAGGTTGGATCTGGCTCACTAACGCATTTTATCAGGCTCGCTGACGGTATTTAAATGTTGTGTTCTTTGATGATGTTTTGAAAATAAATATGTTGGTTCAATTTGTTTTTGTGCATCTTACGCCATACATCCATGAATATAACATGGAAAGATAAATTTTGTTTTACATCTTTTTCTCAGAGCTTTCGTTCTGGCTAGCAAGTATTGAACACAATAATAATGTGGTTCGGGCTTGTTATTTTTCCACTAATCCGGCCCACCGTGAAAAATTTTTGTAATCCCTGGACTAAAGAGAAGCATTTATAAAACAGAAAACCTTATTTTTAACAAAATTGAAATTGACAAACGGGATCTTTGCTGTTGAGAAATTAGATGTAAACTATCAGGACCTGTGGATATACCACAGTATGATAATGTAATTATTACAACATTTGATATGTTTACTTAAGATCTATTGCAAAATAGTTCAATATGTAAAAAGTATAATAATCTTGATTTCTCACACTATTTTCCTTCCTTCCTTTTTAATCTTTTCATTATGTCCAACTGAAACAGATTAGCATTATCTCTCCAGTGCTCTCCCTCTCTCTATATCTTTCTCTTACTTTTTCTTTATATTGTTTCTATGTAGCATATCCTTTTTCTTTCTTTATAAAATAAAAAACACAGAATGGTCCATTATTTAGCTGAGGTGACGACACTCATAATAAATAAGAATTCAACGGATAAGCGAGACCAGATAATCAGACTTTACATTTTTGCATATCATCTTGGATGATTTGGATGATCTCATTTATTAACCAGAGGGTGTTGCAAGATGATAACGGTCGGAAGATTAAGGTACAAATGTATTAATATATAGATAGTGATGCATTTCAAGTAAATGAACATTGTCTTTTCGGTTGTGTGATTCATTGAACTTTTTATGTTAGATGTTTTACGGCATATCAACCCTTTTTGGGTAATTTAATGCAGAATAAGTCATTTAGATAAACAAAGGACTCAGGTTGCTTAAAGTACCTGTTGTTGCTCAAGTGGTCACCTAATTAAGTATTAAACAGGTTCATTGCTGCTTAACTTCGGTGATCTAGCAGGAACCAGTACTTTCGGTGTGACTTGACTGCAATTTGAACTTTTTAGTTGAACGTTCCACTAATAGAAAATGTAATACATTAGGTACCACCAAAATAGGTCACATGATCAGTTTAGGCCATATTGAAGGAAGAAATGTAATATTTTTTTAACTTTTTTTTTTTTTTTTTTTTTAAATCTCGCAAAAAAGAAATAACGACCATAAAGATTTGCTACAAAGAAAAACTTAATTCAAAGATCAAATTATCCAATTGGGGGGGAAATTACTCCTCGTTATCGTGAAAAATAAGTAAAACAGTCCGTTTATTTACAACACGGTCAGTTTCTTTATTGATATTTTTTAGCAGAATTCTGTATTCATGGTTCTTTTACTAAAAAGCTCTCGCATTGAGACTTATAAAAATTTTCTGATATAATTATTCAGACTCTTATCTTATAGAAAAAAGTAAAAATCGTTTTTTGTCGGTTCATTATTTCATAAAATAAAATAGGGGTGGGCTAGACCTCGTAAAAAAATTTCCCCTAACATATTTTAGAAAAAAAATATTTCGGACAGATTTTTATCTAAAGGTAAGTAATTATAGAAATTTTTGTGAAAATTGGACCATTAATTGATTTTTCATAGAATTTTTTAAAAAGCCTCTAGTCATAACTTGTTTTTGGCTACGTTAAATTTCAATTAATTTAACGGTGCAAAAATGTGAACCTTGTTTTTCGTTTGTAATTTTAATTGTGGTCCATAAGCTGAAAAAAATTTTCTTAAATAATCATGTTTTTTTTTGTTTTTTTTTTTCTTTTTTCGAATGGACAAAAAATTTTCAAGATATTAACATTTATGCAAGTTTCATCGTGTTAGATATAGGGGGGGGGTAAATTTCACAGGGAAAATTGGTGGTACCTAATGAAAACTTCAAAGACTACATTAGACCATGTAATTATTTATTTCATATATAGGAACTACACTTTCAAAATCAGCATTTTTTTTTTTTTTTTTTTATCATTATTGAAACAAAAAAGAATAAATCAAAATGTCGGTTACAAATTTTAAATCTGATGAGCCGATTTTTTAAAATATTTATGACTGCTACTGACATCGATCGGACGTAGTATAATGTACGTCACATGATATCTAAATTGATTAAAGAGCCAATCACAATCGAACAGTTTTTCTTTGTTTTTGGAGCGGAGTATAAATAAATGAAGAAAAAGCGATTCAAAAATCAGTGGAGAAATCGAGGCAGTTGCTCGTGGCAGTATGTAGGCAATGCTCTACTCTCTCTCTCTCTCTCTCTACTCTCTCTCTCTCTCTCTCTCTCTCTCTCTCTCTCTCTCTCTCTCTCTCTCTCTCTCTCTCTCTCTCTCTCTCTCTCTCTCTCTCTCTCTCTCTCTCTCTCTCTACTCAACTTTTGCGCCAAATACTATGAGCAGTCAGCAGTGTAAACTTTCTACTTATACTTACCTGACAATTACTGTTCATGTACGAACACACACACATTAGAAATGTATAACAGACACGTATTAATGTCACGTACTCCTTCGGATATTCACACGCTGTGAAGTATTGTCTAAATGGACAAAATTCACACTTATTGATTTCTTCTTTTTTATGTTTATTACAAAGGTTATATAGATATATGTATGTTTTGACAAAAATCTAAGTTATTTTTTATTCAACATTGTTTTATTTTTAATTTTAACTGGGGGAATCCCGAATCCTAGAAAGCAGGGAGGACCTGCTTCACATCTCTAAATGCGCAGATTACTGACCCAACTGAACACATGGTCCTTATTGTTTCAGAGTACATTTAGTCAAATATTTATAAATCTTAACGGGCAACAGTCTAATTAATTAATTACCAAATAAAAACTGAAGTACTGCGATAAATTGCTTTTAGCATTTTTTCTGTTGTATTAATTTAGTGTTTAAAAAGGAATATTTTTCTTTTAATTTTTAAAAAATATATTTTTCTTTTTTAATCAAAATTTTTTTTTGCCTAAACTTGCAAATCGGTCGGAAAATTAGGGTGACCCAGAAAAAACAGAACCCACAAATTTTGTAATAAAACTGTTAATTTTAACTAGGGGGGGGGGTTTAAAGGGAAAATAAATAATTTGGGTTTGTTTTTTCTGGGTCCCCATGTAATGTTTTAATTTTCCAACCGATTTGCAAGTTTAGCTTTTTTTTTTTCTTCTTCCCCACACACAAAATGCGAACATTTTTAAGAAGTTAGACAAAACAATTATTTAAAAAACGATTTAAATTCAAAGCAATAACTATCATTTATTTATATAGAAGGGGCTGGGTTTAGCTCATTCGGTAGAGCACCCACCTAAGAATCGCAAGGGTCCAGGCTCGATACCGGTCCCCGCCAACTCAGCGCATGAGTAGCACAGATTGGGTAATCTGATCTGTGCGATAAAGTGTAGAGCTGGTGGTAGGTTTGGCGCCCCACTTCAGCAAAAGAAAAAAATCTCCCTGGTCTAGCGCTAGTTCGGTTGATACCGACAATAGGCCACTCCGCCAACTTTACTTATTATTTATATAGTTGTTGTTTACTATCAGTTACATTCCATTCCCATCCACACTGAAATATATTACCTCATTCTAGTGTCTAGTTATCTTATTCTTTTTAAGGTTGTTAATTTATCCTTGGTTGAGATTTTCATAAGGTTTTTCTTTTTTGTCTTTAGAAACGACCTGTTCATAAACGGAACTGTCTCTAATTTTAAACTTAATCAGTGCACTTTATTGAGAATTACGATTGTCTAACTTACGATATGAATTAAAATGCTGAGTAGTTCAACGTTTCTAGCACCAGGCTAACAGAATTAAACAGAAAACTAAGTAAGAAGAAATAATTACAGAATGTAGAAAGGATAATTTTAATGGTTGAAATGATTTTAATACCTTATAAACTTTATTGGGGTGGAGGTAGCAGCTTGTTTTTTGTTTTTTAATTAAAGTATATAGGTGAACGTTAATTTTCCACACTTTTATTCAAATGGTTTATTTTATGAGTTATAATTAGAAATATCATTTCTTAGAGCCATCTTCATTTATTTTTTTTTTTTTTTTTTTTTTTTTTTTAAACTCGTATCAAGTTAGGGAAATTTCCCTCTTTTTCCTAACGTCTAACGTACTGTTCTTTCTTTAAAAAAATTGACTAGTTTTTTTGCGAATAATGTTTGTTAATTTTATAAGCAAATATTTTTAGTTGTATGTTTTTAAAATATTTCCGAAAAAGCATGATTGGAATTTTATTTCATTTTCAACATGTTCTGTGTTGTACGTTTCTGTTTGTGCTTGTTTTGTGGTTTACCGTTGAAAATATTGTAAATTAAAAAAATAATTGATTTGTAATAATGCAACAAATGAATTTTATCGCTGAAAAATACCTTCAAGAATCTGTATAGTCCCTCTGTTATTATTAACCACACAAAAAAATCAATGTGTTCTCGCGTAGACGGTTTTGGCTGGAGAGAGAAAAAGGTGAAGGTCATTTTTGTTTGTTTAGACTCCACTGCTTTTTTTTTTTTTTTTTTTTTAAACTTTCTTTCCATAAAATACAATTATTGCCACTCATTTAATTTTACGTACCGCACTATTTTCTTTTTCTTTAAGTGTAATTTTAGATTTTTAAACGTTAAAAAAATTGAATTACTATTTCTCCAATAAATTCAGGATTCCCTTTTTTTTTTTTTTTAACTGAATGGATAGCAATAATGTGTGACATTTTTTCTTTTTCCCATGATTTTGGAGAAATTGTCACAACTGAATGAAACCCGCATTTCTTCATCTCGCGATTATTTATATCAGCTACCATCATCCTTGAACTAATAATAGTTCGTTATGTCAGTGTATATAAAAGTAAAGTGGCTGGCTGGCTTTTTAGTACATGGCTGGCACGCACGCACTTTCTTTCCTCGTCGTCTTTTCTGTTTCATATCTTGTCGTTGTCTTCTCTAAAAGTAGGCGGAAAAAAGAATACTGACTGCTGGTCTGAATTCTCCTCCTCCTCCGTCTGTTTTCTTAACTCCTTCTACTCCCCCTTTCGTTGCACCCAAACAAACAATATTATGGCTGGTGTGATCCTCACACACGCACAGCAAACTTAACATTGCTTTGCTGCTAGTGCTTGCTTATCCCGCTCAGGATTCATTCATTCATTCATTTATTTTTCATTCACTTTGCTGATATCTATCCTCTCACGAGTCAATGATGTTTTTGTTTTTCTAGTAATTTTTTTCTCTTCTGTTTGCCTCTCTAGGTTTTTACGTGAGACATCATTATTTAACATAATTTTTATTTATTTATTTATTTATTTTTTAGTTAAAAACAACCAAATAGAATATTAAAAATAAAATGTAAATATTATTGTTTGTGAAAACGCGGATTTTCATAACAATTCGTTATTTATTTATTTATTTATTTATTTTTCAATTCAACTTGCAATATGGTCACGTGCAGTTATCCTTCCTTCCATTTATCGTTTGTTTATTTTTAATTGTGTACGTACAGATATTTTCATATTGTTTTAGTTTTACTTTCTCCTCCACCCTTTCGAGGGTGTGGGCAGTCTCATATTTATTTATTTACGTATTCGATAAAGAATTTATTTAGTCTAAATTTCTGATATGGGGCATTTAATTACCATTTACTCTGATTTATTCGGACTGTTGCCATCTTGTGGTTGTTATAGTCACAAAATATTTCGGTAGTCACCTGAAGAAGGCTTTAGGGTACAACGACCGAAACGTTGCGAAACAATTACAAGATAACAGTTCGAATACATTAGTTTACAAAACCTAGTTTTTTTATTTAAAGAAATCGAACTCCAGAAGGATTTTGTTTTTATTTTCTAGAATCGAGACTTTTAGTTTTACCAGATGTTTTAGAGAACGTACAATTCATTAATTATTTTTGGGACATTCAGTTTTGAGTTTATTGCAATAAAACATGATTGACTTAATAAATATGTGATAAAATACCGTTTAGTACATTAAAACATGTATTTAAGCATTAGGATTAATTAGAAAATATTGAGGGTTACTGTTCAATTTTTTTGGCTTTCTTTCCTTTTTATTTCTTTTTTTTTTAATTTCTTTTTTTATTAATGTTGTTTTAATTATTGAATTAATTGAAAGTTCCATTTTAGTTAGTAAAGACTAATAATAATCTATTCTGCTGTGATGACGTGTAATAAAATGTTACGAGATATATTTGAGGCTTGAATACTTTAATGAAAAAGGGCAAGACCACAACAAACAAACAAAATTTTGAAAATCTGAAAAAAGAAAAGAAATTAAGCTAGATTAATTATACTTAATACTTATTTAATTTTAAAGTTGTTAAGGTCGTGTTTTTGGAGTGGTTAATTAATTATGCTTCTGATATAGGTAGACTGTGGTTTCAGGAGCTTAAATTTTTACCATAGTCTACCGGACAGATGTTAGTGGAATATGAAATGAAGTCCCATGTATATATTTTTAATTTCTGAACTGGAGTTAACACTTTTAATAAAAATGAAAGTCTAAAGCAAACATAACTTAGTAATACGTTAATTCATTTATAAGTTTTTTTAAAATTAAACGACAGCATTAATTGAGGTTGTATAGATTTAAAGTTGTTGCGTAGTGATTCAGTTATACACTTTATTTAATTTTTTTTTTTTTTTTTTTTTTTTTTTTTACCTCAGAACTGCAAACGTGGACTGTTTTAAGTTTTGTTTTTTGTTGGGTTTTTTTTCTGTTACCGTAAAATAGAAATATCGTTATGTACTCGGCAAAATCACCAGCAAATAGTAATTTTCTATTTATTTCAGTATAGGACTTGATAAGTTTTCATCTCAATTCCCTTAAAATAACAACGCTGTGAAGTCATATTAAATTAACTCCTGTCTGGTAGACTGGTAATAATTTACGCCCCAGAATTCACATTCTACCATGATATATGTATATTTCGACTAGCATAGATTGATTTATTTTTATTTTTTTAAATTGTCCAGATTTTTTGGGGTTTGTTTTTTTTTCTAATTTTCACCAATTTAATAAAACCCTTAGAGACTTGTAGAGGTTTTGATAGGCAAGAGAAGGTGGTGTTTCTAATTAACAGCTGGTTTGAACTTTAATTCATAACTCTGTTCGGACGCACTTGATGATTGACCAGGTGACACGAATTTTCTGTTTTGGAAAATTGGACTTTGTCTCTAGCCATTAGAAATAAACATCAGACTGGCTTTAATTAATGTCGATTTTTGTAATTTTATTACATTCATAACATAAGTAAATATTTTTAATTATTAGCTGGTTAAGTTTTTTTTTGTGTGTGTGTTTTTTTTTTTTTATTTAAATAAATGAATAAATTACTGTACAAAATGACTAAGTCTTCTGTAAAAAAAATTAAAAAAATGAATTACTGTTTTTGTATAGACTATTTAAATATTTACACTTGAAATATTTATTTTCTATTGTGTGTGTATAATAAGGAACATAAACAAGTCTAAGATAAAGTATTTTTATTTTCATTTATTTATTTTGTTAATAATTCAAAAGATTAGAGAATTAATTTTAAAAGCTACGTTAATTACGAAAAAAATATGCAAATTTAAATGATTTTTAATTTGTAATTTAATGCTTGTTTTTAAGCTTACGTTTTCCACCAATTTTACGAATTTTTTTTTTTTTTAAATTTTTTTCTCATAAATGTTCCTCTGATTTACTTTGCTTATTTTATCACATAGTGAGATGTATAGGGCACCCAGTGTGAATCAGTCACTAATAATGGTCTATCTTAGCACCTAACAATTATACAACCTGAGCTTGTTGACAAATGTGACATTTTCAATGTATTGATTCAGTACGTAAGAGAAATGAAGCTGTTTTAATACACAACTCCTCTCATTCTTTTAATTGAAATGCATTACACCGTCCACCAATAGAAATAACTTTTATTGGTGATTTCTATTTAAATAATGCGTCTTGATTAGAATACTGCAGTTATTTTTATTCGTTTTTTTTAATTTTTTTTATTTACCATAAAAATTGAATTTTCTGTAAACTTTGCAGTCCTATTCAAAATAAGAATAAAAATAAAATAAACGTTTCCTTAATTTTTATTTGTTTTGAAAAGTGATAAAAATTGCAAAATTCATGTTTTAAACTCTTGAAAAAAAAAGGAAAAAGGGTAAACTTTATATTTTTTTAAAATATAACTCTGATCTTACATACTCCTACTTTTTTTACCTGGACTAGTGTCCCCGTGTCCAGTGGCTTCAGCCATTGGACCGGTAAGGTATTTGATATCCGTGTGATCTCATCTCCTCAGGTAGCACCTACCCCCTTGATTTAAAGGGGCAAGGCTGGGTTTATTGCCCAGTGCTAGAGGTGCCGCATAATAATTGGATTCATACCTTTTCCAGGGGTATTAGCACTATAGGAAATACAAACAGCTTTGTCTAGGATTTGAACTCGTGTTGCTGTGTCCATTTTGTACAATGATAACCATTGCACCACAAACACCTCCATTACACAGCTTATTACTTGCGTGGGATTTTTAATACCAATCAGAAATTAGTATTGAGTTCACCTTACCCATTTCATCAGATTTAATTAAAGGCTATTTCTAGAGGGGAAAAAAATCTTATTTTGCATTTGGATTATTCAATAAAGTTAGATATTTATCCAACCCATTAGCCACAGGTAGGATTGGCACAAGTTTGCAAGTACAGTGCATCCAGCGATGATCAAACTTTTCAGTAATTGATCTGTGGGACTAGCTTGCTAACCATAACACCAGTGATGGACGCCTTTCAATAAAGTTAGTATTCTTTGTACAAATTCTATTGATTTTTATTGAAATCCAATTAGCCAGTCCTGTTCCTGAGTATTACTTTAATGTGTGTAAAGTTTCATTTGATCAGATCAATGGTGTGGGTGTCAACTGGTTATACTACACAGAAATTGGTATTTATGTGTATGTGTGTATATATATATATATATATATATATATATATATATATATGGGAGTATAATATGAAAATCAATCCGACAATATATAGAAATAGAAAAAAAGTGTTCCAAAGAAAGATGAATTTATTTTGATGTTGATGTCAACACTTAAATGTTTCGCTGATCAATAAACGGTTATGAGCCTTTTTCTCTATACACATTTCCAACTCGAGTCATTTAAAAACATCTATAACCGTTTAAACAAAAATTTCTTTCTCTTTCCTATTATATTGTCCTGAGGATGGTTTAACATAAACCAAAACATTTAAGTGTCGACATCAAAATAAATTCATCTTTTTTTTTCTTTTCTTTTATACAGTTTTTCTATTTCTCATATATATATATATATATATATATATATATATATATATATAATGTAAAACCTTTATATATTTATCTTATTATATTATATAACAGCTCTATTTTATATTGAGCACTCTACCAATAATAATTTTGGTACAATATTCCAGCAAAAGCTGAAACCGTGACCATCTCACACTATATATATATATATATATATATATATATATATATATATATATATATATATATATATATGGTATTTGTGGAAAAAATGACTTACCGGTGAAAATGGTCACAGTGGTTAGTTGATTCAAGTTTCACAATAAGACAGCGATATAACAAATAGAAAGTGCTCAATACGTTAGTAGAGCAAATTCATTATCAAAAGGTACACAGTAATAACCTACTCGAGTTTCATCATAAGGATCTTCAGGGATAAACCCACTGGATTAATCAAGATATTGATTAATTGCAGTTGATTAAAAAATACACACGTGCAATCAACTGCAATTAATCAATATCTTGATTAATCCAGTGGGTTTAACCCTAAAGATCCTTATGGTGAAACTCGAGTAGGATATTACATAATTATATATATATATATATATATAAAAATTATGTGTGTGTTTTATAATTTGCTTGAAGCATTGTGTTTATATTGGTTTGGTGATTGGTTTTAAAGGCTATCACAATGCAAGTGTAAAGAAAAATAAGGTAACTATGGTGTTGTTTGTTAACCTGTGATTTATTCTTAATATTTTGAGATAAAATCTCTTTGACAGAAGATTACTGAAAATGAAGTTTTGTGTCTTATATCTTCCAAATTCTCTGCGTGTGTGTAACAGTGTGTGTATGTGTATGTGTGTGTGTATATATATATATATATACACACACACACACACACACCCTGTTACATATGAGTGCTCAACAATTCAGTTAAAGATGTAGACCACAAGATTGTTTACACAGGTGATTTTGTTTTTAGTAGGACGTCTGACTTCTGTAGGATCAGTCACATGTTTTCGATGATCCGATAAGAGAAGGATGCTACATCAGTGTGATGGATTCTTTCAATAACATACCACCGGTTTTGAGTTGAACTAATTTTAAGATTCGTAAACTATTTTTGTCTGAATTTTAGAAATGAGGCTTGATAATTTGTATTATTAAGGTTTTTTGAGTTTGACAAGAAATACCTGAAGGTCAGAGGTCACATCAGCCTAAATCTTGTGTGTATATAACAATAAAGATGACAACAGTCTCAAAAATCTAAATAATACAGATTCAAGAATGTTGAAGTAAGCACTAGCAGGACCTGTGGATATACCACAGTATGATGATTTAATTATTACGTGTGATATATTTACTTAAGAGCTATTGCAAAATAGTTCAATATGTAAAAAGTATAATATTCTTGGTTTAACTCTCTCATTTTTTTTTTCTTTCCTTTTCATCTTTTCATTGTTTCATTGAAACATATTAGCATTATTGCTTCTGCGCACTCAGCCCCTTTCTTTCTTTCCTCTACTTTCTTTCTTATTATATTTTTTCTGTTTATTTCTTTATAATAAAAACAGAATGGTCTATTATTTAGCTGAGGTAACGACACTCATGATAATTCGGCGGATAAGCAACACCAGATAATCGGGATTTACATTTTTGCATTTCGTCTTGGATGATTTGGACGGTCTCATCTTTAACCATAGGGTGTTGCAAGATGATAACAGGTGTACAATTAAGGAACATGGGTATTGACATATAGATAATAATACAACCATCACACAATGCTTTGAAATTTTATGTAGAAATAAACCTATTTAACCTGTCGGCTGAGGCTTTAGAATACACAGACAGCACCTCTGGCAAGATCACCCTAATGGAGCCACCTGTTGGCTGTGGTTGGTGACTCATGATGCTTAAGGACGGAATCCTGGTGGATGAGTAGTCCATAACATACAACACTCCATTTAGGTTAGCTGGGTGGTCGGAGAGGACGCCTCCGATCAATCGGGTGGTCATGTCAAGCACTAGCACCTATATGATTGTCCCAACCCTATTGACCTTATGGCAAACCTCAATCCTTTTTATCATATATGTACTAGAAGGCATTGATTGAAGGTCTTCATATCCTAGGAATGATATTAAACTCTATCTGATGGTGAAGTTTCAATTCTGGAGTTCTGGGGAATGTGGAGTACCCCTTTATCACCATTGCTCCCTGGTACACTCTGACTTGGAGTGGTAGTACCTGTTAGGGTCCCATCTATGGGTTAGATAGAAAAAAATAAGTTGGACAAAATGTGTTTATGAAAAAAAAAATTTTTTTAATATTTTTTTAATGCATAAACCACCATCCAATAAAAATCCAGTAACTACCAAAAAAATTTACATCTGCCTTAACCGACAATATAACAATTACTATAAATCTCAGAGTTCAATATCACTTACAATATCAATTCTAATATGACTGGTAAGTGATTTATATTTCTAAACATTAGTCTTACAGTTATTTATACTTCAAAAGACCTCAGTATTTTTATCTTTTTATATATATATATATAATTAGACAAAACGTGACACATTGGGTCACCCATTGAGTTCGGAGTAGATGATTGGGATTGAGGAAAAGTGAGTTTGCTAAGTGAATTTTTAAAAAAAAATCTTTTTAATAAATACGGACGAATAATTTTAAAAATAAATAAAATAAAATCATTTTGTAAGATATCTAAGAAAGGGAACATTTGGCCTAATTTAAATTTAAATGGACCTAATTCTTGGAATTTTATCAAGAGCCAAGATGTTGAGAGGCTACAAGGCTGGTGATTGCTGAAACTTAACATACAAATATGTCTCACACTCTTTAGGTCACAGATAAACTAACATATATAACAAGGAGGTAATCAAGATACACATAGAGAAGGGGAAAGTGACAGGCAGAATGTGAGGTAAAAGACTGGTCAATTTTTTTACTTAATTGCAAATTACAACTAATTAGAACCGATTAAAATGGATTCCCCCCCCAAACATGACTCAGTCCTAGAACTAAAGAATATTATAGTATGAATTTTGTGTCTTGAACACAGAAACTGGTAGAGGGAGAGAAAAAAATTTCTGTTGGTATATTTGGTGAGTCTAGTTCTGTGTGTGTGTATAAGTTAAGAGAAATTAAATGAATCCAACGGTATGAGTATAGATAAAAGGATATGAAAACAACACAATATGCTGTTAAAGTGAAAACATTTTATATCATATTCATAGCTAATATTGAACAATATTTTGATTTATAAAAATCATCTTCAGAGCTTGTTTTTTGTTGTTTTTTTTTTTTTTTTTACTGAAGTTGATTTTTATAAATCGAAATATTGTTCAATATTAGCTGTGAATATGATATAAAATGTTTTCACTTTAACATCATATTGTGTTGTTTTCATATCCTTTTATCTATACTTATATATATATATATATATATCTCTTTTGGGGGGGATTTTGTGTGAAGCATGGGTGTGAAATAAATGAGAAACTCCATCAGATGTTATGTGTTAAGTTTCATTTTATTTCATTCAATATTTTTGAGGGGGTGAGCTCTCTTTCTCAAGAAAGTCTAGACTGGCTTATAGTGCCATCAGTGCATCATCAGCCAGTCTAGACTCTTCTTGAGAAAGAGAGCTCACCCCCTCAAAATCTTGAATGAAATAAAATGAAACTTAACACATAACATCTGATGGAGTTTCTCATTTATTTCACACACATGCTTCACACAAAATCCCCCCAAAATATATATTGTAGACACACACACACACACACACACACACACACATATATATAATGTCCTGAGGAAAAGAAAAAGATTGTACACATAGATCCCAGCTAAAAAAATTTAAAAAAAAGCGGGGGGGGTATATATTAATCTTCAGCAGAAGGAGTGCTCCACGTGTAAATAATCTCGTCATTTTTTATGGATACTATGCTAGAAATAATGAAGATTAAATCTATAATTTGTAAAAATGTAAAAATCATCCTTTTCTGGAATATTGAGAATTAATAGAAATATTTTCTTTTCTCTTTCATCTGTCGCCAGTTGAATATTTTAAAATCTATTGAAGGATGAGGAAAAAATATTCAATTCATTTGTGAGCAGTGAGTTATGAATGAAGAGAAAAAATGTTTAAAAAAATAACATAAAAAATCACATTAGTCCATTTTACCAGATATTACATAATAAATTGAATGGATTTTTATATCTATCTTTTAAATTACTTATATTATTGGTACTAGTAAGAATATGCACCCTCCGTGCATAAGTACTTAAGTTTTAATGTAATGAAATATATCAAATTAGAAAGACTAACAAAATTAAATAAGAATGCATATAAAAAGATTACTTATTTTAATTATATTTTAATTGGTTTCTATATAAAATTATTCATAGGATTGATTTTAATACATTGGAGAATAAAACAATATTAGAGATCAATAACACCAAGTAATTATTTATTAAACCCGGTTTTGTTAAAACCAATATGCAAATTAACCACACCATATATTATGTAAACCTTTATTCCTTAGTGATATAAAAGACACATTGCAGGATTTTAAACGCACTAATAACATGGGCTGTTTTGAAGCAAATCTCTTTGATTTTCGTAGAGATGTCGATAAATAAGGTTTATTCTATGTATTAATGATTTTGACTATAAATTAAATACTCATTGATAAACTTAGACAATTTCTGAGAGTATGGTGACCTTCCAATCACTGAAAAATTTAAGATTTTAAAAATAAAATAGTGTATTACCAGCAATGGCCATCCGAAAGCTAGGTATTTACCCAACCCATTTGCCACAGGTAGGATGTGACACAAGCTCCAGTGAGGATTGAACTCTATTCAGTAGTAAATGGATCTACAAGGTAAGCTTGGTAACCATTACAGCGCAATGGAAGTTATTTTTTTGTTTTTTGTTTTTTTTGTTGTTGCTTACAGCACCTGGTATTCCCAAGCGTTCATTCACCTAAGTACCGATATATGAGCGGGGGAGGGGGGCTATAAACATTAATCTCCGGAAGGCATTTAATGTCATTTCAAAAACATAGTTGAAATTTCCCCCCCCCCGATATTTAAATTAAAGGTAATCCGAGAGTTAATGTTCGTGTAAATTTTGAAATTAAATCCCGTTTAGGGCTTCCACTGGAATTTATTTAAAACCCCACTCAGGGTTTGGGTATTTAGCTAGAAATCATAAGTTTTTTTTGGGGGGGTTTTGTTGTTTTTTTTTTTTTTTTTTTTTAATTACCTTAACCTCCCACCAGAACAGGATGCGACACAAAGGTCTTTTTAAGGTGAGAAGCCACCCACAAACTGAAGCTCATGCGATGGCTAGTGCAAAAAATGCGTGGTTCCTGTGGGCATATACCTTTTGGGGCATCTTGGGCACCGGGCAATAAACCTAACCCTGCCCCTTTTAGACTAGGGAGAGGGCGCTGTCTGGGGAATACGCAATCAATTTAACTCCGAACTAGAAGCCGGAGCCTCTAAACCGGAGTGTCCTGTGTAGGACTCTTTATCGCCATTACTCTCAGCCCCCCCCCCCCCACCTAGGGGTTAAAATTGAGTTTAAAAAACAAAAAACAATTTTGAATGCCCATCAAGCATGAATAGAACAAAATGTCTCAAAATAACCCAACAAGGGTTGACATGCTGTAAAATCGTTTGATTTTACGGCATGTCAACCCTTGTTGGGTTATTTTATGCCAAAGACATTTTGTTCTATTCATGCTTGATGGGTATTCAATTTTTTTTCGAAATCAAATCTAAACCGGAAACCCGAGTTTGATGTTACTATGAAATGTTTATATTTGTATTTCATATGATAGCATTTTTAAGATTCAATTTGTTTTGTAATATTGTATTTTAAAGGTTTTATTTTTTATTTATTTGTTTGTTTGTTGTTTATTTTTATTTATTTTTTTATTTCTCCAATCAGGTGAGAATGCCAAGTGATGATAGCAAATCTGAAGGAGTGGATCAGAAACCTACCCCCCAGAATGCCTCTGTTACTTCTACACCTACCTCAGCTGGTGGTGGGACAGCTTCCACACCCAAATCTCAGTCTCAACCTTTAGTAAGTTTTATTTATCTGTGCTGGGGGTGTCGGTCAAAGTTTAGGTATCAAACGTGTATGCCGAAAAGGAGGGATTCCTTAATGAAAAATTGTGATATTGTGAAAAATACCTGATACCTATGTACTTAAGCATAATATTTATCTAGACATAATAAAAATGATTTATATATCTAGATGATAAATTAAAAAAATTATAATAAGCTATTCCAATTTTTTTAAATGCACTAGCAAATATATGCACCCTCCGGGTGCAAGTATTTAAGTTTTAATATAATAAAATATCATGTTAAATTAGAAAAGCCAAAGACACTGAATAAGAATGTAGATAAAAATATTTGAACAGAGGGGGTATGATTTAAAAATAGAACAACTTTGAAATTAACTCTTCCATCATTTTCCCTTACTCCCGTCATTCATTGGTAAATTTTCCTAAATTAACTATTTAGTTAAAATAAGAAGTAAAGAATAAAATTACAGTTATTTCTTCTTTTTAATGAATTTCTTTTAAGATTTATCCCCGAGATCTTTGCTCATATTCATTGATATAAAACCAAACAATTAGAAATCAATAATACTAAGCATATATTTATTAAAATCAATTTTTTAATATCAATATGCAAATTAGCCTTCCCATTCATACTGTAAACCTCTATTTTGTTGTATATATAAATATAATTGCATGTTATCAGTACGTAGACATAGTTAACTGTATTAATAATGTAAGACAATTTTATTAATAATTGAGATTTAGATTAAAATAAAATCATGGAGAATGTGATGTAAATAACTAAGGGAATTGTGACTTGAGTAGGAATATAGTTTCGGTTACAGACAGAAAAACACACAATCTCCATTATAATAAGATGTCATGATGTCATTGTTTGTATTAACTTTAAAATAACTTAACTAATCAAGTCATTTTAGAAATTAATAAATATATACAGCTCATTCAACTGTGGCATATGGAAATCTCTAATACATTGTAATGGGGTTATCAGAATAATAATTAAATAAATTAATTTTATTTATTTTGTTATTGTCAAAAAGAACTACAATGGTTAAATTACAAAAATACTAATAATACAATGTACTCGCTTCGTTACCTCTTTTCAGGAATGAACCTGCCTCTTTTAGAGGTACCAGATACTTTTTACGATATCACAATATTTTTTAAAGGGGAATTTTCGGTATACATGTCATGTAACTAAACGTTGACAACCCCACCTCCACCCGATCTGTGAACAAAAATTCCACTTGCCTACTGTTTTTTTTTAAACTAGTAACTTGAATACAAAATAGAACATCATTTTTATTTTATTTAGATAAGAAATAATGCAAACTTTTTAAAATGTAAATAATCTTTGAAAATGTGTTGATTTGTAAAACTTAACTCCACAGTTGAAAAAAAAGAAGCAATAAACTTCATTTTTGAACATTAAATCTTAAAACTGATTGTTAACTTCCATTCATAGACTGGTGGTGATCTATGATTGTGAGTTAACTGACATACTTTCGTCATTGTTCATACTTCTTTTAGTAACAATGTTCATAGTAACAGATTTGTTTAGTATACACCTCCATTTAAAAAGAATAAAATAAAAAAAAAACATTTACCCTACAGGTAGGATTTGACACAAGGTCACAAGTATGGGGGCATTTGGCGAGGATCGAACTCGCTTTTCAGTAGTAACGGATTTGCGAGACTAACTTGCTAATCATTACAACACCTCCATAAAATGTGACATAAAAACAGTTAAAAAATACAAAAACTTTAATGTGAGATAAAAGTATATTATGGAGGAAAATATTTATGTATCTATTATTTGGAAGTTAATAGATTGATATTGTAATAGACTTAACATTATATCATATCAAAATTGAAAATCACTGAACTACTTTTTTTTGTTTTTCAAATGTTAATCTAAAGATCGTTGTATTTGATAGATTTATTAAAATCTAATTCATTACTCGTTGTACTTAACTTTGCCTAACAAGTTTAGTTATAACGTGATCCTTATTTTAAAATATTTAATGCTAAGATTTTTTTTTGGGGGGGGGCTATTTTAACCAGCTTTTTAGAAAGGTGTTCCTATAAATTATTGAAAGATGCTTTGAAAGAATAACCCTTATACAGAAATGTGCATGCTATGTCTTTTTTTTTTTTTTTTAAATGAGATGGGTCGATATCGTTCTCTATAGTAAAAGGAAATATAGAAAACGTCCCATTAAGTTTCATGGGAAAAATAAATAAACATGAATGAAATCAAACTTTATTAAAATTAGAATTTTAAAATGTACTTGAAATCACTGCATAACATAAATTAGGTCTCTTTGTTTTTTTGGGGTTTTTTCACCAATAAAATTAAAAAATTATTTGTCCTATAAAAAAAAGCGGGAGAATGACAAAATACTACCGTTATTAAAAAAAAAAAAAAAAAAAAAAAAAAGTATTAGATTTAAACAAAGTGAGTTAGAATTGTATTCAAATCAAGAATGGAACGGGCTGAACATGCTCGTGAAATATATTTTGAATTGCAGGTGTCAAAATAATGTCATATTTGTTAGTGTTATTTGGTACAAAATAATTGTTGTTTAAGGCCAGGTCATTTCCTTTCTGTTGCATTTATTTATTTATTTACTTTACTTATCTATATCTCGTATGTTTGTGTCATGAGACATTACTTAAAGATACGGTCGGCATTTTTATTTGAGAGGTTTTTCATGTGTGTATTATCTACTGTATATTTGTACCCGTGACAGTTTATTTTTTGTTGGGTTTGCCTCCTCTGCGAAATTTTTTTTTAAAGCCAGTGTCTGCCATAGCACACATTATTACACTCCCACTCTGTCTCGCTGTTCCGTTCAAGGCCGTTAAACTAACGTTAGCAGTTTCTATCCTCTTATTATTAATGTTTTTCAGTGATATAAAATATATTTTATCATAAATTTCAATTTGAAATATTCTTGTAATGAATTTACGCTAGACACATGCTATAAAATAGACTTTTCTAATTGACCGCCATTATGTTAAAGGTCGGAGGTCACGTAGGAGAGGCAGAAGCTGATTGGATGGTTGGAATTTCATAAAAATTATTCAACTGGGTTGGGTTTTTCTATCAATGAAAAGGGGACAAATTCAGTCCCATGAAATCAGTTGGGCTTTAGTAGGGGTATTTAATTTGTCTAAGCTAACATTCCTTTAAATTAAAAATATCGAGAAGTACCAATTACCAGAATAGAATAGAAAATAAATCATATCTGATTTTACTATTTTCACTGTTCACGTATCGTATCTGTATTTTATAGACTAGGTACTTGTACTAACCACCAATATGTGCACCGATTTTCATTTTTAAAAACGAATTAAAATTAATTAAATCGATTTTTATGGTCAAATTTTTGTTTAAGTCGAAAAGTAGTAACACGACATCACTTAAAAGTAGAATTAATATTACATATGTAATTTATTTTTAATACATTTTAAATATTAAATTAGCCTCAATTTTTAGCCGGAAAATAACGAAGACTTACTTCACTTACGTTGAAACAAAAACATGTTATTAAAAGTTTTTTTTTTTTTTTAAATTATAATAGTTTCTTAGAAATCAATAACAAAAAACATACAGATACTGACTTTTGTTTTATGGATTAATTACCGTTCATTTTAAAACCGAAATTGCCTTTAATTTTATTTGAATATAACATGCACCTCTTTCTTTCTTTGACTTTTACAAAGTAAAAGTTTTTTTTTTTTTTTTTTTTTTTAAATAACACTTGGGTATTTAAAAGTTTAAACGTTTTTAATTTCTAATTTTAAACGGTAAAAATCCTATCCATTTAACAAGAAAACGAAAATGCCCTGCAGAGTGATTCTGATTTTTTTTTTTAATTTTATTGTTGACGTTAATAATGTCTCGGTGATGAGAGGACAGGTTACTTTGCCCAGAAAGAACCTTAATCTTGATTGTACTATTTTTATAATTTTTTTTATATGGCTATGTCGGAGTGTTCCAGATTTATTTTTTTTCAAAAGAAAAGTCAATTATTTAATTTGTACTCTGAATTTGACGAAGAGGAAGCTTCACCAACAAATTGGTGCTATGGATTTTTTGTTCCTTTTGTCGTTTGTTGTAGGAAATATGACGGGTGTAAAAGAGCGAAAGGAGACATCATTTATTCACCCACATTCATTGACTTGGAAAGAGGAACACCAACATTGTGAGAGAAAAACTTGTGTTGGTGAAGACACTCTTTTGTTCTGAGTGGGATTGGGAGAGAAGGGACGGAAGTGTTGTTAAAGAAAACTTGACCCCCTTTTCTTTCTTACCCTGTGTACAGGGAAAGGGGTCCTAATAAAATTAAACTAAACTATACATTGTAAAACACTCATTAGAAATATACGTAAAGAAGTACTTCCCTATTTTTTTTATTTTTTTAGCTGTACGTTTTGTTTTTAATTATCGTGAAATAGCTGATTTTCTTGCGTGTGTGCTGATAAATTCAAATTATTACGTACGTTTTGAAATATGTTCAGCCTTTTTTTATAATGAAATAAAAAAGACTGAAAAATAAGTCAGTTTACGACCGTTTTTCTTTTTAGGACATAGAATTAAAATTGTCACAAATTTTGATAACACTCAATATTTTTTTAAAGTTTCGTATTAAAGGTATTTATTTACAATAAATTTTACATAATTTCCAGATCTACCAAAATAAATAACTATGACCCTTAATTCTCAAGATTTTTTTTTTACATGTTGTAAAATGTCTCTCTCCACGTTGTCCTTTCATCGTTACTCACAGGTCTACTCTGACCCGGAGTGGTAGTACTTGTTAGGGTCCCATTTATGAACAAAATGAGTTCTAAAAATGTGTTTAAGTTTTAAAATGTGAAAGAAAATGAGTTTACAAAAGAATGTTGAGTACCCATTAAGAATGAATAAAACAAAAACGTCTTCAGCATAAAATGACCCAACAAGGGTTGACATGCCGTAAAATCCAAGCAACAAATATCCCTCCACGTGTACAATTTGAAAAACCAACCAAAACTATGATTAGTAGGTAGACCATTTGAGACAACAGAAATTTTAATTACATATACTGGTGATTTTTACATATAATAAAATTATATACATTTCAACATTTCATTGATATAAATTTACAAATTTTAATATAAGGGGCTGCATTGTTCAGAGTAACTTGAAAAATTACAAAAATCTATAAATTTAAGATTATATTGAACTGAGTTGAAATGAGAGATGATTATTTTATCAAATCATATTTTATATATACTAACAAGAATATGCCCCTTCTGGGCGTAAAAATATTTAAGTTTTAATGTGATGAAATATATTAAATTAGAAAGACTAGTGAAATTAAATAAGAATGCATATAAAAAGATTACACTTATTTGAATTAGTTTCTATATAAAATTATTTATAGGATTGATTTTAATGCATTGGAGAATAAAACTATAATATTAGATCAATAACACTGAATAAATTATTTATTAAACATGGTTTTGTTAAGACCAGTATGCAAATTAACCACACCATATATTATGTAAACCTTTTATTTCTTTTTTTTATATATGACACATTGCAGGATTTTAAATGCACTAATAACATTGGCTGTTTTGAGGCAAATCTTATTCGGATTTTCATAGACATCGATAATAGATAATATTCATTCTATGCATTAGTGATTTTTACTATAAATTACTCATTGATAAACTTACACGATTCCTGAGTTTATTGTGACATAAGCAGTGATGTAGTTTTGGTTACAGGCAGACACCAAATCTCTATTGTAATAAGATTTGGATTGTTGTCATATTCAGGTACTGAACCATTTATCTGTCAAGCTTTGGACTGAATGTGGTCCGGATTTATGGATACTTAAGATATAAAGTACTTAAAATACATTTTAAGATACAAATTAATATGAGGAAGTCCCCCATGGTGTAATGGCTAACATACTGGACTTCAACATCATAGTGAGTTCAAATACCAGTCACGCTATTATGTTCATTTTTGACTAATACCCTTGGGAAAGGTATGAAACCTCATCATCCTCCAGCTATGAGTTAAATAGTACCACTACTGTTCTTCTACAAGAATGGCTTTGACATTAAATAACCCATGAAGGTTGATATGCCATTAAACAAAGAAACCAAACCAAACCAAATTTATACACTTTTAAAACAGGGTATGTTTTGATCGATTTTAAATTCTTAAAAAATTCTGCTACCATGGTTTGGTTTCTTTGTTTAATGGCATAATCAACCTTCATGGGTTATTTAATGCCAAATAAATCCTTGTAGAAGAACAGTAGTGGTATTATTTAACCCATAGCTGGGAGATGATGTGGTTTCATACCTTTCCCAAGGGTATTAGTCCAAAAGTAAATGTAATTTCAAACTTGCTTACTATGATGTCGTAGACCAGCAAGCTAGCCACTATGCCATGGGGACTACCCCAGTACCATGTATAATAGAATAAAAGATTAAATGAAGAAAAAAAAGGAAAGAGCATGATTTTATTACACACTGAATACTCCTATACTGGAAATAAAATATATTGTATGATATTGTTCAGTATTAACAGGTATAAATTATCAATCTTCATTGTGGCTGAGCACTTTGGCCCTTACTTAGGCAAGATGGGTGGTTTAAAAAAAAACCAAAAACAATAGAACATTGGAGAATTCATTATTTATAGTATCTCTTTTTTTTTTTTCTCTCTCTTCTCTTTTTTTTTTTTTTTTTTTTTTTTTTTTTTTTTTTTTTTCCTCCTATTATTTTATTGATGAATAAAGAGGAGAAATGTCTCTTTTCAAAAGTCTTAACCCTCTGGCCTTCAAATATCCTTTTACTTGGCTCACAAAATTGAGAATAAAACGCGTTTAAACTTGGCTCCAAGGCACAGACATTTTTTCACACTCAGAATTGCCGACGTATGGAATAAGCTGCCCGCGTCCGTTGTAGGCTGCCGAAACACTGCATCTTTCAAAGCCTCCATGCTTCCTGTAGTCCGCCAACACTGTGCCTGATGCCCCTCTCCACACACATATGCACACACGCGCACACATACATGCATATTATTACTGTAAACTGTTCATTTCCTGACACTAATACATTATTCTGTCTACTTGACATGAGGCTTTGATGAGAGTTGTTGTGCACCTGAGCACTGTACACAATAAATTTCATAATTATTATTTAATGTGGTCACTATATTCCACCTTTTTTTTAGTAGTATTTGTCCTGATCTTCCATGAAGCCAAAATAACAACCTTTTGGTGTAAAGTAAATAAAAAAAATAATTTAAAAAATAATTTTTCTTGATTATTTTAGAAACCCAATTATACTCTGAAATTCACTTTGGCTGGCCACACAAAAGCTGTCTCATCAGTCAAATTCAGCCCAAATGGAGAATGGCTGGCAAGTTCATGTAAGTAAATATTTATCTTATTTTATTTATTTATTGACAATGAACTTTTCTTTTTGTTCTACCTATTTGACACTGGTTTACTCATTCTATCACAGCTACAGATAGATACAGGCCTATTTTTAAGATAGAAATATCCAAATTTGTGTGTGTGAGATATATATATATATATTTGCTTGAAGGCAATTACATTGCGAATATCGTATAAAATTCGATAATTATAGAAAATAACCATGACAAGTGAATTTCGAAAATGATCATGCCATGCTAGAACATTGTACAGTCTGTTTCAACTTTATTAAGTCTCATCAGCGATGTATACTAACGATTTCCCTCCAACAGAAATCGAAACCGGTAGTCCAGCAGGCAAAGTCTGTGGCTTTACTGCTCGTTTAACAGTCCGCATTGTATAATCCCTGCAAAATTAACCTGTCAATGATACTAGCAAGCCTCTACCATATGAGGTACGTGGACATTCAGTAAATAACAACAAACCAGACCCATGCCCCGGTGAAGGAAATAAGATTTTTGGATGTTTGTTTTTTAGAAGCATTGTTGAATATATTATTATTTATATTTTTGCTTGAAGGCAATTACAATGCGTATATTGTATAAAATTCGATAATTATAGAAAATAACCATGACAAGTGAATTTCGCAAACGATTATGCGATGCTAGAACATCGTACAGTCTGTTTCAACTTTATTAAGTCTCATCAGCGATGTATACTAACGATTTCCCTCAGACAGAAATCGAAACCGGTAGTCCAGCAGGCAAAGTCTGTGACTTTACCGCTCATTTAACAGTCCGCATCGTACAATCCCTGCAAAATTAACCTGTCAATGATACTACTTGTCATGGTTATTTTCTATAATTATCGAATTTTATACGATATTTGCATTGTAATTGCCTTCAAGCAAAAATATAAATAATAATATATTCAACAATGCTTCTAAAAAACAAACATCCAAAAATCTTATTTCCTTCACCGGGGCATGGGTCAGGTTTGTTGTTATTTACTGAACATCCGCGTACCTCATATGGTAGAGGCTTGCTAGTATCATTGACAGGTTAATTTCGCAGGGATTATACGATGCGGACTGTTAGCCGAGCGGTAAAGCCACAGACTTTGCCTGCTGGACTACCGGTTTCGATTTCTGTCAGAGGGAAATCATTAGTATACATCGCTAATGAGACTTAATAAAGTTGAAACAGACTGTACAATGTTCTAGCATGGCATGATCATTTTCGAAATTCACTTGTCATGGTTATTTTCTATAATTATCGAATTTTATACGATATTCGCATTGTAATTGCCTTCAAGCAAAAATATAAATAATAATATATTCAACAATGCTTCTAAAAAAACAAATTAGTTTTGTGTGTGTGTGTGTGTGTGTGTGTGTGTAGCTGAGAAAAATGGAAATGAATCCATCTGTATGTTGAAGAATAAGTGAGAGTGAAATAGAGGAAGTGAGGATTTATTAATATTTAGAAAAAATATATATTTATTGATACTTAGTGTTTTGATTAGTAATTTACAGTATCAAACATATATTTAAGATAAAATATATATAGATATGTATTTCCCATCTTCATCAGGGTCTCTTTTTTTCATTTTTTTTTTTTTTTTTTTTTTTTCAAAAAATATTTTTTTATTTTTTCATCTTTTTCATTATGTTCAATTGGAACACATTAGCGTTATCACTTCTGCCCACTCACCCCCTCTATCTTTCCCCTATTCTTTCTTTCTTTTCTTATATTTTTTCTGTGTAGCCTATCCTTTTTCTTCCCTTTTTTATAATAAAAAAAGGAAAGGTTCATTATTTAGCTGAGGTGACAACACGCGTAAGAATTTGGCAGATAAGCAACACCAGATAATCAGGATTTACATTTTCGCATTTCATTTTGGACAGTCATTTTTAACCTGAGGTTGTTGCAAGATGATAACTGTTGTACAAATAAGGAACCCAAGTATTAATATATCGATTTTAATTTTCTGTTCCAGCTGCAGACAAACTTGTTAAAATTTGGGGTGCTTACGATGGAAAGTTTGAAAAGACAATCAGTGGACACAAACTGGTAAGTGACTTCTTTTCCAACTTGATGGTCGTTGGGAGGGTGGGGGAATAATTATTTCTGCTGTATTAACTCTTAACGTCCTATACCGCCTCATTCCACCCAGTCGGAAGTCACATTTATTATCCTAATCTGCCCCAAATGATAGCCTTTGGTTAAATGTAATATTAAACATATTTAGAAGTTTTTGATTTAAGAGAAATAACAGGTAACTTTAAAGGAAAAGGCCATTTTTTTAATAAATCCTTACAGGAATTGGGCTCTGGACTTCTCAAAATTCTTAACAGGATGTTAAGAGTTAAATGTTTCAGCACATATGATCAATTAATGAAGCTTTAAGTATAAAAATTGACATTTGGTGTGGGGTGGGGGGTATTAAACAATTTTCTTTTTAAAACATTTCATTTTGAAGTAATTAAAGATATATTCCTGTATGTGCGAAACAATGTTATAGGTACTAGCAAATATATGCACCCTCCTGGTGCAAGTACTTAAGTTTTAATGTAATAAAATATCATATTAAATTAGAAAGACTAACGAAATAAGAATGAAAAAAAAAGATTTTAAACAAAATTTGAATCAAAAAATAGATTTGAATCAAAATTTGAATCAAAAAATAGAACAACTGAAACTTACTCTTCCACCCCTTCCGTCTTTCATTACTAAATTTTTCTAATTTAACTATTTAGTTAAAATAGGAAGTAAAGAATAAAATTACAGTTATTTCTTCTTGTAACTAATTTTCTTTTAAGATTTATCTCAGAGATTTTTGCTTATATTCATTAAGATAAAACCAAACAATTAGAAATCAATAATACCAAGCACATATTTATTAAAATCAAATTTTAAATATCAATATGCAAATAAGCCTTCCCGTTCATACTGTATGCCGCTATTTTGTTGTATATATAAATACAATCGCTTGTTATTAGTATGTAGATATGGTCAACAGTATTAATAATGTAAAACAATTTTATTAATAATTGAAGGTTTAAAAGAATGAAACCATGGATAATTTGACGTAAATAATTAAGGGAATTGTGACTTGAGTAGTGATATAGTTTCGGTTACAGACAGAAAAAACACACAATCTCCATTATGATAAGATATTGCTTTGGCGTTACAAGGGTTGAAATGCCGTAAAATCCAACCAACCAACAATATGTGAGGGTGGGGAGACTTTCAGACTACCCTATATATTCAATTATTGTATAGAAGATTGGGCATCACTTGTGGTTTTGCTTATTTTTAACCTAGTGGAAGAAATGACACCTTTTTCTTTCTTTTAAGACCATTTTATTTTTAGAGGATCTTTCAAACTTTTAGTATTGGACAAAAAGTGAAAAAACTGAAACATTTTTTATTATTACCACAAATTTGAATGAAAATTCAATGTCTTAGGAAGTGATTATTATCCTTTATTAGTGATATCAAAATTATTTTGTTATTTAGTTGTTGCAAAAAGTCTTTAGCAATCAAGGAAAAGAAAATTCTAAGAAATTTCCTATTTTTTGATATTTTTGAGAATTTTCTTTTTAGAAAATTATTTCCTAACCTCTCACCCGGCCTTCAGGTCGGGGGGTCCAGTGAGCTTCGGCCGCTGGACCGGTATGTTATAATAATAGCGTCGATCCCAGGGGGCCATCCCCCCAGGCAACACCTGCCCCCTCGATTTAAAGGGGCAGGGCTGGGTTTATTGCCCAGTGCCTGAGGCGCCCCCCTTGAGGAGGAATGCCAACAGGATACACGCAATTTTTCACCCGCCATCCCATGAACTTCGGTTTGTGGGTGGATCCTACGCTAATAGGGCCTTTGTGCCTGACCTGGTACAAGTGGGGTACTAGGAAAATAAAAACCTCTCAGCATAAAATAACCCTATACAGGTTGACATGACATTTAAAATCAATCTGGCAATTGTAAATTTATGTCTGGCCTTTCATCAAAATACATAAAGCAAACATTCCATTTATCATTCTTGTAAAATCTCTTAAGTCACCTCTTGGCTAATATTCTAAAACCACTTTTTGTCAAAACATCATTGTAGTTGGGGAATTTATCCCATTGTGAAGAACTAAGAGTTTGGGTGCATCCAACAAGGATCGAATTTGTTATTCAGTAGTAATGGATCTGCAAGACTAGCTTGCTAACCTTTACACTACAATGGGACGCCCTTGCAGGAAGTGATACAATGTTGCAAGTATAGGGCATCCAGCAGAGATTGAACTCACTATTCATTTGTAATGGATCAGTGAGACTAGTTTGCTAACCACTATACAACAATGGGATGCCCAAGTTAATGACAAGTTTGCAAGTACAGGGCAACCAGCGAGGATTGAACTCAGAATTCAGTCTATCAGATCACAGGATATAAAGGATTTTTTTTTTTTTTCTTTTTAAATATCTTTTTATGAAATGTGAAATTTTAATGATTCCTTTTTTTTTTTTTTTTTTTTTTTTTTTTTTTCTCTCTCTCTCAAACAGGGTATCTCTGATGTAGCTTGGTCTACAGACAGTCGACTTCTCGTTAGTGCATCGGATGACAAAACTTTGAAAATCTGGGAATTAGCATCAGTAAGTTTAGTGCATGTCTCGTTTTGTGTCCAAACTTATTTTATCAGCACTCTCTTGTATGGGAGCGAAACTTGGACCCTGTACTCCCGCCAAGAGCAGCGGCTAAATAGCTTCTATCTTCGCTACCTTAGACTTATACTAGGCATCACTGTGAGGGACAGGGTCACCAATATTGCAGTTCTAGAGAGAGTACAACTTCCCATCTGGTGCTCTCTACTGAAACTGCATCATCTCACTGGCTGGGCCATATCCGCCAGATGGATGATGGACGAATCTCAAAGGACATCCTCTATGCGGAACTTCTGGCAAGAGACAGATTGGTCGCCCCCAGCTGCAATTTAAGGATGTCTCCAAGTATGATCTCAAGTGCTTTAACATCACCCCTTCCAGCTGGGAAAACTTGGCTCAGGACCGCCCTCGGTGGCAGCAGGCTATTCATACCATCTTACCAAACAGCAACCATGAGCACCTTTTTGATTTCCATGTCTCTAACACACGTGGGCATGCCTAAAAAGTCAGAAAACAGCATAGCTCACATGACTTTCGGAAACATTTTTCCACACTCAAAGTTGCTGAAGCATGAAATAAAAAACTGCCTGCATCCGTTGTAGGCTGCCAAAACACTACATCTTTCAAAACCTCCTTGTTTCCTGTAATTCGACAACACGATACCTGGTATCCCCCTTCCATACACATATGCATGTGCACACACACACACACACACATACATGTATATTATTGCTGTACACTCTTCATTTTCCTGACATTAGTACATTATTCTATGTACTGGACATGAACCTCTGATGAGTTGTGGTGCACCTGAGCACTGTACACATACATGTATATTATTACTGTACACTGTTCATGTTCCTGACATAATACATTATTCTATGTACTAGACATGAGACTTTGATGAGTTGTGGTACACCTGAGCACTGTATGCATGCATGTATATTATTGCTGTACACTCTTCATTTTCCTGACATTAGTACATTATTCTATGTACTAGACATGAGCCTCTGATGAATTGTGGTGCACCTGAGCATTATATGCAATAAATTTCATTATATTATTATATATTTGTCATGTATTTGTATGATAATAAAATAATAACCAGTCAGTAAAGTTGCTCGTATGTATTCCATTTGCCTTTCTATAAAAATGAATTATTTTTCTATTATAATATAAAAGTCGGGGCGCGGGGGCTTAAAGTCGGTATCAGCCAGTCAGCAAGGGAGTCCATCCCCTTTTTCACTAGACCAAGGAGATGTATTGGCGTCTGAGGTGGAGTGCCACACCTACCATCAGCTCCTTACTTTACCGCACAGATCCCTGTGCTACTCATACACTGAGTTGGCGAGGACCGGTATCGAATTAGGAACCTTGTGGTTTCTAGCCGAATGCTCTACCGACTGAGCTAAAACGGCCCCTAAATTATAATATAAACTCTTGATATTTGTTTCCTTATTTAGCATTTATTTTTTTTTATTGTGTTCTAAATAACAAACAATTGTATTTTGTATTGTATAGATTATCAATGTTTTTTTTTTCTCTCTCTTTTTAATTGCAGGGAAAATGTATGAAAACTTTAAAAGGTCACAGTAATTATGTTTTCTGCTGTAACTTCAACCCTCAGTCTAACTTGATTGTCTCTGGTTCAGTAAGTAGAATATTAACAACTTTTAAATTTTCTAATATTTTGAGATAAGACATCCATCTGTTTCATATCTCTGTAAATATGTGTAAAATTCTCTCTCACTCACTCACTCACCTATTTTCAAAGAAGAGCCTTAACTAAAAGTCTCCAGACCCCCAACTCAGCTGATATTCAAAAATTAAGCAAATAAGTATGTCAAAACTTTCAGGGTATTTCCTTTATATTTTTTTGTTTTGGTTTACGGCATATCAACCTCAGTTGGTCATTTAATGCCGATAAAGTTTTGAAATAAATCAATTCTTAATGGATAATACAATTTTTTTATAAATACATTTTTCTATTTAACCCATAGATGGGACCCTAACAGGTACTACCTCTCCGGGTCAGAGTGGACCAGGGAGCAATGGTGATGAAGGGGTGCTCCACATTCCCCAACCCCCAGAAGTGGAACCTCACCATTAGATAGTTTAACGTCATTCCCAGGACATGTAGACCCTCAGCCACTGCCTTCTAGCACCCGTATGATAAAAAGGGGTTGGGGCTTGCCATAAGGCAATGGGGTTGGGAAAATCATATAGGTGCTAGGGCTTGACGTGACCAGCCAATTGATCGGAGGGGGCCTCTCCGACCGCCCGTCTAGCCCAAGATAGGGCCAAAGTGGAGTATTGCAAGTCATGAACTGCTCATCCACCTGGGCTCTATCCTTAAGCATCACGGGTCACCACCCACGGCCAACAGGTGTCCCCATTGGGGGAGTCTTACCCCTCTGCAGAGGTGCAGTCGGTGCATTCTAACGCCCCACCGACAGGGCGGTTCCTTTATATAAATTACCCAATATATTTTTTCTGCTGATTGGTTTACAGTGGTACCCTGACTTATGAGTGCCCCGAGTTACAAACTGTCACTTTTTTTTTTTTTTTTTTTTTTTGCCTTGTATTGAGAACTAAAAGTTGAGGTAGAGCGAGCTTCAGTTACGTTTATGTTAATAAGTTCACTAAAAGCATTTAAGTTTCCAAATTTATTACACCTAAGAAAAATATTATTCATAAAAAAATAAACATTAAAACATTACAGCACACAATTCATTACATTCTATTTTATTTTGTTTTTATACAATACACTGCTATTTTTTTTATTTATAAAAAACATAACAAAAAAATTAATGTGTTTTTAGTGGCGCTAGAAAGAATTAATGGCATTTCAGTTTATTTCAATGGGAAAAATTGATTTGATATCCAAGGAAATTGACTTATGAGTTTAAACTTGTAAGTCAAGGTACAACTGTAGTTTTGGCTTATTTAATTTCTAATTGTGCAAGAAAAAAGTTTTTCTACATAAGTGAAATGTTGAAATATTAAAATATCTTAAAACAAAGCAAAAAAATCAACCAAGTGATTGCTTGTAACACGGAAAACTCATAAGTTAGGGCACTCATAAGTCAAGATACAACTGTACTTTTATATTTAATCCCTTGTTTTGTCTATACAAAAAAAGTAGTGTTAAATACACCTATCGCTTCAACGCTATACAGCGCTTTCCATCAGAGACCAAAGGAAATGAAAGGTGCACATGCAAAAATACTTGGCAAAGAATAATAAAATACAATATTATTTTAAAACACAACATTTAATTCAAGGTTATGGTCTTTGGGAATCATAATACGAACGCCGACAGGCTAGAATTTATAATGTCATTTTGGTGGAATTTCTTCTTCAAAATTAATTTAGAAAGGTTTGTAATGAAAGGACTTTGCACTTATCTTTGTTTTATGGGTGATTCGTGTTCCGTGTTAATGATTATTCCGGATATTAGTTCTTATGTGGCCTCCTTTTATCCGGGTAACTTTTTTCTTGGGAGACATTCTTTGTCTTCCCTCCCCCACGAGATGTTCGCTGACCGGGTCCCAAGTACTAACTGCTGAAACTCCTAATTGACAATAGGGATCGCTTTCCCTTCCTCCAAATCGTGACGTCACCTGTCTCGGTACGTTTTGCGTACGTGGGTAAAGCAATGAGTGTAGTATCAGTTTTTCGTTTCCCTCCGTAAGGTCGGCTCCGGCCATGACTAAGCAAAATTTTAGGGTCACATTCTGGGACTCCTCACCCCCCTCTACCAGCGTCAGCCAGTCTCTCAGAATATTCTAAGAGTTTCCAAATTGTTGATAGTTTGGTTAAACGTAACAGAGATTTTCTTATTGAATACTTTTTTAATTTAAAAAAAAATTTTTTTTATACTTGAGACTGTTTTCATAGCTAAGATTATAATGTTAGAAATTTTTCTACATTCTATATTTTTCTGCCCTGTCGGCTGGCGCAGTCTGCAGAAGGTTTAACCCATATGGAGTCATCTGTTGACCATTGGTGGCAACCTGTGATGCTTAAGGACAGAATCCGGATAGATGAGCAGTCCATGACATGCAACACTCAACTTTGGCCCTTACTTAGGCTAGATAGGGCAGTCAGAGAGGCCCCCTCCAATCAATCGGCTGGTCACATCAAGCCCTAGAACTTATGATTGTCCCAACTCTATTGCCCATATGACAAACCCCTCAACCCTTTTTATCATATATGTGCTAGAAGGCGGTGGCTGAGGGTTGGATATGACGTTAAACTGCATGTAGTGGTGAAGTTCCAATTTTGGAACTCTGGGGAGTGTGGAGTCCTCCTTTATTGCCATTACTCCCGGGTCCACTTTGACCCTGAGTGGTAGTATCTGTGGGGGTCCCATGTATGGGTTAAATAGATTTTTTTTAAAGTGTTTTTAAAAAAAATTGAGTTTAAAGGAAAAATTGAATACCCAACACAAATGAATAAAACAAAATGTTTTTGGCATAAAATAACCCACAGGTTGATATGCATTAAAATCCAACCAACCTACATGTTGTTTTTCTTTTTTAACCTTTTTTTTTTTTTTTTTACATATTTGTAAAGCTAAAAATGTATTTGGCATTACATAACCCTGTAATCATTTACTAAGTTTGGTATAAGGCCAGAAATAAGAGGCATTCAGTGAGAACCAATCTTACTAGTGATGGCCTGCTAGCCTCGCTTATTAACCATTAAAAAAAGTCGTCGGCGTGGCCTAATGTTGGTATCAGCAAATCAGCGAGGGAGTCTATCCCCTTTTCACTAGCGCTAGACCAAGGAGATTGTTTGTTTTTTTTTGTTTTTTTTGTTGTTTTTTTTTTTTTGCATCTGAGGTGGAGCGTCACACCTACCATCAGCTCCTTACTTTACCGCACAGATTTCTGTGCTACTCATAACGCTGAGTTGGCGAGGACTGGTATCGAACTAGGAACCTTGTGGTTTCTAGCCGAACGCTCTACCGACTGAGCTAACCCGGCCCATTATTAACCATACATAACCCCTATTGATGTCAACATTAAAATTCTATTTATTTTTATTTTTATTGAAATATATTTTTTTCTTTTTTCAGTTTGATGAAAGTGTAAGAATTTGGGATGTAAAAACCGGTAAATGCTTGAAAACACTACCTGCACATTCAGACCCAGTGACTGCTGTAAGTTTCTTTTTATCCTTTTATTTAACTGTCTTTTAATCTTCTTATATTCTTCTAAGGGAGATTAATTTCCCTACAAAAAGTTGGATTTGTCCAACAAAAAGCTTAAATAGCAAGATACTAACTACACAAGTCTTGCTAACAACAGATTAACCATTCCTGCTTTGAAGAACTGGGCATTTAATTCCTATTATTATATTTCCCTTTGGTGGCACCTTTCCGTCCACTAAGGACGATGGTGTAGTGTCCACAAAAATTAAAATAAATAATCTGCATCTGTGCAAGTGTCTCTGCAGGCTAGGCCCCCCGACACTAACTTTTTTCATGACCGTCCCGAACAAAAATTATCAACCGTCCCGAATGAGGTTTGGACCGCCGCGAAATCAAAATATTTTTATTTAATTCATTAGCATCATCTATATTTTGTCAGTCATCAGTAGCATAATAATATGTAATAAAACATTAAGAAAAGCTGAAGCAGTGATAATTCTGGATATTTGGACAAAAATCCATTTCCTAGTGTGTTTTGAGCTAAAAAATACTTTTTTACTTTAAGTTACCCTGAGTGGGGTTAGTAGTACATAATTCGGTACTTTTAAACTATCTCCCTCCACCATTATTCATTACATGGCTTTGAGAATAGACCTGCCTCATTTTGAGGTCAGCGTTTGGGCAATCACTGGACGACCATTATTGGAATGTAGTACTAACTTTTAGGAAAAAATTTTACTGTCCCGGATGACGTATGGATCGTCCCAGATGTAATTTTTATCATCCCCGGGACGGCGTTAATATCTAGCCCTGCTGCAGGCCAATTCCTGAGTGATGGTCTTTGGTGCACTGACTGCACACAAACTGTGATGCTTTCTGGGGCTGCTGTCTTTTCTCCCTCTTTCTGGGTCTCTTTGTTGTTGAGGCTACTCTCCTCTCCGCTTCACTCCTCTCCGTGCCTTGCTTAACGTTTAGGCACCAGGCCGCTTAATTTCAAAAATAAAAAAAAATCCCTAATCCATTCTGGATTTTAATATTGTTTTTGATAACTCTGTTACATGTTGGCGATGAGGATGTGATCAAATTGTTGTGACTGAACAAAGGAACCACAGGGTTTCTGGTTCAAAATCGTCTCTCGCCAATTCGGTATATGAGTAGCATAGGGATCTGTGTGATAAAGTGAGGAGCTCCACCTCAGACGCCAAAAACAATCTCCTTGGTCTAGCACTAGTGAAAAGGGGGTAGACACCCTCACTGTCTGGCTGATAGCGACTTAAGGCTACCCCGACATCTTTACTTACTACTTACTTACTATTTGTTTGAATTTTTGAGATGAGACTTAATAATTTGTAGGAGTTGGATTTTTTGGTGAAGGGACTGTTGTCCTCATCTTTATCTTTCATAAGGCTGGAGGGCACATTGGCTAAAACGTGTATATAAAAATAAAGATGAGTACAGCAGTTTTTAAAAAATAGAAATAATACAAAGGCTTATTACCTTTTGTAAAGGAAGATATAAGAATAGGAAACAAATGTGCAGTTCTTCAAAACAGTAACAGCCAATCTATTATTAGCAAGACTACAAATAATCGTATAGTCAGTATTTTGCTATTTATGTATTTTGTCGGACAAGTCTAAACTTTTTGTATGAAAATTAATCTCCCTTACAACACATACCAAAACCAATATTGCTGTCCCCACCCACCACCACCACCACTTCAATTATTTTGATATAAGGAGAAAGATGAAACTAGAAAATTAAATCTTTTTAATAAAAGTTTATAATGAATGAAAACAGTAATGATTTTTCACAGCTTTTTGTTGCAGAATAATACACTATTATTAAACAGTTGAAATCTGATCTCTCTGATAAGATAAAGTGAAAATTCTTCGCTGGGAGGCAGCATGCTGTCTTGAATAAATCATGGAAGCAACACCCCACACAAAAGAAGCTGTATGACCACTTGCCTCCTATCACACAAACCATCCAAATAAGATGAACAAAACATGCTAGAGAAGTAAGGATGAAATCATAAGTGACATTCTTCTGTGGACTCCTACACATGGACACACCAGTGTAGGCCTACCAGCAAAAAACTACATAAGTCAGCTCTGTGCAGATTTCTGAATGTTAATAATAATGAAATTTATTGTGTACAGTGCTCAGGTGCACCACAACTCATCAAAGTCTCATGTCAAGTACACAGAATAATGTAGTGTCAAGAACATGAACAGTTTACAGTAGTAATATGCATGTATGTGTGCACGTGTGTGCATATGTATGTGGAGAGCGGCATCAGGTATAGTGTCGGCGGACCACAGGAAGCATGGAGGCTTTGAAACACTCAGTGCTTCGGCAGCCTACAACAGACGCGGGCAGTTTATTCCATGTCTCCGCAATTCTGAGCATGAAAAAATGTTTCCGAAAGTCACCTGAGCAGTGCTGTTTTCTGACTTTGTAGGCATGCCCACATGTGTTGGAAAGATGGAGATCAAAAAGGTGCTCAAGGTTGCTGTTGTTAAGATGATTAATGACCTTATGAGCGTTTACCAGATCAGTTGCCAGACGCCGAAGTTTCAGCGAATCCATTACTAGGGCTGCGAGACGTTCAGAGTACAGTTGTACAAAAGACCAACCGGGTTGATGACCGATAAGAAAGGTTGGTGAGAGAGCCATGGGTTACCCATGGTGTCAAGTCCATTGGGTTACCCATGGTGTCAAGTCCATTGGGTTACCCATGGTAACAGAGCATCTTGATATTTGTTAACTTGTTTTGTGTACCACTATGTCAGCTGGGACAGTAGTATACACTGACTGCACCTCTGCAGAGGGGTAAATATTCCCCCAATGGTGCCACCTGTTGGCTATGGGTGGCGACTCATGATGCTTAAGGATGGAATCCTGATGGATGAGCAGACTATGACGTACAACACTCCACTTTGGCCCTTACTTAGGCTAGACAGCAGTCAGAGAAGCCCTCCCTGATCAATCAGCTGGTCACGTCAAGCCTTAGCACCAATATGATTGTCCCGACCTTATTGCTCTTATGGCAAATCTCCAACCCTTTTTATCATGTATGTGCTATAAGGCGGTGGCTAATGGTCTTACTGTCCTGGGTATGACGTTAAACTGCATTGTGATGAAGTTCCGATTCTGGAGCTCTGGGGAGTGTGGAGTACACCTTCATCACCATTACTCCTAGGTCTACTTTGTCCAATCTATGGGTTAAATAGATAAAAAAATTAGGTTTTTTTTTAAATTTGATACCCAAGAAGAATGAATAAAACAAAAACGTCTTTGGCATGAAATAACCCAACAAGAGTTGACATGCTGTAAAAAGCAACCAAGCAACCAAACTTGTTTTGGAATGGAAAACAAATAGAACTACAAAATTGTGTATATTAAAAAAAAATTTAAATAAATAGTTCCTTTCAAAATAACTTAGGCACTTGGGGTCATATAGAACTCCCAATGAGAAACAAACTGCTGATATGTTTGTATTATTTAGATTTTTCGGACTGTTATCCTCATCTTTATTGTTATATACACAATGTTTCGGCCGATGTGGTCTCTACCCTTCTTGAGGTGTTTCTTGTTGAACTTGGGAGCCTTCATGTCGTAATCTGGGAGCCTTCATGGAACTTCAAACCATTCCCTTTATTTAATCCATTGGGGTAGATTAATCTCGTTCCATTAACCATGACCAGATATAAGTGTTAAGCTGTGTTAAGTATTCAATGTTATTTTTGGTTGAACCTGCAACCTACAGATGATAATATATTCATAGGATTTATTTTAGTATGTTGGAGAATAAAACAATAATATTAGAGATCAATAACACCAAGTAATTATTTATTAAACCTGGTTTTGTTAATATCAGTATGCAAATTAACCACATCATATATTATGTAAACCTTTATTTCTTCGAACACACATTGCAGGATTTTAAACAAACTAATAACATGGGCTGTTTTGAGGCAAATCTGACTCAAATTTTCATAGACATATTGTTAATGAATATAATATTTATTCTATGTATTAACGATTTTAACTATAAATTAAATACTCATTGATAAACTTACACAGTCCCTAGGATATTGTGATGTAAGCAGTTTTATAGTTTCAGCTACAGACAGACCCTGAATCTCTATTATAATAAGATGTTACACAAAATTTTACTTTCTCCCTAAAAATATTGTAAATTGAACATACTTCATTGAGTTTTTTTGTTTTCCAAATGTAAGAAATAAACTTTGGCTTTTCTTGAAAAAAAATTTTTTTCATGCACTAAATTTATATGTTGAGAATTTTGATTAAACTTTTTTGGTGATTAGTTTATGAATTTAACTTATTAGACCAGATTAAAAGTGCAGTAAGGAAAGATAATCGAAGGCCAAACTTTTTTGAGATCTTATTTTTCCAATTCAAGTATCATTGGAGAATCTTGAATAGTTTTGATAAATGGGTCAAAACTTATGTACCAAAACTTTTCTTGTTCACCTATTTTGAATTTAAAATAATTAAATTTTCATAGAATAAATTTTCTCAAAGAATGTAGAGACTATTTCTTTTAAAATAATTCTAAATAAAATCCCGATTAACTAATCTTTTTTTTTTTTTTTTCTTCTTAGACCTTCATTTTCCCCTACTAATATTGAGGAACGATAAAAGTTTTGGTAAACAGGTCAAAACTAGTTTACCAAAGCTTTTCTTGATCCCTAATGATACCTGCAACAAAAAAATAAGGTTTTTAAAAAAGTCTGGCCCATTTACTAAAACTTTTTTCCCTGATGATATGTACATTGGAAAAATAAGGTCTAAAAAAAAAAGTATTGCCTGTTTACTAAAACTTTTCTTGTTCCCCAATGATACCTGCATCGGAAAATAAGGTATAACAAACTTTGGCTTTGAATTACCATTATTGCACTTTTAACTTAGACTAAATCACTTATTTTTGTCATCTTTTTTTTCTTCTTTTTTCAAACTTTCAAAATAGAAATATAAGGGAAATAATTCTCCTTTTTCTTTAAATCAATTATTGCATTATCCATGAAACTTTTAATTTGAAAATATTTTTAACATTTTTTTGTGTTATTCTTTGAACTACCAAAAATATGTGCCCTCTGTGTGCAAATATTTAAGTTTTAATGTTATGAAATATTAGATTAGATTAGAAAGACTAATGAAACTAAAATAAGAATCCATGTGAAATGATTACTTATCTTTTATTTTAATTGATTTCAATATAAAATTATATATAGGATTGCTTTTAATACCTTTGAGAATAAAACAATATTAGAAATCGATTACACCAGGTAATTATTTATCAAACCCAGTTTTAAAACTGCTATGCAAATTATTCACACCATATATTATGTAAAACTTTATTTCTTAGTGGCACAAAACACATATTGCAGGATTATAAACACATTAATAACATGGGCTGTTTTGAGGCAAACCTAACTCAGCTAGACTATAATAGAAACATTATTAATAATCCCTTGAATAAAAATGGTTCTTCCTTTTGAAATAATTCACTTTATATTGATTGAATAAAATAAAATAAAATAAAATCTTTTTTCTTTTTTTCCTTATTTAGTATACAAGTAAAATCTGAAATTCCAACCACTACAAAATATTGCTTCAATTACTTTCTCATTAAAAGAGGGAAAATTGAACTAAATACTTTTTTTCAGCTATTTTATTTACCCAACCCCTCTACCATGGGCAGGATTTGACACAAGATCAGTTTTTCAACTGTGTAAAGCTGGTTTGAATTCAAAATAATCAGCTATTTTTAATTTAAAAAAATTAAACTACTTACTGTTCTGCTTATCTGCAGTATATGTGTAAATAGCTATAGATATTGTGAATGAATAATAATTCTAAGCCCTTTTAATTTTAGCTAAGATCAATTCATCAAAATCCTTAAAAGAATTTGTAACATGAAATCAATTCTTTGAATGTTTCATATGCATCTTCATTCGATATTTGCATCATTTAAATTTACTTTTTCTTTTCATTATTCAGGTTCATTTCAACAGAGATGGTTCACTAATTGTATCAAGTAGTTATGATGGTCTATGGTAAGTTAAATTTTATATATATATATATATATATAATATATATATATATTTACCAACACCTCTGTATGAGCAGGATGTGACTCAAGGTCAATTTCTTAAGCAACGTTTAACAGGTTTGAATTCATAGTTTTCTTTCTCCTAGACTGGTTACAAGAGCACAGTCTGCCCTACTATTTACCCATAGCTGGAGGGAGAGTAGTTGGATGCATACCTTTCCCAAGGGTATAAGCGTTATGTGAAATGCAAACCTCTGGTCGACAAGTCCATTTCCTACGACTATAACCATTACACCATGCGTCTCCTCCTATATTTCTATAGAGTGCAACTTGAAAGACATAAAGTATTAGTCAAAAAAAGGACAGTGGAAAAAAACTGAACCATTTTTTTATTATTGCCACTAGTTTTAATGGAACTTCAATAGCTTAGACACACATAGGAAGTGATTATTTTTCTTGTTCATTTAATTGTAGCAAAAAAAATTCAAAAATACCCCCCCCCCCAAAAAAAAAAAAAAAAAAAAGAAAAAGAAAATTATTAGAATTTTCTTTCTTAATCTGATAATCCTAATTTGTAATTAGTTCACCATCATTTTATGCCACAATTTGACTTTTTTTTTTTCTTTTCTTTTTTCTTTTTTTTCAAACTCTAACAACATCTTACAGCCGTTAGCAAAGGTCTAATCACAAATTAGGATATCAATTCAAGGAAAAGAAAATTCTAAGAAATTTCCTTTTTTGTATTTGTAAGAATTTTCATTTGAGAAAATTAACAATTCACTACAATTAAAGAAATTTAGTCCTTCTGCTCAATTATAGTGAACACATGCGAGTGTCGCAGCCAACCGTTTACAGTAGGATTGCAGTGGTGGAAGAGCCGCTGTGAGTGGTTTAAAGTAGGCAAAGAGTTGATATTTATATAAATAAGAATATATATGAATCTTATAATATTATCAGTTTTACACTTATTTAAAATTTGTTTGAAATATGTGAAAAAATGGCATCAAAAAACTGTTTTATTCTGTTTGTTGTATAAAAAGTCGACGAGGCGGCCTAAAGTCGGTATCAGCCAGTCAGCGAGGGAGTCTATCCCCTTTTCACTAGCGCTAGACCAAAGAGATTGTTTTAGTATCTGAGGTGGAGCGCCACACCTACTATCAGCTCCTTACTTTACCACACAGATCCCTGTGCTACTTATACGCTGAGTTGGTGAGGGCCGGAATCGAACTAGGAACCTTGTGGTTTCTAGCCGAACGCTCTACCGACTGAGCTAATTGTTGTATAATGCACTTTAATTTGTTAGATCTGAAAATCTATAAACTTTAAATGTTTAATTATAACATACATTGCATTTTACAATCCTGGATAAGCTGTAATTGAATATATAGTAGTTATAAAATGACTATTGTGTGTTTGGTGTTAGTTGGCATTTAATAGTTTTTAGTTTTAGTTAACATTAAAATGTTTGTTTAATTCTGTTATCTTAACCCATTACAACCCAATGTCCTCATTTATAGAAAGTTGAAATAGGAAAATCTCATTAAATAATGCAATGCAAAGTCTATTAATACAAAGTATCATTAAACCAAACGTTTTAGTTAATTCAATGTACACATTGCATTAATAATATTTGTATAAATATGAATTTTATAGTTTTAGCATATTTTTTACATTTATATAGATTTGTTTGAAATATGTAAAAAAAAAAATTTTTAAATAAAAAAAAAAAATATATATATACCATCAAAAAACAGTTTGTTTTTTTTGTATACTGCATCATATTTGTTAGATCTGAAAGCTTATAAACTTTAAATGTTTAATTATAACATACATTGCATTTTACGATTGTGGATAAAGGTTAAATGGATATTTCAGTGGGTTTATTATTCATTTTCATGTGTTTCCTTATAATAATTTCATTATAAATGGGGAAAATTTAAAAAATATGGGTTATTATAGGTTAATTAGGATACAGTGTGGCAGAAATACTTCCCACATTTTAAACTGTCACTTGGCTGGTGCAAGTGGTAATGGTAGCTCCATTTACCTATAGTCTTACCATTTTTCATTTTACTATCAATTATTGTTTCCTTGTAATAATTTCATTATAAATGGGGAAAATTCAAAATTTGGGTTAAATTAATCATTCCTTAACCATTAAGTGCATTAACAACAATAAATTAAATTTTGTTGTATAAAATAATTGATTTTTCACCATTAGATAACAGAATCATTATAAATAACCTATGTAACTAGTTAGGATTGAACCCACTATTCCAAATTTAAAAGTAACAGATTTGTTGGAATTTCTTTCCATATGCTTAACTTCCATTTAATAGGATTTTTTTTTTTTTTATTGTAATTTACCAGGCAAATGTTTGGATCACTTTGGTCACGGCCCACTATTGTATATGGCCCTGCCTGTCACATAATCCGGCAGATTTCTAACAAGCTGATTTGTTATATAGTCGATTTATGTCTCTTTTGCCTGAAAAATGTTAAAACTGTATTAAGATATGCACTGGTTTGTTTGTTTGTTTGTTTTTTTTTTTTCTTCAGAAATGTAATAAAAGATTGTAAACAAACAAACAAAAAGTAGTTATCAAAAAATTATGCAGTAATTAAAAACAAATGCTAGTAAAAAAAAAAAAAAAAAAAATTAACAATTTCTCTATAAATTGATTTTCTTTTGACAGTTGAGATATATATATAACATTTACTGAATGTTTTCAAACTTTATTCGATGCAAACTTTTGTTGTGAAATATATTCACAACAATTTTTGCTGCAAATTTAAGTCCTTTTTCAACGTGTGGTTCACAAGTAAAAACGTATTTTAGAGAATAAGCTTCCAAAATTATTCAGCAGACTCGTATAGTAGATTCATTGTGATTTGCAATAAATTTATCTGCATAATCAAATATAGCAAAACAAGCACAAACATTTGCCTAGATGGAACCATGAGTCCTCACAGAGAAATTCTGCTTCTTGTAGTATCATCGCTTTCATTGCCTACCATAACCAGGGAATACATTTCATATTGAAAACGTATCCAGGCTAAGAATAGGACACTACATTACTGCATTTTTTTTATTTTTTTTTTTAATAACAAGCTTCACAATCTTTTATTACATTTTCTGAAGAAAAAGAAAAAAACAACTAGTTTATGTATTTTTGTAGTTTTAACATTTTTCAGACAAACAGACTAAGCAAATCAGCCTGTTAGAAATCTGTTTGCTTGTGTGACATGCAGGCTATATGTGTATGTGTGTATATGTATGTATATATATATATATATAATATATATATATATATATATATATATATATATATCAGTAGGCCATGACTTGATTTAAACCAGAGGAGAGTGGGTGATGCTATTTTCTCCTGTTTGAAATCCCTCATTTTAATCTGTCTGGAATACCAAGTCATTCCAAATGGATGTTTTTTTTTTGGTGGGAGGGCATCTCAGTGATCTGATTAATTATCATTCTTGACATACCATAAATCCTCGAGTATAATCCACACTTTTTTCCAAAAATTTAAAGGTCAAAATACATAGTGCGTATATATTTTCCAAGTAATGTCCGAGTCTCTATTTGCTGTCTGGCAATGTTTATTCAGACGTATTTTTTTCAGAGGTACAGCCCCCTAAAAATCCCCTGCATATTATATTCAAGGACGACTATACTCGAGGATTTATGGTACTATAAATTCCAACTAATCAACCCTATTAATAAGCAATGAATTTTAAAATATTGTTAATTCTTCTTTTATTTTTGGGTTAGTTATATTATTTTTCTTATCTGTTTTATCTATTTTTAAATGTAACCTCATAAATCTTTTCTTTTTTTTTCCCTCTTCCAGTCGTATTTGGGATACAGCGTCAGGACAGTGTCTAAAGACATTGATAGGTAAATCTACACCCTTTTTTTTATATTGCCATTCCAATTCTTTTTTTTAAATGTTATCTTGTCACATACTGACTTTCCCCACAACTCCAACCCACCCCCCCCCTCTGTACAAACAGGATGTGACATAAGGTCAATTTCTTGAGTAGAGTTTAACAGGTGTGAATTCAGTTTTCCTTCTCCTAGACCGGTTGCCTAGACTAAAGTTAAAGAGCCCAGTCGGCCATACTATTTAGTCATAGTTGGAGGGAGAGTAGTTGGATGCATACCTTTCCCAAGGGTACTAGTGCAACATGAAATGCAAACAGTCTCGTTCAAGATTTGAACTCTGGTCGGCGAGTCCATTTCCTACGACTCTAAACATTACACTACATGCCTCCAACTGTTTAAACTATGTAGGTAACACAAAAATATACAAAATTATCATAATTTAGTTTAGTAAAATCAGTTAAGAGGTTATAGTATAGATAATATTTTATAGAAACTTTTTTTCTTAAATGTTATTTAGAAGATTTTTCAAACTGTTGTCCTCATCTTTATCGTGATATAAATAATCACAAAGTTTCTGCCGTAGTACCTCCGACCTTCTTCCGGTGTACCTTATCCACCCAAGCATAGCAATGATTCAACCTGGGAAATCATTTTGAATAGTTTGACTGTTGGGCAAACAAAGCATTGAAGATCTCATTCAAATAAGGATGTTATCGTTTTTGCATGTCCATCAATCCGAGAAGTGTCATAATCATTTTTTTTTTTTTAATTTAAAAAAACTATTCAAGGTGATTTCCCAGGTTGAATTATTGCTATGCTCAGACAGACAAGGTACACCTGAAGAAGGCTGGAGGGTATAATGGCCGAAACGTGATTTTATGTATTATGATAAAGATGAGGATAACAAAAATCAAAATTCGGAAACATTTTTTCATGCTCTGTTGCTAAGGCATGGAATAAACTGCCTGCATTCATTGTAAACTGCCAAAGCACATCATCTTTCAAAGCCTCCATGCATCCTGTAATTTGACAAAACTATACCTGATAGTATACCTCCACACATATATGTACACAGACATGTATATTTTTTTACCTATGGATACAAACACTGCAACACCGATGGAAAAATGTGTGTACCACAAGGAGGACAATATTAAAAATAAACCTCATTTGATTACATTCTATGAGAGTATCTTGGTCAGCCTATTAGCTTTTCTGACCTGAGGTTGAAACTAGTTGAGAATAATAAAAATGATAATGCAGAGGGAGGAGAGTTAGTCTTTTCTTTTTTTGTTTAGGGGAAGGCAGATAAAATTAATGATATGGCCAATAAACAGTTTGAAATCCAATTGAAAAGTGGATACACTGATTTCTGAAATTGATTTTTTTTTTTTTTTTTTTTTTTTTTTAATTTCATAACTTAATCTTAATTTGTTTTTCTCTCAATGTTTTAATTTTCAGATGATGATAATCCCCCTGTATCATTTGTGAAGTTTTCTCCAAACGGAAAATATATTCTTGCAGCTACACTTGATAAGTGAGTGTCTTTTCTCTTTTAATAAATGGAAATTAGGTAAAACAACTCAATAAACTGTGGGGGGGGGGGGGTCTTGAATAGATTTAATCTGAAAAGAAACCTTTAGTAATGGACGGGTCACTTAAGATTAAGCATATATGATAAATATATATTTTTTTTTTTAAGCACTTGGTAACACTAAAAAACAAGTAGATTGATAAAAGTCCAAATCTAATTGAAAAAATATTCTAGAGTCCCATGCCCCATCCTGATTTATGATACTGTGAGATATATATATATATATAATTGTTTTCTTTTGGTTTTTAATTCACTTTGTACTTTTAGAATAAAAGTCCAATTTTGACTGAAAAATTTTTTTTACTGTTGGTCAAAAACAGTTGCTAGGGTCTCACCCCCCCCCACATACACACATGCACAAATCTATGATAAGGGTCCCCACTCTACTACATGGCAATTTTCATGAAGTAGTATTCATAAAGAATATATGAAATCTGCCCTTCCAGGCTACCCCTCACTCCATCCCTCGGTCAGGGCTAGTACAGACAGCTTGAGAATCTATTCCCTTTTCACTAGCACTAGACCAGGGAGATTGTTTTTACATTTGATGTAGAGTGTCACACTTACCATCAGCTCCCCATTTTACCACACATAAGTAAAAAGTAAAGCTGTCGAGGTGGCCTAAAGTCGGTATCAACCAGACAGCGGGGGAGTCTATTCCCTTTTCACTAGCACTAGACCAAGGAGATTGTTTTTGCATCTGAGGTGGATCACTACACCTACCATCAACTCCTTACTTTTACCACACAGATCCCTGTGCTACTCATATGCTGAGTTGGCGAAGGCCAGTATCAAACCCGGAACCCGTGGTTCCTAGTCAGATGATCTACCAACTGAGCTAAACCGGGACTAAAAAGAACAAAACCTAACAATATTCTCAGGTTCTTAAGGACTGTTCTAATAGCACGAACTATTAACTTATAGAAGAAGGTGGCAGTGATTGTCACCTTCTTCTATTACTTAAAATAAATACTCCGCCCTGTTGGCTGGGGCGTTAGAATGCACCTCTGCAGGGGGTAAGACTCCCCCAATGGAGCCACCTGTTGGCCGTGGGTGGCGACCCGTAATGCTTAAGGATAGAGCCCAGGTGGATGAGCAATTCATGACTTGCAATACTCCACTTTGGCCCTATCTTGGGCTAGACGGGCAGTCAGAGAGGCCCCCTCCGATCAATCGGCTGGTCACGTCAAACCCTAGCACCTATATGATTTTCCCAAACCCTATTGCCCTTATGGCAAGCCCCAGCCCCTTTTATCATATGGGTGCTAGAAGGCGGTGGCTGCGGGTCTACATGTCCTGGGAATGATGTTAAACTCTATCTGATGGTGAGGTTCTAGTTTTGGAGGTTTGGGGAATGTGGAGCACCCCATTCATCACCATTGCTCCCTGGTCCACTCTGACCCGGAGTGGTAGTACCTGTTAGGGTCCCATCTATGGGTTAAATAGAAAAATGTATTTATAAAAAAATTGTATTATCCATTAAGAATTGATTTATTTCAAAACTTTATCGGCATTAAATGACCCACTGAGGTTGATATGCTGTAAAACAAAACAAAACCAAACCAATTAGAATAAATACTATTAGTACTTGTGACTATAATATGAACTCTTTCTTTTATATTTATTGGTAAAAATGTTTTTTCTTTCAAGACCATGCGCAACTGAGGTTAAACAATATAAAAAAATAAAATTTGTTAAGGTAGCCTATTATCAGCCAAACAAGGGAGTCTATCCCCTTTTTCACTAGTGCTAGACCAGAGAGATTGTTTTTGTGTCTGAGGTAAAGCACCACACTTGCCATCAGCTCCCCAATTTACTGCTCAGATCCAAGCTGTCTAATGCACTGAACTGGCAATGGCCAGTATCAAACTTGAACCTAATGGTTCTGAGGCAGAGGCTCTACCAGTTGAGTCCTGTCATATTACGGAAAGTATAAATAGTCTTAAGTTATCTGTTATCTTAAATGAATCCTGCCTAAAAAAATAAGATTGCTGTCTCATTTAAACTTTTAAAATGTAAACTTGTATTATTTGTATTATTGTCCTCATCTTTATTGTTATCTACAGGTTTCGGCCATGAACCCTCCAACCTTCTTCAGGTATTTCTTGTCAGACTCAGGAATTTTTGTCAAACTCCGGAGCCTTCATGCAACTTCAAACCGAACCCTTTATTCATGAGGGTTCCAAGTTCAACAAGAAATACCTGAAGAAGGCTGGTGTGCACATTGGCCAAAACATTGTGTAGATAACAATAAAGATGGGGACAATAATAAATTATCAAATCTCGTCTAAAAAAAAATTCCGAGAAATAGAATGTAAATATATTCTCTAAAATATTTTGATAAAAAATTATTTGTATAAAATAAAGCTAATTTAAAATAAACTTGTTCCTTAAGGCATATATTATGATAGTCATTTTACTTTCTTTTCTATTTCAGTACTCTTAAACTGTGGGATTACAGTAAAGGCAAAGTAAGTATACAAATGAATATACATAAAATTTATTTACCCAACTTATTAAACTAAATGAGTAAATTTTAAAAAAATAACTTTAAGTGTATTTTGAAACCAAACCAAAAAAAATTCAACAACTTCTGGTGTTTATTTTAGACAAGTACTTTTTTTTTTTCTGCATCTTAAAAATTATTTTTAATGCAACCAATTCAAAACCAAAAACAATCAAACAATTTTAATTTGTTATAACATAATTTATATTATATCATTTTATTTTATACACTTATGGTTCAATTTTTATTTTCTGGTATTTCTATCTGGTCCAACAATGGCCAGATCCCATGTTCCTGGAATAAATATATACAATTATACATATTTTCTGAATATACAGAAATATTTTATTTTAAATATATATGATGATAATAATAATGTAATATATAATAATGATATGATTTTCTATTTATTTTCCAGTGGCTTATTTCATCTAATTATAGTTGATTAATTAATTAGGAGTTATGTTTTGGTAGGGGGTGATAATACTTTTGAACTACCCCCATACATCCAGTGTGCTGTGGATGAGATATCAACCTTTGTTTTTGTTTGTTTGTTTTTTTCTCCCCACTATATTTCCTTTTTTCATTATTTTAGTTTTCCTAAGATTTCTTATTACATTCACTTACAGGCTAATGCCCTTTAGCAAAGCTATGGGTAAAATAGTATTTCTACTGTTCTTTATAAGCTTGGGTTTGGCATTGAATAACCTACAAAGGTTGCTATGCCATTAAACAAAGAAATCAAACCTCCATTCATCAAAGTTGTATTTATCCCCCAATAACATCAAAGTATTGGGTTTATAAAAAAAAAAAATAGAAAATAGCCTCAATGTCATGGACTGTAAAATCATACAAAGTTTTTTGGGTTTTATTTTATCGTTTTCTTTTTTAACTTGAAAGTTTAAAATTTGATTAAAAAATAATCTGATGATCTGAATTTTTCTTTTTTATTTCAGTGTCTGAAAACATATACAGGGCACAAAAATGAAAAGTACTGTATTTTTGCCAATTTTTCAGTAACCGGCGGCAAGGTAGGTAAAATTAGTTTATATGATTTTTTTAAGCTACAAGATCTGTTAACTAATGACTTGTTGGATTATTGTCTGTGTGAAATAAATAACCATTGATGTTGCATTCTGGGGGGAAAAAAGAATCTTTTAATTACTATAAATTACCTATTTCTCTGAATGTTTGAGATGAGGATTGAAGATTAGTATTATCTGCGTTATTCGGCCTATTGTCCCCATCTTCATTGTTATTTGTACAACGTTTCGGCCAATATGCCCTCCAGCCTTCTTCAGGTATTTCTTGTCTGACTCTGGAACCTTCTCGGACTTGGGAACCTTTTTTTCGAACTTGGGAACTTTCTTGTCATATTCGGGTGCCATCATGGAACTTTGAACCTAACCCTTTATTTAGTCCACGGGGTATCCTGTTCTCATTCCGCTAACCAATTGGACACATGGCCGAGTGGATAAGGTAGTTAGGTTAAGACAGTTCTAAGTGACAGTTATCTCTAGAACCCGAGTTCAATCCTGAGTGAAAGCAGTTAGAAAAATAATTAACACAACCCCTACCCCAGCTATGGTTAGCGGAATGAGAACAGGATACCCCCGTGGACTAAATAAAGGGTTAGGTTCAAAGTTCCATGATGGCTCCCGAATACGACAAGAAAGTTCCCAAGTTTGAAAAGAAGGTTCCCAAGTCCAAGAAGGTTCCCGAGTCAGACAAGAAATACCTGAAGAAGGCCGGGGGGCATGTCAGCCGAAACGTTGTACAAGTAACAATGAAGATGGGGACAATAGTCCGAATAACGCAGATAATACTATAAATTACCTAATACATGTAAGCCCATATGACATTTTCTGCATAGAAATGGACATCTTGCTGATATGCCTATTTGGAATTTTGCCCTTTCTGTATTTAATGCTGAACTGGATGGTGTAATCTTTATTCACTCTGGAATTGATACAAATTATTTGTGAGTTAACTGGAACTAAACACTTTTCACAAGTTTATTCTCTGTATTACATTTTAATTTTTGCCTCTTCCAACATGACTTGATTGTTTATTAAAGTAATTTAAAAAAGTGTATAGGTGTAGTGGCCATTGTCTGTCTTAGCCAAATAATAAGGGTGTCTATCCCCTTTGCACTAGCACTAAACCAGGGAGATTGTTTTTTGTATCTGAGGTTGAGCGCCACACCTACCATCAGCTCTCCACTTGACTGCACAGATCCAACCTGTGCCCTTAGGACATTAAGAATTTTATTTGACCTATCAAAACTGATACTAACACTTTACCAAGTAATTTTTGTATGGTTTATCTAGTTACATCAGAAAGAAAATATTAAAATCATTACTGACTTGATTTATATATATATATATATATATATATATATATATATATATACCATTAGAAATTATAAAAATCTTAAATTGGGTGCTACTAAAAAAAATTCAGTTAATTTTGATTGATTGATCAATCTGTTTATCTGTCAAGTTCTTATTTTCCTTTGTCTTGTTGGGAGATTTCATCTCCTTAAAATCACTCCAACAGGAGACCCTCCTCCCAATTTTTTTGCTTTTTAAAGTAGACAGACTTAATGAAAAAGCAGCATGTGAGAAATATGTTCTTTTTTTTTGGGGGGGTGACATCAAATTCTTTCTGGGATTAGAAGAAAGATTGTAGGTGGCTTTTTTTTTTTGGGGGGGGGTTACACCTAATAGTTCTATTGAGTGTTTTTTGAAGAAAAAAAATAAAAAAAAACTTTAATCATTCTTTTAACTAATTCCACATAATTCACTGAAAAAAAAAGATTTTGTACACATTTTGAGAATTTTTTTTCTTCCTCAAATGCTGCTTTTTCATTAAGTATTTATTTTGAAATGTTATTTATATTTTGCAAAATGTTGTAGGGCAAGTTTTCAGCTAATTTAAATGATCTAAGACATTATCCACAATAAGAATTATTGTAGGTCCATTAATTAATGCAAAAGTTTAATATGATTCTCATGTGGCTGTCTTCTTTCATAGTATTAAAAAAAGTATAATTTCTTCAACTAATGCCAATGGTCTCAGTAAATCAATGGACAAGTAGTTAACTCTGGGATTGTTGAAATAAATAATTACAAGTTATAATAGATTTTTCTTTATTAGCACTTTAGTAGAATCTGATTGTTGTTGGTGCCTTAGTGTCAAAATGGTTTGCCAAATTCCAGCTTGATATTTTGATGTTTATAAACTTTAGACACATGTTGCCTTTAGATTTTATTGAATTTAATTTCTAATTGCACAAAACCAATTGGAGAAAGGATTTGATTTTTTTATTGTATAAATCTTCTTCAAAGTGTATTGAGACATTTGAAATTTGGATTTTACCTCGGATCAAACACCAGACACAGAAATGCATATCTCACTCTTATAAAATATTCTTTCTATTTTTTTAGTCTTATAAAAAAAAATTTTTCTTTGTCTTATAAAATGTTGTTTTTTTTTTTTTTTAACAAATTTCTCTTGTTTTATAATTTTTTGTCTTGTCTTTTTATATATATATATATATATATATATATATATATATATATATATATATATTTTTTTTTTTTAATCCTTATAAAAAAAATTCTTTTGTCGTATATAAAAAAAATTTTCTTTCTCCTAAAATATTCTAATTTCCATTTCTTACAGTGGATTGTGTCCGGTTCTGAAGATAACATGGTTTATATTTGGAATCTTCAGACAAAAGAAATTGTTCAAAAATTACAAGGACATACAGGTACTGCCCCTTTTTATAATTTTATTGTTGAATTATACAATCTTTATTGTGTTTAATATAATCCCCAACACATTGTTAAAACCAATTACTAAAAGTATATATATGAATACACAATATATATTACACCCTAACCGTTAGGCAGGATATAACCCTGGATGGGTTGATATGCCGTTAAAATCAATAAACCAACCAACCAACCAACCATTTACTGTGTTTAAAGGTTGCCATATCTTTATTGGTGGGGAAAAAAAACTATCTACATGGAAAATGTTTTCTCTGCAAAGTGATGATGGATATCTTTTCTCATCTTCTGTTTTATTTTGAAAAGATATCCATCACTATTCACTCTGATTTTTTCTAATAACTTTCTTTTCTTTGTTTTTTAAAAAAAAAAAAAAAAAAAACTTTTAAAGCAATAGTTTTGTAATTAGCTTTTAAAATTATTATTCTCAGTTATCATTCTTGAGATCATCTTACAAATCAGTAACATTTGCTTTATTATAAATTGACCTAAAATGTTAAATTTTTTTCTCCAAAATAAAAAGTCGTCGACATTGTTTAAATTTCGAATTTCCACAGGTACAGCTTATCTGTATTAGTGGTAATGATGCTTTGGCCTTTGAAACTGCACTTGACCCCAGGGGTCATCTGATGAAGGTTTTGTTGATATTGCTGTTTTTGCAGTAGCAGTTTTATGACTTTATATATATATAAAAAATTATTTTCTTTTTAATTCATTGATTAAATATAGATGAAATGTGATTGCTAGGTGATCTATATGAGTGACCAAGTTCAAATCCTAGACAAGGCTGTTTGCATTTCACATACTGCTAATACCCTTAGGAAAGGTATGCATCCAACTACTTTCTCCCCCAGAAAATAGTAGGGCAGACTGGGCTCTTTAACCTTGGTTAGGCAATCTTTTAAACTCCATTTAAGAAATTGAGCATGTGTCATATTCTGCTCATGTTTGTAAATAATATATATATATATATATAATCACCATTCTAACAAAATTGTTACTGCCAGGGGTAAAAAGTTTGTGTAAGACTCCTTGCTCTAAAATGTAACATAATACTCAAATATTGGTAATCTGAACATTAGCTACATAAATGAGATTAGCCTCCCCTTGTTTCTTTCACTTTGAGGAAGCCGTCTGTTTTGGTCGTCCATTTTCATTTCACCATAAATCAATGCAACTGCATGTTTTTAACATGAAAATATCATAAAATGTGTTCTTAATAAAAATTAAGTTCATTTTAAATAATGTGCAAGCACAATTAAGAACACATTTTATTATATTTTCGTGTTAAAACATGCAGTTGTATTGATTCAAACAAATTCGTATTTTCAGTGTAGATTTACGGTGAAATGAAAATGGCCGACCAAAACAGACAGCTTCCTCAAAGTGAAATAAACGAGGAGGTTACTCTCATTTATGTAACTAATGTTCAGATTACCCAAATATTTTTGCTTCAGTCCAAAATCAAAAGTAATTTATAAATGAGTTAACTTGTGCTGTTCAGAAAAGAGTATAAAATATAAAAACACCTTTTACTCAAGATAAAGTGGTTAAATCTTAGTAGAAAATCCTTAGGCAGATACCTTTTCTTTCTTTCTTTCTAATTGACCCTCCCCCCCCCCTCTGTTACATAATCATTAGATACCTAATGATTATGACAATAGTGTAGAAATCATATTAGTGCAGCTGATGGCCTTGAGGGTGAGTGACGGCGCTTGACCTCACTCTGACCTTGCGGGCTGGGGATGATCGTGAGAACTGGAAGGCGATAGAAAGCCCCCTTCCGGTTTAAGGAGTAAGCAACTCAGTCAATTAGAGTTAGAACTTAGAAGCGAAGCTAGCAAGATGTAAGGATCCGCGTGCATTGTCTGGTCTGGGGGTTTATGGAATAAAGTAACATCATCGTAAATCGAAGTCTTGTTGTTGTTACTAAAAGCTAACAATAGCACAGGGCTTCTGATAAGCAGTAATCCCCAACAGAAACCAGACCCGGAATCCCAAGAAGACCAGACCTTAGAAGATATACCGGCCAGAAGAATAGACGACAAGAATAAGAAGTAAAAGAGAAGTATATAACATATAGATATTTAGGGCCGGTAAAGAGGGTATATAACACCTCCACACACACACATTCCTTGTACTTAATAACATTTACTACATTTTCTTTTCTTTTTCTTTATTTTCAGATGTTGTGCTTTGTTGTGCCTGTCATCCAACAGAAAATATAATTGCATCTGCAGCTCTTGAGAATGATAAAACCATCAAGCTTTGGCGCAGTGATGTCTAAACTGCTTTCTCTCTTGCAATGCTCTTCTACTGCGCCCCCTTCTCCCTTGGAATGGGTGAGACAAGGGAGAAGGGGCCGGCCAGTCAACCATTCGGGGGAAGAGGGAGTTGCTGTACATATCTTAAAGGGGTCGGGGGTGGGGTGGCACGTTTAATGCTCACCAAAAAAAACAAAAACAACTTTATGGACAATGTCAGTCAGTTTTAATAAAAATGTTCATCTCCATTTGAATAGAAATCATTTCATCTAAACTCCATCTTTGTTCAAGTTGTTATTGGAATGTTTCTTTTTCTTTTTTTCTCTACCTCCCATATATATATTATTTTACACATTTAACATCAAGGAAACATTTAAATGTTGCCATATTGCAAAAAGAAATAATTTTCCAATATTTATTTGTAGTGATCCGTATAGTTCATCTAGAGTTGTCAAAAAAGGAATTTTTTTTTTTTTTTAATTACTTCTATTGAATTTGGTTCCATTTTATTTTATTTTTATTTATTTATATTTCTATGGCTTAAACATTGTAAAAAATCCCACAGAGGTAAATTTGACCATTTATATATATTTTATATACAAAAGTTTTTTTGGGTTTTTTTTAATTGGCTCTAAAACTTTTTGATCTTAGATTAAATTTTGTTCCATTCATTTTTTTTTTATTTGATTTTTTTAAAATTTGTGCTTAATTTGGAAAAAAGCCAACAGACATTCTTTTCATAGTATGGTTAAAGTCAAACATTGACCCTATGAAAAAACTTTATCTCCAATCAAACCATAAAATAAAAAATCTAATTTTTTTTTTAAAACTAGGAAAATGCAACAATGTTGTATTGGGATTTACAAAGATACAGAATTAAGAATGAGCAAATATTAATAGACTTTTTTTTCTTCTTTTTCTCCCCCCCCCCCCCCCCTCATGGCATTCTCTCTTGGAAATGAATATTCTTTCACTGCTAGGGTCAATCAGTTTGCGACACATTTTCAGTATTTCTTTGGGAAGAATAAGTGAAGATAGAATACTTAAAAAAATGATTTATAGTTTGCTTGAAGCATTGCGTGTATATTTGATTGATAGATTAATTTTGAAAGCTTATCACAAAGGAAGAAAAGGTAACAAGTATGTTGTTCATTTATCTGTTTTTTCTTTCTTTTTTGTGTGTGTGTTTCCCTAATATTTCAGGGTTTATATCTCATCTTCAGAAGACATCAGAGCCCATGAAGGATGCTCACAGATGTTATGGGCCCCGAGGTCTTCTGAAGATAGGATATTAATCCCAAAATATTTAGGAAACATCAAAAAAAAAAAAACATGCAGGTAAATGAACAACATACTTGTTACCTTTTTCTTCTTTTGCATTGGGATAAGCCTTCAAAATCAATCTACAAATTAAAAAATAAATTTTAATCTTGAAATCAAATGCTTTTCACTTTACATTAAAATCTAATATCTCATTTTCAAATTAGAGTAAAAATTATTATCAATCAATTTGTCTATACTGACATTTTTTTTTTTTTTTTTTTAATGGTTTCTATGAAACACACTTGTTTGAAACAATTCTAATACTATTAATCTGAACTTTTTAGATGAGGCTTGATATGTGTAATTTTGATTTTTCAGACTATTGTCCATGTCTTTTTCGTGTTTTTATATATCCCAATAAAGATGAGGACAAAAGTCCAAAAAATCAATTTTAATAGTTTAAAATTAGCCATGTTTTTATGGTCAGAAAATACTTAAATTAGAATTTTGGTTTAAGATATTTAGATATACAGGGAGGTTAATTTTTTTTCTTTTTTTAGTTTTTCTTTCATTACATAATATCTATATATAAAGTGGCTTATTCCATTAAGAAGATAAAAACCTTGTGGCCAAATGAGTAACAGTGCTGCTACAAAAAGTTTGTGCTCTGAATCGGGGGAAGAAAAAAAAGAATTTCTTGAAAAATGCATCTTTTTAACAACTACTGATAATACTGGTGTTTCTACAAAATATGACTATTACTATCTTGCAACAGCCTCTGGTTAAAAAAATGAGTGTCATCATCTCAGCTAAATAATGGACCGTTCCATTTTTATTAGAAAGAAAGGGAATAAACAGGACATGCTACACAGAAAAAATATAAGAAAGAAAGAGTATGGGAAAGATAGTGTGGGTGCACATGCATAAACGATAACGCTGTTTCAATTGATCATAATGAAAATAATGAAAATAGAATGAGTGTGAAATCTAGATTATTATACTTTTTATATATTGAAATATTTAGCAATAGCTCTTAAGTAAACATATTAAACATAATAATTAAATTATCATACTGTGGTATATCCATAGGTAACTATTTCAAGTGGAGAAAGAGAAAAGAAAGCATTTAACTTGATTCAATTAAGATATTTATAACTCGATAGAAATATAACATCTTTAGGAATCACTGGCTTATTTTTATCTTTAGCAATGTATTTAGTCATTTTATATATCTCCTGAATTTTGGTTGTTACTTCACTATGAATTTAAAATTGGATGCAAAGTTTTAAAAAGGGGGAAGAGTAGATTGTCTATAAAAGATTTTAATGATTAATTTGATTTTTACGGTATGTCAACATGTCTAGGATTATATTATGCCTAGAGATTAGAGAAATGCATTCATTGTATATTCACATTTATGTCATTTGTGTGTTGTTGTTTCTTTGGGGGGGGGGTCAATATGTAGCCCAGTTACTACCTTTTTGATTTTCTGAATTTAAAAAAACTGTTTGAATTTTTGAGATGAGGCTTGATAATTTGTATTATTTAGATTTTTCCAGGGCTGTGGAGTTGGAATAATTAAGAGATCCCCGGAGTCATTATAGTTTTACTGACTCCAACTCCAGTTGAATTTACACTTTATATGGCCCTAGTTTAGTCTGTAAAGTTATACAGTGCACACTCCTTATAAATAGATTATTAAAAAAATCATGGTTTTATAGTTATTTGTAGGCCATAATCACTTAATTACGTAAAGAGGAGAGAGAGCCTGAGTCAAAGGTTTTGTGTTCTGACTCCACAGAACTGGATTTTTCAGACTGTTGTTCTCATCTTTATTGCCATATACACAATATTTTGGCTGATGTGCCCTTCGAATTCAGCAAGAAACACCTGGAAAAAGCCAAAGCACATCAGACAAAATATTGTGTATATAACAATAAGGATGAGGGCAACAACCTGAAAAATCTAAATAATACAATTTATTTACAGGTATATATTTATTTATATATATATATATATATATATATATATATGGTGAAAATGGTCACAATGGTTAGTTGATGAAAGTTTCACAATGATAAGACAGCAATATAACAAATTTAAAGTGCTCAATACGTGAGTAGAGCAAATTTATTATGATAATGGTACACAGTAATAACCTACTCGAGTTTCACCATATGAATCTTCAGGTTAAATACACTGGATAATTCAAGATATTGATTAACTGCAGTCGATTGCACGTGTGTATTTTTTTGCGATGACGATTGGTTATAGATCCGCAGTCAAAGGAACGCTGACTTGAAATTCAAAATGAGCAGAAGTGTCATTTTTCCAAAGGATCAAAATATAAACATTGTTAGAAATCCGCTTTGTGCTATTGTTTTAATGGTTTATGATAATAATAAGGATTGCCTATATGATTATAGAGCCTGCTGCGATTAAACGTGGTTTTGCTAATATATGCCTAAAGTTAGTTATTTTATTAAAATTAACAGCATGTGTATACACACACATATGCAGGTATATTTATACCATTTCAATGGTCTTATTATTATTAAAAAATAATAGATAATTAAATTACTTATAGTGGTGGGATGTGGAGTTTTGTTAATGTGCTTAATTATTATTGTTATCTTTATGACAGGCTATATATGAATACTCGTACGTGTATTATATATATATATATATATATATATATATATATATATGGTGCTTTTCTAGGGGTGCTGTGCTCTAGTATGGCTAAGCCCTCGTCACGGTAGAGGCCGTGATTGCTTGGGTCTATGATGTTGTTTATGTTGTACAATAAGAGGCAACCGACCATCTCACATATCTCCGCCCTGTCATATGATCCCATCAAAACGTCGTAGTTATTTGCCCCTTTCTTTATCCATATTTCGTTGTTATGATATAATATGGATTTACGGCAGTGATAGATAATTTGGACTTTTTCGTCTGGGATGATCATGTATTCCTTAGCCAGATCTATTACTTTGCTTATCGTGTTTTCCGTAATTGAGGGGTAGAAATCCTTAATATCGTATTTAATGAGTGTGCAATTTTTATATGTGCTGATATTTTTGAACCACTAGATGCAGTCGTCAGTATTCCACCATTGGTTAATGTTTAACGCTGTTCTTAAAGTAGCGGAAATATATTCTGACATATGGCTTTGCTTATTCTGCCCATTTCAGATTTAGTTGGGTTTATAAGTCTGCATGTTGGGTTGTTGGTGAAATTAATTTTGTGGTCTTTCAATATAATAAAGCAGTTTTTTATTTATTTTCTCAATGCGGTCTGCTACGTTGAATTTAGAAGCAATGGATCTGGCTTCGTGGTTGATGTTCTCCTCTAATTTTGGGGTTGCCTTTCTGGTAGAATCTGGTTACCTCGTTGTGAAGAAGGTTTTTGTATTTTTCAGTGTGAGGTTTTAGCAGTTTTATCAGATTTAACTAAGATGTTTTTACCTCTAACTTTTTACCTCTTATAAATTTCTTTACAAAAAAAAATAATTATTATATATTTTATAAAAAAAATAATATATTTTAAAAATATATTTTATAAAAAAATAATTATTATATATTTTATATATAAAAATTTTTTTTTTTTTTTACCTCTAACTTTGGGGTTGCCTTCTGGTAGAATCTGGTTACCTCATTGTGAAGAAGGTTTTTGTATTTTTCAGTGTGAGGTTTTAGCAGTTTTATCAGATTTAACTAAGATTTTTTTTTGGAATTTCTTATTGATTTGAAATCTTTGTTGATTTGGTGCTGGATGGGATTATTTACATGTTTGAATTTTATCTTTTTCATGATTCCGATGAGGTCTGATTCGAAATCTTTCAGTTCTTTCACGTACGGTGGGTGTTGTTGGTTTTGAAACCATATTTTTCCTGTTTGTAGTGGCCTTCGGAATGGGTGTTGTTGAGGTAGAAGTGTGCTTTCCATCTCATGCGAGCAGCAAATGACTCAATCTTGATCATTAAACGGAGTCTGTACACGTGTTTGTTCGGTACTGGGATGTTTTTGTAGTAGTATGTAAATTCCACTTATTCCATGGTATTTGTATATAATCAATGGTTAAAAGAACCAGAGCGAAAATAAACCTCCAACATCATACAATATACACATATGTCAACTTACACTAATCCTATGAATCCTTCAGTCACACCAGTCTCCTATTTTAACACCAATTTTTGAACCCATATGTACTTTACGCATCTAAGCTGCACATTCATCATTAATAACAAATAAATAAACTTATCTATTCCAGCCTCTAGCTATACGCGACGATGAATTCCTTTTTTATTCCTTTCACTATCTCACAACTAAGCTATTTTCTAATAGTAATGCACAATCCCATCAATACATCCAGCATAACGCAAATTCTTTAGTCCTATGTATCACTTATATACAGGTTACCTTTTTTGAAACACACCCCTTTACACCGCTTATATATAAAGTAAGTAAAGTCGTCGGGGCAGCCTAATGTTGGTATCAGCCATGCAGCAAGGGAGTCTATCCCCTTTTCACTAGCGCTAGACCAAGGAGATTATTTTAGCATCTATCCCTTTGCTACTCATACGCTGAGTTGGCGAGGGCGGGTATCGAACTAGGAATCTTGTGGTTTATAGCCGAACACTCTACCGCCTGAGCTAACCCGGCCCCATTCAAATTCCCTACGTAAAAAAACGCTACATTTTATTTTTTAAAATTTCTTTCCCATTCCAATTGCAGCTATCACATATTAATAATTTAAAAAAATAATAAAACTATTATTCTACAATACTTAACAACCATCACCAAGATTATTTATAATTAACTACAACTATTTACCGTGGAAACAGTTTCCAATCGCGAGTTAACGTAACTTTATTTTTATTTTTTTTAACAAACTTTTCACTCTCTCTCTCTTCCTCATACTCTTTTACCAACCAGATTTAATCATTCCAGGGAACCGTGCCGTATCACACACACTTAATAACAATACACCTATCATCAAATTTAAACTTAACTTAACCTTTAAACATTCCCCACAGTGTAATCAACCTAACCGTTTCCCATCATTACACTACATAATGCAAAAACATGTGACAACAAGTCTACCTACATTCATCCAACCCTTATTCAGAAAAATAAAAGCAATAAGCAACATCACAACTCCTTTTATTACGTTTATACCCTATCCATAGACTCTTAGGCTTTATTATTAATTATAAATAAATATATATATATATATATATATATATATATACACACACACACAAGTATTTATATATAGCCCGTCATAAAAATAAAAAATAATAATTAAGCACATATTAACAAAACTCCACATCCCACCACTATAAGTAATTTAATTATCTATTATTTTTTAATAATGATAAGACCATTGAAATGGTATAAATACACCTGCATATGTGTGTATACACATTCTGTTAATTTTGATAAAATAATTAACTTTAGGCATATATTAGCAAAACCACGTTTAATCACACCAGACTCTATAATCATATCGACAATCCTCATTAAAACAATAGCACAAAGAGGATTTCTAACAATATTTATATTCTGATCCTTATGAAAAATGACACTTCCGCTCATTTTGAATTTCAAGCCAGCGTTCCTTTGACTGCGGATCTATAACCAACCGTCATTGCAAAAAAATACACACATGCAATCGACTGCAATTAATCAATATCTTGATTAGTCCAGTGGATTTAACCCTGAAGATCCTTATGGTGAAATTCGAGTAGGTTATTACTGTGTACCAGCTCAGTTAATAGGAACCACAAGGTTCTATGTTCGATACCAGCCCTCACCCTCAGCATATAAGTAGCATAGGGATAAGTGCGGTAAAGTGAGAAGCTAATGGTAGGTGCGGTGCTCCACCTCAGATGCCAAAACAATCTCCTTGGTCTAGCGCTAGTGAAAAGGTGGTTGACTCCCTCACTGCCTGACCAATACCAACTCTGGGCCACACTGATGACTTTACATATTAAATTAATTGTGTAGAAGATGCACTATTTTTTTTTCCAGTCCAATAGTTAGGAGCATATATTATACACAAGAACTGTATTAACTTTTTTTTCTGGCCATATACCTCACCATATTCAGAACAAGATGACCGAAAGTAAGTTATATCTATAGTCCAAACTAATGTGTTTTTGCTGTTACCAAGAAATATTCACTGGAATATATGATGGTTTATAATATTATTTCTCCTAATGTGAGCCTATTTTTTGCTTCAAACTTGTATTTTTGTATGAACATTTCGGTGTCTTTCCTATAAATACTGTGAAAATTTTGCGTTTTAAGACTTAATGTAAACTATAAAAGTTCTATTTTTAGTCCGTACAAACTGATAAAAAGTTGGAAAACTGCTGAATTTAGCTTAAAGTTAACTGCTCCAAATTCTAAAAAGTCAATGAATATTATACACAAGAATGCCCCCCCCCCTCTCCTAAAATCTCATAGTCCAAAGTTAGGGGTGCGTGTTATACACAAATAATTATGGTATATACTTTATTTTCCCCAAAATAAAATTTAATTGCATTAATGCATAATATTAAATTTGGCTGAGAGTAGCCATAGGGTCATTTCATATCAAATCACCCAGTGCTCCAATTCACCCTCTCAGATTCTGAAAAAAAAATTAACGTGTTCTTTTAGATAGAAGTGATAGAAAAATCCAAAATATTAAGTGTATTTTACCAACAAATTCTGACACTCCTAGCTCCTTTTTTGATATGGTGGCGTGTACAGTTTCAATACTTTGAATGGAGAAAACATTTTCTGTAGATTTCAAAATTATAATCAAATGTATCTTCTGTATTTTCCTTCTGCTCTGAAAATGGTTAAAAAGTCAAAACTTGATAATTCATTTGAGAGTTTCTCATTTCTTAAACAATGTTAGATAAAGGGCTCTCCCCCCAACTCTGTCATTTATAACATTGGGTTATATGTATGCAATAACTATAGGATATACCACAGTATGATATTTTAATTATATATATTATTATTAGGAGGTTGATTTAGAAGGCTAAAATTATATTATTTAATTATTACAATGTTTGATATGTTTACTTAAGACCATCCAGGATTTTACATTTCCTAAAAGAAGTGGGGTTGTACTCAAAAATACGAGTAATTGAACAATAGTTAAAATATATAAATTAATTAAATATATAAATTTGTTTTCTACCAAACTATTGCTACAAATCCAAAACTTAGCTGGCATTAAATGACCCATCAGGTTGATATGCCATAAAAACAAACCAAACCAGTTAAATATTTAAGTATAATCTTTATTTAACTCTTTTCTTTCTTTCTTTCCTTTTCATTATGTTCAATTAAAACAGATTAGTGTTATCGCTTTCACGCCCTCTGATTCCTCTACTCTTTCTTTATTATACTTTTTCTGTGCAACATGTCCTTTTTCTTCACAATAAAAATGGAATGGTCCATTATTTAGCCGAGGTGACGCCACTCATAAGAAATAATTCTGCAGATAAGTAACACCAGACAATCAGCATTTAATTTTTGCATTTCATCTTGGACTGTCTCATTTCTTAACAAGAAGGTGTTGCAAGATAAAAGTCATACAATTAAGGATCACAAGTATTAATATATACATTACTGTTACAAATTTCAGAATAATTGTTCAAAATATGCTTGAATGATTTTTCTTAATTCCCCCTCTTTTTTCCCCTCCAAAATTGCCAATTTTCATGTCATATTTGACTCTGGGCGGTGGTTTTTTTTTTTTTTTTACCATATTTTATATTTGAAGATAAGACAAATTTTGTATGGTTTGAGCTGCTGAAGTTGAATCCGGTTTTTTTTTTTTTTTTTTTTTAAGATTGAGTTCAACTAACATGATTTTTACCAACATGCCAATCTGAAATCTGGTTCCTTTGTAGTTTTCTATCCAAATAATCAATTTCTGATTTTCATTTTTTTTTACCTTCATTCTAAGTTATGGGTCCTTTAAAATGGAAAGGGGGGGGGTAGGAATACTTTTGAGGAACATTGCTAAATTTTCAGCTGACTAAACTTAAGACATTAAAATTAAGTTTTATGGGATTATTTTCAATTGATGTATTGCTTTCTGTAAAATACTGAAACAGTTTAAAAGAATTAAAAAAACCAAAAAAAAAAAACCTTTAACTATAACAAACAAACTTGTATTATTCGGACTTGTCCTCATCTTTATTGTTATATACACATTTCAGCCAATGAGCCCTCCGGCCTTCTTCAGGTGTTTCTTGTCATAATCTGGAGCCTTTATGGAACTTTGAACCAAATCCATTATTCAATCCACGAGAGTAGACTTCTCATTCTGTTAACTATAACCGAGTACAAGTATTAAGTTTTGTTAAGTATTCTGTAATTATCACCCTAGGTCAGGATTGAACCTGCAACTTACAGCTGATTGTCATTAAAACTATTAACTCGATCTTTATATCCATTGCACCATGTGTCCAGTTAGCATTTCTATATACAATTTTTATGTATCAGTTTTAAAAGTTTTGTTTCCATATAACTGATTTCATTTAAGACAAGAAATTGTCAGCCAATATTTTGTAATGGAACAATATCAAAGAATGAGGTTTCAAATCTGCTTCTGTGCATAGGGCAAAAAAAAAGCTGAAATTTACAGGGAGGTCACCTCCCTGTAAATTTCAGTACTTTCTTTTGTAAAGTTGGGGGGAATTTATATAACCGGAATCAATTTATATACCCTCTATAAAAAGAAAAGAACTTTCAATATAATCTATAATAGGATTCAAAAATTGTATGTTACCATAAGCATGATATTTGTTAGAATGTTTGACACTATCGACCAATGAGTGGCCTTTTTCTGGTGTTTGTCAAACTCTGGAACCTTCACCCTTTATCCATTAAGGTAGGTTCTCATTCTGTTAACCATAACACGGTACAAGTGTTAAGTACTGTTATTTTCACCCATAAACTGGATTGAACCTGCAACCCTTATATCTGTTATGCTATGGGTTTAACTGGAAAATAACATAGGATGGTTAACGGATTGAGAAGTTTGAGTTTAGCAAACACCTGCCGGAGGGTACAAAAGTAAAAAAAAAATCTAAATGAATTCAGACAAATAATTCTAATATATATATTCTATTAAGTGAATGATAGTGGCTTCTAAGATAGTTATAATGAAAAATTTCTAAAATGTAAATTTTTTTTTTTTTTATCATACACTTAAAACATAGGTTACTTTTACTTATATATCTTAGTTATTAAAAAAAGAATAAACACTTTTTTTTTTTTTTTTGGATGAGACAATTTTGTGGAAATAATCAAAGTTAAAAGGAGAATTCCATAAAATTAAAAAATACACGCATACAAAAAGACAACTTTTATTACAGTATTTTTATATACATTGTTTTTTTTTTCCTTCAGGGCAAAAACATTTTTACTGGTAAAAATAAATTACATTTTAATTTTGTGTTGGACCAATAACAATATAAATGGAAAATTGTTTGAGTTTTATCCTAAACATAATGGTTGACTATTACAAAAAGAATTGACTGCTAATTAATATTAATAAACTTATAAAATTAAAAAAACAAATTTTAAATGCAATAATTTGATTAAATCTTAAAACTATGAAGCATTTTTTTTGCTAATATGGTTGTTGATATTGCTCTATTTGAAATTCCATCTACACACAGCAAAAGTAGGAGAAATCAGTTTTACATTTCCAAATTGAAGTATTAAGATTTCTGCTCCTGATACCAGCAGGATGAAAATCAGCCATCACTTCTTTATGAACTTTTTTTTTTTGGGGGGGGGTGCTTTGATAAATTCTGATCTCATTTTTATCACTCATCTGACAACATAAAATGGTGTAGTAAGTAATAAAATGAGAAAAATTGCGTAGGAATAGCAAGATTGAAAACTTGAACTAAAAAGGTTCCCACATTTTCAAAATAGTCAATTATAAGAATATATATTATGTCAGATTGAACCAGCAACCACAGAATGCAGAGCCAAAACTCTACCTCTGAGCCACTAGCCCATGCCACACACGGGGGTTGCCAAATCACCTAACCTTGGCGATCCCCATGTGTTGCACGGGCTGGTGGCCCATAAGTAGAGTTTCAGCTTTGCATTCTGTGGTCGCTGGTTCAATCTCAAGTGGTGGAGATCATGGCATACACTGCTGCAGAGACCTAATAAAGTCGCACTGAGTGTCAGCCAAATTTTCTTCTGGTAGTGGTAATTTAATATATAGTTCCTATATCTGCAGGTTCTCAATTATAAGAGCAAATAAAGCTAACTTTCTTATTAAAATACAATTTTATCACATAACGTTTTGATATGTTCAAAATGAATATCAACTCTGCCTTTGTATTAGAAATCTCAGGGAAGCAGCAGCCTGAAAATCCAAAACATGCTTTGTTTATATTTTAGGGGTTTTTCACATGTCCAGTACAAAAAGGAAAATTTAGTAAAGAAATGGATGCAAGAAAATACAAACATTTAAAAACAATTTTGTTACTCCAAATTTTAGAAAAATTCCACACAATTTTTATACAAAATCTGAAAATGCAAACATTTAATATTAACAAGATCAACAACAATTTTTTTTCTTTTTGTTTAGCAATTCTGCTTAGTTATTTTTACTTTGATTTAAAAAATGGTTTTATAAATGCACATCGACATCTTATTTTTTGTTTAAAAAGTTGGTTTAAGTACATTTACAATAATTTTTTTTTCTTTCAATTCTTAAACTTTGTTGGAATGCTAGTTTCTTCAGATGTGAATTAAAACAAACATTTCATGGAACGAAACAGGGTGGGGTCAAAGTTTAGGTACTGACATGTTTTAAAAAGGGGGAGGGTCCCTTTAATGAAAAATTGCATCATTGTGAAAAAGTACCTGGTACCTATTACTTAAGCATGGCATTTATTATCTAGATGTAGATATAACAATTCATTTATATCTAGATAATAGATTTATAAAAATGCATGTCATTGTTTCTATTAACTTTGAATTATAAGATGACTTAATTAAGTTAAAGATAAACAGCATATTCAACTGTGGCATATGGAAATCTAATAGATTGCAATGGAGTTATCAGAATAATAATTGATTAGAATAATTTATTATATTTTGTTATTGTCAAAAAGAACTACAATGGTTAACTTACAAAAATACTAATAGTACCATGTACTCACTTGGTTACCTCCTTTAGATTCGCCAGATACTTTTTACAATATCCTAAACTTTGACCCCCCACCCTGAATGAAACATGATTGTCAATTTTTCAAGCATCCAAAAAAACTTAAAAATCAACATGAATGATTTTTCAAGTTAAAATGATTTTGATTTGTTGCAATTATAAACCCATAATATTAGGAAATTTACTATTTTCACCATTTCTTGGCTTAAAAATCAAAATGAACATCCAATAAATTTTTATTACTTTTATATATGAAAAATATACACATTGTATGCAAAATTTTAATTCAACCGGTATTTATCACCATATCCAATGTATATATTATCACATAAGAAAAAAGATTTTCAATTTATTGAAAGTTTTTTTTTTTTTTAAACAGTAAAAATTTTAATATTTTTTTTTTTTTTACTCTTCATTTCACCACACATCCAACATTGGATACATACATTTAATTTTTTTTTCTTAAAAGGTATCCACGTTAGTCATATACCAATCGTTTTTGTATTAAAATAGTTCCACAATTTTTTCTTTATATCCTAAATATATATATATATATATATATATATAAGGATATAGCTATCTTATTTTTTTCCTTGTTTCCATTTATCTTTAAATCCTAAAGAGCTTTACAAAACTTAATTTATATTGATTTATTCAAAGCAACTCCAAGATAAAGGTAAACACTTTAAAGAAAATTAGATCTTTCAGATGATAAATATGCAACAAGTTCTGTGTTAAAGATGATGCTTCACTAGAACTTAGTATGACTGTTCACACAATATTAAAGGAGGGGAGGTTATAGCAAACAAAACATGACTAGAAATGAATTGTATGCAGTTAGTTTTTAGGAAAAACATTATGGTAAGACTTTAAATATCTTAGTCTTGTGTTAAACATTAACCCCCCCCCCCCCTTAAAAAAAAAAAAAAAAAAAAAGGAAAGTACACAGCCAAAAGGTTAGAGGAAGAGGACAAAAATGAAGAAATTAGTCCAAACCAACCAAATATTTAGAATTAATTTCAGAATAAAATTTGGGTCTTGGATATTAGTGACATATATATATTTCTTTTTTTAACTGTAATTTAAAAAATTTAAATCAGAAAACGAATGGGTGTTAGTCCTTCTGTATACAAACTAGAAAACTATTTAACTAACCTTATTGTCAATTATGCAATTTCATCTAAGCCCCTCCCCCATAGCACATGTGTACTTGGCATTCATACTCTTCAAAAATAGAGCACCCATGTAAAAAACGGGCAGGTTTGTGTTTATTGCCCAGTGCCAGAGAAGAATGTCAAGAGGGTACACACAATAATCAAACTTTGTGTTTCATCTGACATGCTGGAAGGTCAGAAAATAGATCCTCTTCGGAGACATGCACTTCCAATACTTTACCTAAAATTATCAGAGAAGTAAAATGAGATGCCATCTAAAATTTGCAAGGAGAAATATACTTAATACAAAAACAGGTAATATTAACAGGGATGACGTGGTGAGGCAAAGATGGGGGCGGGGGGAGTAGTGTTCCTTTTTTTTTTGGTCGCTAGAGCACCAATTGTAATTGCATTTGTTGTTGTTGTTGTGCAAGTTGTTGTTTCAAATTCATTTCCTGTTGGTAAATAACATCTTGTTCAAGTTCTTCACGAGTCGGATGTCGTAATTTGTGAATGGTTTTCTCCACAGCTGGTACATACACGGAATGGGACGGAATCACATTTTTATACAGCTAGAAGAAAAAAAAGAATTGCAAAACCATTAAAGGGTTAAACAATCATCACAATTATTGCTATGATCACTTGTCTTAATTAGGGGGAAAATTTGATTACAAAACGAAAGCCTTATTTTTATGTACTAGCAAGAATATGCGCCCTCTGTGCATAAGTATTTAAGTTTTAATGTAATAAAACTACGACTAACAAAATTAAACACATAAAAAGATTACTTATTTTAAATGGTTTCTATATAAATTCATTCATAGGATTGATTTTAATACACTGGAGAATAAAATAATATTAGAGATCAATATCACCAAGTAATTATTTATAAAACCCATACCATATATTATGTAAACCTTTATTTCTGAGTCTTATATAGACACATTGCATGATTTTTAAACACATAAATAACATGGGTTGTTTTGAGGTAAATCTAATTTGAATTTTCATAGACATCAATAAATAAGATTTATTCTGTTTTAATGATTTTGACTATAAATTAAATGCTCACTGATAAACTTATGCAATTCCTGAGGATATTGTGATGTAATGGACAGACAGACACCAAATCTTCATAAGATATGCTAGGGTTATAGATCTCACATAAGTTACCTTTTTTCTTTTTCTTCATGCAATTTTTTTAAATACTTTCTTTTAATTCAGAAAATTCTCAACAGGATATTAAAAGTCTGGAGCACCATTCCTATTAGGATTTATAAAAAAAATGCCTAAAAAATGGCATTTTCATTTTAAGTTACCTGTTATTTCCCTCTAGTATAAGACTTCTAAATATAGAATGTTAAGAGTTAAAATGATCCCCCTGGCCAAGATATTTATCCATAGCTAGAGAAAAAGAAGTTGGATGCATACTTTCCCCCCAAGTATATTAGCGCTATATGAAATGCAAACAGCTTCATCCAGGATTTGAACTACAACTCTAACCATTACACCATGTTTCCTCCAATTAAGAGAAATGAGTAGCACTCTTCAGCATTATAAGTATCTTCTCTTTTATTGTTTCTAAGATGGGAAATCCAGAGTATTGGTAAATACATACTTATTTCTCTGAATGTTTGAGATGAGGCTTAAAGATTAGTATCATCTGCGTTATTCGGACTATTGTCCCCATCTTCATTGTTATTTGTACAAAATTTCGGCCGATATACCCTCCAGCCTTCTTCAGGTATTTCTTGTCGGACTCGGGAACTTTCTTGTTGTAATCGGGAGCCATCACGGAACTTTGAACCTAACCCTTTATTTATTCCACGGGGGTATCCTGTTCTCATTCCGCTAACCATAGCTGGGGTAGGAGTTGTGTTAATTATTTTTCTAACTGCTTTCACTCAGGATTGGACACGTGGCCGAGTGGATAAGGCAGTTAGGTTAAGACAGGTCTAAGTGACAGTTATCTCTGGAACCCGAGTGAAAGCAGTTAGAAAAATAATTAATTAACACAACTCCTACCCCAGCTATGGTTAGCAGAATGAGAACAGGATACCCCCGTGGAATAAATAAAGGGTTAGGTTCAAAGTTCCGTGATGGCTCCCGAATACAACAAGAAGGTTCCAGAGTCCGAAAAGAAATACCTGAAGAAGGCCGGAGGGTATATCGGCCGAAACGTTGTACAAATAATAATGAAGATGAGGACAATAGTCCGAATAACGCAGATAATACATACTTATTTATGCTATATAGAAAATCAAATTCTGTTATTATTAGGCGGGGGGGGGGGAGAAAATAGCCTGATGTGTGTTGCTATTTACCTGCAAAGCATCAAGCAGATGAAACAATGTTATTGGTCCCTGGTCTGTTCGTACACGTTTGTTCATTGGAATAGAAGCAAGTTGTTGAACAGCTTCCATTTCAGCTGCTTCCTCTGACAAACGAATTGAAGGGATTTGTACTCCATTACTGGAGATTTCAGTGGCATCACTGGAAAAGAAAAAGAACATTTTGTCAAATTGTCTTGAAGACAAAACAAAAGTTTCATTAACAGTAAATGTATAATTATTGTTCTTGCAATTAGGTTCCATATGTATGTAAAAACGGGTCAAGTAAAATAGAACTGGTTGGTTGGATTTTACGGCACATCAACCCTTGTTGGGTTATTTTATGCTGAAGATATTCGTTTCATTCATTCTTGTTGAGTATTCAAGTTTTTAATTTTTTATTTTAAACTCAATCTTTTTTAATACATTTTTTGAAATATTTAATCCATAGATGTAACCCTAACAGGTACTACCACAGAGTGAACCTGGGAATTGGAACTTCACCATTAGATGCAATTTAAAGTTATACCCAGGACACCAAGACCCGCAGTCACTGCCTTCTAGCACATATAGGATAAAAAGGTTTGGGGTCTTGCCATAAGGGCAACAAGGTTGGGACATTTCATACAAGTGCTAAGGCTTGGCCTAAGTAAGGGCCAAAATCGATGTCATGGACTGCCCAGCCACCAAGATTCCGTCCTTAAGCATCATGTGTCACCACCCACAGCCAACAGGTCAGAATAAATTGGTTAACAGCAAATGCCATTAAATCTTACAGTGGACCAATGTCAAAATGTTTAATTTATAAAAACTTCATTCCTTTCATGAAAATTTATTTAATTTCATAAATATATATATATATATATATATATATATTTCATAAATACAAATATAAAAATGATCATTGATATTAAAAAGTTAATTGACTAGTGGGTTGTGTTTTCTGAACATTAACTTATTTTAGTAACTACATCAAAATCAAGAGTTCCCAACAGAAACAGATAAAACACAACATTTTGGGAATTTTTAACAAGATAGAAATGATTAGATTCTTTTCTTTGATGCTCAAATGAAAATCTGTACAAACAAAAACATGTAATGGATTTAGATACAAAGATCAGAAGGATCAAGATGCTAAAAATCTCCATTTTTCATTTAGGATGAGCCAAGATTAGGTTGAATAATCAGATTGGCGTTTCAAGATTTTTTCTCTTCTTTTTTGCTTAATCTGTACATAAATGGATGGACATTTTTTAAACAAGTTGTCACAAAAAAAAATCAACCATGATTTTAAAATATTGACAAAAATCAACTTACCTATCACATAGATAATTAACCTTGAGATAAGACCTTTGTAAGTATGGGTTAGGTACATCACAGCCTATGGAATGCTTAAAGCGTTTTTCTCGTACCCGATAACCACTTTTACGTCCCAATACTTTTACAATAATGTTCTTAAGTTGACTCTGCAAGACAAGAAAAAAAAATTAGAGGGGTGACAAGACATTCAGACCACTGTGTACATATAAAATGACTGACAATTGTATACTATTAAACGATAGATATCATTGAGAAAAATCAAGAAAACTTGCTTTTTAATGATAAGCTAAAAGAATCCGTTTGCCCACCAACCAATATCAAAAAATTTTCAGCAAAGAATTCAAACAGGTTTTTCTTTTTAACACTCAAAAAGGAGATTTTTGACCTGAGTGGGACAACATAGGAAATTTCCTATTGGAAAATATTTTAAAGGATTCTTTTAGCTTTTGTAATCAATATTCATCAGGTAAGCAAACAATATATTTCAACACAAATGTTTCATGTATAGGGTGATTGTAAAGTAACTCCCTATTTTAAAATTCTTATATCTTATTTCTGAATCATTATTTTTACAAAAAAATGAATATGAGAAGAACACACATAACATGGAGTTTTATCTAAAATTCCATATGGGCACCAGCATTTGCCTCCAGCCTCTCAAGCCGCTCGGGAATTGCATCAACTGATCTTCCCAGGAACTCTTGTGGAATGGCAGAAATAAATTCTCATATTCATCCTTCAAGTTCTTTCAAAGTCATTGGTTTCGTAGAGTAGACTTGCTCATTCAACCAACTCCAAAGAAAAAAGTTGCAGGGTGTTAAATCAGGGCTTCTGGCCAGCCACTCATGCAGATCACTTCTACCCATTCATCTCCCAGGAAAATGGTGATTGAGCCATTCACAAAATGTGGAGGAGCACCATCTTGCATAAAAATCAAGTCTTCAATATTCTAAGTATTGACGACTGGCCAGATTTCATCTTGCAGCATAGTGAGATATAGGGAGTTACTTTTCAATCACCCTATATAAAATTAAGATTCTTGGAACTTACCTCTACAGCAGTCATTACATATTTAACTGCATTTTCTGCAACATCATCCAAGCCGTTCTCCCAGGCACACACATACATCCGGCCATGAACCATGGATATATCAGGTAAAGTGGCCTCTCTTGATGCAAAACCTGAGGGTGAGAAAAAAGAAAACAAAATTTACTACCTAGAAATCCCATTGGAATTTTTTTTGTAAAATTCATTTTTTTTATAGTAAATTCAATTCTAAAAATAATTTGGTTATTTGAATAAAATTTCATATTTGAGATATTTAATCCCATTTATTTTTACAATTAGTTTTTTTTTTTTTTACAATACATCAACCTCAGTGGGTCATTTTAATGCTGACAAAGTTTTGAAGTAGATTTGTAGTGATACTTTGGTAGAAAACAAATGTGTGTGTATATACATATATATTTGAACTATTGTTCAATTACTCATATTTTTTAGTACAATCCCACATCTTTTAGGGAATGTAACATTTTAGATGGTCTTAATTTAATGAAAAGTTTTTTCAAATTACTTGTTTGGTAGTATTTTGTTCCCATTAGATCACATTTAAACAACTTTAAAGAAGTAAACACATTTTTGTTGTCAAAAATGTTAAAAAGATTTCACTGAACAAATAAAAAAAAATCATTTGATAACTTTTCTTTTTACAATTCCAGCTTTTTAAAAAGAATAAAACACCTTTCCATTTATATATATACACACACACACACACACAGAGTTAATGATTGCATTAAAAAGATAGAAAAAGAAAAAATGACCTCCAAAGACTTACCAACATTGATATCATCCTCCAAGCTTCGAGGACTCACCAATGGTGCATACGACAGTGGATTCACTGGTACAAATTTTTGCTGAAAAGACAGTTTTTAAGGTTTTTTTTTAAATATATCAAAAATTGAATAAATTGTCAAAATCCCACATAAGAAAAAAAATAAATAAATAAACTTAGCCAAATTATTCCATTCCAAAATATCCTCATATGTCAAATGTTTTATATTTTGTTTTATTGCTAAAATAAATTGTACTAAAATCAACTGAAAGGCGAGGGGAATAAATTTTTGGAAATTGACTGAAATCTAACCTGCCCTTTAAGTTTCATATTTATATTTCCTTTTCTAGCAAATTTCCAATTTGGATCTATAAATTTTGTTTAATATTTTGAATTACTCAAAGCTAATCTATCATAATTTGGGCTAAGAAGATAATAGTACAAATAAATATTCAACTATTTTAGCCATTAGTAATAAATAAGTGGACACTAACACATCAAAATTTACATAGCTCAGTTGGTAGAGCATTTGCCAAAGAATCTTAAGATCCCAGGTTCAATACCAGTCCTCACCAACTCAGTAATCTGATCTGTGCAGTAAAGTATGGAGCTGATGGTAGGTGTGGCACTCCACTTCATTTCCCAGGCCTAGCACTAGCAAAAAGTGCATAGACTCCCACGCTGTTTGGTTGATACCGACAATAAGCCACTGCATCAACTAATTAACTATATTTAACATACTAGATTTTTACATTCTTTTGAGTTGTATGGGTTCAATTTTTGTGATGATTCATTCATTTTAATTTGTTTAATTTATTTGTAGCCATTGGTAGTACATGTCATCATGAATAGATTAATTAAATAAATAAATAAATAAATAAATATATATATATATATATATATATATATATATATATATATATATATATATATATATATATATATATTGCATGCTAGTTACTAAGTTTGGCTAGGAATTTAAAGATGATTTTAGTACACTCTAATTTATTCTAATACAGCAAGGTTCCAAAAGTAATACACAATTTTATTATTCATGGGAATATTGACAAACCAAGGGTAAATAGTAGGGCAGACTGGGCTCTTTAACCTTGGTATGGCAACTGGTCTAAAAGGTAAACTGAATTTAAACCAAAGGGGCTATCTAAACTACTTTAAGTGCTCCTCCTCCTCCTCCTATAAGAGGCAAATAAAGGAGATGATTGTTTTTTAATGGCATGTCAACCCGTTAAGGATTATTTTATACCTAGAGTTTAGGGAATCACAATCATTGTGTTCATATTCATATTTTTTGTTTCTTAAAGAGTTTTTCCTTTTCTTTTTGCATAATCCTATTGAATATAAATATTTTTTAAACAGATCTATTTAACCCATAGATGATACCCTAACAGGTAGTACCACTTCAGGTCAGAGAGGACCTGTGACTAATGGCAATGAAGGTGTACTTCACACTACCCAGAACAGGGGCCTCACCATCAGATGCAGTTTAGTGTCATATCCAGAACACCCCTCTAGGGAGTGGGGGGGGGGCGGTTACCCCTCTGCAACCCCACTAATAGAGCGGAAATAAAGGAGGGTGGAGCTAAATAGAAAAGAAACATATAAAATCCAGTAATATTGAAATTTATTATTCCAGATCTTATGTTGTAGTAAAATCGGCGGAGTGGCCTATTGTCGGTATCAGCCAGACAGCAAGGGAGTCTTTCTTCTTTTCGCTACCAGGGAGATTATTTTTAGTCAAGGTGGTGTGCCACATCAACCACCAGCTCCTCATTTTACTGCACAGATCCAAGCTGTACTACTCATGCGCTGATTTGGGGAGGGCTAATATCAAACCTCGAACCTTGTGGTTCCTAAGCGGATGCTCTACCGACTGAGCTAAACTGCTTTTAGTTTGCCATAAATTGGAATAAATCAACAAAAGGTAAGGGGGGAGGAGAAAAATACTTACTGTATAGTTATTTCTACTGGCCGCAGTCACAGCTTTCTTTTTCTGTTTGGTGGGTTTCTGCTTAGGGGAAGAGTTGGAGGCACTGGGTGCTTTCTCGGTTGTCACTAGAGGGGGGAAAAAGAAATTTAAATAACTATCTTCTATCCCACTAAATATTTCTTTAAACTACTGAACCTAATGACAATCAACAGTTAACAGAAAATATATCAAAACTATTCTAATCATTAAATGATTTGAGGGGGGGGGCGGATTAATTAGGGGTAAACAGTTTGAAAATTCCTTTTTATAAATTCAACTATAACTCTAGCTTAAAGCTATGACTGAATATAGAAGAGTTTCACAATTTGTTGGTTGGATTTTACAGCATGTCAACTCTTGTTGGGTTATTTTATGCTAAAGATGTTTTTGTTTTATTCATTCTTGATGGGTATACAACATTTTTTTTCATATTTAACCCATAGAAGGGACCCTAACATGTACTACCATATTCCCTAAGTTCCAGAATTGGAACTTCACCATCAGATAGCGTTTAACGTCATACCCAGGACATTAAGACCCTCAGCCACTGCCTTTCATACTGTGTCATTAAAATTTCAAATATACAAACTGAAATACCAAATAAAAAGAAATAGAGAGAGAGAGAGAGAGCAGTCCACTGGATGGTTTTGCCCTCTCTTACAAAAATATGCTCAACTAGATGATGTATGTGGAACCTAATAGATAAAGAGGTAGTGTAGCTGTGACAGACAAGGACAGGATTTAACAGCATTCGAGTGTAAAATGATTGTTGGAGAAAAAAAAAAGGGATGCTATTTCCTAGGTAGCAACTGCTCTAGGTTTTTCTTGGGCAACAGTAGGAAGTAGATGATACCAAGAATATGTGAATTCCAGAAAAATATCAACTATATGTAAAGCCGACAGGTGATGCAAAAATAAGACAGCAATTGACAAGGATGGTAACAATGCAACAACTCAATTTTTTCACACTCAGAGTTGCCGAGACATGGAATAAACTGCCTGCATCCATTGTAGGCTGCCGAAACACTGCATCTTTCAAAGCCTCCATGCTTCCTGTAATCTGCCAACACTATACCTGATACCTCCATGCATGCATGCGCACACATACATGTATATTATTACTGTACTCTGTTACACTAATACATTATTCTATGTACTAGACATGAGACTTTGATGAGTTGTGATGTACCTGAGCACTGCACTCATACATGTATATTATTACTGTACACTATTCATGTCCCTGACACTAATACATTATTCTATGTACTAGACATGAGACTTTGATGAGTTGTGGTGCACCTGTGCACTGTACACAATAAATTTCATTATTATTAATGCACTGTACACAATAAATTTCATTATTATTAATGCTGGTGCTACTTAACCTAACAGTCATTGAACTGTACAATATGCACTATATTCCATATGATTTCATAGGTATCAATCAACAAGGGTACCATTGTTGACCCCATGACATCACCACTCTAGGTCAATGCACTCTGTATCACTCAAGAAAGCATAACTTTAGTCTTCATTTTTCTAGTCATCAATGAAAGGTCAACTCTGTATTTTTATACTAATGGGGTGATAAGTCAAATGCCCAAAATAAGTCAGTCAGTCAGTATCAGTCAGACAGCACGGGAATCTATCCCCTTTTCACTAGCACTAGACCAAGGAGATTATTTTAGCATCTGAGGTGGAGCGCCACATCTACCACCAGCTCACTTTACTACACAGATCCCTGTACTACTCAGTTGGCAAGGGCCAATATCGAACACAGAACCTTGTGATTTCTAGGCTGATGCTCTACCAACTGAGCTAAACTGGCTCTCTTAATGCACAAAATAGACACGGCTAAAGGGGCTACCCTACTATTGACCCATTATTAGTTGTCCCGGGAGGGAGGGGATCAAATTTATGTCTTTCCCAAGTGCATCAGAGGAAAATGAATCTAAATTACTGAATGTATTTTTCTATGCTTTTAATTATTAGGCTACACACCTTACACAGACCAGAGAATATATATCCACCTTTGAACTGTGGAAGACTGATCAGATACACTTACAGCTTTTTCAGGGAAATAGTTGAGTTATGTAGTCTTTCCTGCATTATACTCCATATGGTTTCATAGGTATCAATTAACAAGGGTACTAATCACTGACCCCATGACATCACCACTCTAGATCAATGCAATCTGTATCACACAAGACACAATGACTTTAGTCTTCATTCCTCTAGTCATCAATGAAAAGTCAATTGTTGATGACAATTCTGTATGGCACCCACAAACACAAGTTGGTTGGTTTAGGCACAACCTTGGAACAGAACATGCCTGGATAAATATAACTACACAATGACCCAAGCACCTTACAGATTTCCATACAAAACCATAGAGTTGACATGATGCAAGCAAAGGAGCTATACAGTATTAAATAAAGTAAGCGGAGTGGCCTATTATTGGTATCAGCCAGACAGCGAGGGAGTCTATCCCCGTTTTGTCAGCGCTAGACCAGGGAGATTGTTTTTGCATCCGAGGTGAAGCACCATACCTACCATCAGCTTCCCACTTTACTGGACAGATCCAAGCTGTGCTACTCATGCGCTGAGTTGATGAGGGCCAGTAATGAAAATAGAACCTAGTGGTCCTGAGATGTCTTTTGGCACTTGGTATAATAGAATGCTTTTTTAGTTTTTACATATTTTTAAAAAGATAGCTAAGGTGAAAAATCAATTCTCTGTCAAAAAAGCTTAATATATTTGTTATATTCCATTTATAAATATGTTAATTTGTTAGAAAATTAAATAGAATTAACTTTTACAAATAATAACGGATACTATTATCAATATTTAATATTATTAAACACTCTTTCAAAGACATTTCTGTGATCCAAAAGTTGCATACATTATTTTAATGCATATAAATCTTTTTAAAAATGCATTTTCATAGATCAACAAAATTTTAAATAGAAAGTCATTAAATTTATTTTCTCTTAGGCAATGCTTAATTGTCATTATAGAAAAATAAACTATCATGTATTTTTTACTTATCAATATAGCACCTATATATATATATATATATATATATATATATATATACACACACACACACATTCAAGATATTCTCTCAAAGTGATTACATGAAAGAAAAATATTGACACTGATGAATGATAATTTTCTTGCATATCAACAACTCTTAATAGTAACAAGTTTCAAAATAGATTCTCCTCTTAATACTTAATCATTTGTCTAATGTAATTATAATCCATCAAATCATAAAGATAATGACAGGTTGGAATTATGTTCTAAAAAGTTTTGATTTACAAGTTTATTCATCACTCTATAAAGAAAGTAGGTCCCACCTGTCAAGAGAGAAGTAAAAAAAAAAAAGATTGGCTTATTGACATTTCTACTCATGTGAACAGGTGAGAAAATCAAGTGGATAAAAAAGAAGACAGTTGCAAACTAACAAATGAGTCACCAGATAGTCCACATAATGGGGTCATAAAGTGTAAAAATGTTCAAGTGTGTAAAATTGAACTTACTGAATTAGCTAAACAAATTTGGTTTCCTTTTTAGGAAATTCTATAAACCAGGATTTTTTTTTTTTTTTTTTTGGGGGGGGGTGCAAAAGGCCAAATTTGAAAACGCACAATATATATATATATATATATATATATATATATATATATACACACACACACTATAGTGTGAGATGGTCACTGTTTCAGCTTTTGCTGGAATGGTGTACCAAAGGCAGTATTATTGGTAGAGTGCTCAATATAAAATAGAGCTGTTATATAATATAATAAGATAAATATATAAAGGTTTTACATATCTATTTATTAGGTGACAAAGGAACATTCACAACCATATTGGTTTCATGCGATGCAATCATCAGGTGAAGATGTTTCATATATATATTTATTAATGTAGGCGCTATATTTATGAGTAAAAAATACATGATAGTTTATTTTTCTATAATGACATAATAAATATATATATGTAAGAATGGAAAGGGAATTGAATCCGACAATATGAGGAAAAAATGAGTAAAGAAAAGAAATGTACATGGATAAAAATGAATTTAATCGATATCACTTACACATGTGTTTTGGTCCGTTTATCAAAATGTATACGGATTATTTTAATAATAATAATAGCGTAATCCGTATACATTTTGATAAACGGACCGAAACACATGTGTAAGTGATATCGATTAAATTCATTTTTATCCATCTACATTTCTTTTCTTTACTCATTTTTTCTTCATATATATATATAGAGATAGATAGATAGATAGAGTATTTTGTAATTAATAATTATTATTTAAAATAAAATATTAAAAACTTATTTATTTGTTTGATTTTTTTTTTTAGATGAGGCTTGATAATTTGTATTATTTGGAAGGATTCAGTTTGAATTTCTTTGAAGGCTCCTAATTATGACATGAAGGCTCCCGAGTTCCACAAACAACCAAAGAAAACTTTTATGTAAAATTAAGTAACATTTTTTTCTTTATATATAATAGTTGTTTTTATTCCAGTATTTAGAGATTGTTTGTTTATAATATCAAATATTTATTTAGTTATTCTATTAAAATTATAAAAAGCAGTATTTCTTTCTTAAAGTAAAAGGTGCAACCATATATTCATAAGTTGGAAATATCTTCTTTGTCCCAATGAAAACAGGTAGATTTTTAAGGTAAATCAGTATAGATAATACATGCTTTTCATAGTGATTAGAAAGAAATTACAGGATATAAATTCATTGAAAAAATACATTAAAAATTAAAAGTTCATTTCACTGATTTGCGAATTGAGACTAATTTTTATAACAAAAAGATACTATGCAAAACAGTCTCTAAGCACTGGAATAAAAATAATTTTGACATATAAAAAAAATGTTACTTAATTTTACATCAAAGTTTTCACATATCTGTTAAAGTGTATATTTATTTATATTTTAACCTAATGCCACATTAACTGATTAATCTAAACTGTTAATATACTACGTTAAATGTCATTCTTTTTTCTATTTTTCTGACAAATTTGACTTGATACACATTGTGAGTTTCTGTAAATAAGCGAAACACACACTCTTGTAAAAGTGAATTACACATAAGGAAACAGGTGTTTGAACATTCATACCCACCCGCTGTCTCATCATTAAAAAGTTATAAAAACCAAATACATATATAAACAACCTTGATAAACTTGTAGATAAATCAATTTCCTTGTTTGATGTTTGGTTTGATAAGATCTTATGGGTTTATAGTGATTTTATGAGCATTTTTTTAGATGGAACCCACAAAAAATGCAAATGTCCACAATGTTTTAAGGTGCCACAAGCATTGCTACTTTCAATTGGACAAATATCAAGTATTCATATTTAATATTAATAGTTTATAAATAATTATATAGTTTAAGTAACTATTCCTATTTAATAGTCAGTGATTTGTTTGCAGTTATATGGTTTCAAGTATTCCCATCTAACACTAATAATTTACAAGCAATTATATTCTGTTTTTGTTATGACATTCACCCTGGGTCGGTTGAGTCAGCTCCAACCAACGAATTCACCTGTGGTGAATTCACGGAAGGAGTAACAAGGGAAGAGGAAATTCACAAGCGGTCTCCAAACCCTGCATACATATCCCAATCAGGAGAAAGAGATGCCCTTGTTTGCTGCAGATTTTCCACAGACGCAGTGACAAGTATGCCAAAAACCGTTGATTCCTGATGATAATGGAGATGCCCTTTGGATTTTTGCCAGAGCCCCATTTGGCCAGGTTGTGACCCTAATACCACTGAGTACCAGACCTGTCTGCCTTGGGTAGACAGGTCTGTCACTCAGAGGTATTAGTTCCCAACAGCATGGCTCTGACACTATTAAGTTTACACGGCCCTGCCACGATGAGGAGAAGTTGGACTTTAGAAATAATTTACTAGCTGGCCGTTAAGCAAAGAGCTTCCTCCGCCCTTTCATAGTCGGATCATCAGTGACTAAACCATTAACCCCACAGATTTGGTCTGGTGAGGAGGGTGGCTAGACACCCTGCAGAATGAAAAACAAAAACAATTATATGAATCCCTAAGAATTCTGCTATAAAATTCCTTACCTGCTGTATTGCTTAGAATTTGGCATTTGGCAAGAATCGCCAACAAGAAACGATTGTGGAGATGAACTGAAAAAAGAAAAGAAAAAAAAAATTCTTTAAAGATTTTTCTTTAAAAAAAAAAAAAAAAACTTTTAAAAAAATAAAAAACTTAAAATTACATTTTATTAATTGTTTCTTGTTTTTTAAATCTTCAAAGTTAAACAATAAACTGAAAACAACAAAAGAAAATAAATTATGTAATTGAATTAGAATAGAGAATTAATTACTTGAAATTCTAGAAGTGAATTGATTGAGCAAAACTGAATCATAAAACTAGGCTGGCAATATATATATAAAAAAATTTTTTTTAAATAATGTAGTGTCCATCTATCAGTCTAAATATGAAGAACATTGGAAATTAGTACAGATGTTGAGTTTTAATGATCATTTTTTGGTATTTTAATTCATTTAAGTTTCATTATAATTTTTTTTTTAATTTTTAAATTAAAAAAAAAGTAGATAATGTCCATAAAGTTAAGATAATTTGAAAGTAAGCAATATGATAGTTTACCTTTGTCAGCTTTTAATATTTTTCTGGCTTCTAAATCAAATTCTTCTTTTGATATCTGAAACAATAAAATTCAAAATACTCTTTAGATAAATGCTGTAGCGTCATTCCATGTCAAAACACCAGCAAAAAGTTGAAATCTGCACCCACCGACACCAAATTACTTGAAATTTGGCACAAATGTTCCCCTTCATGAGTTAGGAAAGTGTGCCAAATTATTTTGTGTTAAACTTAACCATTCTGATTTTAGAGGGGGGTTATAATTTTCCTATTTTGCCTCAAAATTAAGGCCGTGCGGTGTCACAGAATCTCAGTATTTTTTTTTTAATTAAAAAAAAACAAAAAACTTCCATGCATTCAATATTTCAGAAATTTGGTATGTAGGGCAAATAAGGATTGAAGAATCCAAATATCCAACTATTCTAATCCTATACCTGATAGAAAATTTTATTTTGCTCACCCAAATCCATGACTCCAAAATCAACAACTTTTCACCTATGTAGCTTACGGTCAGTCTATAGAAAATATGTCCTCTTCAATTTTCATATTTTTTTCCTAACATCTACTATGCTTGCCTAAGTTCACCAAAGAATTTTGTGAGGGGTTCAAGTCTACTTTAGAAGATATGAACCTGCCAAGTTCAGAGGGGTTTTTTCTATGTATATGCAGGATCTCAGTGAAAGATTATAATTAAAGACAATCATCCTAATGCTCCATGAACTCTCAAATGTTGATATTGTTCTCAGTGACTTCTTAAACTATTCAATAATATTGTTTTTATTAATTAAAAAAAACAAAAAAAACAAATTAAATATGAGCACGAGTCAAAAAGGAATTGAAGCCATTTTGTTTAGGACAGGTATAATTACCGACACATCATACATCAAAATTAAGCTGGTCCGCTGAGGATCCCATCCCTACTTACCCACAGTTACTGTTTCTCTCAATAGCTATATTCCACCTTCAAATTAGAGCATGTATCCCTATTCTGTTGACTGTTCTTTGAGCCACTTCTTCACTACAGATTTCACTTCCTTGTCACTGGAATAATGTTTTTATTGAAAAGAAAGAATGAAAGAGGGTTTTAGAGGCAAACATTATTGTTCTATTTGTACTGAACTAACAGTTGAAAAATGTCATGGTTTATTCCATGATAAACAGGTTATAGTGATTTCAGATGATCAGTTGGATGTAATGGATATAAAGCTTATTGCCTATAGAACAGAATTGTGATGAGGATAAAATACAGACTATCTGTTGCCATCACAAGCAGACCTTGTAGACTAAATATGAATGGCTTAAAAAGAGATGTAATTCCATTTAAAAATCATAAAAAGCTAATTAAAGGTGGTTTGAAACCAATTTCATTGGGGATAGCAGATAAGGCAAAAGCTAAGTTGGTACAAATCCCAGACAAGAAACTCTGCCCTGATTGTCAAATACCAATCCACAAACTTCTTCCTGATGATGAAGAACCAAAACATCTATCGGATGAGAAAATAAAAGAGCTTGAAGTAGGCACTTCTGCAGAATCAAAAGAGGGTAGTAATAATGAAGAACCAAGATGTGTATCAGATGAGCAATGAAAAAGGTTGATACAAGTACTTCTGCAGAAACAGAGAAGAGAAATATCAATGAATGTTTCTCTGCTATTGGAATTTCTCCAATGAAAACAAAAGGGCTTCATTACTCTGGAAAAGTTCATTTAGGTAAGAGAAAAAATTCTTCTGCATTGCAATGTATAAAGACCAAAGTAGGCAGGTCATTAAATGTTGACCGAGCTGTTGAATGATGAAGATTGGAAATTCAAAAATGAGATTTTAGATAAAGCTTCTTGTAGCAAAAGTGAAGAGAGTAGAATCAACCAACATAAAAATACAAATCTTGACACTTGCCCCTACCAACTGGTCACACAAAAAAGTCATGTGCATTTGGTGTTTCAGAACACATTGTACACAAGGCTCACAAATTGTGTTCAGTAAGAGGTATTTTAGCTGTGCCAGAACCAACAAGCAGCAAGTCTTTGCCTGCTGATATTGCACAGTTAGTGGAAGCATTTTACCAAGATGATGAATATACTCAACTGAAGCCAGGCAGGAAAGACTATGTTCGTATTGAACGTAATATTCATCAGCAGAAGAGACTCATCTTGAGCAACTTAAATGAACTCTTCAAACCATTCAAGGAACAGAACCTGACAGTATCCTTGGAGTTTTCAAAATTTTGTAGTCTAAGGCTGAAATGCTGTGTCCTTGCTGGTAGTGCAGTGTAACCCCCCTGGCGGGCTGCGAACTCTTTTTTACACCTTCCTGCATCTCTCTGGCATTCTGCATCTTCGCTGCACTCCTAACTCTGGCCATGATTCGTTTCGTCTGCTGGCTATTTCTACTAGGACCTGTCCACGTTGCACATGTGTGCTCAAACATCTCGCAGGGGCCCCCCGCCAAAGGGGTGTACAAACAAACAAGTGTCACAAAGAGAAATGAGAGAATAAACAACAACAAAGAGATCAGTCAGGTGAACATCAGAAAAGGCAGGGAGGTATATAACTTGCATCTATCTCCAGTCACTCCATCAGCTTATCATTCATTGCTCCTATGTCTGTCGAGAGGGGGGTCACCCCCATTCCTTTTGGACCTCTGCTAGGGCTAGCGTCTAGTGGCATTTCACATCTTATCTCCTCTGTGTTCAAGGCTCATGTGTTCTCACCGCTGTCCAGAAGCTAACTGTCCTCTCCGCTGTCCCAAGACTAACTCTAAAACTTTTCTAAATTTCCCAGAGTCCCCAAATCTCATCTCACTCTCGTATGAAATCTCATCCTCCTAGATCTTATCAACCCTGCGGGATTTGAAAGGGTTCTTTGTCTAAAAGACCACCCTCATGATTTTTATGACCAACTGGTCAACTATAAGTGCCAAAGGACCAGACATGTTGTCTGCTTCTGGCCTTTATCACTTTTCATATCTATCCTAAACCCTAATCTCACCTTTTATGGCCTGTTTGACCGACCATTCACATACTTTACGCCTACTTACACATACACATATATGCATACACACACATGTATGTATACATGCACACATATGTATCTATCTATCTATACATATATATATTCACACCTTATCTACACTAGAACACACACACATATTTATACATATATGTGGTCTGACTTACTACTTATTAATTCAATATAACTACTACTACGTATCTATATAACTAAGTGTGCATTTATATGCACACACACATTCTTGCACCCACCGTTGTATTATAGCAAGTACATATGCCGTATATGTATGCACCATCCACCAAAACATGAAATTATTACTGGAACCACTGAATGTATCAAATCAAGATCTCTTGAAATATATTGTCTGTAATACCAGTAGCAGAGAGTGTATGATTCATAGGTGTCCAAACTGTCCTAAATCATCATGGTAGCTTGAAAGATTTCTTTATGACACCATTGAAGGATATATTGATAATGCTGGATCAATAGAGTTCTCCCAATGGATAACAACTGACTGATGGACTTTGACAACACAAAAGGAATCCTGTCAAGCTTAGATTTATTTAGTTGTTTTGCAATTGAATAAATTATCACCTCATTCTTAATTGGCTAAATCACAATCCAGGTACTTAAAGCTAAGAAAGGAGGAGATTAGTGATTGTGAAGTTTTCTTCCTGGGAGATTTTGCCAAGAACTACAGATTTGTAATTCAAGATGAGATCCAGAATTTTCATTGGAGTACCTCACAATGTACATTACATCCAGTGGTACTCTACTTTAAACTTGAAAATGCAATGCAAAAATCAATGTTTCTGCATTATGTCAAGTAACAATTCACATGATGTAGCATTTGTTTATATGGTACAGAAAAAAAATTGAGGTAATTACACCTACCTTGCCAAATATAAAAAAACATTAAGTATTTTACTGATGGTTGCACAGCGCAACAAAAGAATTATAAGAACGTTGCCAATTAGTGCAATCGTCAGAAAGATTTTGGACTCAATGCAAAATGGAATTTCTTTGCAACAAGTCATGGTATAGGTGGGATAGTGAAAAGGATAGTGTCAAAAGAAAATCTCCAAAGACCAACTACCAAACAAATCCTTTCCAAAAATCTATGTTTGAATATTGCATATCTGCAATTGAAGGTATCAAATTCATTCTGGTTGAAAAGAAGGAAGTTGAGGAAGCAAGGAGGGGCCTCAACATGAGATTCAAAAATGCATCCACAGTCCCAGGAACAAAAAGTTTTCATCAATTTATTCCACTCATCAGACAAAATAGCCATGAAACAATGTAGTGAAGATGAAAACTATGACCTAATATATGACTTCTCTATTGGGACTGAAGAAAAACAGTGAAATTTGTCATTTCAGGATATGTTTGTTGCAGGTGTGACAATAAAATTTGGATTGATACAGAGAATAAGGACTTGCTGATTAAGTTTATGCACCCAGCTCTTCCATCTTTTTTAAGGATATGTTTTGTGTCATTAACAAATATTCTGTGCACTGTTGATCTCCCTATAACACCAAATGGTAGAGTTTATCATCTGTCCAAGATGGTCTATATACACAACAAAATTTATTGCAGTGTAGTTTAAACTGTAATGTTTTAAAGACTCCTTGTATATTCATTTTTATCATCACTTTCTCCTGAATGAAAAAATCAAATATTTTTGTTTCATGAAAATAATTGAAAAATAGTAATAAAAAAAAAAATAGTAAAAAAAAAAAAAAAAAAAACACAAACAAAAAGAATTTCTTTCAACTTCATGTTTAGTGCTATCTACAAATATTCTATGCACTGTTAATTATCATACCTGAGGCAATGTTTACCAGTTGTTAAAGACAATCTATCCGTACAAAAAGCAATATCTGCAAAATATATATATATATATTTTTTTTAAATTAATAAAAACAATAATATTGAATAGTGTAAGAAGTCCCTGAGCACAATATCAACATTTGAGAGTTCATGGAGCATTAGGATGATTGTCTTTAATTATAATCTTTCACTGAGATCCTGCATGTACATAGGAAAAAACTCTAAACTTGGCAGGTTCATATCTTCTAAAGTAGACTTGAACCCCTCACAAAATTCTTTGGTGAACTTAGGCAAGCATAGTAGATGTTAGGAAAAAAACATTATGAAAATTGAAGAGGACATATTTTCTATAGACTGACCGTAAGCTACATAGGTGAAAAGTTGTTGATTTTGGAGTCATGCATTTGGGTGAGCAAAATAAAATTTTCTATCAGGTATAGGATTAGAATAGTTGGATATTTGGAAGTATTTTTTAAAATTTAAACAAAAAACACAGATTCTGCAACACCGCATGGCCTTAATTTTGAGGCAAAATAGGAACGGTAAAGTTTAACACAAAATAATTTGGCAAACTTTCCTAACTCATGAAGGGGACATTTGTGCCAAATTTCAAGTAATTCGGTGTCGGTGGCCTGGTGAATTGACATGAAATGACCCTGTAGAAAAGAGAGGTTTTTCAATAGCAAAAAGTCGGTTGGTCAGTTAGATTTTACAGCATGTCAACACTTTTTTTTAAAAACACATTTTGTAACTAATTTTTTTCTATTTAACCCTTAGATGGAACCCTAACAGGTACTACCACTCCGGGTCAGAGTGGACCAGAGAGTGATGGTGATGATTCCCCAGAGTTCCAGGATTGGAACTTCACCATTAGATACAGTTTAATGTTATAACCAGGAAATTAAGACACTCAGCCACTGCCTTCTAGCACATACATGATAAAAAGGGTTAGGACAATCATATAGGTGCTAGGGCTTGACGTGTCCAACCAAGGGTTCCTCTCCAACCACCCATCTAGCCCAAGTAAGGGCCAAATTGGAGTCATGGAGACTGCTCAGTCACTAGGATTCCGTCCTTAAGTATCACGGGTCACCACCCACAGCCAACAGGTAGCCTCATTGGGGGGAATTTTACCCCTCTGTAGAGATGCAGTCGGTGTATTCTGCTTCAGCCAAATTTCACCAGAAAGATAACATGTTTACCCAACCCCTACACCACAAGCAGGATGTGACACAAGGTCAATTTTTAAGCTGAATATAGCTGGTTTGAATTCAGAGTGTTCCTTCTCCTAGATTGGTTGTCTGATCAAGGCTTAAGTATGCAGTCTGCCCTACTATTTACCCATAGCTAGAGAGAGAACAGATGGATTCATGCCTTTCCCACAGACATTAGTGTGAAGTGAACAGCTTCGACCAGGATTTGAACTAGAGTCACTGATTTCATTTCCTATGATGATAACCATTACACTATGTAGCAGTAATTCTGATCTTTTGGATAAAGAAAACAAAAAAAAAAAAAAAACTTCTTCATGACATGTTGGTTTATATTGGAGCTAGATGTGATTACATTGAATATATATATATATATATATATATATATATATATATATATAGTTGCTTGCCGTTTTAATTCCAAGTTCAATAACAGAGAAATTGTGTTTGAAACCGTTTCTGGTCTGAATATCTATTTACCTGCCCCCTCCATACAAGCAGGATGTGACACATCAATTTTTAAGCAGAGTTAAAGAGGTTTGAATAAAGAGTTTTTCCTTCAAGATTAGATGCCATACCAAGGTTAAAGAGCCCAGTCTGCCCTATTATTTACCCATAGCTGAAGGAAAAATAGTTGGATGCATATGCATACCTTTCCCAAGGGTATTAGCACTATGGGAAATGCAACCAGCCTTGTCCAGGGTTTAACCCTGGACAAGGCTGGTTGCATTTCCCATAGTGCTAATACCCTTGAGAAAGGTATGCCATTGTGTCTATTTCCTACAATTATAACCACAGGCGTTTTGTGGTTTGAATATAAATCAAAAGCTTTGATTCTTTTCTGTTTCTGTGACGCCATTCACACTGGGTCAGTTGAGAGCCGGGTTCCATTCAAAGAATTCATGATAGTATTAACAAGGGAATAGCATGTATATCTTGGTCAGAGGAAAAAAGATGCCCTTGTTTGCCACAGATTTTCCAGATGCAGTGACAAGTACGCCAAAAGCTGTTGATTCCTGACGATGATGGAGAAGCCCTTTGGATTTTCACCAGAGCCCCATTTGGCCAGCTTGTGGCTCTAATACCACTGGGTGCCAGACCTGTCTGCCTAGGGTGACCCTACCAGGAACTTAATTTCTCGACGGCATGGATCTGACACTGTCATGTTTACACCACCTTGATGCAATGAGGAGGGGTTGGACTTAAGAAAGAATGTGCTAGATGGCCATTGAGCAAAGAGCTTCTCCGCCCTTTCATAGGTCTATTTTTTTTTTTTTGTTCTGCAAGGTGTCTAGCCACCCTCCTCACCAGGCAAAATCTGTGGGGTTACCGGTTTAGTCACTATGAAACTGGTAATACTGGGTTATATAGTACATTGAGCAAACCGACTTTGATTGCTGAATCCCACCAAAAACAAACTGACAAGATTCAAGTGAAAAATCTTTTATAAGCATTAAACTACAGATCAGAATAAAATCTCAATTTTCTTTGTTAAGTTTGAAATTTGATTTTCAATCGGATTTTTAATCTTCATTTTCTAAAAATCCAAATGGTTGGATTCTCACAGAATTGAAAATTACAACTTTCAGTCAATTAGTCTATAAGTTTAACTTGTAATTATTAATTGAATTTCTATTTAAAAGTTTCACTCTATAATGTTTGATTGGTATGATAAACATTCCCTACTAAATTAAGTGCATTGACAGAGGAGGAGATTATGTTGAAAAATAAATATTTATTGTGCTAAGTATTCCAGATTTGGTTTCTTTACTTAATTGGATATCAACCTTTGAGGGTTATTTAATGCCAATGTAATCATATATAGAAGAACAGTACTGGTACTATTTAACTTATAGCCAGAGGGATGAGGAGGGTTCATACCTTTTCCAAGGGTATTAGTTCGAAAGTAAACATTAGTATGACTGCTGTTCAAACTCACTCACTACAAAGTCGCAGTCCAGCACATTAGCCACTACACCACGGTGATACCCCAGCCCATACAATGTTTGCAGTAGTGATGGTAGTAGGTTTTATGTACAGACTCATAATAATACAAGTGAAAATTTAATGATAAAAAATATATACTTGCCTTTTGTCGAAACCATGACTTCAAACTTTGTTGGTAACTGAAATTTGAAAAATAAATAAATAAATAAAATGACTAATATTAGTTTAGACAATTTTTGTTTCAATCTTATTTTTTTTTTTTTTTTTTTACTACTGTGTGAAAAGATCATTTTTGTTCCACCTTAAAAATTATAATTTTTATATTTCAGACTGTTGTCATCTTTATTGATTCAGGCCACATTAATCTCAGGCTCTGTTCAGGTGGGTTTAAAAAATAAAAATTAAAAAAAAACAAAAAACAAAAAAAAACATATCAAGCCTCATCTCACAAATACATACAAGTTTAAAAATTATACTTTAAAAGAACAGATTGTAAAATATTCTAAAATATTTGTTCATATTCTATTTTCAAATTTTGTTTTTTAACTGAAGGCAAATTTGAATTTATACTGTAATCACACGACAATAAAAAAGGTATATTTGCTACTTTTCTTTCCTTTATATACAACTAAAAGCGGTTACCCAGCAATGCCTGGGTAGAGGTATGGTGAACCCTGGATTATTGAATCGTTTACTTTTGACATTTATAAATGTTGGACATTTTTAAGTAAAATTTCAATGCTATTTCTATGTATATTTTAAACTTAAAATATCTTTGAATATAAATCAAATCTTCATAATTTTTACACAAAAAGCAAGAACCAATGATATTTAATGTGTATATATATTTACTTTGTCATTAATAGTTTTATTTTCATAGTTTCATCCGGACATACATACACACCAACTGCCCTTTATACATGTATAGATATGAAAAAGGAAAAAGTTAATGAAACCATTGGCTTATAAAGAAGATTATCATTTTGATTCACGTCATTTCATGCAGTCAATATACTGATATGGGATTTAAGTTTTTTTTATTTAAAGAAAAAAATCTTAGTACTTTTAAAAAATAATAATTCAAAGAGGAATGTCTTAATATGCTGACCTCAATTCAATGGAATGTCTTTACAGTGATTGAGTAGTTTTCAGTTTAAAACTTTTTAAAAGAAATTATTCACCAAATAATAGAACAAGAAAAGATGAAAAGTAGGAGAATATTTCAGATAATTAGTAAATATTTTAAAGTTTTTATATTCATTTTTATTCAAATGAAATGCATTTTTCTATCATGATTTTCTGCAATTGGTTGGTTAGTTTAATGGCATATCAACCCTTGTGAGTTATCTAATGCTAAATCTTTTTTTAATTTTTTTTTTTTAATGATTTAAGAAATAATTTTCATTAACTTCACTAATTTGCCACTAAAAAGTGAGAAAGACCACCTAGTAAATATGTCAGTTTGGTCATTTTTACGCCTGTCACCTTCAAGGAAAAACATAGCATAAATAAGGACAGGAATCCAAGATAACAAAATGCTTATAGAACCGCAAATGTAATTATTGAATAACTATGTTAAAAAATGATTTACATTTTCAACTATGTAGATGAGAAAAATGGAAATGAATCTGACAGTATGTTGAAGAGTGAGAGTGAAAAATAGGAATTGTGAGGGTGATTTATTGATATTTGACACTAAGTAGCATTCCCAGTTGATTTTATTTATTTGAGGTTATTGTTATTTAGAGCTTTGTAAATGGAGTTCAAAACTGTTTGAATTATACAAATATACCCAGTGGTTCAAAAGTTATGAGAATTTAAAGCCCCGAAATTGGGGTAAAAAAGTGGACATGATTTTGATAAAAAAATCTGTCAACTCATGGACCATTTCAGAACAAGAAATTCAGTAATTTCTTCACCATTTCTTTATTTTTGAAGCAATTTTGATAAAACTTTGCATTTTTATGTAAAATTCTATGTTCTTTCTGATTCTGGTCTTAGATTTTATGTATCTCCATGCTAGAACCCATTATTTGGGGAATAAAAAGTAGGAATGTCAAGATTTTTTTTTTTTTAAAGTTTACCACAAGATTATTCAACATTTTCATTTTTATACTGCATATATATACATATATTAATTTAAATATATAACATCACTTTGAATTTAAAAATACATTTCTAAATGCTTATGTTGAATTACATAAAAGAAATAGATTACCTATTTACATATGTTTTCACACAAACCCAGTCAGTGTGTGCCATGTTTTGTTTACATCTCTCGTAATTTCAAGTTTGTTTTTTTTCCAAAATTGAAACAGACGTAAAAAATAATTAAATTGTTAAAAACACATAAAAGTTAAATATTTAGAAAGATTATGTTATTTTATTTTCAACGATATAAATATTTTAAAAATTGGACGAGAAAAAAGATGCCTAGCTGAGAGTTTACGTTACACCATACGCCTGTCAGACAAATAAATTTGAGTTTTTTTTTTTTTTTTTTCAAAATACAAAATTTCAAAGCAAATCCCGAATGGTACAGCAATCTTTACATTTTACAAATTATTTTTCAAAATAATACTGAAACTTTCTAATATCACGGACATAGTGCTTCTCAGTCATATTTTTGTTTTCAGCTGTTCGACCGAAAATACAGTTTTAACTCGCTGTGAAAAATAATTCAATTGATGAAAACTGATAAGAATTACATATTTAGAAAGATTATTCTATTCTCTTTCCAACCATATAAATATTTTTAAGATGGGTTAAGAAATACTTGAGAAATTGCAAATTTAACTGATTACAGTCACAAATTTGAAAATGTCAGTGTTTTTCAGCTAAATGCTTGTAATGCTACACTGAAACACATATTTAAAATAAATATGTATTAGGTATGTGTTTTCAATCTTCATCAGGATAACAAATATCATCTGTTGATGTCAATTTCTATTCAGTTAGTTATACGAGATGGAAATATACACACGAAAGAGATTATATTTTCTACTATGTGTAAAATTAGCATTACCAGCACTTAGCTGAAATCAGCAGATATTGACAAATTTGCAACCTTATCTGGTTTAATTCGCAATTTCTTGACTATTTCTGATCCAATCCTAAAAATATTTATATGGTTGGAAAGAAAAGAAAATCTTTTTAAATATGTAATTTCCATGTGTTTTTATCCATGGAATTATTTTTTACAGTGATTTAAAACGGCATTTTACTTCGAACAGCCGAAAACAAAAAATATGAATTTTTTCAAGGCTAAATTTTAGTCTTTAGTTTGCATTGCAAAATCAAAGAGGGTAATCTTTATTAATATTCTTGAAATTGTACACTTTCTACTACATCATGTAGTGTTTTTTTCTTGTTCGACCTCAGAAGCAAAATGAAAGTTGACACTTCAAAAAGTATAAGCTGAGCAAAAAAAAAAAAAAAAAAAAAAGAAAGCACAATATCCTTAATAGAAGATAGTCACAGAATTATTTTGATATATAATATGTGACATTAGGATGAAGGTTAACAATCAGGATTTTATATCAAACATTCAGTTTTGGAAAAAAAAAAACGAACTTACGATATAATATTAAAACGTTAACGTATAAATTACACACCGGACGGACAGGTTTTGTTAAAAAAGATTTTTTTTAAATATTGTAAATAGGTATTCTAGCAAATATTTAAAAGGGTATTTTTAAGTTCAAAGTGATGTTATTTATCTAATACTATATATATGTATACATGCAGTATTAAAGTGAAAATGTTGAATAATCTTGTGGTAAACTTTTCTTTTTTTTTTTTTTAAATGTTGATATCTGTACCTCTTATTCTCTAAATAATAGGTTACAGCAGAGCAATACATACAATTTGATTGCAGAATCAGGAAGAATATAATTTTACATAAGAATGCAAAGTTTTATCAAAATTGCTCCAAAAATAAAGAAATCGTGAAGAAATACTGAATTTCTTGTTTTGAATTGGTGCTAAACTTGCACATCAGAATGATTGATTTATTGATCAATTTTAACAGCATGTCAACCCGTCGAGGGTTATTTTATGCCGAGAGGTTAAGGAAACATTCATATTTACATTTTTTCTATAGTTATTTCTTAAGAGTTTTTTTTTTTTTCACAAGTTCCTATTGAATACAAATAATTTTAAAACATCTATTTGACTTATAGATAAGACCCTAACATGTACTAACACCCTGGATTAGAGTGGACCTGGGAGTAATGGCAATGAAGCAATATCTCACCCCACCCCCCGATCTCTAGAGACTTGCCATCAGATAGTTCAGTATCATAAGCAAGAAGCCAACCTTTTTTTTGGGGGGGGGGGATTCACCTAGTATATTCTAAGCCCCGGTGACAGGGCTTTATAGACCAGAAAGGTTTACTCACCAGTTTTCATTTAGATAAGATTTTAATAACATTTAATTAAAATAAAATTAAAAGGTTACCAAAAAATTGTTAACAGGTGCTTGCTCTCTATATCCATGTGTTTCTTATGAAAAGGTTGATTTGTTCACTGCAGGGCTTGATATTAATGCCGTCCCAGGGTTGATAAAAATTACATCCGGGACAGTTTACCAGGGACGGTAAAAAAATTTTCATTCCAATATTGGCCGTACAGTGATCAAATGCTGACCTCAAAAAACGGTCTAGTTCTAAACTTAAAATTACTAATGGCAACAACACTGAAGAAATAGACACAGTCACACAGTATATATTTTTATGATTGGAAAATGTCTGTATAAAGATGGAAATAGAATAAATTTTAGTTTATAAAATTTTTATTTTATTATTCTTGATTATAAATAAATGTTTCTGTCAAATGCTTCAGCTTTTCTTAATGTTTTATTACATGTTATTATGCTACTGATGATTGACAAGTATAGATGATGCTAATGAATTAAACAAAAATATTTTGATTTTAGGACGGTCCAAACCCCATTTGGGACGGTTGATAATTTTTGTTCGGGACGGTCATGAAAAAAGTTAGTGTCAGGGCCTGGTTCACTGTTAAATTAACCACCTCCAAGTATAGTTCTTTATGTATACATCATCATGTCACTCTAAGTAGCACAAATGTCTATGACAATCTCTCGCCAACTATCCCTATCATTCATTTATCTTAGGATGTCCTCTGTGCAGATACTGGATGCTGGTCAATGTAGGTCTTTGCGAGACATCCCACACTGATATTTCCAACCCGTCATTCGGGAGAGGGGGTCCGGCGTGCTTCGGCCACTGGATCGGTGTGTTAAATTAATAGCGTTGATCCCAGGGGGCTTTCCCCCCAGGCAATACCTGCCCCCTTGACTTAAAGGGACAGGGCTGGGTTTATTGCTCAGCGCCTGAGGCGCCCCCCTTGAGGGAGAATGCCGAAGGGATCGACGCAATTTTTGTTCTTTCCCACCCATGAGCTTTGGCTTGTGGGTTAGCCCACATTAAAACGAGGCCTTGTGCCCAGCCCATACAAGTGGGGTACGAGGCAAATACCCATCCCACACTGATATGCACGTGTGCTGGTTTCTATAGAAGAACGTCACTTATGAGTTCATCCTTGCCTCCCCATATCAGTGTCCAGCATAATCCTAGAATTTTGTATTGCTAGTCAACTGGTGCAAAATTTAACCATAGGGTCTAATTTACCTCAGTCTGGTTTGATAATCTGATCTGTGTGGTAAATGGGGAGCTGATGGTAGGTGTGGCACTGCACCTCATCAAAACAATCTCGAGTCAAAAGGGGATAGACTCAGCTGTCCGGCTGATACTGACAACAGGCCACTCCACTAACTTTACTATTCCATTTACAAACACACCAACAGTAATTTAGTCTTACCAAATCTTTCTTTAGTATCTAATTGATATTGAGTCACTGCTAATTGAGCCTCAGTCTATTTGTGCATATTATAAATTTTGAGGGTTTTTTTGTCCTTGACCTTAGTGTGGTGCTTACAATACACTGACTGTATCCCCCTGCAGAGGGGTAAAATGCCCCCCCCCCCACAAATAAACAAAGGTATTCTGGATATGACACTAAACTGCATCTGATGGTGAAGCACCAGTTCTAGAGCTCTGAGAAAATGTGGGGTATCCCTTCATTGCCATTACTCCCAGGTCCACTTTGACCTGGAGTGGTAGTACCTGTTAGGGTCCCATCTATAGGTCTGATATATCTTTGAAAATTATTTGCATTTGATAGGACTGTGTGACCACCCCCAAATAAAAAAACCTCAAACAACTACACAAAAATAGATAAAGATACATTTCTTATCTATCTATTTAAAAATTAATAAAAATTATTTTTGGTTATTTCCTATAACTCCAACATAAACAAAGGGGAACCACTCTTAACTGATAAATTATTTAAACTAACCCTAAACCCGTCTTCTTTTTTCCTAGTAGATCAATAAATAAATAAATAATTTATTAGTCAAAAGTGGTTCCCCTTTGTTTATGTTGGAGTTATAGGAAATAACCATATTTTCTATATATTGGTTTTAAAGGGGCTGGTTTAGCTCAGTCGGTAGAGCACCCGCCTCAAAATCTCAAAATTCCAGCTTTGATACCGGCCCCCACCAACTCAGCGCATGAGTAGCACAGATCGGGTAATGTGATTTGTGCGGTTAAGTGAGGAGCTATTGGTAGATGTGGTGCTCCACCTCAGCAAAAACAATCTCTCTGGTCTAGCACTAGTGAAAAGGGGACTCCTTCGCTGTCTGGCTGACACCGACAATAGACCACTCCACTAACAAACAAAAATAATTATACATTTGTTTTATTTTATTCTTTCTATATTCTTGTTTTTAAGTTATTTTTATTCTTGTTTGTATTTTTCTTTTGTCTTTATTTTTCTTTTTATTGTTTCAGCCTTTATTACTTTTTTATTTTTTAAATATATCATTGATTTATACACTTACATTTAACTTTTCTTATGGAAAATGAGGGACAAAAAGTTTTTTTCTAACTCCCCCAGGGACAAAAATAGGATGTGGATTTTATTAAACTTTGGTTTTTGCTAATCTCCACCAATTGTCATTTATACAAGGACATGTGTTCAGTTGTTGTACAGACATACAGAATCATATCTTATTATAATGGAGATTGTGGGTTTGCCTGTCTGTAATTGAAACTACACAAGTCACAATTCCCTTTATTATTTACACACATTCTCCATGATTTTATTTTTTATTTAAACCTCAATTATTAGTAAAATTGTTTTACCTCATTCAGACTGTTAACAATATCTACATGATAATAACATGCAATAATATTTATATATTCAACGAAATAGCGGTTTACAGTGTGAATGGGAAGGCTAATTTGCATATTGATCTTAAAACATTTGATTTTAATAAATATATGCTTAGTATTATTGATTTCTAATTGTTTGGTTTTATCTTAATAAATATGAGCAAAAATCTCGGGGATAAATCTTAACAGAAATCTATTAACATAAAGAAATAACTGTAATTTTATTCTTTTCTTCCTATTTTAACTAAATAGTTAAATTAGGGAAATTTACCACTGAAAGACGGGAGTAAGGGAAAATGGTGGAACAGTTAGTTTCAAAGTTGTTCTATTTTTCAATCATACCCCCTCTGTTCCAAATATTTTTATCTGAATTCTTATTCAGTTTCATTAGCCTTTCTAATTTAACATATTTTATTATATTAAAACTTAAATACTTGCACCCGGAGGGTGCATATATTTGCTAGTATATATAATAAAAAAATAAATAAATAAAAGGGTTTTATAATTTGCTTGAAGCATTGTGTTTATATTGGTTTGTTGGTTGGTTTTGAAAGCTATCACAATGTAAGTGTAAAGAAAAAAGAAGGTAACTATGGTGCTGTTTGTTAACCTGTCATTAATTCTTAATATTTTGGGATAAAAATCCCTTCTACAGAAGATCACCAGAACTGAAGTTGTTGCTCATGGCTGTTCATTTGTCTCCCACACACGCACAGACAGAGAATTTGGAAGGCATGAGACAGAACAAATGGACAGCCACTAGTAACAACTTCAGTTCTGGAGATCTTCTGTAGAAGGGATTTTTATCCCGAAATATTAAGAATTAATCACAGGTTAACAAACAACACCATAGTTACCTTCTTTTTTCTTTACACTTGCATTGTGATAGCCTTCAAAACCAACCAACAAACCCATATATATATATCATAGAGAGAGAGACAGACAGACAGATATTATTGCTATAATTCAGTTTAAGAATTTTACAATTTGTATCATTGATAAACAATTATTGATAATCAGCTTTAAGTGGATCTTAGCCAGAGAATATCATTCATGATTATCATTAGCATCAACAATCCAAAAATTAAATGCCGATTCCTGTAAAATACTAAAAATAGTGAATTGACAGAAATTTTGGTGCTTCTTAAGAAAAGAAGGCAACACATTTTATTTAGTTTAAAAACTTTTAGACTCTTAAACACTTTAAGCTAATTTACATTTTAAAATAGCAGCTTTCCATCCATGAGTTAGGGTTAATAACATGGCATTACACACACACACATACAATACAAAAAGTATTAAGCCCTGAATACTTCTCCGTTGTTGGGTGGTTGGATTTTACAGTATGTCAACCATTGTTGGGTTATTTTATGTCAGACATTTTGTTTGTTTGATTCTTGATGGGTATTCAAATTTTTTTTATAAACTCAATTTTTTACACTCTTTTTTATTTAACCCATAGATGGGACCCTAACATGTACTACCACTCTGGGTCATAGTGGACCTGGGAGTAATGGCGATGAAGAGGTACTTCCCAGAGCTCCAGAATTGGAACTTCACCACTAGTGGCAGTTTTTTTAATGTCATGCCCAGTACAGTACACTTGACTAAGACCCTCAGCAACCGCCTTCTAGCACATATATGATAAAAAAAGATTGGGGCGGGACAATCATATAGGTGCTAGGGTTTAACATGACCAGTCTGACCGCCCGTCTTACCTAAGTAAGGGCCAAAGTGGAGTGCTGCATGTCATTAACTACTCAACCACCAGGATTTCGTCGTTAAGCATCACGGCCAACAGGTGGGCCCCATTGTTGGGATTTTCCCCCCTCTGCAAAAGTGCAGTCGGTGTATTCTACAGCCCCAGACGACAGGGCGGCTTCTCAGTAGTGCCATTTATTCCAGGTTAAGTGCTAATAAAAATCATTTTTGATAATTGATGTGATGGTTTGGTTTGGTTTTTGGTTTTGTTTTGCAGCATATCATCCTCAGTGGGTCATTTAATGCCGATAAAGTTTTTAAATAAATTCATTCTTAATGGATACTCAATTTTTTTATAAATACATTTTTTTATTTAACCCATAACTGATATTACCACTCCGGGTCAGAGTGGACCAGGGAGCAATAGTGATGAAGGAGTGCTCCACATTCCCCAAACCCCCAGAACTGGAACCTCACCATCAGATAGAGTTTAAGGTCATTCCCAGGACATGTAGACCCTCAGCCATCGCCTTCTAGCACCCATATGATAAAAAGGGTTGGAGGCTTGTCATAAAGGGCAATATATTGATGTGATGTTGTAAGACATTACAACATAATCATAACAAATGATAATATCACACACTACACAGCAATGATCAATGATTCTCAAATTTAAAACTACGTTTGTTTAAAAATTGTTCCAGTCAATTAACGGTTGTAAAGTTTGGGGATTGAATATCGTAGTTTAGCATCCGAAATGATTTGTCTGGAGATGAATAAAATAACCATAAATCATTCGGGTAATTTACAACAGCCAGACACCACTTTACGCAAATCATCGAAGGTTTCTGGAACCATGCCAAAAGTAAAGTGCATGAATGGAAGCAGCAGATATTTAATTGATTCCTACACCTCAAAGAATTTGAGTTTTTGAATTCGCTAAATTGAAGCGTTTCTTCATGGCGGTGAAAAGCATTCAAGAAAATAATTTCAAATGTTAGAGAACAAAAATTCTTGTAATTAAAAAAATTCAATTTTATATAACTTTTTTCCTGAATATTTCGAGTTAGGGACCCGAAGCTTCCTGACGATTAGGCATTGGGATGCTGAACCTACGAGATCGTCCTATTCTGTTATTTTTCGTATATTATTTATAATTCTATATATTTCTAATTATATAAGGTTATATATATTTATAATTCTCTCCTTAACGCTTATTTTTAATGTTAGTTTTCACTTATGTTATATATTTATATTTTCCTATACTTTTAATGTTATATATTCATAATTCTCTCTTTAACACTTATGTTTGATGTTATTTTTCCCTGTTATCGATCATGTTATTTTTTGCATTAAGCTTTGTGTAAGTTAATGCAGCATGGAGGAAACTGGATGGGCGAGAAGTGTTGCTTCAAAAGTAAAATAAATAATTAAAAATTTAAAAAAAAACACTATTTGATTAGAAAAAAAATCAGCATACTCATGAGTTCCGACTAATAAATCCGATATTAAAAGAAAACAATGTAAAAAAAAAGAAAAAAGTTAACTTGTCCCTCCACGTGCTTATAAAAAAAATGTGTTATATATATGTATATGTGAATTTACAACCTAAAATCTTTCTTTTTTTTTTTTTTAAATAATTCTTAACATTAACACTAGTGTCTCAATGATACATTTCTATTTTTGCGTGTTTGAAGTGAAAATAATGAATAAAACTAAATTGAACAATACCGTTAATGTTCTTCACCGTTCAGAAAAAAAACATGAATGGTACTCATTAGTTTAAATACAAATTATAAGACTTATTTGAATAACATTGACATCAAGCAGATTTTAAAACAATATTTAAGAGCACTAATAAATAATAATTATAATCAGTATATTCATAAACATCATCAGCTTTAAATACATGCAGTATATTCTTCTCTTTATGGTATATTTCTCCTGAGAAGGCTAGGTTTTATTTTTATTTTTCATTGTACTTGAATGATCCGAGATTTTAATGAAGATAATTTTAACCAAACTCATAAGACTGTTACTTCTTTGACAAACAAAATATCCACCCTACAAAATTTAAAACATTAAGCAATACAACTCACAGAGTAATGTTATCTCCAAGTGCTTCCGTCAAATCCTTTTTGGTAACATTCACATCAATTGGAATAGGCACCGCCATTTCTGATGCAGTCTGGAATTACTTCCGCAAATAATAACTTGACGTCATCGTGACGCCGTACGTCACTTCCTGTGATATTGAAAAAGAGGCTGCTTTCTGCATAGTAAACGTGGCAGTATCTTCCGTTATACGTATTACCCCCGCCGATAGGTGTATGTTTTTAAAATTCATGTTCCAAGCATGCGAATTAAATGGGGAAATAATATAGTTCTTATTTGAGTAGAATTTATTTACAAAAAATATTGTGCTAAATTTTTGTTTCTCAAATTCAAGAATGTTTATGATATGTAAAAAGGGATTGTGACAGGAAGGGGAGGTTATTACTTTTTTTATAAATTTGTTACCGGACTCATATTCCATGTGCTCATATTCAATTTTTAAAACGAGATTTCTGATAAAAACAAAATAAAATTTTTCATTAAAATTTTGTCAACAATTTTTAATGTATACATAAAACTTCTTAGAATATATCATAATTTTTTTTAAATGTGGAAAAAGAACAAAAAACTCTTAATATTTGCAATTTAACCGAAGTTTTTCTCGTACACATTAAAAGTTGTTGAAGAACAGAACAGCGTATGTTTATTGTTTTATTTTACTAAATTTGATAATTATTGCTTTAGAAAAACACACGAAGCAAGTCCCTATCCAATACATATTTTTTAGTTGATCTTATCCCGATAAAAAAACAAAAAAAACTTATACCAATATTTTTTTATATATATGTCAATATGTAGACTTGGGATGAAATTTTACTATTCCATTTAATTTAAAAAAATTTTTTTTTTTTTTACAAATATCCTGATTTTTATAATAATACCCATATTCTAAAAATTATTTTCTTTTTTTTTTTTTTTTTCTTTTACTTCATCCAATTCAACAGTAAATCAAAAAGTATTTTTTTCAAAGTAGTCAAAAAAGTTGTAACCGGTGTCTCAAGTCAAGGGGAGATAATCGATGTATGCATTTCCGGGCGGCGTCCCTGCTCGAAGACGTGGCCCTCAAGAGTCATTTGCTAGTTCTTCCTGTTTCTTGGGTTACCACCACCACCACTTTCACTCCACTATTTTCGACTACTCCTCCTTTACCTCCAGCCTTTTTTTTTGGTTGTTGACCTTAACCAAACCTACTGCGATTGCTTTTTAGTACTGTAGTAGTGATTCTGGTAGGAGTAGTGGAGCTAGGTCCGTGTTTAGTTATCGGACAACGACCAAAAGTGATAGATTTTTAGGCACCGCCGGATCTCTGCTACCAAACATGCCGCGGCAGCAGGAATTAATGGACAAAGCTGAGGACTTGGTCGACCAGGTTAGTTTCATTCTTGTCAGATCAGTTTCTCTTTAGACTTATGTCTTACTAATTCTATCTTGTTTTGCGATGAATTTGGAAGTTAAAAAAAAAAAAAAAAAGGTCTCCTGTTAGCGTTGTATGATTCTGTGGCAAACTCAATATACTCAAGGAATGACCATTTTTATTCTTCGTTTTTTCGTTTATTCTTTCCTATTTTTAGTTTAGAAGATTTTTTTTTAAATAAAGTAAGAGATTGACGTTTAATCTATCTTAAATAAATATAGAATTCGTCTTTCTAAAAGAAAATGTGTCCCGTGTATCTGTCTGAATTCCAACCTTATCCTCTTTACCGTATTCAAAACAGCGACGTGTTGAATGCGACGTGACAATTACATATTTTGATATTCGTCCCTTTCTTTCTTTCACCTATCTAAATTCCAACAAAACAGTTATGTTATTTGACAAAAACGTTAAGCAATGTTATTTGCCTTATAATAAGCTTAGTGTTACGTCTGGGAAAATAATGGATAATCTCCGAATTAAAAGTAACTGGAAATCGTTTTTAGCTTAAAGAACAAAACTATTAAAGCCGGTTGATTTTTTTTCCATGTCAATTTGTACTTTAAATGTTCTAGATTCCTTCTCATCCCCATGATTATGTTTTTATTTTTTTAAATTCTTTTTAGAGTTGGAAAGTACAAAAATAGTGATCATTTACAAGTTTATTCTAAGCAAGGAAAAAATACAACTTTTTTAATACTTTAAGTTTAAATATACTTAACTCGCAAAAGCAGTAAAAACACTGGATTTTATTTCTTTCCTGTTAAATTGAGTGGGTGGAATTTTGAGAAAGATAAACACCCTTCTTCCTAAAGTAATAATGATAATAAATTGAGAAATAATAGAAAAAATATTTAAAATTTTTTGCTGCTTTTTAGAGGTTAATAAAGAAAAATGTATAAAATATGCTCTCTAAAATTCAAAATATTAAATTAAACTTGGTGTTACTGTTGCTAAAAATACCAAGCTGTTATAAAAGAAAACTTTGGCTTTTTTTCCCATACTTTTGACTACCAAGTGTGCATAACAATTATTGCTCGGAAATTGTTAATTTTAAATTATTTAGTTGTTGAGGTTGTTAAAATTTGGTTTAAAATTATTAATCAAAGTTTTAATGGCTGAATATTATAATTTTAAGGATGCTAAATTTACAATTAGCATTGCTAATTCTTTTTTGCTTCTATTGCATAAAAAGAGGCAACTAGAGACAAATACAAAAAAAATCAGTTTAAAAAAAAAAAAGCGTTTTCCCTTTCTTTTTTTTTTCTTTTTTTGAGTTGTCAAATCTCGTTGAAAAGGATTCATCTTTTTGTTACACGTATCCAATTTTCCTTGTCATGAAGAATGTCGCACTTGATCTTTTTGGATCGCAATAATAAACAGTAACACACAATTGATAACTTTATCAAAATTAACATTTGTGATTTTATTTTTTTAAGTTATTCATTTATTTGTTACTTACATTGGAAAATGGTTTTCAGTTTTCTTTTCTCCTTTTTCTTTTTTCCTAAGTTTTAAATAATTATGCTTTTTATTTGTTTTTGTTTGTTTTATTTTGATAAAACTTTTTAAAAGTTATTTTTCCTACTGTGTGTTATCTACTATCAAATGATTCACCTAATTTTATAAGGAGGGATCGAATACTAACACAGCTGTTTTCTACTTTAACAAAATAAGGAAGATTATTTTTCCTTTTTATACATAGCCAAAATTGTAACCAAAAAAAAAAAAGAAGTTTTTCGAATAACTTGACATACATTTTTGATGCTATCTTTCAGAAAGATATTTTTTCCAAAATTCAAACTAAACCGATCCTTAAAAATGAAAATAAATAAATAAAACGACTTCATCATTTTGCTTTTGGGATTTTTCTTAACGCCTTTTAGTACATATCTTTATTTTAAATGTTATCCTGTATTATAGCTAAAGTTTTAGAATATTTGTTTAATGAAATGACAAAGTTGACTGCGTTATTCTTTTATTTTTTATTTATTTATTTTTTGTCTAATTTAGATTGAAAAGAAAAATATATTCATAAATGTTACATTCAACTTACTTGCAATCTGCTCTGATTATTTTCTACAAAACTTGACTCGTGGAATTTTTAAATATTTCCCCATAAATGGATAAGTACGAAATCCCCCTCAAGGCCTTTTTTTTATAGACAAGACAAGCAAACTAGTTGGCTGTGATTTAGGAAATGTAGAGTTGTGTTCTGTTCAACCAGCTGACTCTGGCTCCTGTCCAATTCACATCTTAACCTTGGTTGCATTTCTCTCTCTCATCCTATTGTGGTCATGATTTGGAGAAAAAGAGAAAAAAAATGAATTAACAAAATATTAAATGTTTGATCCTTTATATAGCATTTAGCTCAATATATTGACAAGTTTGTTTATTTCGAGAAGAACTCTACATTATTATTTTTCTTTATTCAATATTTCGAAATAACTGTAACAAAAAACAAATACAGCTACTGTAACGTATTCATTATCTTTTGTGTTTACTGTTGTTCTGTGTTCATGTTACGTGTGTAATGATTTGCTGACCACATCTCTTTTTGTCCAATCGATATAAAATGTTTTAATCTCTGTCACGTGTCTGTCACTCGTTAATTGATCTCTTTTTTTTTTTTTTTTTTTTTTTCTTCATTTTAATCTTTTACACGTGTTCACTTTGTGCCTATTGCCCACAACCAGAGGAAAAATAATAAGTGGTTGTGTAGACTCATTTGTATTGATCATCTTCGCTCTAGTTGTGAAATTATAAAAGAACTCTCTGAATGATGTGGCACTACTTACGACAATAACTGTTTAATGATGTTTGTAAGAAACGTAAATAAATGTTTGAAATATACTTCAACTTCACAGATTAAGTATTTTTACGTACGAAATAAAAAAAAACATTTTTTTAATTAAATACTATGTCCATCCATATGGTTTTCTTCATTTTATCCAGCTTCTTCATCCGACATTTAATTTTAGATATTAATTAAACTTTGATTTTTTGGGTTTATCCGTTACCCTTTCTTCCTTTACACTACAGTTTTCAGATGTTAGTGTGTCGGATGATTTACTTAAAATTTAATAATTAGCCCTTCTTTACTCATTTAGGGTAATAACACATAATGTGTCCAACCCAAAACCATTGAGGGAGTGTCGCTCGAAAAAAAGAAAAAAAAATTAAACGTACGGATGCACTAAACTCAACAGATGAGAAAATGTAAAATTTTCTCACTGCAATTCATGATCGAAGGAGAAAGTTTTTTCCTCTCTTTCTCTTCTAAACTTGAAATCTGTTTTGGGGGCCTTTAGATAACACATATTACAAATTTAAGTTATCATTTTTTTTAACATAAAAATAAAACTAACATTTTTATATGAACGAATTCCTCATATTGTGATAACTTGCAGATGTAATATCATACATTTCGATTCAAATTACTTTAAGAATTTAAATGTTTACACAACTACTCCGTCACTGACAGTATGTGACACGAAGTCAATTTTTGGTGGAGCGCAGTTGGTAGAGCCCACCGAGGAATTGCAAGGTTCCTGGTTCGATACTGGTCCCCGCCAACTCAGCGCATGAGTAGTACAAATTGGGTAATCTGGTATATTCTGTAAAGTGGGGAACTGACGGTAGGCGTGGCGCTCCAGCTCAGCAAAAACAATTTCCCTGGTCTAGCGCTAGCGAAAAGGAGATAGACTCCCTCTCTGTCTGGCTGATACTAACCATAGGCCAGCCCGCCAACTTGCATCTTGTTTGAATTCAGTTTTGTTTCTCCTAGACTGGTTTCCATACCAAGACTAAAACGAAGACCTCCAATCTGTCCCTGCTAGCTGGAGGAGAAGCGAGGGATTCATGCCTTTCCCAATGCCATTAGCACGAAATGTATATGTATACACACACACACACACACACACACACACACACACACACACTAGTCTTGTTCGCTTCACAATATCTGTGATGATTGATTTCTTTACTTAAGCTATTATTTTTCTGAATTCATTTATCAAAAAAGTTCAAAATAAAAACAATTTTTTTTTATTGAACATAAAAACTATAAAGCAAAACGTAACTTTTTTTTCATTACACATAAAGTGAACATATTTTGATTTGCAAATTTTGTACAACAATTGGATTCAAAATACAAATATTCAATGTAAAATGAGAATATTAAGTACTAATTTGATTCTAAACGGCTATAAAAAATTTTTTAAAAACTAGTGACCTTTTTAAAACCATAATACTTTTTTCAAATAGCTTTTTCTTTCAATTTAAATTTTAATGCACTTTAAAATTTTAAAAAGTAATTCTGATTATCATGCTGTTTATTTCAAGTGATGCTGGTGAGTGAAGATAAATGTAGCAAATTATTTTTACTAATTGTACCTTTCACAAAACAAACTACAAAATCTTTTTTTTTTTCAATAAGTTTATTTTGCACATTTATGCACATAACATACCAGATTAATATTTAAGACGACTAATAATAATATGATGGATTTTTTTTTTTTTTTTATATCCTCATTTTAGTAATTTTTGACGTTTATCAATTGTACCCATGGACCTTCTCTTGCTTAAAGGGGGAAAAAAGACAAATAATGAATGCATAATTGGTACCAGATTATGAGAGTTACACAAGAATGCTGTGTGCGGTCTTAAACAAATCGTGGAAATAACACCCCACAAGAAAGCAGCTGTACGGCCATGTGCCCCCTATCACACATAGCATCCAAGATGAACAAGACATGCTGGATATTGGTGTAGAAGCAAGGATGCACTCCTAAGTAATGTTTTCCTGGGGAAACCTGCACATGGGCACGCCTGTATAGGCAATCAGCATGGCATGGATTCTGGATGCTGCACAGAGGACCTCCTGGGGGTGATGACAGGAATGGCTGTCGAGAGATTATCATGGATATCCATGCTGCCAACACAACATGATGATGATATAATTATGTAGTGATACTATAACTGTTTAACTATTAAGTTGAAAAGAGCTTCAAGCACAAAATTATAGTCTAGTTGCATTGTCTTTAAATTTTGATCAGTGGAGTTAGCCAATGTTTGGTTATTTGAATATGCTAAACACTATAGATAAAATCCAATCTCCTTAGAAATCTGATCTCTTAAAACATCAGCTATGGTTGTTAAGTGTTATTAAGTATTGTTTAAATTCTTCAATATCCAAAAAGTATCCTGTGAAAAGTAAATAAGTCACCAACGGTTAATGAGTTTCATTATCACATCTCAATTCATCTACCAGCAATTAAATTGATGAAAACTACTTAGCACCTTTTTTTCCCCCCCATTTTTAACTTCATTAACATGTTTGGATTACAGAGTCTGATAGATCAATATTTACACCAGATAATTAGAATATTTCTTCAATAAAAAGTATCAAAAGTTTTCCTTTTTTCATTTACATGTGAAATATTTATTTAAGAACACCTGTGAAAACATCTAAAAACTACTGCAAAGATTATTTGTTTAAAATTACTTACAAACTGTTAACTAAAAAAATAAAAGCAAATCTCTAAATGAATATAAATCAATTTTATTTTGGATTAAGCAGAATTTTCTGCCTAAAATGCATGCTCGACTTTTTAAATTCATTAAACAAAAGTCTTAATTCTTATATTAGCTACTAGAAGTGGCTACCCGGCATAGGCTGGTTAGAGGGAAGCAAAAAAAATTAGTCTCGGAGATCCATTATTACTGAATCCCAAGTTGGATTCTCACAGGATACCCCATTAAAATCCCTATGTAAAGAATGATCTTGCACTGATCCCCAGCCTGGTGGGGTGTCAGGAAAAAATGCACAGTCACTCTGAAAAGAAAAAAAATGTCTCCTAGTTAAAATATTAAATGCAAAAGAAAAAAATTCCATGCTGTTACTATTTATTTTGTTTTTTAATTATCTTTACGAATATAAATCAGATCTTGATTATTTTTGCTCAAAAAGCAAGATCTGGTGATAGAAAATGTATATAATATTTACTTTGTCATTAATTGTTTTATTTTCATAATTTCCTCATACATACATACATGCATACACACCAAAAGCCCTTTATATATGTATAAGTAAAGTAAGTTGTCGGGGCGGCCTAATGTTGGTATCGGCCAATCAGCAAGGGAGTCTATCCCCTTTTCACTAGCGCTAGACCAAGGAGATTGTTTTTGCATCTGAGGTGGAGCGCCACACCTACCATCAGCTCCTTACTTTACCGCACAGATCCCTGTGCCACTCATACGCTGAGTTGGCGAGGGCCGGTATTGAACTAAGAACCTTGCGGTTTCTAGCCGAACACTCTACCGACTGAGCTAATTTTGCTTAAGATAACTCAATTTTTTGTCTTTTGTCATTTTTAACAAAATGGATCTTTATTCAAATTACTATAGATAAAAAAAACTTTCACATCTCTTTTGTATTGTAAGGAGAACTTTATGCAATAGGTGTTAGATTTTGCAAAGTTTAAGTTGTTTTAACAATATATCAGGTTTAATGTGTTAAAATCAAGATTTTTGTCTCTGTTATCTTATTCCTTCAGTACACATTATTTTTAAAATCTTAAATTTTTCTTTGAAATCTAGAATAACATATGCTAGATATTTGGTAAATAAAGAAAAATGATTACTGAAAACCCTAATGAGTTTTCTTTTAAACTAACAAGTTTTAACAGCTGGTAGGTATTGAACCAATCTTCTTTTTTTTTTCTTTTTTTTTTTTTTTTTTAAGAAATGCTAACTTAGCAACTACCAACTAAATAAATGGACATATGCAAAAATGATTTTCCTATTGCAAAAGTTTTATGTGTGATTCTTGAAGAGGTCTGCTAAGAAAGCACCTGGATTCATTTTTAGATGAGGGTGTAACTAAGTTAAAAGAATCAAATAGTAATAAAATAAAAAAAAGAAATACTAAGTATTACAATTATATATTTAGGGGGCAGTTTTAAATGGGTCAGTAGAGCACTCGCCTAGGAATCGTGAGGTTCTGGGTTTGATAATGGTCTCTGCCAACCCAGTGCATGAGTAGCACAGATTGAGTAATCTGATCTGTGCGGTAAAGTGGGGAGTTGACGCTAGGTGTGGCGCTCCGCCTCAGCAAAAACAATCCCCCTTGTCTAGTGCTAGTGAAAAGGGGATAGACTTCCTCACTGTCAGGCTGATACCAACAATAGGACACCCCACTTTGGCCTTTACTTAGGCTAGACGGGTGGTTGGAGAGGCCCCCTCCGATCAATCGGCTGGTCATGTCAAGCCCTAGTACCTATATGATTGTCTCGACTCTATTGCGCTTATGGCAAGCCCCAACCCTTTTTATCATATATGTGCTAAAAGGTGGTAACTGAGGGTCTTCATGTCCTAGGTATGGTGTTAAACTCTATCTGATGGTGAGGTTCCAGTTTTGGAGATTTGCGGAATGTGGGGCACCCTTTGATCCCCATTGCTCCCAGGTCCACTCTTACCCGAAGTGGTAGTACCTGTTAGTGTCCCATCTATGGGTTTATTAGAAAATTTGTTTACAAAAAAAAATTGAGTTTAGATTATTTTCTCCGCCTCAGCAAAAACAATCCCCCTTGTCTAGTGCTAGTGAAAAGGGGATAGACTTCCTCACTGTCAGGCTGATACCAACAATAGGACACCCCACTTTGGCCTTTACTTAGGCTAGACGGGTGGTTGGAGAGGCCCCCTCCGATCAATCGGCTGGTCATGTCAAGCCCTAGTACCTATATGATTGTCTCGACTCTATTGCGCTTATGGCAAGCCCCAACCCTTTTTATCATATATGTGCTAAAAGGTGGTAACTGAGGGTCTTCATGTCCTAGGTATGGTGTTAAACTCTATCTGATGGTGAGGTTCCAGTTTGGAGATTTGCGGAATGTGGGGCACCCTTTGATCCCCATTGCTCCCAGGTCCACTCTTACCCGAAGTGGTAGTACCTGTTAGTGTCCCATCTATGGGTTTATTAGAAAATTTGTTTACAAAAAAAAATTGAGTTTAGATTATTTTCTAACAAACTATTGCAACGAATCTTTCAAAACTTAGCTGGCATTAAATTGATCCACTCTGGTTGATATGCCATAAAGCAAAACAAATAAACAAACAAAAGGTCACCCACTAACTTTACTTACTTTACAATAATAATAATTGTAATTCTTAGTATTTCTTCTTTTTTTTTCTTTTTTTTTCTATTAATTCTATTGAATTATTTTGTTGATAAACAGTAATACATTTTTGTTATATTTTCACTTTACAAAAGTATTTGTTCATAAAAGAATGTTCTTAATAAATATACAATAAGTAATTTGAAAAGAAAAAATGTTCTGAATACGATTAATAATCTGAAAAGAAAAAGAAAAAAGATCTCTGTGGAATCCTATTTTCTATTCAACTCTGAATAGATTGTTGAAATTCAGATATCTTTTTCTACCTTTATGATAAATCATTTTATGGTTTATATTTTTCTGCTCTGGGCACACACACACACACTTTTGTAGAGTAAGAAATCTTTGTATCATCTATAAATTTACAATTTCATTTTACAAAGAAAGGACATTAAACATGAGGTTTTGTTTCTTCTTAATCATTTGGAATAAGTTTTAATGGAAAGAAATAAGAAATGTATCCTTGCTGATTTGGCTAATAAAATGTCCTGTTTATCTAAGTTCTCTCATTCAAATTCCTATTATCAGTTTGTATTCTTTGATGTATCATTGTATGTAGTTTATGAGGCAACAAAGACAGTTTTGTTATAGTTATTGGCTAACTTTATAATCTACATAATTTTTTTTTTTTACTTTTTTTTTAAGTGAAGCATATAAATGTTAATATATTAAAATGTCTTGTTTTATACGAGAATTTTTAAATTGTAACCAATCTTTAAAATTCTATGTGCCATTGAAACTTATATTCTCTCCATTATCATAGTATTACTTAGATAGTTTACTCTTTTTAACTACAGTGATAAAACACATCTAATTTGTGTTAGTGTGTTTGGAACAAACATTTTGTGGTCATTTTTTTTTTTTATCTTAAATTTTTTAATATTGATTTAAAACTATATGACCAGATAGATTTAAGTATTATTCAAATTTCATTTCAATTTTGACAGTTTTAGATTTGAATAAAAGAAACTAGTTCAACTAATTAATCTTGCCAAATCATTTTAAATCCATTAAGACACAATATGTTTAACATTGTTATTAAGCTATTTTAAACTTTTAATTAAAGCAAAATTTGTTAAATACCTCAATCATTTTAATGCATCTCTTCATTTATTTAAACATTTTATTTTATCAATCTAACTTTAAATATACCTATTATCAATCAAGTCTGTTTACAAAGGATATTATTTGCTTTGTTAGGATGTATGACCTATAAGATACATTGTACTAAGACTTATTCTAACCTGATTGATTTAAATAAATTTCTACTTAATTTAAACTGAGCAAAGGCCACTGAAATATATTTTTTTCTTTTTCTCTGTTTTTCTAACTATTGTTTGTTTTTATAAAATATATATGGGTAAAAATAAAATCTTTTATCCATTTTTTTTTTATTTTGATGATGTGATTCTTATTGAGTTTTTTAAATAAAAATTTGAGTATGATTAGAGAAATTCCAGCAGAGAATCATTTTTTTTTTTCAATTATATGAAAAATTTGTGCACTCATTTTTAATTTTTTTTCTAAATTTTGAAAAAAACTTTAATAACATATTCATGAATATAAAAAAAGGCATTTAGTAATTTTAGAATTACTAGTAATATGCACCCTCTGTGTTATTTCTTAGTGATATATAAGACTCATTGCAGGATTTTAAACACACTTTTAACATGGGCTATTTTGAGGCAAATCTAACTCAGATTTTCCTAGAAACATTAATAAATAAGATTTATTCTATGTATTAATGATTTTGACTATAAATTAAATACTCCTTGATAAACTTATGCAATTCCTGAGAGTATTGTGACGTAAGCAGTGATATAGTTTTGATTACAGGCACCATATCTTAGTTATAAGATTTAAACAAAAAAATAGACGTTTAGAAATTTAGAATTATATTTCTAAAAAAATCTTTAAAAAGGGAAAAACTTCATCCTACCTCTAACTTTGTGCAAAGAAATTTTTATTTTTTTCTAGTTGCAATTCCATGTTTTCTTCACCTGAATTATAGCAAGGGAATTAAAATCTCAATTCTCTAACTACTACCTTTTTTTTATTGGTAATATCTGATAAAAACAAATATTACTTAATAATAATTATCAATTTTTATCCCAAAGAATTTATAACTTTGTTTCTTATTGTTTCTGATCAGTTGTATTTGCTTATTTTGCTACTAATCTAAAAGATTGTACATCTGTATTTACAATCTCTATCTTCCTCCTCCTCCTCCTCTTCGCTATATAAGTATTATGAATTATTTTCTTTCTCTTCTCATGAGCCAATTTACCTATTTATATTTGAATCCATAACTTAAGTAAGTTCTAAATTGTTTTAATCTGTAAATTATTTCTTTTCATTAATGAAAATATATTAGTGATTGATTTATTTTAAACATTTTGTTTTATCATGTCTTTACACTAAATTTCTCTTGAGAATATTGAGAATAAATTTAAAACTGATTAGATTGAAGTATTTTCTACACTAATGTTTATCATTTTCCCTATTATTTCACTAATTACAAACAGATGCTCAATACAAAAAAATGTAAATATCTTTGTGGGAATACTATCTTCATTATGATTCATCTTTTTATTCTTTGTTCCTCGTATAAACATATCTCTAAGGTAGTTCATAGGGATGAAATAGAGCAAAGTTTAAAAGAGTTTTATAATTATAATAAGAGCAAAGTTTGTTTATACACTTTTCATTAAATTTAGAGATATAACATTTTTATTATCTCCCTAATATTATCTGGATCTCTATATCAATTTAAAAATTCCTTCACTTAATAAATTTTACCTGTTGTAGATTAAGCTATGCACATTCCTGTGCACTACTAACACAACATTCATGCTGAATATGCAATATTACAAAAGGTTGTTTTGGGTTTTTTTTTAAAATCACATTGTTTCCTGAATTTGGACTAATATCTTCATCTTTGTTTTGGTCGTTAGATTTCAGCTACATTCCTGGGCTTTCCTGAAATATGTCAGATTTAATAACTTTTAACCCTTCAGACCCTGGTGCTTAAATTTACCCCCTGCAGTTTGAGCTTCATCTCCACTATGTAGGGGAAAGATAAAAGTTCCACTGGTAATACTGGTGTAATGGGTTAAAAGAGTTATAACAATCCTTCATTTTTGTCCCTGATTTTATTTTTTGTTAATTTTCCCTGCCACTTGAATCAGAATAATTCACAGATCTAAGAAACAAAAATACCTACTAATCAGAAATATTGTTTATTTTGATCTATTTTAAATTTGTAAACTTTGTTCTATTTTTCCCCCCTCAGATCCTCAGAAGCAGTAAACATTTTCTGCCTCATGTTGCTCGATCCTGTTTAATTGGCACTTTCTTGGAGGATGGCATCCGAATGTGGAATCAATGGAGTGAACAACGTGATTATATGAATTCTACTTGGAATTGTGGAACAATCCTTGCATCAATGTTTGTTCTCTTCAATCTTGTTGGACAATTGGGTGGCTGTGTAATGGTCCTCAGTCGACAAAGAGTACCAACAGCTTGTGGCATTTTGTTTGGAATTATTTTCATTCAGGTAAATTATTGTTTCAATCACTTAACAACTTTTTTTCTTTTAATGGAAAGGAATACTAAAAAGAATGGTTTATAATAACATTTAAATGAGTTTATAAAAGTATATCTCTCTTATTCATATGTTTTGTTAAAAAAAATAAAAGCAAGAATTCTTATAAAGATAAAATGATTATAAATTTTTTACTAGCATTTCTTTTTATCTAAATTTTAGTTAGTTTTCATTGAAATCACAGCACAGATCAATAATAAAGACTCTTTGCAAGACTCAAACTATTGTACATTTTGCTTTTGAGAACCTGTTTTCTGTAAGTTACACAAGAGCAGAATATCAAATTTAAGTATTCAAGCTTGTTCTTTATTTAATAATGAATGATAAGAATATAGACTTCATTTCTTTCTAGCAGCTTTAATTTTTGAGGTATGAAACAGTTTTATTAATCAAATAGACAATTGGTAGACACCAATCATTGTGCCTAACCGTGTATGCATAACAGTTAGGGTTATGTGTCATATCTTAGTAACCAGACTTGACAGAGAAAAAAATGATGGTATATTTTGAATCAGTGACCAGAATTTACAAAAAAAGGGCGGGGGTTGATATCTTGGGCACCAAATTCTATGTTCCACTGTGGAATATTCTATCTAATAAAAATTCAAAATACTACTACTACTACTATCAATGCTACAAGTATTTCTAAATAATTCATATATTAAAGATGAATTAATGACCATTAATTTATCTTGAAAAGCTTGATAAAGTTGTATGCATAACAGGAGTACATCATATCTTAGTAACCAGAGTTGAAGATTTTATTTATTTAAATTTGAGAAATAATTTCTTGAATGTGTTGAACTGGGGGATGAATATATGGAATAGATTGTATTGTAAATTTCATGGTTTTTAAGTCATTCCCTTTTTGCTCAGTCCAAGAATCTTTCAACATCTGCTACTTGGATTTTTTTTTTTTTTTTTCACTCTTTGAATAATTTTCTTGTCTTATACACACTTTAAATTTGCCAAACTCTCTTAAAAAAATATTTTTAATGCAAAAATTATAAAAATATTGCACCTATCAGATATATTATTACAAAAATAAAAATACTCTCAAGCCCAGAGATGTTTCAGAACTTAGATAATCTGCATGTTTTGAGATATGTACAAATAATTTTTTTTTATTTTTTATACAATGGATAAATAAACAGTTCAATTTATCTTTTAGTAAATAAAGACTAATATTGTTATGCCACAGTTTTAAAAGTTGAGACTATTTTGAGATGTTATGCATGTTTATTATCATAAAATTCAAGCAATAATTATGTAGCCTGTTGAAAATTGAAGAAAAAAATTATTTTTCTTGAAACCCATTTTTAATTAGGAATACTTAAAATCTTTCATTTATCACAATTCTTAGCATAAGTCATATTATCTACAAGGTAAGTTGAATGTAAATTTTAAAAATGTTTTCTAAGCATTTTAAGCAAACATTAGTTTGAAATACCACATCCTTCCTAGACTTTCGGAAACATATTTTCATGCTCAGTTGCTGAGGCATGGAATAAACTTACTGTATCCATTCTAGGCTGCCGAAACACTGCATCTTTCAAAGCCTCCATACTTCCTATAATTTGCCAACACTATACCTGATACCCCCCTCTACACAATATGCACGCACACACAGATACATACATGTATATTATAACTGTACGCTATTCATGTTCCTGACATTAGTACATTATTCTTTGATGAGTTGTGGTGCACCTGAACAATGTATGCAATAAATTTCCTTATATATATATATATATATATATTATTGATATACTTTTTGTAATAACTTTTGAGATGAAATTAATAACAGTTATTAATAAATATGAAATCCAATTATTGTTTCTGTTTATCACTCATGAGTGAACATGCCTAATATGCAAACTTATATTCTTATCAAATCTCTTCCTTTTTTTTTTTCTTTTTAATATTATACATTGTCCTACTATAGACCTCTCAGATATTCAGCAATTATCTGAAGATTGTTTTCAAAGATCACAAAAACTGATTCTGCTTTAATACTCAATTTAAAATATTTAAAAATGATTTTTAGTCATTTTAATGTTTAATAGAAATTAATTTTTATTGTATCAAGTTGTTGAGACAATTTCTCATGTAACTTAATTAGCAAAGAACATTATGTAAGTTTTTAGTAGTTAATCATATAACCTTTTTAAAATGTTAGATATTCTATGATTTTTTTTTATTTATTTTTTTTCCTCAAATTTTATTGCCATTATCTTCTATGTTATAAGGAATTTTAAGATCTATCATTTGGATAAGATAATGTAAAACATTAGATATTACATTCTTTTACTCGGTGATGAAGTTTATCTTTTGTTCAAAGTCTGAATAATTTATATTTGATGTTCATGTTAATATTTTAAAGTTTAATTTAATTTCTAGTATTAAACTTTTAAAACCAAGTCAATTCAATCCAAATTGTTTTGTGCTCAAATATAAGCAAATTTGGACTTTTGTTATAAATTAAAATTAAACAAGTTACTGAGATCTTATCCTATTTAAATAAATGAGTAAAAACAAAAATTTGTCTTTTTCATAACAAGAATGTATTAACTGCTTCTTTCATCACCCTGTGATTTGTAATATCTAATTAAAAATTGGATTTAATTCTTCAATAGCTGATCTTATCTGAACTGAAGTTTAAGTCAAATAAATTTTTGAACAGCTTGCTGATAAATTAACTTTTCTTCAATTGAAGAAAATTTCTATTTACATTTGTTGAAAGGTACAATTTATGTCGCCCAAACACCAGCTGTGTTTTTTTTGTTTTTTTTATCATACTGAGTTTGTAGATTTTAGGGGGGAAAATGATTAAAATTGTAAAGTTTGTATTTTAAGTAATGCACTTTACAATTATTTTTTGCAAAAACTTAACTTTTTACACATTCTATCTTTGCAAGAACTTTTTTGTTATGAATGAATTCTCTTGAGATTTATTTTTAAATTAAATTTTCTTTTAGATTAATAACTCACTTGAAGTCAATTCTCAGTTTTAAGATTTAAAAAACAAAATTTATTGTAACATAACTGATAAGTTTGTTTTGGGATTTGTTTGTTTTCTGCATATCCCTTTTTTGTTTTTCTTTCACAAACCAAGATTTACAATTAAAGATATTAAAATTTTAAAATCTCAGTGTACAATAGATTTCTGCGGTTTAATACTCAAGTTATTTACTGTAAATTTATGAAGCTTAGCTTATTTTTGGCACAGGTCTACAAGATTGGGACACCCAGTGGATATTAGTTTAGTCATATATAAAACATATATACAATTGAGCAGCAGAAGGTATTAATTATAATAGTTTTATATTAGTAAATATTCTATAATGCCACAATCTAGTTTTCCTAATAGTAATAAAGAAAATGCTAGATTTTTACTTGGGTGGATTTTTTAATATTTTAATATTTTAACTTATTGCAATGCTTTTCTAAATAGCATAGGTTGAATTGATATTGAATAACACAATCTAATTTCATTAGATGTTCTTTATATCAAAATAAGAAACCTTTATATCTAAAAGGATTATAGTTGCTCAAATTTATGTTGCAACAGAAAAATGATTAATTTGTTATATACATGCTGGAATTCATGTTATATCTATTCATGTTACTGTAATTTCAAATATAAAAGATAATGCTGTGATGAGTATACATTTATTAATCTTTTATTCATAAGCTAATATTAAAAACCGTGAGCTTGCAGGTGAGGCACATATTATCAACTAACTAATGATAAATCTTTTAATGATATTATAATGGGTATAACCTTAGTCAAGAGTTTGTATTTTTTAGTATTTCTGTTGATGGTGATATTTAGATAATTGTACAATCACTTTTTCATTCATGGTAAATTAAAACATGCATAACTTCTATATTTCTATCATAATTTTCTCAGAACTTTGTGGTATGTTTGAGAAAATATATCAATTGTACCTTTTTGATATCTAGTTAATGCACTTTAATCTTTTTCTTCTCTTCATCAAATGTAATAAGAAAAATAAATCCTGTTTATTTTTGTTTTTTCTTCAGTCTTTTGGATAGTACTGTTTCTTCATAGGTGTAATTAGAGCCAGTGCATACTACCTGCAAAACCACTGACCAGGTGGGGTTCAAACCTGCTTGAGGGCCCCCAAAGGGCATGTTTCATATATTTTCTATGAATACTACTTTATGAAATTTAACATGTAGTAAAGTGGGGAACCTGTATCATAATATCATGGGGATAGGGGCCATAAGACCCTAGCACCAGCTCTGGATATTTTTTTTCCCCAACTTGCTACATAGTTCTTGAATTTTATCATAACATAATAAACATGCATAATATCTTAAAATAGCAGTATAGTCTCATCCCAAGTTTTTAGAAAATATGGTATTGCAGTATTTTATTTAAAATATAGATACTTTAAAAAATTCCAAATTAACTGTCTTTATGTAGAAAGAGATAAATTGAATCTGCTTATTTATGCATTGTATCTATTAGTTTAAAAAAAACAATTATTTGTACATATCTCCAAAGATTATCAAAATCATTTATCAGAGTATTAAAGTTCTTGAAACATTTACAGTGTGTGTGTGTGTTTTGAACTAGAATTGAATAAAAATACTAGATAATAATTGGTATTTCTTAAGCAACTTTTAAAGTTTTTTTTAACCTGGGTAACATTATTGAAAGTTGAAATATACATTAGATTTATAGATTAATTCTGAGATTTCAAAAGAAAAATTCCTGTTTTTATATATATATATATATATATATATAGCATTTATTTGAACATTAAACCACTTGCTTCTTTTTCTATGTTAATTGAATAATGTTCTTTCTTGGAAATCAACAACTTCTCTTACACATTTTATATCTTTATGGTTTTATTTGGTTTTGATAAGTTATTCCTAATTCATAATAGAATTAATGAGAAAGAGCTTGGATTATTAAATACTTTTGGAATGTTTATGGTTTCCAATTAGAAACTTTGTAGGGAGTATTATAATCGAAAGACAAGATACGGAAAATAGGATAAGAAAAGATGTACATAAGTTGTTTTATTGATTATTATATATATATATATATAACCTTCTATAATGTCACTTTAACTTTCATTTAATTGTTAAATACATTTTATTCTTGTTAATCTCTCTCTCTCTCTCTCTCTCTCTCTCTCTCTCTATCTATATATATATATATATATATATATATATATATATATATATATAAAATAAATAAATATGGTGTTTTATTGAGCTAAAACTCAATAAAATCTATCATATATGTCACACATGAGTTTTGTATTCACTATGATGATTTTTCTTACAAATCTATAAAACAGGCTTAATCTAAATTAAGAGATTTTTTTGTTTAACAAATGTTTTACCAAAAACTTCTATAAGCAGTAATCAAGTTTATAATGTTACCTAGTTTTTAGGTGATGTTGAAAGACCCAAAACATTTAATGATCTTGGATTACATCACTAACAATGTGGTCATGGCCACCTTTAGGGTGGATTCCTTGAAAGTTCGATCTTACAGTTATTGGATTGTTTTATACATTTGTATTGGATTTTCTAATCTTTCTTAATGGTTTTAACTTATTACTTTCCAAATTGTGTGTTTAGTTTTTATTTTCCTAACATTTTTTCCTAAATTGCTAATTTCTTTATTCCCCTCCCCACATCAGCAGTAAAGTTTTAAATTTACAAAGATTAATCTCATTTTTTCTTATTTTCAGACTGTTGCATATAGTATTCTATGGGATTTTAAGTTTTTGCTTAGGTAAGTATTTTATATTTTATTAATTTCTGGATAATATAGTAAATCCTGAATAATTGAATGATCCCAACATATTTAATAAAACTAAATTCTTTAAAATGGATTTTCTTCTTAAAATAACACTTGTTACAATGAATGTATTTACCATTAACCAAATGTCTAAGAATTGTCTGATTAAAAAAAAAAGAAACTAGCTGTTGGCAAAAGTTAGAAATATCCAATTAAACCAATTTTCTTTATTTCTGAAACTTTTCAATAAAATTGATTAATTTTGTTATTTGCTATTGACCAATAATCATTCTATTTGCTGTAAATCAACATTTTTAATTCTCTTTTGTTGAGATGATGAAATTATTTAGTAAATTAATCAAATTATTTTCATTTATAATTTATGGTGTTAGTTACTGGCAATTCCTAAACTGGTCACTGCCTCCCCACCAGACATACTTCAATCTTTTCATGTCTTTAAGAAAGAAAATTTACTTATGTCTCTTCTCATATCAATTCAACCAATCAATTTAACCTCCCTACCAAATCTGTTTTATTTATTTTGATATATGATGTAGATCTTATAGTCATTGGAAATCCTGATAATTTTAAGTGATAATTCTTAACCATTCTCAAGATATTGCAAGTTGAAATTTTGCTGAATCAGCATTTTCCACCAGCAGACACTTTCATTTAAACATAATAGTAATATCTATCAGTAATTCCCAAATCTTTTCTAAATCATTGATAAAGAAAACAAAATGAAAAAGTGCAAAATAAATGTTATAGACAGACTAAAAATTAGTTTAATTTTCCAAAAAGCCAGTTACAAAAAAAAAAACTTTTATGTCTTGGAATAATTGCAGATTTTTCAGATGACCTTTGTGTTAGATTACTCTTTTATTTATATCACCCTTCTCTAAGATAATGGGAATCCTAGATTTGTTGAGGGATTGTTTGGTATTCAATGTTTTTTTTTTTATTAAGATTTTTATTTATTAAATGTCATTTACGCCAACAAGTTTATTACCAAAACCTGATTTAAGATAATTGATTGAAACAGTACAATTAGATAAATAGAAATGTCTAAAGACTTTTTTGACATTTATATTCTCATACCCAAACCATGTCTCTTCATGTCTGCAATGGAGGGATTCTTTTTAATAAATCAGTGTCTTGTTTTGATATTTCTTCAATTTGTTATTAAGTAGTTGTAATTTTAGATGTTACCTTTGAGAATGTTAATAGAACAATGAGTTTTTAAAAATCTTAAAGTAGTTGAACTAAATTAAGTAGTTTAAGACTTGTATAACATTATTGGGTGTCAAATTACTACTTATACTAAACTGAAAACATAATTTCATTTTTCCTGTCTTGGTAACAAACTCTAGTTCTACAAATTTTCACAAGGTGGCAGTATTTATGTTTACTGCTGGTAAATGGGATTTAAACAACACTTGAATGAACAACATCTCAATATTTTATAAATGGTGGCTGTTTCTAAGGAATTTTTGGAATATTTCTGCAAGTTTTGAGTCTGGCAGTCAGATAATAATTCAACATAATTTGTAGACAGATGAAGGTAATGAAAGCAAAAGTTGTCTTCAAGGAGTGAAAAGTTATTTAACAAATATCGCCTAACACGTTGACTTTAAAAAGTGACTAAAATTTTGTACTATGGGTTAATTTTTTTTTTGGGGGGGGGTATCCGGTCAGTTTTGGGGACTTATTGAATCTATTATTGCTTGTATAAAGAATTTCAAGTTTTACAATTTTGTTGATTGATAAGGCATGTTGTTTTTGAAAGGCTGGGATGGAAATTATACTGTTTCTATTTGTCTGAACTTTTAAGATGAGACTTGATAATTTGGATTATTTGAACTATTGTACTCATCTTTATTGTCCAGTTTGGATACATAAAACAACAGATATAAGGGTTGAGTTAATACAGTTCTAAGTGACAATCGTCTATAGGTTGCAGGTTCAATCCTGACAACAGGCGAAAATAACATAGAATACTTAACATAGCTTAACACTTGTATCTGGTCATGGTTAAATGGAATGAGAGGGTTTAGTTCAAAGTTCCATGAAGGTTCCGGATTACAACAAGAAACATCTGAAGGGCACATCGGCTGAAATGTTGTTTATATAACAATAACAATAAGGACAATAGTCCGAATAATACAAATAATCCAAACTTCTAATTGGTGATAGGTTGAATTAGACACTTAAAAATATCTGTTGGTGTTATTTTGGCAATAAACAATTTATAATTGCATTGAATATACATATATTTTTTATATAAATAAATAAATAAACATGAATATATTTATAAATTTTTTCTTTTCTAATTTTTACTTATCATTTTCTTTTTCCCAGAAACTTGGCTCTTGCTGGTGGTGTATTGCTTTTATTGGCTGAATCAAAGGCTGAAGGTCGCAGTCTTTTTGCCGGTCTTCCCAGCCTTGGGGAAGACAACCCCAAGCAATATATGCTACTCAGTGGACGAATCCTGCTCGTACTCATGTTCCTTACTCTTCTTCGTTTTGACTTAAATTTGTTCCAAATTGTAGAGAATTTTGTTGGCACAGGGCTCATTCTCTTGGTTGCCGTCGGATACAAGACCAAACTGTCAGCTATGGTGCTAGTTGTCTGGCTGACAGCACTGAATCTTTATTTCAATGCCTGGTGGAATATTCCTGATTATCGACCAATGAGAGACTTTCTTAAATATGACTTTTTCCAGACTCTCTCCGTTGTTGGTGGTCTGTTATTAGTGGTGGCCTTTGGCCCCGGAGGAGTAAGCATGGATGAACATAAGAAAAAATGGTAAACATATAAAAAATGAAATGAAAATTTAAAAAAAGAAAAAAATAATTATCCTCACACAAGTCTGGTTGGTTTTCTTCAGTTCCTCGTTCCATGTGTAAAGTGTCCTTTCTTTTCTTTTTTTTTTTTCTCTCTCTATCTCTCCCTTTTTTTTTTCCTCCATTCTTTCCTTCTTGCTTTCTTTTTCCTTTATGAAGAAAATGGTTATGGAACATTTTGTTAAAAAGAAAATCTTCATTTTTCTTTCTTTTTTTCTTTGGTCTTTTTTAATGCCCCCCTGCCTTTTCTTAAACACGATTCATATTTTGCTACTGACCTCATATGACTCTTTGTATCTCCTTAACACAAACAATGGAAGAGGAAAAAAATAAGAAATTTTACAGAAAAAGAAAATATAATATATGAAAAGAAAAAAAAAACATTGAAAAAACAAACAAAAAATGAAATAAAATGACAGGGTGAGCATCCCTAATAAAAGCCTCTCCAAACCACCAGAATATTTTCCTTGTCCTGCTACAATGTAGTGTGACCTCTGGCTCTGGTAGAGCAGTTATTATATCAGTATAAAACAAAACACCTACATACACTCACATATATATATTTGCACTCACTTTGAAGATGTGTATATATTTCATTTTTTATTTTATTAAATCATGAATATGTACTTGAAGTTAAAACAAAAACAAAATAAGCTCTTAATGTAATGTCATCTCTTAAAATCTGTAGTTTATTAGTAAATATTATTCTTTCATTTCTACTCATTTGATATATATTTTTGTCTTTAAATTTCTTTTGTGACAAAATATAAGTGTTTACAGTAGCATTTTTTTTCCATTTTATTTGTTTTATGTTCTTAATATATATATATATATATATATATATATATATATATATATATATATATATATATTATGTCAAACTTCCTTATGATACAGTTATTCTCAAGTGATATCTTCAATCTGTAAAGCAGCTCTTTTTTTTTCTTTTTTAATATTTTATAAGTTTCACCTACAAATACTTGTGAAAAGCATTACAGATAGATGTCCATGTGATGACAGCAACAACAACAGTGATGCTACAAGCTGTTAACTTGGCCCAGTTTTTTTTATGAATGCATGTCATAATGGCTACTACTCTTCCTTACTCTGCTGCATCTATTTTTTCTCTCAGCACAATTACAGCAGACAGGTTGCAAGAAAAGTTGCTGCCTGGGGTTTCGACTCACTCCTTAACTTTTTTTTTTTTTTTTTTTTTTTCATTATGAGTCTTATCTCTGATTTTACTTACTTGTAGCCACCTGTGCTCTAATCAACTTATATATAGTTTATAAAGTCCTGCTGCTATTTTAAGATGCGGTATAAATGATAGAATCATTTATTAAAAACCATATGAATGCTCAGCTCTTGTAGTTTTATATTTTATGGATGATTTGATTATTGCATTTCAACAAGACTTCAGTCTTTGTTGTTACATTTTAAATCTGTTGCAGGACTTTATAAAAAACCTTATATATATATATTATATATATATATATATATATATGTGTGTGTGTGTGTGCCTTTTTGTGATAAGTGAATCATAACAACAAAATCAACTATAAAAAAAACATTCTGCCTAAAGTTGTCTTTTTTATGATTATGTTTTCCTGCCATTTTTCTACTGATTGATCATAGTAAAAATCCCCTTGGCTTTGTGTAATCATAAGAATTCTTACATTTTTGTGTCTTTGTTTTGTCTTTGCCCATGTCAAAGTAAATTTACCCAAATTTTAACTGTTCAAGTGCTTTTTGTAGCCTCAATAATCCAAAGCACATAAAACCTTCCCTCCATCTTTTAATTCTCATAATGTTCAATTTTATCATTTGCTTTCTTTTGTATTTGATTGCCTGTTTTTCAGATTATAAAGCATGTTTTTCTTTTCTTTTTAATATTTCTTTTTAATTTCTAATTATCAAAGTCTTCACATAACATCTCCCAAGTGTTCCCATAAATAATAGGGGTTCTAGGAATTATAAACAAAAACATACATCCTTGAATAGCCTCATTAAACATTACCCTCAATGTATTAGGTTTGTTTTGGAGGGTGGGGGGATCAGAATTAAGGTTGTAAAAAAAAATTAATTCTAATCTTAGATTTGATTTGTTCTCAACTGTACTAAATGTACTAATGCTAAAAAGATTGAACTTATGCCAAAATAAAATTGTTGACATCCATCTGTCTACTAGGGATGATGAGTAGTCCAAAAAATGTGGAACCACATAGCCTGTGCTGGTTGATATGGAGGATGAGCTGTCACACAATCAGAAGGTCTCCATTCTCCACACTGCCATTGAAAGGCAAAAAAAAAAACAATGCAGTTTGGCAACGATGATTGCTAGATAGCAATGAAGTTCAGCATTACACCACCTTAGGGACTCCAGATCCGAATTTTATTTTGTGATTTACTCCCCTAGCCTTTTTTTTTTTTGGAATGAGGTATAGCTGCTAGGCACCGGGGCTTTTATAACAGACTTTTCCTTGTCTAGATGGATTGCTGTCCAAGGCTAAGGAGCCTCATCTAACTCATTTGGAAATTTATATGAGTAGTAAGTTCCACAATTCTACTACTATCAAAGCCAATCTTTACTTAGTGATAGTAAAATAGAATATCAAACATAATAATGATATAATTCATCTTTCCAGAAATGTTAGAATTCAACTGGAAATCATTCAAGTCTCTAGCATTTTATCTTAATTGTTTTGGTGATAAGATAATGAAATTTATTGCGTATAGTGCTCAGGTGCATCACAACTCATCAAAGGCTCATGTATAGTACATAGAATAAAGTACTAATGTCAGGAACAAGAATAGCGTACAGTAATAATATACATATGTGTGTGCATGTGGGTATCAGGTATAGTTTTGTTGAATTACAGGAAGTATAGAGGTTTTAAAAGATGCTGTGTTTCGGGGATACTTCTTAAGACTGATTCATCTAGAAATGAAAAATCATTTGCAAACCAAAATAATCAATCTAGTATTTATAAAACCTACAGTATCTTTTTTTTTTTTTTTTTTTTTTTTTTTTTTCTTATCAGGAATAAGTCATTAATCCAATTTTACCTTATTTTATAACTTTTTGAATAGTTTCTTTTGAGAATTTTGTCATGGTAGGGCTAGTTTAGCTCAGTTGGTAGAGCGTCTGACTTGGAATCGCAAGGTCCCTAGTTCGATACCAGTCCCCGCCAACTCAGCATATGAATAGCACAGATTGGGTAATCTGATCTGTGCAGTAAAGTGGGGTGCTAGCGGGAGGTGTAGCACTCCACCTCAGCAAGAACAATCTCCTTGGTCTAGTGCTAGCAAAAGGGGGATAGACTCCCTCACTGCCACTTTGTGTGGGAATGAGGTAGAAAATATACAAGTATTTTCAAAAAAAAATTTTATATATGTATATCCTTCCCCAGTAACCATGAGTACTGCTTTGTCTAAATTCTTACTCTTGGTTACTTTTTTTTAATTTGATAATTATCTATCCTAATATTTATATCTACTTAATACTTAATCTAATTTTATCCAGCCTTTTTAATATTTGTTAAGCAGTTGATATTCACAAATCAACCTTTATTTACCCATTAACCCTCTGATGCTAAAAAGAAATTATTTTTTTTATAAAGGCAGCTTGAATATTCCAGTGCATTGAAACTTAGCTAAAAATGCTTTTTTTTTTTTTTAAATTCTAGTTAATCTCATATATACAAGTTAAGCAGCGATGAGCCTGTTCAATACTTAGATGGGTGACCATTTAGGCAACAGCAGGTACTATAAGCAATCTGATATCAAAATTACTTGATTTGGCATAAAATGATCTGAAAAGGGTTGGCATGTCATAAAACAAACAAACCAATCAATCCTTATTGGATTGGAGCAAAAGTCTTATCCAATACAAAATAACATTTATTTAATTAATAACGACAACATGTAAATTGAGAAATCAAAACACCATTCGTTAGTGTCTCTAAAATGTTTCAATGTTTTATTAGATACTTTGTTTGAATGTTTAATTTATATACTTTATTTAATTAAATAAATACTATTTTGTATCTGACAAGACTTTCATTCCAATTCTCTCTCTCTCTCTCTCATATATATATATATATATATATATATATATATATATATAATGTGTCATTACCAACTTCATGTAGCACCGGCAGCACAGATACTCATGACAATCTCTCGCCAACCTTCCCTATCATTCATTGCTCCTGCGAGGTCCTCTGCGTGGCATCCAGTATCTGCACAGTGCTGGCCAATGTATGTCTTTGCCGGTCGGCCCACGCTGGCGTGCCCATGTGATGGCTTCCACAGAAGAACGTCGCTTATGAGTTCGTCCTTGCTTCTCCAGCAGTGTCCGGCATGTCTCATTCGTCTTACACGGATGGTTTGTGTGATGTGGGACAGGTGGCCGTACAGCTGTTTTCTCATGGGGTGTTGTTTATGGTAGCTGCACGCAGCATTCTTGTACAGCTACCATCTAGTTTATTCTCCAGTTGCTTCATTAGAGTCCAGGTGGTGCAGCTGTACAGTAGCACTGATACAACCACGGCCTGGAAGAATTGTCGCTTTAGCTTATCGGTGAGATTGGACTTCGATATGACTGACAATTTGTTTATAGCAGACCATGCCTTTCCTATGCGTGTATTAACATTGCTTTCTGTTGATCAGATATTACTGCAACAACTTAATTTTTAGCAAATATTAAAAGTTATAAATAAATCTTTTTTTTTTCTTTTTTTCTTTTTCACTTGAAAAGATAACATGTAAAATTCATTCACAAATTACATGTTCTAATCTAAACAAAAGAACATATTTGCCATTTAAACTTAAAAAGTTCTTTGATTGTTTCATAAAGGTAAGATTTTGCATAAAATTATTAAAGGAAAAATGTTATTTTCATCAATGTAGGATTTTTTTTTTTCTTTTCCTATGACGATATCTACTAATATGAAAATGCATTATAAATCTAGATGTTTTTCATTAAGCAATGTACGTAAATATCATCAAGTCCTGCTGACAGCACGGATTCCCATGAATCTCTCTTATCAATCTTCTGACCTGGTAGGTCTTCCACATGGCATCTAGAATCTTGATGGTTTATAAAAGCATTTTCGCTCAAAGAATTTTAAGTTATTAATGATTTCTGATTTGCAAAATTTTAACTGATCTTGTAGCTTCGGTTCTGAGCAAATATCAAACTATCTTTTTGCTACAAATAATGTTCAATATATGTGAAATAATAATAGAAAAAAATTTTTTGTCATAAATGCAGTGCCACATCGGATATTGATTTTGCTAGGAAAAATCAGAAATCATCAGTAACTTAAAATTGGTTGACTTTAAGATTTTTTTTATAGCATTTTTGGATTTCATGGGTAAAAATGCTTTTATAAACCAATTTTTAGTAGTAGGGAAGCTCTAGAACTCATTTTACAGACAAAAATAGATTACAAAAAGTCACCATTTTTTTTGCCAACCCCCACCAAATTTGGAGAGCTAAAAATCAACACGACTCTGACAATTTTTGGAATTGGACGCTCAAATTTTGGGGATCATCTAATGTTAACATAGTCTACACTGGGGAAAAAATTCAGAAAAATTGAATGGGGTGGATGACAATTTTACTTTTTTCCAGGTGATTTGACATGGAATTACCCCTTAAGTTTACATTATCAAAATTATATCTCATCAGCCATAATTTGGGGAAGAGAAAAAAAGAATAGACAACAATTGATGTTATATTAGATGTCATGCTATAGTTTTGTTGTTATCATGATAGCATTCACCCTGGGTCAGTTGGGCTGTCTCCATCCAACAAATTCACCGTACCCCAAATGAATGAGATAGTGAATTCATGAAAACATTCACAAGCAGTTCCCAAACCCTAAATGCATATCTCAGTCAGGGGCAGGAGATGTCCTTGTTTGCTGCAAATTTTTTACAGACACTGTGATAAGTTTGCTAATAATAATAATAATAATGTGTAGGGCCATATTGCCAACAACTTTGGTCTTTCTTTTAAGCAAACAATTACTTATATATATAATGAATTATTTATTTATTTATTTTATGTATTTAGGAGTAACAATTGTTCCTCTTGACTGTTGGTCATTAGATAACACAATTAATATTAGGTTGGTGCAAAAGTAATTCTGATTTTTAACCATTTTAAAACCACACTATATCTTAGTTTAGTATAATATTTATTATTCTAAATAAGAATCATTTAGAATTTCTGCTTTTTGTTTCCAACCATAAACAAGTCTCTCTATTCTGGAATTCCATAACCAATTTTGAAACTGTTGAAGATTTTCTCTTGCAGGAAGTTGTCAAGATGGTTGGGGGGGGAAAAGTGGTTGTTGGTTGGTGAAGTCTAGTAAGTTTGGTTTGTTTTATGCCATATCAACCTCAGTGGGTCATTTAATGCCGACAAAGCCATCAGATAGAGTTTAACGTCATGCCCAGGACATGAAGACTTAACCACCGCCTTCTAGCACCCATATGATAAAAAGGGTTTGGGCTTGCCATAAAGGCAATAGGGTTGGGACAATCATATAAGTGTTAGGGCTTGATGTGACCAGCCGATTGATCAGAGAAGGCCTGACCGACCATCAAAATGGGGTGAGGCATGTCATGGACTGCTCAGCCAACATCACGGGTTGCCACCCACGGCCAACAGGTGGCTTCATTGAGGGGATCTTACCTCTCTGCAGAGGTGCAGTCGGTGTATTCTAAAGTTGCAGCCAACAGTGCTGAGGTCTGGTAAGTAAGCTGTGGGAGGTGGTTTCATATTGTAGTTCATTTAATTTTTCTACAGAGTTATTTGTGAATGATGCAGTTTGCTTTTTTATCATGGAGAAGAATTGGTTGTTGTTCAGTTTAGTTAAGATATATATATATATATATATATATATATATATATATATATATTTACCAACCCCTCCGCACAAGCAAGATGCGACACATGGTCAATTTCTTAAGGGGAGTTTAACAGGTTTGAATTCAGAGTTTTCCTTCTCCTAGACTGGTTACCTAGCCATGGTTAAAGAGCCCAGTATGCTCTGGAGGGAGAATTGGATTCATACCTTTCCCAAGGGTATTAGCACCATGTGAAATGCCAACAGCTTCGTCCAGGAATTGAACTCGGGTCGACAACTCCATTTCCTACAACTCTAACCATTAGATATAAACATTGCAGTTCATTGTCAATTTTCCTAGCAAATCTTTATCTGCTGTAAGGATTTTATTAGGATTCAAAAAGTTTCTAGTCGATGATTTATTTATAACCTTCTTTTGATACAACTTTTGTTTATGGACATGTTTTAATACTTCATTACTCTGTAGAACAGGCATGTCAAACTGACTAGCCCCCCCCCCCGAAGTACATAGATTACATTGGTCTGTTATAAGGGCCGCACATGACAACTAAGTCTTTAAATCCTTCTACATTAACACAAATAAGTGATTATTGCTATCATTAATTTCTTTATTAATGACTAAAAGCCAATGGTTACAAAATTTAAAAAAAAAAAACATTTTTGTTAAAAAGAAAAGAAAATAAAGAATATTACTGACAGAGTTCAAATGATAAAACATACAAATGTCACCGTGGCTTTCAATTATAGCCATGTGTTGATTGAAAGCAGGATAGGCAAGAGGAAAGACCCACCCCCTTTCATTGATTGAGTTAGCCTCCTCCTTCCGCAACTTAAAGGAAAGGGTGAGAGACAATACTTTGATAACACTGTTTCTTAACAACACATTTCCCTAATGAAAATAAACAACTGTTTTCGCCTAAGAATTTTTTTTTTTTAAACTTGCGGTACGGTAACCGCGCTGTATGAGAGCACAGTCTGCATGTGCACCACACCTGTGCTTGCTGAGGGTCACCTGTTTGAAATGCTTGTTTCTTTTTTCTTTCTTTTTTTGTGGTGTAGCTGCAATTTTTTAAAATTTCATTCAATTTTTTTTTTTTTTTTTCTCTCTAATTCTTCCTAACCGGTAGGCATGACATAACCCCAGACAGGTTGATATGCCATTAAAATCTATCAACCAACCATCTAATTTGGTGAAAATATCAAAGTGTTTAATGATTGACATATGGTTCTTCTGCAACTTTTCAATTTGTTTGAGTCTGCATTAATAATTCTCTCTTCAGTTGTTTTAAATTACAAGAGGATATCTGCTAACCCTCCATAGCTTCAATACTCTCAAAATTTTGAGAACCAATTTTGAGATGTAATTGACAGTCTCTAAGATGTAATTTTTTTAATTTGACAGCTCTAAATAAACAAGAATAAACAGTGAAAACAACATCCTTTGCACAAATCAGGAGACTGAAATTGATACTTTAAAATGATACATTACATGAATATGGTTGAATAATAATTTCAAAATACAAATCAAATCTTTAAAAAAATTAAAACTAATTCCTTTGTACCAATCTAATAGATATCAGTATTATAAATGTTTTCCAAAATCTTGTGTACTTGTTACGATTCTGGTCGCCATTTTAAGTGTTTAGGTCCTCTATTGGTAAATCCAATGGTAGAAAAGGATGTATTCTCAGTAATAAAAAGTCCATCTGTATTCCTTGAAATCCTAGGTAGAACAAGAGTGTACTTATAGCAAAGAATCCAGTCATAGTCCATCTGGTATTAATTCCTGATAGCAACTGACCTTAAATACATTCTATGTCCTTTTTGATTGGTCAATGCCTGCTACGGCTATTTGTGAAAGTCTATTCATAAAAGTGGTGACTTTTTGTACAGCTTATACCCCTCAGTCATAGGAAATGATTTTAGATTTGAGTAAAATGTCCTTCATCTTATTTGTTGGAATTTTTTAGATGGGGCTTGATAATTTGGTTTATTTGGATTTTTCCAACTGTTGTCCTCATCTCATATTGCTTATATACACAACATTCTGGCCAATGTGCCCTCCGCCCTTCTTCAAATGTTTCTTGTCAAATTCAGTACCCTTTTTGTCAAACTCTGGAGCCTTCCTGTCGTAATGATTGCCACTTAGAACTGTATTGACTCAACTCCTATGTCCATTATGCTATGTCTCCAATTCAAGGGCACATCGTCCAAAATGTGTATATAACAATAAAGATGAGGACAATAGTGTGAAAAATCTAAATAATACAAAATCCTTCATCTTAATTTATTATTTTTAAGAATCTTTATTCCTGTAATTGCAATGTGTGTATCTAAAATAAATCCCTATTAGCTTAGCTGAAATTCGATGTAATTTTATTATAATGGAGATTTGGTAACTGAAACTACATGTCTGTTTATGTCACAATACTCTCAGGAATTGTGTAAGTTTATCAATGAGTATTTAGTTTATAGTCAAAATCATTAACACATAGAATAAATCTTATTTATTAACAATGTCTCTATGAAAATCTGAGTTAGATTTGCCTCAAAACAGCTCATGTTATTAGTGCATTTAAAATCCTGCAATGTGTCTTAGATATCACTAAGAAATAAAGGTTTACATAATATATGGTGTGCTTAATTTCCATACTGGTTTTAACAAAACCAGGTTTAATGAATAATTACTTGGTGCTATTGATCTCTAATATTGTTTTATTCTCCAACGTATTAAAATCAATCCTATGAATGATTTTATTTAGAAACCAATTCAAATATAATCAAAATAAGTGTTCTCATTTAATTTCATTAGTCTTTCTAATTTAATATATTTCATTACATTAAAACTTAAATACTTACACCAGGAGGGTGCATATTTTTGCTAATCTACATAAAATATACATCAGTTAAAATAAAATGTTAAAATCTTCAATAAATATTAAAAGAATCTTGGGAATCTTTAGGCACCCCTTCCGCAATCTCACAAGGATACTTTTCTCATTTACACCATAAAAATCAGGTTGTTTGTTAGGGGTTAGTTTTATAATAATTTTTTAAAAAACTCTAAATAATTGTCTGTTAACAATTAACCGGATTTTGACAGTGTAAATTGAAAAAATGTCCCCACGAATCGAGATCGCAAAAGGGGTGCCTAAAGTTCACATGGTCCGAATTTTGGGACAGCTAAAAAACAGAATTCTAGCAATTAATTCTAAAGATTTAACAATTTAAGAACCAATTCTGTGCAGCAGCAGTTCTCAAACTGTGGCCACAGATCCCTCATGTTAGGTTGTTGTTTTTTGTTTTTTTTTTTGAAAATATCAACAGGCTGTGTTGATAGTACAGATTCTCTTGACTTTCACCATTTGTTCCTATCAGTCGTCACTCTTGGCAGGTTCTCTAAATTGCATCCAGTGTCTGCAGAGAGCTAATGAATGTAAGTCTTTTGCTGGTCAGCTAACACTGGTGTGTCCATGTGTAGGAGCCCACAAGAGAAATGTCAGTCAATCCTTACTTCTCCAGTATGGCTTGTAAGAAGAGAGGTAAGTGGCCACAGAGCTGCTGTTTTGTAGGATTCTGCTTCCAAGATTTGTTCAAAACGACACGCACCATTCTTGTACAGTTCCCATCTAACATTTTCTCCAAGCACTTTGTTAAAGTCCAAGTGGTGCAACCATATAAGAGTACTGACACAGCTACAGCTTTGAAGGATTCCCGTTTTATTTTCGCCCTGTCGGCTTGGGCGTTAGAATACAGCGACTGCATCTCTGCAGAGGGTAAGACTCCCCAAAATGGGGCCACCCGTTTGCTGTGTGTGGCGACCTGTGATGCTTAAGGGTGGAACCTAGATGACATGCAACACTCCACTTTGGCCCTTACTTAGGCTGATCAATCAGCTGGTCATGTCAAGGCCTAGCACCTATATGATTACCCCAACTTTTTTTATTATATGGATGCTAGAAGGCGGTGGCTGAGGGTCTTCATGTCCTGGGAATGATGTTTAACTCTGATGGTGAGGTTCCAGTTTTGGAGATTTGGTGAGTGGAGCACCCCTTGATCACCATTGCTCCCAGGTCCACTCTGATTGGAGTGTAGTACCTGTTAGGGTCCCATCTATGGGTTAGATAGTTAAATTGAGTATCCATTAAGAATGAATTTATTTCAATACTTTGTCGGCATTAAATGACCCACTGAGGTTGATATGCCACAAAACAAAACAACCCAAACCAAACCCATTTTATTTTATCAGATATTGAATTTCCATATAATCAGTAACCTGTCAACAGCAGTCTGTGGCTTTCCTATGCATATGTTGACATTGCTTTCAGTAGATGAGATGTTGCTACCAAGGTGTATGAAATCATCTGTTAATTTCAGAGGCCTGCCATTTAATATGGAGATAGCGAGAGAATAATTAATAATACTAGCAGGACCTGTGGATATACCACAGTATGATAATTTAATTATTACAATGTTTGATATGTTTACTTTAGAGCTATTGCCAAATAGTTCAATATGTAAAAAGTATGATAATCTTTATTTAACTCTCTCACTCTTTTTTTTTTCTTTTTCGTTCTTTCTTTCCTTTTATTCTTTTTTTATTGAAACAGATTAACGTTACCATTTCCATGCACTCAACCCCTCTTACTATCTTTCGCTTACTCTTTCTTTCTTTCTTATATTTTTCTGTGTAGTATGTCCTTTTTCTTCCCTTTCTTTCTTTATGATAAAAACGTCCATTGTTTAGCTGAAGTGACGACACTCATAAGAAATAAGAATTTGGCAAATGAACAACACCAGATAATCAGGATTTACATTTTTGCATTTCATCTTGGATAATTTGTACGGTCTCATTTTTAACCAGAGCGTGTTGTAAGATGATAACAGTTGTACAATTAAGGAACATGAGTATCAATATATAGATCAATTTATTTTGGAGAAGAAAGTTATTTTTATTGCAGGCTTATAGTGGTTGAGAGATGCAGGAAAACCTGCAAATTTAAATGCAGTGAAATTAAAAAGTATTACGGATCAAATTCTGACCAGCAATTCCAAAATTTTGGATTCCCAAATTTTAATCACTGATTGTTTTCAGCGTGTTTTTTTTTTTTTTTTTTTGACAAATTTATGTGTATGATAAATTTTTTTTATAACTTGAAAATAAATTTGGGAATTTGGGCATAATCAAATTTAATTGCAAATCCAGCAAAAGTCAGCCATGAAATAGAAAAATTATTTGTATGGAAAGTAAGGACTAACATACATCAAATTGTCTTTGAATTAAGTGACAGGAGAAGAATTATTATTGAACTTTTAAAAGGTAAGTTTAAATATTAATGTTTGACACTTAGGCAACAAACTACAGAAGAACTCAAAATTGATTACTATCACATTTAATATAACTATTTATACTGACCATAAATTTACAAGAAGTTCCAAATCGACAAATTATATCATTGCTTTAGGAAAACTTAATTGTTTGAAAAATATTGTTCAAATTTATTAAAGTTTAATATGTTCTCAATACATGAAGTCTCATTGTTGGGTTAAAGGTTGAATGAAGAGCCCTCCGCAGGAGCTAGCTTAATTGCTGCCTGATAGGGTTGGGACAATCATATAAGTGCTAGGGCTTGACATGACCAGCTAATTGATCGGAATTAAGTAAGGGCTAAAGTGAAGTGTTGCATGTTATGGAATGCTTGGCCACCAGCATTCCATTGAGTGGATTTTACCTCTCTACAGAAAATAGAAAAAGAGTTTTAAAAATGTATTTGAAACAAAATTGAGTTTTTTGTTTTTTGGTTTTTTTTTTAAATTTCAATAACCATCAAGAATGAATAAAACAAAATGTCTTCAGCATAAAATAACCCAACAAGGGTTGACATGCTGTAAAATCTAACCAACCAATCTTCATTCTCAAGAATTATGCAGTAGCTCATTTAAAAAAAAAAAAATACTACTGGGATATTTTAATAGATTATTATCATTATTGTACTTTATGTATTTACCAACCCCTCCACATGAGTAGGTTGTGACACAAGGTCAATTTTCAAGCAGACTTTAACTCTTAACATCCTGTTGAAAATTTCCCAAGTCCAGAGTCCTGTGCATATAAGGATTAATCAAAAGATGGCTAAAAATAGCCTTTTCATTTAAAATTACCTGTTATTTTCCTTAAATCAAAGACTTCTAAGTGTTTAATATTACATTTTAACAAATGCCATCATTTGGGGCAGATTAGGAAAACTAATGTGACTTCTGGCAGGTTTGAATTCAAAGTTTTCCTTCTCATAGACCAGTTGCCATACCAAGGTTAAAAGAGCTGTCTGTCCTACTATTTACCCATAGCTGGAGGGAGAATAGTTGGATGTATACCTTCCCCAAGAGTATTAATGCTATGTGAAATGCAAACAGCCTTGTCCAGGATTTGAACTCAGGTTAGCATGTCCATTAACAATTACACTACAAACTCCTCCATTTTATATTATTGTATTATGAGTCTGGGTAAAAAAAAAATCCTTCAGAAAGTAATTCTTTTCTAATCATAATTGCAGATTCTTCTAAGCTTAAAAATTTTTACAACTTTTATTTAAAAAAATAAGAAAATGTTTATTTTTTACTTTTAATAATTTAAAGCTGGGTTTCTCAACAGGGGCTATGAAATAATGGGAGAGCCACAATGCCAAATTTGAAGGGGGGTGGGCACAGAAAATTTAGGACCCACAAAATATATACATGGAGTATTTTGCAATTAATGATTATTATTTAAAATATTAAACTTATTATTTAATTAAAATGTTAAATAAATCTAAGTCATATTGTTAACATAAATGAATATTTATATTTTTTAATCTGATCTATGCAAAGTAGCCATTTTTAGTTTTCAATTTCTTAAAATTTAAAACTCTAATTCATTCTTTAAATTAAGATGTTTTTTCACCAAATTGTCTTTCAATCTTTCTTTTCTTTTTGGAATTATTTATTTCATTCATTCTTCATGGGTATTGAAAAATTTGAAAAGTGGGTGGGAGAGGGCCACAAGCCACAGAAAATTTAGGATCCAGAAAATAAATATAGGGAGTATTTTGTATTTAATAGTTATTATTTAAAATAAAATATAAATCTAAGCCATTTTGTTAACATAAATAGATATTTATTATATTTTTTAATCTGATTTATGCAAAGTAGCCATTTTTAGTTTTCAATTTCTTAAAATTTAAAACTCCTCATTCATTCTTTAAATTAAGCTTTATTTTTTTGTTTTGTGAATAAATTGATTCAAATAAAATATTCATCCAAATGATATTATTCTTTGATTTACAATTGGAGTTAATGCTTTGATGCCGTAGTACTATCCAAACTATAATGTTTAATATTCCTACTTCCCTTGATGTATCCAGTTGATGGACAGCGCGCGCGCGAGGAGAGTGGGATAAAACTCAAGTTTGTATGACGTGGTCACAAAGAACTCGCAGTCAAAAAAAGGTTGAGAAACATTGATTTTAGACTGCATTTTGTTGATTGTTAAACCTTTGTACCTTGTCAGTCAATTCTTTTTTTTTTCTTTTTTTTTTTTTTTTTTCTTAAAAATAGCTGTGAATGCAGCAGCTGGGTGGTGATTTGTACGAAGACCTGTGCTTTTCAATCAGCCAATCAGATGCCTTGTCTTTACTTTTGCACTCATGCCAACTGGAACAGTTCACACACACATATATATATATATATATATATATATTATTCTCCTCTTTCTCTCTCTTAAATCAGCAAGACTGTATAGGAGCCATCATGGTGTACTTCAGTTATATAACAACGTTCCTTAGGTTTAATTCTTTGTGAGCATTCACTCATTTAAATGCGGTGTTTGTTCATAAATAACCAGAATGAGATTTACCTACTTGTGGGCCCAAAATATATAGAAATGTTGGTATGTTTCAGTATCTAATTACGGGGTGGTCCAAAAGTCAGGTAAAATAATTACATAACACAACCTGAAATTCTAGAAAATAATTTGATTTTTAAAGACTTCTTTTTAAAGGTAAAATAATTACACAACGTATATATATATCATATCAAAATAAATAAAAATAATATGTAGGGGTGACAAGACTTTCAGACCACCCTGTGACTTTTAAAGATTTTTTTCATTTTTAAATTACTTATATATTATATTATTAAAACAAAAAATAATGAAAGTTAAAACAATATATAGGGGTGACAACCTGACAGGTACTATCAATTCAGGTCAGAGTGGACCTGGAAGTAATAGCAATGAAGGGGTACTCCACACTCCCCAGAGCTCCAGAACTGGAACATCACTGCTAGATGCAATTTAACATCATACCCAATGCAATAAGACCCTCAGCCACCACCTTCTAGCATATATATGATCTAACTTGGCAGTGAAAGAGTTAAAAACCTCAAATTTTGTTTTCTGTTGTTTTTCTCAAGACAGCCTGTAAAATGTTAAAATGTCTTTTTTTTCTTCTTTTCTTTTTTTAATTTAGTATTTCAACTTCAATAAACTTGTCGAATAGTAGAGATATTATTATTTCTTCCCGCCACCACCACCATTTCGGCAATCTTATCTACATCATCTATACATCTGCTGATCAAAACAAAAGGACATTTTTAAGACATCAGATAAGCTAATCATTTGTTGAATTGTGTCAACTTTGATATAAGACCATATCTGTTGAACACATACTTGACAATATCTATCTTATATATCAATGTAAGTGAGAAAAATGGGATATATATCTATTTATATATTTTTTTATAGTGTACAATACATTAAAGGTGCCATTATTACCATTGGTTTCCAGGCAGCATGTTAGCCACCCTTCAAGACTGTTAAAAGCCACCCTTCAAGCCTGTTAAAAATAGGTATTTTTAACAGGTGCATTGTCTTGGAGAAGGGTGGCTAACATGCTGCCTGGAAACCAATGGTAACAATGGCACCTTTTAATATATTGTACAATATAAAAAATAAATAAATACAGTTCTTACACACATAATCAAGCACTTTATTTTTAATTCTCCAATACTAGCAAAGGACTACCATATATATATATATATATATATATATATATATATATATATATATACCAGACAAAACGTGAGCTGTTGCGTCATCAGTTGAGCTCTGGGTAGATAATTGAGGTTAGGGAAAAGTGTGTTTGCACAACGAAATAAATTTTTTTTTTTAAATACAGCCAGACAAAACATTAAAATCATTTTGTAAGATTTCTAAGAAAGGGGAAGGTTTTTACCTAATTTAAGCTACAGGTTGCTGCTTATGAAATTCAACATACAAATACATTACAAATTCTCCCATCTCTCTCTATATATACTCTATAACTCTCTCTCTCTCTCTCTCTCTCTCTCTCTCTCTCTCTCTCTCTTATATATATATATATACATACACACACACACTCCATATATACTCTAGAGACTAACAAATATAACGAGGAGGTAATCAAGAGATGCATAGAGAGGAGGAAAATGATAGGCAGAATGTAAAGTAAGGGACAGGTCAGTTTTTTACTTAATTGCAAATTACAACTTATTAGAACCAATTAAAATGGAATTTTCTTCAAACAAAACTCAATCCTAAAAGTAAGGAATAATTTAGTATAACTTTCATGTCATTAAAACAACAGTAAAAAAGCTTTTAGGAGACAAAAGTTGATTTGCTTAGCTACAGTATAATAGATATATTCTGTCTGTATGTACAACAACTAAGCACATGTCCTTTAATAAAAGAAAATTGGTTGGTTCGATTTTATGGCATCTCATCCATTGTTGGGTTATTTTATGCCAAAGAGCTTTTTTTATTCATTACAAACGAAGTATGATAGAAATAAACAACTTAAAAACAAAAATATATAAAGAATATAATAAAACAAATATATAGAAAAAGAATTTTTATTAATCTATATATAAGTATAGATAGATTTATTTTTAACTTTTAGATCCCAGCCTTGTCGACTGCACCTCTGCAGAGGGGTAAGATTCCCCCAAATGGGGCCACCTGTTGGCCATGGGTGGTGACCCGTGATGCTTAAAGATGGAGTCTTGGTGGATGAGCAGTCCATGACCTGCAACACTCCACTTAAAACAGGCAGACAGGCAGTTGGAGAGGCCACCTCCGATCAATCGGTTGGTCACATCAAGCCATAGCACCTATATGATTGCCGTTATGGCAAGCCCCAGCCTTTTTATCATATGGGTGCTGGAAGGCGGTGGCTGAGGGTCTACATGTCCTGGGAATGACGTTAAACTCTATCTGATGGTAGGGTTCCAGTTTTGGAGGTTTGGGGAATGTGGAGCACCCCTTCATCACCATTGCTCCCGGGTCCACTCTGACCCGGAGTGGTATTACCTGTTAGGGTCCCATCTATGGGTTAAATAGAAAAACATCAGTTTATAAACTAAATTGAGTATCCATTAAGAATTACTTTATTTAAAAACTTTATCGGCATTAAATGACCCACTGAGGTTGATATGCCGTAAAACAACAAACCAAACAAAAAGCAATGCTGGGTAGATCTGCTAGTGCTTAATAATTTGAGATCAATTTACTAAATGCTGTATTACTACTACTACTACTATGATAATTTAAGTATTTGGATGCACATTTAAATTATTTGTATATTTGATTATTGTATAGGGAATGAAAACTTTCAAAGAATTTTGATATGTATAATTGAAAACAATATGTTAGAAATCTTGCGACTACCATTTATAGCCCTGTCAGCTGGGGCTTTAGAATACACCAACTGCACCTCTGCAGAGGGGTAAGACCCCCAATGTGGCCACCAGTTGGCTGTGGGTGGCGACCCATAATGCTTAAGGACGGAATCCTTGTGGAAGAGTAGTCCATAACATGCAACACTTCACTTAGGCTAGATGGGCGGGCAGTCGGTCACGTCAAGCCGTGGCACCTATATGATTGTCCCGACCATATTGCCCTTATGGCAAGCCCCAACCCTTTTTATAATACATGTGCAAGAAGGTGGTGACTGACGGTCTTCATATCCTGGGAATGGCGTTAAACTCTCTCTGATGGTGAGGTTCCAGTTCTGGAAGTCTGGGGAATATGGAGCACCCCTTCATCACCATTGCTTCCAGGTCCACTCTGACCCGGAGTGATAGTACCTGTTAGGGTCCTATCTATGGGTTAAATAGAAAAATGTATTTATAAAAAAAGAATTGAGTATCCATTAAGAATGAATTTATTTCAAAACTTTGTTGGCATTGAATAACCCACCAAGGTTGATATGCCATAAAACAAACAAATAAACTGCCATTTATAGTATCTATCAGAGTGAAGATAATGCACGTTTAACTGTGTAGATATTTTTATAATCCCCCTTTTTTATTTCTTTATTCAAACTAGATCAATTTTCACAAAATATATAAAGGGAATACCTAATTATGTATACCCACTGGAGTGTTGCCTGTCATGATGTTGTTTCTTTTACAATTGAGAATATACAGTATTGGTCAAAATAATTTATGTACTTAATACTTGACATAAGATCTTCAAAAATTATAAAAATTGTATTTCTTGTTATATACAGTGGAGGAAACAAATATTCATACACATACAACTTATTTATTTATTTTCCAACTAATGAATAAACATAATTTTCATATCATTAACTATACACAGATTCATAATAACTAAATATGTATAGAAAACAAAAAAAATGATTTAATTGAAATAAATCCCATTCATCCATTTTAATGGGTGAAAAATGTATTCATACAATACAAAAAAGAATACATAATTTTTATATAATACTTTGTAAAATACCCATTATTCTCATCTACAGCAACCAACCTCTTCTTGTAGTTCTCAATTAATGATTTGCAAATTTTAGTTGGTATTTTGTGTTACAATTTTATGGGCCATCCTTTAGGCTTCAAGCAAGAGTGCTTGTCCAGGAGAAATCCTTGGTAAAGAATCCTTTGGTTGTTCCTTGGTGCTCCTCAGTATTGCAAGTCCTTCATCAATGATTGCAAATGGATGTCTCTCAGTATCAGTGATTAAGTAGTAAACCAGCCATGCATTGGCTGAGGTTTAAACCACATGACCTTGCTTAGTCTATAAATTTAAGTGGTGTATTGTAGGACACCTTATATACCAAAAAAATTCCAACATTTTGTTCCATTCTTCTTAGTATATAATCTTCAGATCCAGGATGTTTATTGGAGCTCTCAATTGGATTTGAATTTTCAAAATAACGTCACAGATTCTTGATTGGGTTTAAATCTGAGGACTGATTTGAGTATTTCAGGATATTTAAATTATTTTCAGCAAGCCATTTCTTTGTAGATTTTGCAGTGTGCTTAGGATCATTATCTTGTTGGAAGATCCAATCTGGAGGAAGTTCTAGGAAATCATTAAATTTGCTTCCAAAATATTTTGGTATGCCGCAACATTTATTCTACCATGATATGTTGCCAGAACCTTTTACAAAAAAAAAACCATCCCCAAACCATAATACTGCCACCTCCAAATTTCACTGTTGGAATTGTGTTCTTTGGTTTTAAGGCATCACCATCTTTCCTCCACACATGCTTTCTAGAATTACATCCAAACAACTCAATTTTGGTTTTGTTAGTCCATTATACTCTTTCCAATACAATTTTTCCTTATTCTTATTTTCATGAACAAATTTGAACCAGGCACCTCTAGTGTTTTTTTTTCAATAGCAGTGGAGTTTTCCAAATGGAACATGACTTTAGATTGTTCCATTGTTTTAGATTGAATTTTATTGCTTATTGTCCGTTTAGTGACACAGGTTCCTGATGAAAACAAATCCTCCTGCAACTTTTGATGAGTGACCATTAGATTTTGTTTAATTTGATGCTCTAATTTCCTCGAAGATCTTGAAGAAATCTTCTGTGGAGCACCTGTTCTTCTTTAGTTTTCAACAGTTTTGCATTTTTTTTATACTTCGCAATTAATTAACTAATAGTAGTAAGTGGATTATTTTGGTTGTCTGAGATTTTCCTGTAATTTTTACCTTCCTTAGCTTAACAAATCAGTTCTTTTTACAAATTTGTCAATTTTTTACCTTTTGCTATGATAATAATCTTCTTGCACGAATATCAATTACAGAACATTCTGTTTGTATTTTAAGACTAAAAATAATTTGATAAGTTGAAAAACTCTGATCTATATATATATATATATATATATATATATATATATATATCAACCTTGATTCCCTAGAACTTATATGATTGTCCCAACCTTATTGTTCTTATGGCAAGCCCCAACCCTTTTTATCATATGGGTCCTAGAAAGCTGTGGCTCTTCATGTCCAGGGTATGACGTTAAACACTAACTGATGGTGAGGTTCCAGTTCTGGAGCACCCCTTCATCACCATTGCTCCCTGGTCCACTCTGACCCGGAGTGGTAGTGCCTGTTAGGGTCCCATTTATGGATTAAATAGAAAATTTGTTTACCAAAAAAATTGAGTTTAAAAGATTTTCTCACAAACTATCGCTACAAATCTTTCAAAACTTTGCCAGCATTAAATGACCCACCGTGGTTGATATGCCACAAAACAAAATAAACAAAATCAACCTTGATTAGGTAACCGGTCTAAGAAAAGGAAGACACTGAATTCAAACATGTTAAACTCTGCTTAAAAAATTGACCTTGTGTCACATCCTGCTCGTGCAGAGGGGTTGGGTAAATATATATGTATATCTGAATTCAGTACTGCTTAAATAACAAGTTAATAGTTAGAAATCTGATAATAAAAAAAATCAAAATATATTTTCCTAATTAACTTAATTAACAAAAACCTACATATTTTGGATATTTTCTATAACTATTATAATGGGACAATGTTAACTTTAAGCAGAGGATAGGTACTTATCCAACCTGAAGCCTTGCTTCACATCTGACCCGGGTTGGGTAAATACCAAAGGGTAGTTATTTACCCAACCCGGGTCAGATGTGACACAAGGTCACAAATTATAGGGTATCTAGTGTGAAAGCCCTGGCAGAAAGTAGGTATTTCCCCAACCTATTCACCACAAATACGATGTGGTACAAGGTCACAAGTATGAGGCATCCAGTGGGGAAGCCTTGGCAGAGGGCGGATATTTATCCAGCCCATTTGCCATGGGTAGGATGTGACACATGGTTACAAGTATGGAGCATCCAATGAAGACAAAACTTGCTATTCAATAGTAATTGAAATGCAAGACTAGCTTGCTAACCATTACACTGCGATGGGAAGAGTAGGTGTTTAGGTTCACTGCTTCTTGTTGTCTAAAACAATAATGATAAATATCATCAGTTTTTAATCTTTCTTAACTCTTTGCCTACTTTAAACCGCTCACAGTGGCTCTCCCACCAAACCCAAGCAAAATACAAAGACTGATGGTTAGTTCATTATAATTGAGCAGAAGGACCCAGATTACAATAATGACAGGACTTTATTTGAATAGAATGAGTTCTGAGGTGAATAAATAGTGAACTTTGAAATATCCCATCATACAGGCAAAAAAAATACCAAGAAAATTTGGTACAGCCACAGGGTAAATTTGGTAGGCAAAGAGTTAATAACATGATGGGTGTGGGAAGGTGAACTAACGATTAAACAGTGCAGAAATGGAATCGGCGATTTGAGTTCAAATTCTGGCTGAGACAATTTACGTTCAAGTCACACTTATACATCTGGGTAGGGCATGAACATCTTTTCTGCCCTCACTCTTTTGCTATCAGTCAAGTATCAGGGTTGATAGGTAACTACAGGGTGATTGTAAAGTAACTCCCTATTTTTAAAATCTTGTAATTTATTTCTGAATTATTATTTTTCCAAAAAATGAATATGAGAAGAATACACATAACATTGAGTTTTATCTAACATTCTATATGGACACCAGCATTTGACTCCAACCTCTCAAGCCGCTCAGGAATTGCATCAACTGATCTTCCCAGAAACTCTTGTGGAATGGCAGAAATAAATTCTCGTATTCATCCTTCAAGTTCTTCCAAAGTCATTGGTTTCATAGAGAAAACTTGCTCCCTAAACAACCCCACAGAAAAAAGTTGTACAGTGTTAAATCGGTGCTTCTGTCCAGTCACTCATGCAGACCACGTCTACCCATCCATCTCCCAGGAAAATGGTGATTCAGCCATTCCAAACAACAATAGAAAAATGTGAAGGAGCACCATCTTGCATAAAAATCAATACTTCAATATTGTCCCAAGAAAAATGCAACTGCATATAAAAAAAAATTATAAATAGTTTAAAATAGGGAGTTACTTTTCAATCACCCTGTAGATCAAAAAGAGACAACTGAATTTAAACTTCTTCTGCAGACATACTAATAGGAAAAACCCAACCAAAGACAAAATTTGGATAGATGTAAATATTTACCCAAACCATTTGTCCCAGGTCTCAGTATGGTACATCTGGCAAGGATTGAACTCGCTATTCAGTAGTAGGTATTTACCTATCCTGTTCACTACTGCGAGTATGAGCACTCAGAGAGAAGAAGTCCTGGCAAAGGGTAAGGCAATAGAAATACAACTATATTTACTCACTAGAAGCAGCTACCCAGTGTCGCTTGGGTAGAAGTTGGGGGGGGGGGAAAAAGTTAGTCTCACAGATCCATTATTACTGAATAGTGAGTTGGATCCTCGCAAGATACCCCATTAAAATCCCTACATAAAAAAATACCTTGCGTTGATCCAGCATGGTATGGTGTCAGAAAAAAAGTTCACAGATGCTCTGAAAATAAAAATTAATGTCTCCTATTTAAAATATTAAATGCAAAAATATCCATGCTGTTACAATTTAAATTTCATTTTTTGATTATCTTCACAAATATAGAATAAATCTTCATTATTTTTACTCAAAAAGTGAATGCATATATATATATATATATTTACTTTAAGATTTTTGGATGTTTGTTTTTTAGAAGCATTGTTGGATAAAGTATATATTATTATATATATTTTTGCTTGAAGGCAATTACAATGCATGTATTGCAGAAAATTCGATACTTATAGAAAATAATCTTGTCAAGATTATTTTCTATAAGTATCGAATTTTGTGCGATACATGCATTGTAATTGCCTTTAAGCAAAAATATAAATAATAATATATATATTTACTTTGTCGTTAATTGTTTTATTTCATCTGGACATACACGCATACATACTAACTGCCCTTTAGATATAGATAGATAGATGACAATTAATTCAGAAATCTTTGCATTCAGAAATAAATGCTGCAGACACTTCTCTCTTTACTAAATGTCAAATTTAGGATTTTGTTAGAATAGTTGTGTAATACGATGCTGGTCATGGGACCAAATGTAATACTATGGTGGTCGCGGCAACAAATGTAATACTATGCTGGTCGGGGTGCCAAATCTAATACTATGATCTGGTCACGGGACCAAATGTAACACTATGCTGTCACGGCGCCGAATTTAACACGATGGGTGATATTTGACCCACAGGAAAGTTGAAGTGCTTGTTCCGGGCTGTACCTGAAAGTGACCAAATTCACCAATGTTGTTCCACAATTAATACAAACGCGTTTTCAACAATAAAACGACCTTTACTAATTATACAGTGATAAAAATCATGTACAACCACAAAGGGGTGTCGAAGTTGGAGTTGAGTCGGAATTTTGTGGACTGACTGGCGATATATGTTGAGTTCTGATTCAAATTCAGGACTTTGAGTAACAAGATGACAAAGCAAAGACGGTGACAAAGGCTGTGAGATGGAGCTATCAATCTGGTCAAGAACCAGCTCTCCAATCATAAGCAATGTTCTATGGACTCCTACACATGGACACACCAGTGTTGGCTGACTAGCAAAAACCCATTTGGGACCTCTTTTATGGGTTCCAAACCCCTGAATCCAGGGCTCTGATTAGCCAGCCAATAGAAACGCCGGACCAATGGCCCTACAGTGTAAACATCAGGGGTGTGTACAAAAACCCACCCACGCAGTCGCATTTGATTGGACGGCCAATCGAAATCATGGCCTTGGGTTACACATCTTGGAGGGGGGGCAACAAGTCTCCGCCCCAGTTTCCTGATTTGTGAGGCACCTGATAATATTTTTGTTATTGTATAAATGGTCTTGTGCCAGACTTATCTGTCAGTTGTTATGATAATTCCCAGAAATTGGTCACGGAGATTACCCGCCAAATTATTATTCTTACTAAATTAACACTTTTAAGATTTAATCTTTAAAATGTCTTTGTTGAGTAAATTCTCTTATCCTATGAAGTCCTCACAAGAATGTCAAGAGATATGAAGATGACAGCAGTTGTATAAACCAGTCATTTGTTTTATATCAACCAAATTTTTAGCCTTTAAAATCTCCCCTGTTCGAGTAATAAATTTTCTTATCTTGTGTAGTCTTCACTTAAATGACAATATGACAACATTTGTATGAAACAGTCATTTGCTTTATATCAACCTATTTCTGCCATTAGAATTTTATTTGTTCAAAATTATTTGGGTAAATTTTTCTTATCTAGTGTTGACTTTACCCCACAGATTTGTACTCTAATCTAAGTCGCTTGTACGACTAAAAACAATTGTTATTTTTATATCCAAAATTTTTTTTTTTTCAACTATCTAATGAGATTCGCCAGTCAATCCATAATACCACTACAGTGTTATAGTTGTCTGACAATTTAAAGTTTTGTCCTTTGTGTTTCTGTGATCCTATGGTACCATGGATATCTCTCAGAGTCATAGCCATCTGCGTAATTTTTTTTTACAGTTTTTCTTGTCTTTTGAGTTGCTAAGACTCAACAACTTGTTCTGACTAAAAGCCGACCAACCCAATGACAGGAGGCAAACTGAATGCATTATTGCCAATTTTATTCTATCTCTATTTGTTTTATTTTCCATAACACTATATAAAATTACTTTTATCTCTATATACTTATCTGATAAGTTAAAGCAAAAATTCTTCCAAGCTGTAGCCATGTCAGTTCAACTGTATGGCTGCACCACTTAGACTCTAATGAAATGCTTAGAGAAAAAGCTAGATGTGAACTACACAAGAATACTGCATGCTGTCTTGAACAAATCCTGGAAGCAGCACCCCAACAAGAAAATGGTTGTATGGCCACTTGTGTCCTATTACACAAACATCCAAATAAGATGAACAAGGTATGCTGGAGAAGTAAGGCCCAACTCATAAGTGACGTTTTCCTGTGGACACCTACACATGGACATACCAGTGTAGGCCGACCAGCAAAAACCTACATCGATCATTTTTTTTTCTTTTAAGGGATTACTTCTTTTTTCACATGGACAAGGTTCTTATCAAATATGGCTGCCTTATACATAAGTTTTAAGCAACAGATGGTACTGTAAGCAGCCTGATATCAAAATGACTTGATATCAAGCCTCATCTAAAAAATTCAGACAAAAAAAAAGTGTTTGGAAGAGAATATAAAATAGTTATGAATTTAAAAATAAAATAATCTGAAAAGAAACTCACTTCAAATAAAATTTCATTTTTTTTATTAATTTATAAGAACAAAGATTTTTCTTTGAACAGTTAAAAAAAAATCATACTTAAAAAAAAAAAAAAAGTCATACTGTGAAATGTTTTTTTTTTCTTTCTTCAGATCCGTTGACTCTAATTTTACAGAAGTTTCAATCAGTACTTGATATTTTGGGGTTTTTTTTTTCTTTTTTTTTTTTTTTTTTTTTTTTTTACCAAAAAAGGAAGCAGATTTTAAAGAAAGTAGAAAATTTAAAAGCAGTGCACAACTGTTTAACAAGTGATTATCTTTCCAAATTAAAATTATTGTCATTCGTATCAACAATATTCTAATGGGGTAAAAAAGCAAATTTAACTTGCATCAGTACTTTTAAATAAGCTTTATAAATTAAAATGAATTATTCAAATCTTAATATGATATATAAGAATTTCAGAGTTTTTTTGTTTTTTTTAAGATTATTTGAAGCCTTTTAAAATAATTGTAAACTGGATGACTTCTTTTGCAGACCTTGTTAGAAAAAAGTGAGTTACTTTTTAATAATATTGGTGTCATTTTAATTATTATTTTTTGTTGTTGTTGTTTAAAGTGTCAAGTACTAAATGAAAGCATCTGTAAAATTACAGAACTCTCCTTACACAAAAATCAAACATTCTAAAAACAAAAAAAAAATTGCAGATGATATTACAGAGGCTTGCCTATGTTTTTCATATATTTCATATACAACATGAATCAGGGAGAATTGCTCAGTTTTTTCTTTTTCTTTTTCTTTTTCAATTGCATACAACATTGCTCTTTTTATTTCTAGTTTTTTTGTTGTCAGCAAAATAAAAAATAAAGAATAATATAAAATAAAAAAACATATCTTTGATAGCATTTTTTTTTTTTTTTTTTAAATATTTTCATTTAAATCTTTTGTTGCACAAATTTAATTTATCTAGTGTAGAAATGATAGTCTGTTTTGTGTATATATATAATATATATATATATATATATATATAAAATCAGAATGTAAAATTCATTTGATTCAAATGGGTATTTAAAAATAAATCTTTCTTTTTTTCTCTATAAAATCAAAAATTGAACGTAAGCTGGTATTTGAGTTATAGGCTACTGAAATATTAGAACACTATTGATGTGGCCGATTTTTTTTTTCTTTCTTTTCTACAGCGTGTAATTTATATAGCATTTTGATTTTTTTTTTCTTCTTTAATTTATAATATATTTTGCAGAGATACTTGACTAGTTTGTGTTATTTGTAGATATTTTCATCCAGACTTTGTATTGAATACATAAAAATAGTTAAACAGCTACTATCTACAAAATTAACTTTTATATATTTGGAAACCTTTCCTATATTTACTAAACTCTCATCTATGTTTAAATGTGCACTCCAAGTGCAATTATATAACAGTACTGTGAAGACACCTTCATTATATAATAAATTATAAGCATCCATTTGCAATTTAATTTTAGAGAATAGATACATCAAACACTCTATTGCAAATTTAATGGATTTACAAGTATACAAATAAAATAAAAAAAATTTACCCTGATTATAAATAGATATTTTTAAATTTCCATTTTCAAAAATATGATTGGAAAAATACTTACCAAAAGAGTATACAATGAATCTAGATACAAGAATTAATGTATATTGTAGATTTGAATGGTAGGCTAATACATGGGTTAAGAAATATTTGTCTAAGACAGCCGGCCATATATATATATATATATATATATATATATATATATATAAAATCAGAATGTAAAATTCATTTGATTCAAATGGGTATTTAAAAATAAATCTTTCTTTTTTCTCTATAAAATCAAAAATTGAACGTAAGCTGGTATTTGAGTTATAGGCTACTGAAATATTAGAACTATTTTAATTTTATAAGAGTTTTATAATTTGCCTGAAGCATTGTGTTTATATTGGTTTGGTGGTTGGTTTTGAAGGTTATCACAATGCAAGTGTAATGAAAAATGAGGTGACTATGATGTTGTTCATTTATCTTTGATTTATTCTTAATATTTCGGAATAAACATCCCTTCATCAGAAGATTTCTGAAAGCTAAATTCTGGAACTGTTACATTGTTGCTAAGATTTGTCCATTCTGTTGTATGCCTGGTGATATCTTCCTCCAATTTCTCTGCGCGTGTGTGTGTATGTATGTTTATTTTAATTTCATTATTAAAAGAAACACTGATATGATTCTTTTGACAGATCCCCAACAACCCTCAGGTAGAATGCATTTCACAAAAATGAAAATGTACTAGCCATGTCTACATATAGAACATGATAGACTGCTATTGGACAGGTTAACAACAATATGGAAATCTGTCTGATAAAATAAAACAGGAATTCTTCCAAAATGTAGCTGTGTCAGTACTACTGTATGGTTACACCACTTGGACTCTAATAAAACACTTGGAGAAAAAGCTAGGTGAGAACTACACAAGGATACTGCATGCTATTTTGAATAAATCATGGAAGCAGCAGCAGCAGCAGCCTACAAAACAGAAACTGTATGGCCACTTGCCTCCCATCTCACAAACCATTCAAATGAGATGAACAAGATATACTGGGCAATGCTAGAGAAGTAAGGATAAACTCATAAGCAATGTTCTATGGACTCCTACACATGGACACACCAGTGTTGGCTGACTAGCAAAAACTTACATGGGAATTACACAAGCATGTTGTGTACTATTTTGAACAAATCCTGGAATCCGCTCTCTCCAAAGCTGCAATTGTACAGCCACTTGCCTCCCATCTCACAAACCATCCAAGTAAGATGAGCAAGGCATGCTGGACAATTCTGCAGAAGTAAGAATGAATTCATAAGTGACGTTATCCTATGGACTCTTACACATGGACACACCAGTACGGTTTTGAATAAATCCTGGAAACAATACGTTCCAAAACAGCAGCTTTAATATGGACTGGCTGAACTCCCATCATACAAACAATCCAAGTAAGACATGCTAGGCACTCCTATGGACTCCTACACATGGACACACCAGTGTTGGGTGACCAGCAGAAAATTACATTCATCAGCTCTCTGCAGACAGTGGATGCTGTCTAGACAACCTACCAAGAGTAATGCTTGATAGGGATGGATGGCAAGGAAGAGTCAAGGGAGTTTATGCTGTCAGCACGCCTTGATGATGATGATGATGATGATGATGATTAGATTAAAAAAGTAAAGTAAAGTCGTCGGGGTGGCCTAAAGTCGGTATCAGCCAATCAGCGAGGGAGTCTATCCCCTTTTCACTAGTGCTAGACCAAGGAGATAATTTTTTAGCGCCTGAGGTGGAGTGCCACACCTACCATCAGCTCCTTACTTTACCGCACAAATCCCTGAGCTACTCATACGCTGAGTTGGCGAGGGCCAGTATCGAACTAGGAACCTTGTTGTACCGACTGAGCTATGGTTTTGAGATAAATTAAATTTTTAGCAAGATTGACAATATGGTCGATTGCAGCCTGGAAGTCATAGGCACAAATCCCTGAGCTACTCATACGCTTTATCGAACTTGAGCTATGGTTTTGAGATAAATTAAATTTTATAGCAAGATTGACAATATGGTCCTCATCACTATCGATGGGTGCAGCCTGGAAGTCCTAGAGAGCTTCAAGTACCTTGGGTCCACCATCTCCAACTCAGTCTCTATTGATACTGAAGTCAACAGCAGAATTACGAAAAGCAGCAGTAGTTATGGCCAAAACTGAGCCAGAGGGTCTGGAACAATGCCAGCCTCATTACAAAGCCTGCATCATCAGTACACTCCTCTACAGTAGTGAATCCTAGAACACATACTCAAGCCACAAGAGGAAACTTAACAATTTCCACTTCAGGTGCCTATGACGCATCATGCACATCCGTTGGCAAGATAAAGTGCCCAACACAGATGTGCTGGATTGAGCCAACATGAACAGCATCTTCATCATCCTCTGAAAGAGGTATTTCGCTGGTTTGGTCAATGTCTAACTACAGCTGATTTTACTTGTGGATTGAACAGATTTGTCCAATATCCTGACTGGCTTGGATGCAAGCTGATTATTTTATGAATATAATAACTAATGAGAATGCTACTGTTGGAATATCATGGGTATAAGATGTATGAAAAATTGCCACTTATATTTATGAACTTTACCAACATCAAGAGCAAGTATTGACCAATGAAAAACATGGTGATTGTTCTGGAATCAGTTGCTAACGACTTAATACCAGAAGGACTACAATTGGATTCTCTGCTAAACGAACACTCCTTGGATTTCAAGGAATACAACAGACTTTCTGCTACTGAGACTACACCCTTTTCTACCATTAAATTTACCAATAGGAGAGTTAAATGCCTAAAATGGTAACAAGAATCATAACAGCTACAATGCTCAGATTTGAACTTGAATATTTTGAATTTCACAGGATCCACATTGTTGGTTGTTTTGTTTTACGGCATATCTCAGGTTATTTAACTCTTAACATCCTATACCGCCTCATTCCACCCATCCGGAAGTCACATTCGTTTTCCTAATCTGCCCCAAACGATAGCCTTTGTTTAAATGTAATATTAAACATATTTAGAAGTCTTGGATTTATGGGAAATAACAGGTAACTTTAAATGAAAAGGCCATTTTTAGCCATTTTTTGATAAATCCTTATAGGAATGGGGCTCTGGAATTAGAAAATTCTCAACAGGATGTTAAGAGTTAATGCTGAATCAAGTCAAATTGATAAACAAAGAACTCAGGTTGCTTATAGTACTTGCTATTGCTTAAGAGTCACCCAATTAAGTATTAAACATGCTCATTGCTACTTAACTTTGGTAAGGTAGAGGGAACTGATACTTTCAATGTGACTAGATTGTAATCAGTAACTGAGTTTCATATATTTTAAGTCCTTTGGTTACTTGGTTGGTTTTATGGCATATCAACCCTTTTCGGGTTATTTAATGCCAAATCAAGTCATTTTGATAAACAAAAGACTCAGATTGCTTACAGTAACTGCTGTTGCTTAAGTGGTCACCCTAGATCAATATTGTTACTGATTGGTAAGTTTAGGGCAATGAAATAATGACTTAAGATTTGTTTTTACAAGGTAATGACTCATTATTAACTCTTTGCCGACCAAATTTCCCCCCCATGGCTTAACCAAATTTTCTTGGCATCTTTTGCCTGTAGATAGGCAAATTTCAAAGCACTATGTTAGGTAGACCCTGCCTATTGGTATTTACTGTTCCTATGTAAAAAAATTTCTTCTGAGCAAGAATACAAGTGACACATACAAGAGTCACTGCCAGCAGTTCACGGTAGGATCGCAGTGGTAAGAGGGCCACCATGAGCAGTTTAAAGTAGGCAAAGAGTTAAAGTCTCTAAGTACAGAAAAGAAATGCTGATTCCATAGAATTTTTTTTGTTAAATCGAACTTAACGGACCTAAATTCCACCATCGTATGTCACCCCACTGAAAGAAAAAAAAATACCAAAAATCAGGGAATTAACCGAATTTAATGAAATATATCAGTGTTGATATATTAATGAATAAAAGATATAATGCACCAGTTATTTTATTTAAAAACTTTTACATTTTTTCAGGTCAGTTAACTTTGAACCGCATATCTTTCAGGCGTAACACAGATTCTCATTAATATATCAACAGTGAAAATTTCATTAAATTCAGTTAATTCCCTGATTTTTGGTATTTTTTTCTTTCGGCGGGGCGATACACGATGGTGGAATTTAGGTCCGTTAAGTTTGATTTAACCATTTTTTTTTTCAATTGTGTTAGAAGGGTTATTCTAATTTTTTTTTTAAATAAACAGAAATGAAAAGTTAATATGAAATTTAAATTGGATTTGTTTTCCAGTGAGAATTGATTGAAGATAAATAGATTTAGGCGTTTTTTGTTTTTTTTAAATATGAATGTAAAAAGCAAAGAAATTTGATGAGTTTATTAAAAACATTTCAAGTAGAATGCAAGAAATCGGTAAAGTCAGAAAGAAGAGAGAGAAAAAAAAATTATACCACGTGGGTATTGCGGATTTATAAGATATATGAATGGACTGGCTGCAGTGAATATAGGATGAAAAGGTTAAAATCTCTGTTGCTTTAACCTGGGAGGGTTTTGTATGAACAAATTTTTTTTCTACAACTATATGTGTGTGTGTGTGTGTGTGTAAAAGTCAAATTATTATTTAGGTTGGTCTATTAGATTTTATGGTATGTCAACGCTTGTTGGGTTATTTTATGCCGAAGACATTTTGTTTTATTCATTCTTGTTGGGTATTCAATATTTTTTTTTAAACACATCAAATTATTATTTAGTATTGTTTCTGTGTATCACAAGTTTTTACAAATCTGTCAGTAAAATTGCTAAGTCAAAGTATCTTAATTTTTTTAAATGAATCTTAAAAAAAAAACTACAAGTTTATTACCATCAGATATATAATATAGATATCTATCTTATTATAATAGAGATTCGGTGTCTGTCTATAATTGAAACTATGCCACTACTTACATCAGAATACCCTCAGAAATTGCTTAAGTTTATCAATGACTATTTAATTTAAGTCAAAATCATTAATACATAGAATAGAATAAATATTATTTATTAACGAATGTCTATGAAAATCTGAATTAGATTTGCCTCAAAACAGCCCATGTTACTAATGCGATTAAAATTCTCCAATGTGTCTTATATATCACTAAGAAATAAATGTTTACATAATATATGGTGTGCTTAATTTGCATACTGGTTTTAACAAAATATAATATATATAATATAATTAAAATAAGTGTAATCTTATTATATTATTTAATTTCATTAGTCTTTCTAATTTAATATATTTCATTACATTAAAACTTAAATACTTATGCCTATATTCTTGCTAGTCTGTATAATAATGTGAATTTTTATGTTTCTTTGTAACTTCTGCAAGAATGAGTGTGTCATATCTGGACACTTTGTCACTCCCTGTACCCATGCCAATCTAAATGTACCTATGACAATATATATATTAATATGCTAGTTCCTTAATCTTCCAACCATTATCATCTTGCAACAACCCCTAGTTAAAAATGAGACTGTCCAAATCACCCAAGATGATTTTTAATAATTCTGATCATCTGGTGTTGCTTATCTGCTAAATTCATTATGATTTATGGGTGTTGTCACCTCAGCTAAATAATGGATCATTCCATTTTTATTATAAAGAAAGAAAAAGGACATGCCACACAGAAAAAAATTTAATAAGAAAGACGAGAGAGAGAGAGAGAGAGAGGGGGGAGCATGTAGAAGTGATAAAGCTAATCTGTTTCAATCGAACATAATGAAAAGAAGGAAAGAAAGAAAAAAAGTATGAGAGAGTTAAATCAAGATTTTAATACTTTTTACATATTGAACTATTTTGCAATGGCTCTTAAGTAAACATATCAAACGTTTTAATAATTAAATTATCATACTGTGGTATATCCACAGGTCCTGCTAGTCTAAATATATTACACGCACAAAAAAAAAAAAAAAAAAAATTAATTTAAAATATTAAAATAATCACCTATTGGTAACAAGGTTATTAAAAAAAAAAGTACTGATTTTTTGGGGGGCGGAGGGAGCATGAAAGAATAATGAGACTAAGAAATTCAAATTGGTTAATATTCAAGAAATACAGCTGACTTACCGATTTCGTTTGGATTAATTGTGTAACTGATACTAGTTTTAAGGAGATTTATATAGTAACTGTCAGTAGTTAGCTTCCAATTTAGGAAGTATGGTAGCTAATTTTGACTTGATGTAAAAAAAAAAATTTTTTTGAAGTTAATGGATTATAATAAATATCCTTGTTATGATTTTGTTGTGAATTGTTCTCACATTTTTTTTCGTTTAAGGAAATGATATATGCAACCAACTATCATTCTTCTACAAACAGAATATTTGACTTTTATACAAGTATTTACAGTTGAAAAGTGAACAATACACAGTATGGTGGACGTTATTGTTGAGGCATATGAAAGAAAATAGACAAGATTTATTATTAACTAGAAAAAATGGGTTGCACACAAGCCTGCCTATGGACACAGCGGATGAGAAATGCAGATGATAAAAATAGGGTGAATGAAGAAATTTAAGATTTATTACTAAGTCAAAATGTTCTAACATTATTGTATTGGTGAAAAGGCTTCTTTTTTTCTTAAAAATAGCTTTAGCAAAACACCCTTAGATTTTCTAAAGATATACTTGATAGATATATCAAATAATAAAATCACACAGAAAAAAAAAAAAAAACGTTTGACACAGAAAATTAAAATAATTTTAGAATTTATCTGTGATAAAGTTAATAATCTTTCAATTTTTTTTTTTTTGATTCTATTTACATTTACACATTATTCAAATAAAAGTCAATAATAATTAAACTAAAAGTTAACGACAAAACAGAACCGAGACTGAAGAATAATTAAATCAATCAGTTTTTAAAAATCAAATTTTTGGTCACCTTTTTTTAATTTTTTATTTGAGATTTGAAACAATAAAGTATTGAAACAAAAGAAAAAAATTTTTTAATTATATATATATATATATATATATATATATATAATATATATAATTTTTTTTCTTGCAATAAAGTGAAATCTAAACATTGATCTAAATATTTTCTAAACTGATTCTGGATGATCTTTTGTATACTTGGGAGTAAGAATCCCATGGATATCATATATATATATATATATATATATATATGAGAAAGAGAGAATGTTTGTATGTGTTTATGTGTGTATCAGAGAGAGGGAGAGAGAGAATGTGTGTGTGTGTAAACAATGGTCTGAATATATTTTAAAAGGATTCTGGATGCTTGTTTTTGTATCCATGTGGTTTTTCACTACCATGGACCTTTTATATATATATATATATATATATATATATATATATATATGTATATATATATATGAATATATTTTTGGTACAAGAGAATTTATAGAGTATTACAAGTAGTGGAATCATATGTATGCTGGGAGGTCATACAAAAATGAGGGATGGAGAAATAAAACAATGTTTTATTACAAGAATAAAATATGGGGGGGGTATGAAATACAAGGGCCCTTTCGTCCGGTTCTTTTCAAGTATAATCACCGGCAGCAATTAAAAGTCAGATTGTATAAGAGAAATATTCTTGAAACTATATATATATATATATATATATATATATGGGGAGGGGAGAGAGAGCGAGCATGGGTATGTGTAAACACTGATCTAGATATTCTCTAAAAAGGTTTTTGAATGAACTTTGATAATTTTTTTATCCATGGGAGTAAAATTCCCATGAATATTTTATAATGAGAGAAAGAGAGGGTGTGTGTCTGTGTGTGTGTGATGGATCACATTGAAAAATACAGACAAAAAGGCTGAGAAACAAATCCAGATATTAATTTTCTTTTTTTTTTTCCTTTTTTTAAAAATCTAATCTAAAGAAGGATTTTTGATTTTCAGTCTATCTTCCTCTTTTTTTTAAAACTGGTTAAATCACAACACAAAGGTTTTTTTTTTTTGTTTTTTTTTGCAAGACTTGATATATAAATAGCACCTCTGTTTGTAAATGATGCTACAGAATGGAATGTTAGATTTATTCTCTTAAGTACTTATAATATTGCAGTAGTTAAGCACGCTAGTCACACAAGCTGCTCTGCTTAGGGGAGGGATAGTTTGAATCTCGATTGGTGCTCCACAATATATATATATATATATATATATATTTGTGCCAGATTTAGCCTAAATCAAAACATATTTACTCATTAATTTACATCTTTGTGTTTCTTTGTTAAGATGCCCTGACCAATTTCAACCAAGCCTTGTCTATTATCTGGCGATACTTTTGAATTAAAAACTCAAAGAAAAATTGAATGTCGATCATCTATTGTTATACTAAAGCTGAGCAAATTAATCTTTGTCTCCTAAAGGCTTTTTCACTGTTTAGTTTAATGACATGAAAATTATACTAAATTATTCCTTAGTTCTAAGATTGAGTTATGTTTGAAAAAAATTCCATTTTGATTGTTTCTAATTAGTTGTAATTTACAATGAGGTCAAAAACTGACCCGTCTCTCACTTCACATTCTGCTTTTCACTTTCTCCCTCACTATAGCTTGATTACCTCCTCGTTATCTACGTTAGTTTCTCATCAAGTAGAAGTGAGAGAGATTGGAGTGTGCAAAACGTATTTCTATGTCAAATTTCATAAGCATTGAGCCAGTAGCTTCAACATCTTGGCTCTCAATAAATTTAAATTAGGTCAAACTTTCTCTTTCTTCTAAGAAAGGGAAAGTTTATTGAGTTTATTGAAATTTATTGAGAGCCAAGATGTTGAAACTACAAAATGATTTTATTTTTTATTTTTTTAAAATTCTCTGACCGTATTTATTTATTTAAAATTTTTTTATTTCGCTTTGCAATCTCACTTTTCCTTAATCCCATTTATATACCTAGAGCTCAATGGGTGACCCAATGGTTCACGTTTTGTCTAGTATGATACTAAATGTTAAAACCTGCTACAAACACATATTTCAAGGTTTGGTTTCTTTATCTAAGAGCATATCAACCATCATGGGTTATTTAATGCCAAAGCCACCCTTGTAGAAGAACAGTAGTAGTACTTTTTAACCTATAGCTGAAAGGATAAGGGAGTCTATACCCTTTTGAAGGATTTTAGTCCAAAAATGAATCTAATAGTGCGACTGGAGTTCAAACTTGCTTACTATGATGTCGCAGTCGAATACATTAGCCACTATGGCACAAGGACTCTCCCAATTATAAAGTTAAAGTGTAAATTTGGTGGAGTGGCCTATTGGCAGTATCAGCCAGACAATGCAGTAGTCTATCCCCTTTTTGTCAGGGAGATTGATTTTGGTGAGATGGAGCGCTACACCTACCGTCAGATCCCCACTTTACCACACAAATCAAATTACCCAATCTGTGCTACTCATGTGCTGAGTTGGTGGGGACTGATATTGAACCAGGAATCTTGCGTTTCCTAAATGGATGCTCTACTGACTGAGCTAAAACTGGCCCAAAGAACTAGAATTACATATTTGGCAATTTTGGATTGAAACAAGATCAGGAATTCTTGAAAAGGGGAGAAACACACATATTAATTCTTATAGAGTTAGAAACAACATGGTTGGAAAGATTTTAAGGTCCATTATATTCTAACCATCAGACTACATTAACACAAAAAAAAAAAGAAAAATGAAGAAATCCTCATGCAAAAATAAATATTAGAAAGCACTTTTAATCACCAGAATATTTATGATATTATACCTTCACAAACTCTAAAAGTGAAGAGGGCCATTTTTAAAAGTCTAAAAAAGCTGACAAGACTTCATACTTTTAAATATGAAGTTTTCAAACTGCCTACACCAATGATATCTTTTTTTTTAAATCCATTTAAGCCTTTTTCATCAGCTGAATTAAGCATTTCAAAAGAAGGGGAATTCGAACAATTTTCAGAAATAACAGTATGAAATATACTAGAAATAAAAATTATTTCAAAGAATTTTTCAATCCTAAAATAAAGGATTCTGCATGTGTATTTTTGTTTTAGATTGAAGCTTATGACATATATTCATTTATATCTAATTTTTTTTTTTTTAAAGTTTGAGAAAAGCTAAAGTAGAAATAACCTACACTCCATCTAACATAAAATTCTTCTGTAATTTTAACATTAAAATCTTAAAAAAAAAAAAAAACTTGTGTACATGGCATCCATTATCTGATTACTTCTTAACTGTAGTATTTCTCTGTTCTCCATTGCAAATTTTAATTTCAGAGTAAATAAAAATTTATTTTTATTTCAGTTCCATAAAAGAATTTGTTGTTTGTTTTTGTTTTTTTTTAAATTTTAAATATAAGAAATGTGAAAAATAAACATTAGAACAAAATATAAACACTGAATATAGAAAAAAAATCTATACAACTTTGAAATAAAAATTGGTCCAAAAAACCACAGTTTATGTCATGGGCAAATATGTGTTTTTAGAAAGACTTTCATTTTTCTTCTTTTTTTTTTTTTTGTTGTTGCCATTATCCAATGACTGAGACCGTGATTATCAAGTACAGAAGGGGCCAAGCAATGTTGGACATTCAAATACTTGTTCTGCTTTAGCTTTTTTTTGTACAATTTTCTGTGTGACCTTTGTTGTTGTTTTTGTTGCCATACATCAACAGTTGATTGAAACCTCAGATTGAAAGAGCAGGAACAATTAAATCTTCCATGCAACCACGTATTGAAACATGCTGCCAGCCACCCTGAAAAACAAAAAAATAAAAACAATCTTAGTGAACATTCCCAAATATAAAAAAATATTAACATTTCTTTATGAAATATGTACATAAACATTATAAAAGCTTTAGTTATAAACTAGAAGCAGCTACCCAGCATCACCTAGGTAGAGGGCCATAAAAAAAAACCGTGGTGTAATCTTTAGCAAGTTAGTCTCACAGATCCATTATTATTATGTACATTTTAATTTTTAGACATCTTCCTAAATATAAATCAAATCTTTATGAAATATGTACATAAACATAAAAGCTTTAGTTATAAATTAGAAGTGGCTACCCAGCATCACCTGGGTAGAGGGTGATAAAAAAACATGGTGTAATGGTTAGCAAGTTAGTCTTGCAGATCCATTATTATTATGTATATTTTAATTTTTAGACATCTTCCTGAATATAAATCAAATCTTCATAATCTTTGCACAAAAAGCAAGAACTGGTTATATTTAATGTGTTACTCATGCGCTGAGTTAGCAGATATATTATTGAACCTGGAACCTTGTGATTACGAGGTAGGTGCTCTACCGACTCAGCTAAACCAAACCCATTATTGGAAAAATGATGGTGATTTGCTGCAAGCTGGAAAGAATTATATCACTTTGTCATATAAATACAAACTGAAAAATTAAGTAAGGCTTATTCTTTATGTCAATTGAGAAAAATAAAAACATTTTCTTTGAGGCAACTTAAGGTGTCTCCAAACCAGAAATGCTCATGGGCTCCACAAGGTATAAAGCTCTGAGGTAGAGCAGAGATAATAATAATAATAATAATAATAATAATAATAATAATAATAATAATGCATAAACCAGAATCTGTTCTTGAGAACGAAACGCACAAAATTCTCTGGGACTTTGAGATAAAAATGGATCACCTTATCCCAGCAAGAAGGCCAGACCTAGTGTTGATAAACAAAAAAGAAAGAACTTGTCAACTGGTGGATTTTGCAGTGCCAGTAGATCACAGGGTGAAGTTAAAGGAAAATGAAAAAATAGACAAATATCTGGACCTTGCCAGAGAACTGAAAAAGTTATGGAATATGAAAGTGAAAGTGATACCAATTGTAGTTGGTGCACTTGGAACAGTCCCAAAAGGATTAGAAAAGGGCTTGGATAGTTTGGATATCAGAGGAAGGATTGAAACTATTCAGAACACTGCACTGCTGCAATCTGCCAGAATACTCAGAAGAGTCCTGGAGACCTGAGGAGACTTGCTGTCACTCAGACTCCAGTGAAAGACCATCAGCTAACACTGATGTGAAAACTCAAAAGGAGTAAATAATAATAATGATTATCTATTGTGTACAGTGCTCAGGTGCACCACAACTCATCAAAGTCTCATATCTAGTACATAGAATAAAGTATTAGTGTCAGGAACATGGAATATACTATAAACAAAAATTATTTCAAAGAATTTTTCAATCCTAAACTAAAAGGGATATCAATCTTAGGTAACTTCAAAAAGAAAAATTCTGCAAGACGTGATCAGAATATCAAAGGTTTATAAAAATAAGATAGATTTAAGAAGAGTGGGGCCAGAGACCTTAAATTTATATAACTATCAAAACACCATCTATATATTGATACTCATGTTCTTAAATTGTACAACCATTATCATCTTGTAACACCCTCTGAGACCGTCCAAATCATCCAAGATGAAATGCAAAAATATAAATCCTGATTATTTGGTGTTGCTTATCCACCGAATTCTTATTTCTCATGAGTGTCATCACCTCAACTAAATAATGGACCATTCTGTTTGTATTATAAAGAAAGAAAGTGGAGAAAAAGGACTATACAGAAAAAATATAAGAAAAAGAAAGTAAGGGAAAGATAGAGAGAGAGGGGGTGAGTGCACAGAAGCAATAATGCTAATCTGTTTTGATCAGACATAATGAAAAGAATGAAAGAAAGGAAAATAAAAGAGTTAGAGTTAAATGAAGATTATTATACTTTTTGCATATTGAACTATTTCGCAATAGCTCTTAAGTAAACATATCAAACGTAATAATTAAATTATCATACTGTGGTATATCCACAGGTCCTGCTAGTAAAGTTATAGAGTACAAGTATTAAAAAAAAACTCTTTTTTTCATTAAGTCTACTGTCTACTTGTTTTTATGTAAGGGAAGGAAGAAACTAAACAAAGTCCAACATGGTGTCTTCATTTGCAATGGAACAAGAGAAAGAGGTTAAATAAGAAAAAAAAGCAGGTAGTAAAAATCCAGGTGAAAAGCGTTGTACAGGTAAACTAAAACCAAACATTTTTAGACCTTATGATTTAAATGGGTATCTTTGGTGAACAAAAAAAGTTTTAGTAAATGGGCCAAAAGCCTGGCCCATTTATCAAAACTTTTCTCGTTCCCCAATGATACCTGTTTAACAAAATTAAGGTCTAAAAAGTTTCACTTTGGGTTACCCTCACGGCACTTTTAACCTGGAAAGAAAAATAGACACAATTACTGCAAATATGATGAAAATAAACTGTGAAGGGAATATTATAAATAACACAAAAATATAATAAGAAAGAAAGAGAGTAAGGGAAAGATAGAGAGAGGGGGTGAGTGTGCAGAAGCGATAATGCTAGTCAAGGAAAACTAATGTCTGGCATTATACCATTGTCAGTAGCAGCATCAACACCTTTCTGTTTTTTTTTTTTTTTTTTTTTTGGGGGGGGGGGGTTCTTGTAATATAAAGAATTCTATTTTGAACAGTAGCACACAGAATAATATGATTGTTTTGTTTTATGGTATATCAACCTCGGTGGATTATTTAATGCTGTCAGATAAAGCCCCAGATGACAGGTGTAGCGAGATGGAAGGTCCTGAGTTTTGCGAGGACTACTATTAGCAAAGAGAGGAAGAAGAAATAAGAGATAGTAAAGGTTTAAAAAAAAGTGATGAGCACAAAACAGTTGTCGTGAGTTTGATTGGGGCGTGACCCCCCGAATGGAGAATTGAAAGCTAACCAGAAGTTTTGGGTGTTGACCGAACCGGAAGTCATGTGGTGACATGGAACAACGAAGAAAAATACCGGCCTCTTTTTGCTTTCGGACGCGTAGGGTACAGACCGGACCTCTGGTCCCGGTTGTAGGATCACAGTAATTTAACAGTGTCTCTCTCTCTCTCTCTTTCTCTCTCCGACACAGCCCATAAGACTAGCCCTGGAAATAAAAGCTAAGCAGCTTGTGACGATATATTTCTCGTGTTGTAATTTTTTACCGACAAGATGACCACCACGTGCCGAACGCCTTTTTAGTGTCGTGAAGTTGGAGGCATGTTGACAAGACCTGCTATACAACCTATATCGATATTAGAACGTTACGTATATCCATTTTGGTACGGTGAATATATCGCTACCGCCACGTTACAACAGGGCTCAGAATAATATGCATGTTTAGAATCAATATTTCTACCTTGTACATCTCTAATAATAAAAGCCCTGTTGACTGGGAATAAACCAACTGCACCTCTGCAGAGGGGTAAGACTCCTTCCGAATGGGGTCACCTGTTGGCCTTTGGTGGCTACCCGTCATGCTAAAGGATAGAATCCTGGTGGATGAGCAGTCCATGACATGCAACACACCACTTTGCCCCTTACTTGTTAGACAGGTGGTCAGAGAAGCCCCCTCCAATCAATCAGCTTGTCACATCAAGCCCTAGCACCTATGTGATTGTCCCAACCCTATTGTCCTTATGGCAAGCCCCAACCCTTTTTATCATATATGTGCTAGAAGGTGGTGGCTGAGGGTCTTCATGTCCTGGGTATGACGTTAAACTATCTGATGGTGAGGTTCCAGTTCTGGAGGTCTGGGGAATGAAGAGTACCCTCATTGCTTCCAGGTCCACTCTGATCCGGAAGTGGTAGTACCTGTTAGGGTCCCATCTATAGGTTAAGTAGAAACAAATGTGTTTAAAACAAATTGAGTATGCATTAGGAATTAATGAAACAAAAATATCTTTGTCATAAAATGACCCAATGGGGTTGACATGCCATAAAAACCAACCAACCAACCAACCAAACAATAATAAATGTGAATGTCAGTGTGTCACATTTTTCAACTTTACTCCTAGAGACCATAGTCCAATATATCATACAATTTTGGAAGCAGGCCAACTCCGTGAGCAAATTAAAAATATTCCAGTGTGAAAAAAATAAATAAATAAAATCAATCTTACCCCTATAACTTTTTGCCATCCTGTTCCTGTTGGACACTCAGCAGTGATTCCCATCCTCTGGTAGACGCTTCCACCTTCACAGCCAGATTTCATGAAGTTTGCATCCACAACGACCCAAACCTGAAATTATTTTTTTTTTTGTTTTTTTTTAAATATCTTCAACCATAATAAACTTCATAGTTATAAGAATTAAAGTGCCAAATAAATTAGAGACAGCTACCTAAGAGCATGTAGCTCCTCCATTCATCTAAATAACAGTGGCTATACAGCATACCATGGAGTCTACAAGGTGCTGGAGTTGAATACATAAATATATTTACCAACCTTTCTACATGAGCAGGATGCAACACAAGGTCAATTTTTTAAGCAGAGTTTAATGGGTTTGAATTCAGAGTTTTCCTTCTCCTAGACTGGTTAAAGAGCCCAATTTGCCCTACTATTTACCCATAGCTGGAGGGAGAGTAGTTGGATGCATACTTTTCCCAAGGGTATTAGCACTATGTGAAATGCAAACAGCCTTGTCCAGGATTTGAACTCGGGTCAACAAGTCCATTTCATCCACAAGTTAAACAGATATACCCATGCAATGTGGGTATAATATTACATAGCCCTTTTTCATATCTTCTTTGGGATTCTATTAATTTTTCCATTGAGGGTCGGGGTTTTGTATCTTCTTTTCGGTTGGTGGTTGTCTCTTTTGAACCACAACACAATGTCATAAAACCCTGACAAGACCTTTAGCTGCAGCCACCACCGCAGCTGCAACCCTGCCTGCCTTTCCTGCATTGGCCTTATCAGCCAAGAACATGGCTGCAATCAACATGGACCACCCCCTTAATCTTTGTTCACAAAGCCTAGCCATGATGAATTTGGTAATAAATAAGATAATCTGAACATTAGCTACATAAATGAGAGTAACCTCCTCTTGTTTCTTTCACTTTGAGGAAGCCGTCTGTTTTGGTCGGCCATTTTCATTTCACCATAGTCAATACAACTGCATGTTTTAACACGAAAATATCATAAAATGTGTTCTTAAGTTCATTTCAAATAATGCACAAACACAATTAAGAACATATTTTATGATATTTTCGTGTTAAAACACAATTTGTATATATATTGTATTGATTCGAACAAATTCGTATTTTTAGTGTAGATTTATGGTGAAATGAAAATGGCCGACCAAAACAGACGGCTTCCTCAAAGTGAAAGAAACGAGGGGGGGGGGTTACTCTTATTTATGTAGCTAATGTTCAGATTACCACAAATAATACCTATAGCATCATATTCCATGTACATATTTATGGGGGCAATTATATACATACAAAAATCAGAACCTGATGATATAGATTGTTAAAAATTGCAAAGATTTACAAAAGAATTTTTACATACAACAAAAATTTAAATTCAGTTCTTAATTGCTTGTTGGGTTAAAGTGATAAAAAAATGTAATTGTTTAATTTATTTTCTTTTTTACCCTATAAAAATGTAACAATAAAAAGAAGCTAAGAATTAAATACATGTCCTTATTTGTAGGTGGAAAATTTTGCATATTAATTAAAATAATAATTATTCATTTATTCTATGAATAGTTTATTTCTTTTTCTAAGAAACGTTTCTGAGTTAAACTGATTAAAAATTGATATATTTCATTCTAAGAAATATGAAAAGTATTCATTTACAAAAATCAATTTTTGAGTTATCAATAAACAAGGCTTTGATTTAATTTTTGTTATTTTTTATTCATATATGTAATAAATTTTATCAAATTTCAACTAAATTACTAAGTTACTATTTCAAAAAAATCATTTTCCACTGTTGGGTCAGTAACGATATAAAGTCCTTCCTGTGTATAAAGTTGAGTTTGGGGGACTTACTGGCGTGCTGGTGATGATATCCGGTGTCTTAGGGTGATTTCTTTGAGAGGTTTTATAAAGTGGTAATTCCTGTGTGTGGAGTTGAGTGAGGGAGAGGCTTTCTGTGATTGGATATACCAAAAATCACAAAGAGACCCCTGACTAGATCCAATGAGGCAGCAACTAGAAAACCTCTCCAAGAAATCACCCTAAGATACCAGATATCTTTACCAGCACACCGGTAAGTCCCTCAAACTCAACTTTATACACAGGAAGGACTTTATATTGTTACTGACCCAACACCACAATTATAAGTAATTAGCAATAAAATAAAAAATAAAATTAATCTATTTCTCTGAATGTTTGAGATGAGGCTTGAAGATTAGTATTATCTGCATTATTCGGACTATTGTCCCCATCTTCATTGTTATTTGTACAACGTTTCGACCGATATGCCCTCCAGCCTTCTTCTGTCCAATTGGACAACATGGCCTAGTAGATAAGGTAGTTAGGTTAAGATCGTTCTAAGTGACAGTTATCTCTGGATCCCGAAAAATAATTAACACAACTCCTACCCCAGCTATGGTTAGCAGAATGAGAACAGGATACCCCCTTGGAATAAATAAAGGGTTAGGTTCAAAGTTCCGTGATGGCTCCCGATTACGACAAGAAAGTTCCTGAGTTTGAAAAGAAGGTTCCTGAGTCCGAGAATGTTCCCAAGTCCAACATGAAATACCTGAAGAAGGCCGGAGGGCATATCGGCCGAAACGTTGTACAAATAACAATGAAGATGGGGACAATAGTCCGAATAACGCAGATAATAGTAAAATTAATTTTTTTTTATCAAATTTCAACTAAATTACTAATTTAAAAAATCATTTTCAGCAATTATAAGAAATCAATAATGAAATGAAAAAAAAAAAGAAAAAAAAAAAGCTCATTAATCTCACCTGGTCTTTTGGTCCAACAGAAACTCTCCTAACGAGACTGGCAACTTTGGCCCAGCATGTGCCTTCAGGAAAAATGGGTGTGATGTCGTTACGGAACCAGAGATTTCCTTGAATGTCTACGGCCCAAACACTGGTAACACCGACGGAGATCTGATGCAGTACGTGGTCTGATGGTGGCGGGGGGATCACATGGAACCAGCAGTTCCCTATTTAAAAAAAAACATTTTTATATACATTAATTAAACAGAAATTTACTAGACATTTGGAAATTTAATGGTAAAATAAATATTCTATTTGCTGCTTTCCTAGCAAATCCTTGGAATATTTTAGGATTTTGCACATTCTAAAAGATAGAATCAGAGTTTATGAGAGATTATTTCTATTATTTCTATTGATTTCTGCATATATATCTATTATGTACTGATGTTTTCATGGTACCAAATCGATATAATGTTGTATACCCTTTCTTTAATTCTTTACTTCTTACTTGCTTCTATATCTTGGACATCTATTCTTCTGGCCGGCTTTGCTTCTTCTATCATCTTGACTTGGTCTATCTTCTAACATCTTGCGTCTGGAGTTGTCTTGGGGATTTCGGTCTAGTTTCTGTTAGGGATTTCTCCTTATCAGAAGCCCTGTGTCATTGTTAGTTTTTAGTAAACACAAGACTTTGATTTTCTTTTAATGTTACTTTATTAATTTAAATCCCCAACCCAGACATAACATAGCGCGCATATGCAGAGTTACAGTTTTAGACAGAGCATCATGGCCGACTGTTCTGTCTGATGTCCACTGCAAAACTAAACTAAAGCTCCTTACTATTCTTAAACCAGAACAGGTTCTTCTATGCCTTCCAGTTCCCACGATTTATCCCCGGAAGGCAAGGTGAGAGTGAGGTCAAACGCGTCACTCACTTTCAGGGCCATCAACTGCACTGATCGCCACCATATCTCTATACTACTTTACATGGGTGTGAAAGGGGTCATCCCCTCATTACAGGGGATTGACAATAATCTTATGCCACCGCATAGATTATGTAACATATCTATTATTATACTAAAGCTGAGTTAATCAACTTTTGCGTCCTAAAGGCTTTTTTACTGTTTAGTTTAATGACATGAAAATTATACTTAATTATTCCTTACTTTTAAGAATTGAATTATGTTTGAAAAAAATTCTGTTTTAATTGGTTCTAATTAGTCGTAATTTTCAATTAAGTCAAAAACCAACCAATCTCTTACTTTACTCAGTGTCTATCTCTTTCTTCCCCTTCATGTATCTCTTGACTACCTCCTCATTATATAATGTTAGTTTCTCTGGAGGTAGAGAGAGAGAGAGCCAGGAGAATTTGAAACGTATTTCTATGTTAAATTTCACAACCAGCAACCTGTAGCTTAAACGAGATCAAACATTTCCTTTCTTAGAAAGCTAACAAAATGATTTTAAGGTTTCATCCGGCCGTATTTATTTAAAAAAAATTTTTATTTGCTTTGCTAACTCCCTTTCCCTAATCTCAATTATGTACCCAGAGCTGAATGGGTGACCCAATGGGTCACGTTTTGTCTAGTATATGTATATATTCTCCCAACTGGTAGAGCTTTCTGAAAGGGAATTTAGCTGATAGATACTATCAAAAAATTGCAAGGCTCCCTATTAAATGGATATAAGCTCTCTGGCAACCTTGACATATATACATATGTATGTATTTATCAGTTAAATTCTCATTCGTTTGTAGGTGCTGATGATGGCCTAGGGGTTAAGAAGCCTCACTAATAATAAATTGGTCAGGTTTTGATGATAATTGTTATTCTCAACTTTTGTTTGAAAAAATGAATTTACCTGCCGGATTTGAAAGGGAAACTCCACAGCGGAACCATGCTGAACCATCTTTTGCAATGGCCCACACCCGGAATTCTCCACCCACAGATATAGCTTGGAATGGCTGGTCTGTGGCCGTGGCGATGTGCTGCCAGTAAGATCCCTGTCAAGAAAAAAAAAAATAACTGATGCATATAAAATATTAAGGAAATATAAAAAAGACACAAGTTTATGTATGTAAATTATTCAAAATGACACAATAAGAATGTGTAATCTTACTATAATTCATAAAACTAATCAACTTATTATAATTCAATAAATTCCTTTTTTGTTGCTTGTCTACATCATTGAAGGACTGCTAAAATTCAAGTTGCCATTTTAGGTGTTTAATTCCTCTGTTAGTAAATCCAAGTCAGTATTGAGTTTGGGTTCATTTAATTAATCCCTGTTTAGTTCTTTGTAATCCTAGGTAGTTTCAGTAGATACTCTTTGTAGCAGAAAGTCTGTTGTATTCCTTGAAATCCTCTTCTGTAGGTCTTGTTCACAGAAATTTCAATTTGTAATTAATTTCAGGATAAATACCAAAGACCTTAGATGCATTCCATATTGTATCTCATTGGCCAATTTTTACCGGAAATGGCTGCTACTGATGTTGGGGAAAGTTCATAAATAGGCGTGGCAATTTGGCATAGATCATATACCCATATACTCTGTGGTTACTAATAACACCCAAATGGTATGTTTTTAGTGTAAAGTAAAGTTGACAGTGACCTATTGTTGGTATGACCTGGACAGCAAGGGAATTTATTCCCTTTTCAATAGTGCTAGACTAGATAGATTAGATTTTCCATCTGAGGTGGAGTGCCACGCCTACCATAGGATTCCACTTAACCACACAGATCAAAACTGTGTGCGCTGAGTTGGTAAACGCAGGTATTGAACATGGAACTTGTAGTTCTTAGGTGGATGCTCTACCAATTGAGCTAAACCAGTCCTTTTTAGTATAGAAGATCGTGAATGGAAGTTCCGACAGTATGTTAGACATATAAAATATTTATATATATGTATATATATATATATATATAAAAGTGATGAGACAACACACACACACCACACTATATAAGTAATGACACAACATAATGACTTTTAATATGCAAAAAAGACCTAAATAAATGACCCAATGAACAAAGCTTGTTCAATGAATATCAAGTCAAGAAAAAAAAAAATGTTTTACCTGAGGCGTACTGGGGGTAACTCCCCTGCGGCAAAGCACATCTCCATTCCAGCCGACTGCCCACACGGCAATTGCCTGCAGGTAGAGAGACTGATTATCGGTCAGATGCAGGTCAGCCACTTGGATTGAGATGTCCAGTAATTTGGTGGGACCAATTTCCAGCCAGGGACCACGGGTGGAAATTTTACATTTTCTGAAAAGATTTTTTTATGGCAAATTCAATATATATATATATATATATTTGTTATGTATGTACTTTGCACACATAAAAATATGAAGAAAGAAATGAATATAAAATCCGACAATGTATGTTTTTAAAGTTTATGAAAAAACGAAAATATATAAAATTGATATTCTTGAAGCCAATATTCATTAATCATAATTTTCCACAATTTTCTTTCATATGATTAATAAATATTAGTCCTGTTGATGGTTTAAATAAAACCGAAAATGCTATAGTGTCAGCTTCAAAAATGTCAATTTTCAACATATTTTCTTGTTTTTCACAAACTTTATACACATTTACACACACATATATATGCTATGTACTTATATTACACACACACACACATATATGCTATGTATGTATATTACATACACACACACATGCTATGTATGTATATTACATGCACACATACAAACACACACACTATGTATTATATTACACATGCACACACACTATGTATGTATATTACACACACTATGTATGAATATTACACACACACACACACACACACACTATGTATGAATATTACGCATGTGCACACACCCACACACACTATGTATGTATATTACACACACGCACATATATAGGAAAGTAAATATGGAATTAAATGCAACAGTATGCAGAAAATAGAAAAACACAAAGTATTTCAAAAAGATGAATTTATTCTTGATGGCAAAGTCGACGTTAAAACGTTTTGGTTTTAGTAAACCATCATCAGGACTTGTGATGGAAAGAGTGTTGTTTGGGTAAGGGTGGATGACTTTCAGAAGATAGGAGAATGGTAGTTGTGTGTGAAGAAAGGACCATAACCGAATCCAGCATAGTGTTTGTTCAAATCAATGTGAAGAATTCCCAAGAAACAAGGAAAAGTGTGATGTGTTTCATAGGGACACCGTTGATACAAGACGAGAAAAATCTAAATTATCTGAAATTATTATGATTAAACTATAAGTAAGAGAGGTTTAGGGTAAAAGTTTGGAAAATAAACACTGAATCTTTCAAAGCCTCCATGCTTCCTGTAGTCCACCAACACTATACCTGATGCCCCTCTCCACACACATATGCACGCATATTACTACTGTAAACTGTTCATGTTCCTGACACTAATACATTATTCTGTGTACTTGACATGAGACTTTGATGAGTTGTGGTGCATGTGAGCACTGTACACATACATGTATATTATTACTGTAAACTGTTCATGTTCTTGACACTAATACATTATTCTGTGTACTTGACATGAGACTTTGATGAGTTGTGGTGCACATGAGCACTGTACACATACATGTATATTATTACTGTAAACTGTTCATGTTCCTGACACTAATACATTATTCTGTGTACTTGACATGAGACTTTGATGAGTTGTGGTGCACCTGAGCACTGTACACAATAAATTTCATTTCATTATCATAAGTTGTTTGGCTCTTGGTCAACATGAGACGTCTCAAACTTACCTGATCCAGCGCCTGCGTCGGACAGTATCTGTCCAACCTTTTCGACGATGGAATGGTCTGGAATGAAAATATAAAGATTGAAATTAGATAAGATAAAGTTAAAAAAGAATATAAGGAAAATACTTAAATTTCCTTGTCTCAAATCAAAATCTGCTCAACACTTTTAATTTTCAAAATAATCAACAAGAGAGTCTTGTTACTGGTGGATGAATGTGACTACAAAGCCTGGATCATTTACCAAAACTTGTCTCCAAGGTTAGAGCCCAGTTTGGCCTACTATTAACCAAAGGTAACCGAGTCTGGCATAGCATTTCTTTCAGTCCATGTGAAAACTTCCCAAGAAATGATGAAAAACCATTGAAAAAAAAAGGGCAAAATAATTTTTTTTCAGATTTTTTTCAAAAAATGTAAACTGTGCCTTCTTTGGGATTGGTTTATAGCAGAAATTATCTTAATATCGCAAAAATATTTGTTTTGAGGCTATTCAAAATGGTAGCAAATCAAATAGAGGGTTCCAGGCTTGAACAGAGGTCTGTCATCAAATTTTTGGTGATTAAGAAGGGCAAATTCAATGACTTGCCAAAAATGATGACTGATAGGGATGTATGGCAAGAGAGAGTCTAGGGAATCCGTGCTGTTGGCATGCCTTGATGATGATAATGATTTATTCATTTGCAGTATATATATATATATATATATTTACCAACCCCTCCACATGAGCAGGATGTGACACAAGGTCAATTTCTTAAGCAGATTTTAACAGGTTTGAATTCAGAGTTTTCCTTTTCCTAGACTGGTTACCTAGCTACGGTTAAAGAACCCAGTCTGCTTTACTATTCACCCATAGCTGGAGGGAGAATAGTTGGATGCATACCTTTCCCAAGGGTATTAGCACTATGTGAAATACTAACAGCCTCATCCAGGATTTGAACATAAACATTAATTTCTTAGTGGCATTTATTAACTTATAAATCATCATAAAAATACAGTTTGATGTTATTTGCTTAAAATCCCATCTATAGGACAAATTTCGGTAATCTGAACATTAGCTACATAAATGAGAATAACCCCCCTTGTTTATTTCACTTTGAGGAAACCATTTGGTCAGCCATTTTCATTTCACCGTAATCAATACAACTGCATGTTTTAACACGAAAATATCATAAAATGTGTTCTTAATAACAATTAAGTTAATTTAAAATAATGCGTAAGCACAATTAAGAACACATTTTATGATATTTTCATGTTAAAACATGAAGTTGTATTGATTCGAACAAATTTATATTTTCAGTGTAGATTCACGGTGAAATGAAACTGGCCAACCAAAACACATGGCTTCCTTAAAGTGAAATAAACAAGGGGAGGTTACTCTCATTTATGTAGCTAATGTTCAGATTACCCAAATTTCCAGTTAGTAAAATAAAATAAAAAGGTGAACAGGATGATTGTAAAGTAACTTCCTATTTTAAGAATATTATAATTTATTTCTGAATCATTATTTTTTACAAAAAATTAATATGAGAACACATATAACATGGAGTTTTAATCAAAATTCTACATGGTATCAGCATTTGCCTCCAGCCTCTCAAGCCACTCGGGAATCGCATCAACTGAACTCCCCATGAACTCTTATGGAATGGCAGAAATAAATTCTCATATTCATCCTTCAAGTTCTTTCAAAGTCATTGGTTTTGTAGAGTAGACTTGCTCCTTCAACCAACCCCAAAGAAAAAAGTCACAGGGTGTTAAATCAGGGCTTCTGTCCTGCCCCTCATGTGGACTATTGCTACTCAGCTATTCACAAACAACAATAGCAAAATTTAATTGCCATATATCAAGAGATATACATTAAAGAATTGAGAAAAATGTAACTGTATATAAAACAAATTATGAATAGTTTAAAATAAGGAGTTAGTTTTCAATCATTCTGTATATTAAGGGACATACATTAAAGAATTGAGAAAAATGTAATTGCATATAAAAAGAATTATAAATAGTTTAGAATAGGGAGTTACTTTTCAATCACCCTGTATACTATGGTAATTGTCTACTGACCTGTGAAAATCTGTGGAATATTGCCAACCTTCAGGATCTACTCCTCCGGGGACAGAATAATCTACTACCCAGTCAGCCATCTGTTATATAAAAAAAAAGAGAATGAAATCAATACATAGTTACTTATAGGGAATGGATGCATTTAAAGAAAATAATATAATGTACAGTTATAAGTATCTAGTAGAAAACTAATAATAATATGAGAGAGAGAGAGAGAGAGAGAGAGAGAGAGAGAGAGAGTATTTAGTACAAATAGAGCCGTGCTAGGGTCCCATGGCCTCCCCTGAATATATGATACACCCCCTCTCGAATCTATGAGAAGGTCTGCACCCTCACTACAACATGTCAATTTTCATAAAGTAGTATTCATATAACATATATGAACGATTCTACCTGATGTAAATATTCTTAAATTAGTATTCCTAGAAAATATATTGAAACCTGCTCTTCTGAAATCCCCAAGGAGGCTTGGGTCCCCACCCGGTCATAGAGTTTGGAGTTAGTAGATATTTTCCTGGCCTCCCAGCAGGGCTTGATCCTTTTGTAATACCCCATCATACAGGTAAAAATACCAAGAAAATTTGGTATAGCTGTGGTGGTGATTTAGTAGGCAAAGAGTTAATTATGTGTGTTTTAAAAGATAAATAAGTATTTTAGATATAATTATTTTCAAACAGACTACAATTAAAAAATGATAATCCAGTTGTATGTTAGATATAGCTTAGTTGTGGAGTTAAAATGAAATAGAGAATTAATTATCAGAGTAGATAGCAAATTTGTTTCTGTTACTAGGTGATCATGTTTATGTAAATTAGAGGGTAAAAAAAGAAGAAAGATTTAAACAAAATTTATCTTAGATTTTTAATAAAAAGGATTAGATATTTGTCTAATCAGCGCTTCTATAGAATAGCCCACAAATAAAGGGAGGTAATCAGTACATTTATCAACATTTTTTTAATCTCCCAATCCAAGTGAATTAAGGAGAAAAACAAATAGAATATCAAATAATATAAAAGTTTTAGAGTCTTTGAAAATTTTTATATCAAATATGATTTATATTTTAAAATATTTTTCTATTGGTTAAAATCGGGTTAGCTCAGTTGGTAGAGCGTTCGGCTAGAAACCACAAGGTTCCTAGTTCGATACTGGTCCTCGCCAACTCAGCATATGAGTAGCACGGGGATCTGTGCGGTAAAGTAAGGAGCTGATGGTAGGTGTGGCGCTCCACCTCAGATGCTAAAACAATCTCCTTGGTCTAGCGCTATTGAAAAGGGGATAGAGTCCCTCGCTGACTGGCTGATACCGACTTTAGGCCGCTCCGTCGACTTTACTTACTTTTATATATATATATATAAATCATCCACAGACACATGTTTCGGCGTTTCACGCCTCTTCAGTGTGGCTAGACACAACAACTAACTCCGATTATATATAATATGGGCGCTATATCTATAAGTAAACAGTGCTCAATATCATGGATAGAACATTTATATCTAAAGTTAAGGTAGCATTGACATGGAGTCAATGGTGCCTGGTTACTGACAGATTCATAGGTCCATATTATCCATATCCACACTACCTTAACTTAGATACACACATGCACACCACACACACACACACACACACACACACATTATATATATATGTATATAAGATTGTGGTAGATCCCAAAGAGAGAAAAGTAAATATTTCCTAATTGAGAAGGTCCACAAAATGGTTTGAATTTTATTTTTAAAATTTACTTTATTAGGTGTGACACATGTTTTGGATTGATGGGAATCTTTTTCTAGATAATATTAAAGGATTTTAAACAGTCCAAAACACATAGACCAGTGAACACCTTGATTGTTATGATAGTCACATCGTTTTGGCTTTTATATTCTCTGGCTGCCTTCTATTGTAATGGGATAAATTTTATGTGGATTTCAAGAAGATAGTATTTTCTTTGTTTTTCTGTGTGTTTTTAGTCATTTTAAATTAACTTTGATTTGTGAATATTTTTTTAAAAAACTTTGATTTGTGAAATTTTTTTAAAATTAACTTTGATTTGTGAATATTTTTTAAATTAACTTTGATTTGTGAATATTTTTTAAAATTAATTTGTGAATATTTTTTAAAATTAACTTTGATTTGTGAAATATTTTTTTAAATAACTTTAATTTGTGAATATTTTTTAAAAATTAACTTGATTTGTGAATATTTTTTAAAAATTAACTTTGATTTGTTTTTAAAAAATTAACTTTGATTTGTGAATATTTTTTAAAAATTAACTTTGATTTGTGAATATTTTTTTAAAAATTAACTTTGATTTGTGAATATTTTTTAAAAATTAACTTTGATTTGTGAATATTTTTTAAAAAATTAACTTTGATTTGTGTGATTTTTTTTAAAAATTAACTTTGATTTGTGAATATTTTTTAAAATTAACTTTGATTTGTGAATATTTTTAAAAATTAACTTTGATTTGTGGTGAATATTTTTTAAAATTAACTTTGATTTGTGAATATTTTTTAAAAATTAAAATTTTTAAAAATTAACTTTGATTTGTGAATATTTAAAAAAATTAACTTTGATTTGTAAATATTTTTTTAAAAATTAACTTTGATTTGTGAATATTTTTTTTAAAAAAATTAACTTTGATTTGTGAATTTTTTTAAAAATTAACTTTGATTTGTGAATATTTTTAAAAAATTAACTTTGATTTGTGAATATTTTTTAAAAATTAAATTTGTGAATATTTTTTTTAAATAACTTTGATTTGTGAATATTTTTAAAATTAACTTTGATTTGTGAATATTTTTTAAAAATTAACTTTGATTTGTGAATATTTTTAAAAATTAACTTTGATTTGTGAACTAATTTGTGATTTGATTTGTGAATATTTTTTAAAAATTAACTTTGATTTGTGAATATTTTTAAAAAAATAACTTTGATTGTGAATATATTTTTAAATTAACTTTGATTTGTGAATATTTTAAAAATTAACTTTGATTTTGACTTTGATTAATATAGCGAATATTTTTTCTCAGTCCATTGCCACCTGCAATATTAAAAAAATGATTTTTAATGAATAATCAACTGAACATACCCAAACCCATTGTCCAGATGGAAGTTGTGTGTTTTCTTTGGTTCGTTTGTAGCGTCCAGACCGGTCACTCCAATCATGACCATCTGCCATGAAGCCCCTGAATAAACACACAATAGAACATTATTGATTGATTAACAAATTTGTATTTTTCAAAAGTGTGCATCAATCTTGCAATCTATTAATAATGGAGATTCGCTTCCAGTTTTTGTCTGTAACAAAAATTACGTCACTGCTCACGTCACATTACCCAAATCGTCATAACAGAATAAATACACTCAAAATTTGAACAGATTAATATTGTTCGATTCAGCAATTTCTTTCTGACTGAAGTTAAGTTATTTCTAAACTTTGGACTTTCTAACAGTCATGTGATATTCTCAACCAATGAAGGCCAAGCTTTCAAATGATTTTGTTGTTGTATACCACCGCTGGACTTAGACAAACAACAAGGAACATGTATATATCTATTAATAATGGAGATTCGCTTCCAGTTTTTGTCTGTAACAAAAATTACGTCACTGCTTACGTCACATTACCCAAAATCGTCATAACAGAATAAATACACTCAAAATTTGAACATGCAGCATTAGACAGTCCTCATTGTTTTTTAAAACAAGTTTTAATAAATACATGACTGGTATTATATATCTATATATAGTTGGTTTTATTATTTTAATACATATTTAAAGTTTACATTTCAAATTGTTTTATTTTTTAATCCTTTAATGAATTTGATGATTTTACTTACTTAGGGTACAAACTCGCTAACATTGAATTTTTTAAACCCAACCCTCAGGCAATATGTTTCAAAAATCTATTTTTACATCACCCGGAGGGTGTTTTTTATTTTGTACTAGTAAAGATAATTGAAATAAAAATTTGAGATCCAAAGAAAAAGAATCTTTTTTCATTTTAAATCGAGCTTCCTAATGCACCTGTTAAATAATAGATAGGCAGTTCTTTTTTGTATAAATGGCTAAGGTAACTTAAAATCATTCTATCCTAATAACCTCCCTTAGAACACATTCAATAAACTATTTTTGGTTATTTCCTATAAGTCTAACATAAACAAAGGGAACCACTCTTGACTGATAAATTATTCATTTATTTTCCCATTAAACTAACCCTAACCCTAACCATCTTCTTTTTTCCTAGTAGATCAATAAATAAATAAATAATTTATCAGTCAAGAGTGGTTCCCCTTTGTTTGTGTTAGACTTATAGGAAATAACCCTATTTATAATCAACTTGGGTAAACATTCTTTTAAATTCATATTTCCAAAATGAAATGTCTTAGAATGAATAGAATTAAAGTCTGCTACTGATTATTTTTTGGTAGAATCTATTTTTTTAAATTATAGTTTCCTACTGCTCTGATGAAATAAAATGGGAATTCTCCTAAGCTGTAGCCATGTTAGTACTAATGTATGGTTGCACCAATTAAACTTGAATAAAATGCTTAGACTACACAAAGATGCTGCATGCTGTTTTGAACAAATCCTGGAAGTAGCAACGAAAAAAACAGCAGCTGTATGGCCACTTATCCCCCATCTTGCAAACCAGCCAAGAAAGATAAGCAAATTATGCTGGTTTTGTTGGTTTGGTTTGGTTTGGTTTGTTGGGTTTTATGGCATGTCAACCCTTTGGGTTATTTTATACCGAATACTTCTATTGGTAATTTGGTATTCAAAAATGTTTAATGCCGACAAAATTTTGAAATAAATTCATTTTTAATGGATAATACAATTTCGTTTATAAACTCATGTTTTCTATTTAACCCATAGATGGGATTCTAACAGGTACTACCACTCTGGGTCAGAGTGGACCAGGGAGCAATGGTGATGAAGGGGTTCTCCACATTCCCCAAACCTCCAAAACTGGAACCTCGCCATCAGAGTTTAACGTCATTCCTAAGCCATGTAGACCCGCAGTCACTGCCTTCTAGCACCGATATGATAAAAAGGGATTGGGGCTTGCCATAAGGGCAATAGGGTTGGGAAAATCATATAGGTGCTAGGCTTGACGTGGCCAGCCAATTGATCGGAGGGGACTTCTCCGAATGCCCATCTAGCCTAAGTAAAGTTCTAAGTGGAGTGTTGCATGTCATGTACTGCTCATCCACCAAGACTCCATCCTTAAGCATCACGGGTCGTCACCCACGGCCAACAGGTGGCCCCATTGGGGGAGTCTTACCCCTCTGCAGAGGTGCAGTCGATGCATTCTAACGCCCCACCGACAAGGCGGTGGTTTTGCTGGAGAAGTTAGGACAAACTCATAAGCAACATTCTCCTATGAACTTCTATGCATGGATATGCCAGTGTTGGCCAACTAAGAAAAAATTACATTCATTAGTTATGTATGGACACTGGATGCCGTTTAGAGGACTTGCTAAGAACCATGACAGATAGGGATGGATGGTGAGAGAAAGTCAAAGGAATTCATTCTGCCATGATGATGATGATGATGATAGTTTTCTTTGTAAATAGTTCTCTTTCTATTCGTGTTCTACTTATGAGATACTAGAAACAGCTACCCAGCATCACTTGGGTGGAGAGTGGGGGAGAAAAAAAGAAAAAAAAACCCTGGTGCATTGATTTGTTTACTTTTCAGATTAACAAATGCTGGACATTTTTAAGTAGGATTTCAATGCTATTTCTATGTATATTTTAATTCTTAGATATCTTCAAATATAAATCAAATCTTCCAAATTTTTGCACAAAAAGCAAGAAGCAGTGATATTTAATATGTATATATATTTACTTTGTCATTAATTGTTTTATTTTAGTAGTTTCATCCGGACACACATACATACATACAAACTATATATATATATATATAGATAGATTAATTGCAAGAGTAACAATAACTGTCAAGAAAATACCTGTTAGAATAACCATATGGAGGGGTCCACTTTTGATTTTCATAGATAAAAACACTGCGAACATCTGATTGGGGGTGTACTCTCCAGCTGGCATCAGAAACACCTTAAGAAAAAAAAAATGGTTTAAAATATAAAAGAATTAAAGTAATATCAATACATTATTAATAAGGAGATGTATATCAAGTTTATGTAATTATCCTATAATGTAGTTCCATAGTAGAAACAAGTCAAAATTATAAATTTATTACTATGTCCCCCCCCCCTCAACAACATTACTATGTCCCCACGGTCAACACATGGCCCCATTGGAGGGATTTTACCTCTCTGCAGAGGTACAGTCGGTGTATTTTAAAGCACGAGCCAACAAGACGGCAGAGGGCTTTGGGTAAATTAATGAAAATACACTTTCAAGTTTGTGGAGATAGAGGACGTCCGTTTAGAGGGTCACCGGTAGCAAAGCACCGGTAACTTGGGGGATCCTATAAATAGCGAACCCCCCGTTCGTAGTGGTCTCATTCTGGCCAACAATATATGGCGCTGCTTTGTCCTGAATCCATTTCAGTTAACTTCCAATCAGTGGTGCGCAAAGATTCAAAATTCTGGTAGGTATCCTTCCAATCCTGCCCGCAGCGCCATATATTGGAAGTTAACTGAAATGGATTCCGGACAAAGCAGCGCCATATATTGTTGGCCAGAATGAGACCACTATGAAGGGGGGTTCACTATTTATAGGATCCCCCGAGTTACCAGTGCTTTGCTACCGGTGTCCCTCTAAACGGACATCTCTATCTCCACAAAGTTTTTTGTCAATTTTTATATTTTATGAGAAAACCTCTAAATCTAATAAATAATTTTTTATAAAAATTAACTAACTTGAATTTTACTCTATGAACTTGTCATTCAAAACACTAGATGCAGTTTAAAATGCAATTTGTAAAATTTCTTTAGAAATAATCTATAATATTACCACAGGGGATACAGTCTGCGTATCATAAACTCCATCAGGAGGGCATTATCTATATATATAAAAGAAAGTTTGGTATGTACATGTTGATTCATAACTCAGAAATGAGATGTTATACAGATTCGAAATCTTGCATACACCTTGATATCTTTATAACTAAGAAATACACCAAATTTGGTTATTGATTTGTATTGATTAAGGGATATGCTTTTTTAAAAACATTTCCTAAAATAAACAAACATTCTACAAATTCTCGGTGATTTTTTTTTAGTTTGTTAAATAATTTTCCTTTTTTCTCTTTTACTCCTGTTTTCTCCTCACTCACTCTCTGTTGTTCCTAATTTATTTTTTTTTAGTACGGTCATGGACCGGGTACTTTTGCTAATGTTTGTATATATTTATTTTAATAAGAGAAGAAGGCCAAAAAAAGAAAGAAAAAAGAAAAAAAAGGAAAAGTGAAATTTACTTTTCAAAATATCTCCACCAAATCCTCCTGTATAAACCCAGGCTGTGCTGTCATAACCAATTCCCCAACTGACATTTAATGGATTAGTCTCGACCAGGTGCAAGTGGCCACCAACTGGGATCCATTTGCTGTGGAAAGAGAACAACAACAAATAAATAATAAGGTAAGAAATAATATAATAATAATAATAATAATAATAATAATAATGAAATAGGTGCACTATAACTCATCAAAGGTGCATGTATAGTACATAGAATAATGTACAAATGTCAGGAAAATGAATAGTGTATAGTCATTATATATATATGTGTGTGTGTGTGTGTGTGTGTGTGTGTGTGTGTGTGTGTGTGAGAGGAAAAAGTGGAAGTGAATCCCACAGTATGTAATATGGGATTAAACTGGGATCCATTTGCTGCGGAAAGAGAAAACAACAACAAAAAATAATAAGGTAAGAAATAATAATAATAATAATAATAATAATAATAATAATAATAATGAAATTATTGCATACAATGCTCAGGTGCACTACAATTCATCAAAGGTGCATGTATAGTACATAGAATAATGTACAAATGTCAGGAAAATGAATAGTGTATAGTCATTATATATATGTGTGTGTGTGTGTGTGTGTGTGTGTGTGTGAGGAAAAAGTGTAAGTGAATCCCACAGTATGTAATATTATGAAAAAAATTGAAAAACACAAGTTTATAAACGAGTAATGTTTATTTTGCCTATGATGCAGAATTTTGATCTGTTTCAATAGATCTTCATCAGGGCTTTCGTTAGTTTGAGGGAAAAAATCAAAGTATCACAGAAAATAAGAAATCTTCAAGACCCTTTTGTTTTATGGTCGGTCAGTCTATTTAAAATTGTTGATGTAAACGCTAGCGTTCTTGGATTTTAAAAATTTAAACAGACACCGAAACAAAACGGCTGTTGTAGATTTCAAAAATGTGAATGCTGAACAAAACAGCTGGTTCACTTGCGCTAGGTAAGATGTGTGTGTGAAATTTATTAGTAATTATTGCATTATTATTATAATATTTATTAAATTTATTTTGTATTCCTGGATTTATATATAAAAGTAAAGTAAAGTCGACGGGGCAGCCTAAAGTCGGTATCAGCCAGTCAGCGAGGGAGTCTATCCCCTTTTCAATAGCGCTAGACCAAGGATATAGTTTTTTTTAGGGGAGCGCCACGCCTACCATCAGCTCCTTACTTTACCGCACAGATCCCTGTGCTACTCATACGCTAAGTTGGCGGGGACCGGTATCGAACTAGGAACCTTGTGGTTTCTAGCCAAACGCTCTACCGACTGAGCTAACCCGGCCCCATGAATTTATATGTATATATATGTATATATATATAATATTTATATATATATATATATGTGTGTGTAAAAACAAAAAAACAACAAATAAGGTAAGAAATGTTATCAACTGAAATTATTTCAAACCTTTATAGTCCAGTAGAAAAACTCAATTTGTTTTAAGGAACATATTCTTGTTTTATGAAAGTTTCTAAATGTTTATGACAAATTTTAATCTTTTCTCTCCATTACTCTGAACTAAAAACTTTAAAAATCAGTTTTTAAATTCAAATAATAAAATCCATAACATTTTATAGTAAATGAATATAGAAGAAAGTATGAGTCTTCATGCAATTATTCAATAATAGCAGGACCTGTGGATATACTATAGTATGATAATTTAATTATTACAACATTTGATATGTTTACTTAAGAGCTATTGCAAACTAGTTCAATATGTAAAAAGTATAATCAGGATTTAACTCTCTCACTCTCTTTTTTCTTTCTTTCCTTCTTTTCATTTCTTCACGCTCAGAATTGCGGAGGCATGGAATAAGCTGCCTGCGTCTGTTGTAGGCTGCCGAAATACTGAATCTTTCAAAGCCTCCATGCTTCCTGTAGTCCGCTGACACTATACGTGATGCCCCTCTATACACACATATGCACGCACGGGCACACATACATGCATATTACTACTGTAAACTGTTCATGTTCCTGACACTAATACATTATTCTGTGTACTTGACATGAGACTTTGATGAGTTGTGGTGCACCTGAGCACTATACACAATAAATTTCATTATTATTATTTTCATTATGTTCGATTAAAACAGATTAGCGTTATCAACCCCCTCTCTTTATCTTTCCTCTACTCTTTTGTCTTTTCTTTTTTTATTACATTTATTCTGTATGTCCTTTTTCTTCCCTTTCTTTTGTTAGGAAACTTGATTATGTATATATTACCTTTATATGTGGACCATACTAGATTAGATATATATAAAACAATTCAAATCTTTTCTCAATAGAACACCACAAAGGTAAGAGACCGATTTTATCTTCTCCAATAGCTTATATAATAATCATATTAATTTGATGCTTCAAAAGAGTCCAATAATAGATGAGGAAAACTTTCCATTAGGGACTTCGCTCACCAAAAAAAAATTTTTTATCCTTTATTTATTATTTATTTTTTTAAATTTTTTTTACTTTTGAGAGAGGTCCCTTGGAAAGGATTTTTCATTTATTCCACTCATCTCATTCATTTTTATTTCATTCTTAACTTTATATCAGGTAATATATATATAATAAAGTTTCCTAATAAATTGTAGGATTTTTATTTATGAACTGGGGAAAAGTTTTCTTTGATGAAACAAAAACCGTCTAGAACACACACACACACACACAGAACATATGTATGTGTATTTATATACATCTTTGATATTTACGCTATTCAAATACCGGGCTTTTTTACAACTACATTTTACACAAATCTCACATATTCCTTAGGTAATGTTATGTACACATATATTTTAAAAAGATATATAATAAAGATGTACTTACGGGCATGAATTTTTAAGGGTTCCCGAAGACTCACTGTCTAACATACTGTTAGTAGGGTCATAAACAAAGATGTCTCCACGCACCATTGTTGACCACACAGCGCCTGGTTGGACGCCCAAACTTAGATATCTGTGTTTGGACACAGAGGCAATATTAATAGTGGATACCTAGGGATTAACAAAGAATTGCAGACATTTTTACATATCTCTTGTGGGTATCATTTTTATCAAACAATAACACTGGTTTTCAAAAAAATATTTGTGAATGTGAATAGGTGTTTTTTTACTAATTTGGGCGTGCTGAATTCAAATTTATAAACAGTTTTGCTCTATCACATCTAGTTTTCTGTCTTTTAAATAGTCTCATTTTAGTATATACAGAGTATATACATGCTTATTTTAACAGTTTAGTCTCATTTTAGTATATACAGAGTATATACATGCTTATTTTAACAGTTTAGTTTAACAGTTGCAGCAGCTTATTACAGATAAAACAGGATAGATAAAGAACATTGACGGAATAAATATACTTGGATGACACAATGTACACAATTCAGAAAAAATTTCGGTGTGCTGAATTCAAATTTATAAACAGTTTTGCTCTATCACCTCTAGTTTTCTGTCTTTTAAATAGTCTCATTTTAGTATATACAGAGTATATACATGCTTATTTTAACAGTTTAGTCTCATTTTAGTATATACAGAGTATATACATGCTTATTTTAACAGTTTAGTTTAACAGTTGCAGCAGCTTATTACAGATAAAACAGGATAGATAAAGAACATTGACGGAATAAATATACTTGGATGACACAATGTACACAATTCAGAAAGAATTGGCCTTGTTGAGGCATCCTCGATGTTTTGACAAGCTTGCAGCCATTGGAGAATATGAAAAAAAAAACAAAGTAAAATTAAATCATATGTAAGGCAATAAAATGTGCGTCGATGAAATTGTAATACAAATATATACCCAAAAGTTTGTGTAACACAATTGTCAAGGGACACCTTCCTCCTGCGCTGCAAGGGACGACAACCTCCTGCGCTGACTGCCAGTGCACTACTGGCTGTTCATTGAAACGTGTTGGCTATGCTTAACTGCCAAAATCCGTCTTGATATATAGCTATATATATATAATGTAATGCTATCACTTACATTTATTGCATAATAACTAAAAAAGAGGACATAAGTCACACAATATTAGAAATTAATCCTGAATGCATATATGCCTTTATGTACAGTATGTGTACAAAATGTACAGTATGCATATATAAAAAACTAGAGGTGATGAGTAAAAACGGATTTCAAATCTGAATTTAGCACCCCAAATTAGGTTAAAACAGCTATTTTGTGCTTGCCTCAATTTCTTTGTAAACCAGTGTAATCAACAAGGGTAATTCCAGTAGTGGTGTCTCCAAAATATTTAGAAATCACAGAAATGTTTACTGATTAATAATGTGTGGACTAGAAGATTCCTACCTCCACACTAAGCGCGCCCGTATATGTTTGGCCTGCATAAGGGGGTGTGTGTAGTGGGTGACAACAAATACTGAACTTGCAGCCTCCTTGTTTCGAGGAGTGGCTCGTAGATAAACTACTGTCACCCCTGTTGAATATGCAAATTTCACACGGGTCGGGCAGCGTTGAATGTGATTAGTCCGGATGTAAGGTCTTGGGGAGAGCAGTTACTTATTATTTAAGGCCTAACTTCACACACCACGAATGGTCGTATGTTTCATCTTCTTAATGTGAAAAGAGACATGCGTTTCAACAAGTGAACTTTTGGCGATTGAGCAAGAACTACTGTAATAATGTTGCAGGCAAAAGACTTTGTTAAGGGACTTTTGCGGTTGGGGAAATTGATTACAGAGATTGCTTTTGGTGCACAATAGCGCAAGGACTACTGTAATAATGTTGCAGGCAAAATACTCTGTTAGGGGACTTTTGCAGTTAGGAAATTGATTACAGTGATTGCTTTTGGTCATCCCTTCACACAAACAATTTCATAATGCACAATAGCGCGCAAGAGATTATATCATTAGTTTATGTATAAAAAGCATTACATTTCATGGAAATACCTGAAACATTTGTACTAATGCAGAATAAGTAAAAGTAAGTGAAGTCGTCGGGGTGGCCTAAAGTTTGTATTAGCCAAACAGCAAGGGAGTCTATCCCCTTTTCAGTAGCACTAGACTAAGGAGATTATTTTAGTATGAGGTGGAGTACTACACCTACCATCAGCTCCTTACTTTACCGCACAGATTCTTGTGCTACTCATATGCTGAGTTGGTAAGGACCGGTGTCGAACGCTCTACCGACTGAGCTAATCCGGCCCATTTATAGCTTGCATTATATATCATTAGGTTACATATAAAAAGCATTACATTTCACTGAAATACTCAAAATCTTCGAGACACTAAAAAAAGAAAAAAAAAATTTCAAAAGAGAACGCCAAAATATTTTTCTTTCTTAAATATATATAATCTTTTAAAACAAAAGTATTTAATCAAATCATATTATCTCTTTCACACTATTGTGCATTAGTACTGGTCTCCAAAATATTTAGAAATCATAGAAACGTTTATTATCTATTGTCCATGATGTATACATCATTTTAAAGTTTGAATATTTATCTATTTTTCTACATAATCGCCATTTCAATTGATGCATTTTTGTAGGGGGCTATGTCAGTTTTTGTATACCAATGTCATACCAGTTGGATGCCATGTCATTGAGGAAGTGTTGAATCTCATCATTGCAGCAAACTCCCAACACCACCTGTGGACTTTTTTGACATCCATACATGACTTGTCATACACTTCCATTAATTGGTGATGAATTTAAATCGGTTTAATGCCTTTTGTGTTCAAAAACCAAATGACTATGCAAAATCCATCCTTTGCAGTACCGTCAATCGGGAGCTCAATCAGAAATCACTGCCAATCCAAGACTGAGTGAGGCATGCACAGGAGTGGTGCAGGCACAACAAACACAACAGTATTGCAAATAGCAGTGCAAACAGTTTCCTTGTATCCCCAGCGCTTCAAAGACCTTACTTTTAGGATCGTCTTCATATTTCAACTCTTAACATCCTATACCACCTCATTCCACCCAGCTGGAAGTCACATTTGTTTTCTTAATCTACCCCAAACAATAGCCTTTATTTAAATCTAATATTAAACATTTAGAAGTCTTTGATTTAAGGAAAATAACAGGTAAGTTTAAAGGAAAATGCCATTTTTAGCCATTTTTTTATAGATCCTGATAGGAACAGGTCTCTGGACTTAGAAAATTCTCAACAAGATGTTAAGAGTTTAAAAGACAATAGTTTTTAAGATTCAAAGAAACAAAGTCCGGAGCATTCGTCTAAGGATTTATCAAAAAATGGCTAAAAATTTCCTTTTCATTTAAAGTTACCTGTTATTTCCCATAAATCAAAGACTGCTAAATGTGTATAATATTACATTTAAACAAAGGCTATATTTGGGATGGATTAGGAAAACAAATGTGACTTCTGGCCGGGTAGAATGAGGCGGTATAGGATGTTAAAAGTTAATCCATTGGGGTATATTGTTCTCATTCTGTTAACTATAACAGGTACAAGTGTTAAGCTGTGTTAAATATTTTATGTTATTTTTGTCTGTAGTCAGGATTGAAACTGCAACCTACAGATGATTGTCACTTAGAACTGTATTAACCCAACCCTTTTATCTTTTGCGGCATGTGTAGTTATTTACAGTTCTTCCTGGTTCTGCACTCAAATTGTATGTATCTCTTGCTATAACCCATTATTTAGAGAATAAGAGGTACAGATATCAACATTTAAACAAAAAAAAAAGAAGTTTACCACAAGATTATTCAACATTTTCATTTTAAACACTGCATGTATACACATATATAGTATTAATTTAAATAAATAACATCACTTTGAACTTAAAAATACCTTTTTAAATACTTGATATGTTGTATTATATACAAGAAATAGAATACCTATTTACATCAATTTTTTTAAAAAACAAAGCCTATCCGGCCGGCGTGTAATAATGTGTTTTGTTAACATTTTAATACTATATTGTAAGTTCGTTTTTGTCCAAAACTGAATGTTTGACAAAAAAGCCTGACGGTTATCCATCATGTAAATATCACATATTATATATAAAAAGAATCCTCAGACTATCTAGTATTAAGGATATAGTGCTTTTTTTTTTTGCTTAGCTTATACTTTTTAAAAGAACTTGCGTCATCTTTCATTGGTAGTGGTTTCGCTTCCGAAGGTCGAAGAAGAAAAAAACAAGGATCGATTAATGTGGGAAACCACACACGAACTGAAGCTCATGTGTGGCTAGTGCTAAAAATTGTGTGTATCCCCTCGGCATTCCTCTTTTGAGGCACCTCAGGCACTGGGCAATAAACCCAATCTTGCCCCTTTTAGACAGCGAATGAAAACCTGAGATGACACTGATATTATTATTATCCTACCGGTCTAATGGCCAAAGCCACTGGACACAGGGCTTGAAGGCCAGGTAAAAAATAGGATGTGACATATTGTCATAAGTATGGGGCATCCAGTGAGTATTGAACTCACTATTCAGTAGTAATGGATATAGAACACTAGCTTGCTAACCATTACCCGTAGATGGGAAGCCTTTCTGTTGCAGCATATGTGTATAGCAATAAGTAAAAATAAAGTCATCAGGGTGGCCTAATGTCGGTATCAACTAGAGAGCAAGGGAGTCTATCCCCTTTTCACTAGTGCTAGATCAAGGAGATTGTTTCTTAGCATCTGAGGTGGAGTGCCAAACCTACCATCAACTCCTCACTTTACTGCACAGATCCCTGTACTACTCATACGCTGAGTTGGCGAGGGCCAGTATTCGAACCAGAAGCCTTGTGGTTCCCAGGCAGAAACTCTACCAACTTGTTGTATACCCTTCTCATTACTTCTTCTATTCTTCTAATGTTCATCTTCTATCTTAGGTTCTTCATCTTGGGGACTTCGTCTTGGTTGTCGGTCGCACTTAACTCATTTCGTCTTCTAATCAGTCTTGTTACCAAGACATTCATTAATCACAAGACAGTGTTATTTTTCTTAAACTTTTATTTCCTTAACTAAACATTATATGTAACTAACATCTGACTAACATAGCGCGCGTATGCAGAGTGAGTTCTAGTTTAAGGCAGGACATCCTCTCTGCCCGACGTCCAACTGAAAACTGAGGACCAAACCAGGTCCCACGTGACTTCACATAATTTGGCGGACTTTCTGTACTATTCCATGGAAAGTCCCGCCCGTGATATGAAAATGGCCATCCCTTTAGAAACACAGGGGACCGACAACAATCTTATGCAACCACATAGATTATGTAACAAACTGAGCTAAACCGGCCCTAAAGATGAGGACAAAAGCAAAAAAATTAAATAATACAAATTATCAAAGCTGATTTGAAAAATTCAGACCAGCAGAAAACAAGTGTACCTTACCCAATCATCTATTTCAGCTTCATTTGTAGCGGACAGCAGGATAGGTGAAATGTGGTTGACCTCTGGGCTGACATGAATAGCCATCAAATTTTGTCGATTTGGTTCGCTCACTCGACACGTGCATAAAACCTCGCTCAAAAGTATTTGCAGGTGCTGTGGACAAAATGAGAAGAATTAACTAAAAAAAAATCTTTTTCATTTTAACAGTAAATCTGGTTATTTCCTAGAAGTGCAACGTAAACAAAGGGGAACCACTCTTGACTGATAAATTATTTATTTTCCATTAAACTAACAACCCTAAACCTAACCCTAAACCCTGTCTTACAAGAAGCATACAAGAAAAAATATTTATCCTTTTTTATTTTTTTAATCGTTAGTTTATTTTTTAAGGAATTTGGGTTATTTCCTATAACTCCAACCTAAACAAAGGGGAACCACTCTTGACTGGTAAATTATTTATTTATTTTTCCATTAAACTAACCCTAACCCTAAACCTAACCCTAAACCCTGTCTTCTTTTTTCCTGGTAGATCAATAAATAATAAATAATTTATCAGTCAAGAGTGGTTCCCCTTTGTTTATGTTGGACTTATAGGAAATAACTGTAAATCTATATAATAAAGAACAACCCTGTATTATATATACTCAGAAATTAAGTATGCAACATTAAGTAAATTATTGTAATTGCAATAACATTGATACTTATTATACAAATGAATATTTTTGTTGTAAGGAAAAACAAACTTCATATAAGTATGAATATTTTTGCTGCTTATATTTTAACCATTTCCAGATGAACTGGTCAAATCTGGTCAGCTAAATACACAGATATGGTTATATTAGTTAGGAAGAAGAGAGCCCCCTTGTAATAGCATTTATATTTAATATACATGTATTATGAATTATATATATGTGTAATATATATTTTGTTTGGATTTCATAAAATCAAATAAGGGGTGGGGTTGTTTTAGTAAAAAAAAAAAATATTTCCCCTAATAAATTTGAAGAAAAAACTATTTTAAACATAGATTTATCTAAAAGGTGAATAATATCGAAATACTGACTATAAATCAAATACTCATTGATAAACTTACTTAATTCCTGCAATAACTGTAACGTAAGCAGTGACATAGTTTCCATTACAAATAAAAAGAGACCGCATCTCTATTATATATATATATATATATATATATATATATATATAATAGAGAGTTTCAGTCTGTTTTGACAGTTATTTCAGGAATTAAGTAAGTTTATCGATGAGTATTTGATTTATAGCCAGTATTTTGATACTTATTCACCTTTTAGATAAATTTATGTTTAAAATTTATTAGGGGAAATATTTTTTTTTATACAACCCCATCCCTTATTTGATTTGATAGACCTTCATCAGGGCTTTCATTGGTTTAAGGAAAAAATAAATTGATGATGTAAACAAAAGTCTGATTGTTGTGATCAACAAAAATCAACAAGATCAACAAAAACAGAGGCTTGCAGACTTTTGTTTATATCAACAATTTATTTTTTCCTTAAACCAACAAAAGCCCTGATGAAGGTCTATCAAAACAGACCAAAACACTGCAGCATAGACTTAATAAACATCATTCATTAATGAAACTTGTGTTTTTTTCAATTTTTAGAACATTACACATTGTTGGAATTTACTTCCACTTTTTCTTTTATCAACCTATTTCATTTTACTTACCATATGATTAGTCTTGACAACATAATGAATGGTAAAAGTACTTGGGTCACACACACTATCCATTCCTTGTTCAAACTCAACACTGCACTCCACCCACTTGTATTTCTGGGCATTCTCCAACCAGTGGAGGTTACCCTTCTTTATCCATGACACCTGGAAAGAAAAGCAGATTTTTTTTTTTTTAATTACAAAAGAAGATAAACAAAGGAGAAATGCACAAACTCAAAGCAGTCCTAAAAATAGTGCCCTAGCCCCTTTCTGATCAATCGGCTGGTCACATCAAACCCTAGCACCTATATGATTGTCCCAACCCTATTGCCCTTATAGCAACCCCCCAACCCTTTTTATCATATATGTGCTAAAAGGTGGTGGCTGAGGGATCTTAGGGTCCTGGGTATGATGTTAAACTGCATTTAACGGTGAAGTTTCAATTTTGGAGCTCTGGGGAATGTGGAGTACTCCTTGATCGCCATTACTCCCAGGTCACTCTGACCTGGAGTGGTAGTACCTGTTAGGGTCCCATCTATAGGTTGAATAGAAAAAAAAGTAAGTTTAAAAAATGTATTAAAAAAGATTAGTACCCATCAAGAATGAAAAAAATTGACCTGGATGGGTTAATGTTGTGGGGTTTTAAGGGGTCAAATAAGAACAAAACGACGGGTAACAAATGTAGGAAAATGTATTAACAAAAGAGTAGACAATTACAGTACAGAGAAGTGGGAAATACGTCCGACAATAGAGTTATGAGCTGACTCGCATTGGCTTACTCTACAAGCCATAATTGTCCCTGTTACTTATAGTAATCGTCGGCACATTCCATTAGTCTATAGGGTATATCACCTATAACAGTTAACATGCTGTAAAATCCAACCAAATAACCAACCTAAAAATAGTATCCAATTAGTTTAACATATTTTGGCCTCAATGGCTAATGCAATACTTATTCCCGCTGGGCACCATGTTCCAGCTCGTATGACTTCAGTACCAAGCCAGATATTGGAGTAAAAAGTTGTATGCAGCTTTGCACTGCCAATAATTCTAACAAATAACCAGCGTTCACTTTATCTTATTCGTACCAAATATTTTCAAAATACTTTGATGATTTTTGTGAATAATTTTAAGGCATCTAACTAGGATTCATTGAAATGCAAGGATGTGAATTTTAAAAATCATTTTGTTATTTGCATTTACAGATAAAGATTTTCTGTTATATCATTGTTTTATTTTAAATACTCCTTAACAGTATTATTGATACAAGTGATTTTTAAATAGATCTATTTGACCCATAGACAGGACCCTCAAAGGGGGCTACCACTCCGGGTCAGATTAGACCTGAGAGTGATGGCAATGAAAGGGTACTTCACATTCATCAGAGCTGCAGAATTGGAGACATACCATCAGATGCAGTTTTGTGCCATACCCAGAACGCCTCTTTCTGTATATTTCTGGATTAGTGAGGTTCAATCTGTATATTGCTGGATTAGTGAGGTTCAGCCTGTATATTGCTGGATTAGTGAGGTTCAACCTGTATATTGCTGGATTAGTAAGGTTCAGCCTGCATATTGCTGGATTAGTAAGGTTCAGCCTGTATATTGCTGGATTAGTGAGGTTCAGCCTGTATATTGCTGGATTAGTGCGATTCAACCTGGATATTGCTGGATTAGTGCGTTTCAGCCTGTATATTGCTGGATTAGTAAGGTTCAGCCTGTATATTGCTGGATTAGTGAGGTTCAGCCTGTATATTGCTGGATTAGTGAGGTTCAACCTGGATAATAGTAACTATTATAGACAGGATGGACCTGAGAGTAATGGCAATGAAGGGGTACTCTATACTACTCAGAGTTCCAGAATTGGAACCACACCGCTATATACAGAGTAATCTGAACATTAGCTACATAAATGAGAGTAACCTCCCCTAGTTTGTTTCTTAATTGTGCTCGCGCATTATATAAAATTAACTTAATTGTTATTCAGAACAAATTTTGATATTTTCATGTTAAAACAGAATTGGAGCCATACCATCAGATGCAGTTTTGTGCCATACCCAAACACCTCATTCTGTTATTTTTTTAACCCTCTGCAGAAGAGAATCAGCATATTCTAAGCCCCAATCACATAGTATCATGTTGGATTAGTAAGGTTCAACCTGTATATTGCTGGATTAGCGAGGTTAAACCTGTATATTGCTGGATTAGTGGGGTTCAACCTGTATATTGCTGGATTAGTGGAGTTTAACCTTGAAGAATAATTAAAAGTTCCGGTTGCCGTCGAACTGGGAAGACAAGGCAGCAAACGGTTGTAACTCAATACAAACCCGAAAGCCACAAGGTCCACTGCAAAATGACAGAGTGTATATAAGACTCCACAATGTCATTCAAATCAAGCAGTCAAGCAGCCAATCAGAACTCAAGGAATGGAATCACCCAAATCACCCAGATTCATGGATGGATCATTCTTGAGTCCTATTTATACCAACTGTCTTGGACACTGCTTGAGTTGCACTTAGCTGCTGTTATTCAAACCAACAGTAGGCTAACTGTTATGTATTGGAAATACATAAACGAGAAGATTGAGTGGTTGTAATAATAATTTATTACAAATAATACAAATAACAAAATAAAACGGCTTCCGGCCGGCAAGGTAAAAAAGTCTCTTGGTAAGATTACTTATCTTGGAAAGTTGTCGCACGTGTGTTTGCAATCTGAGAATACGAAACAATGTTCGTGGTTGGAGATCAACTCGCATCACTCTGAGCTAATCCACTGTTGCTCTTTAATATGTATCTCATTTGCATACGTGCGGGTTACTTCCCTTTACAACACTAACTGACCTCAATAAACCTGTATATTGCTGGATTAGTGAGGTTCAACCTGTATATTTCTGGATTAGTGAGGTTCAATCTAATATAGACAGAATGGACCTGAGAGTAATGGCAATGAAGGGGTACTCTACACTACTCAGAGCTCCAGAACTGGAACCACACCACTATATACAGGGTAATCTGAACATTAGCTACATAAATGAGAGTAACCTCCCCTAGTTTGTTTCTTAATTGTGCTTTCAAATTAACTTAATTGTTATTAAGAACACATTTTATGATATTTTCATGTTAAAATATGCAGTTGTATTGATTCGAACAAATTCATATTTTGATTGTAGATTTATGGTGAAATGAAAATGGCCAACCAAAACAAACGGCTTCCTCAAAGTGAAACAAACAAGGGCAGATTACTCTCATTCATGTAACTAATGTCAGATTACCATATACAGTTTAGTGTAATACCCAGGACACCCCTTGGGGAGGAATCTTATCCCTCTGCAGGGGATACAGTCAGCATATTCTAAGCCCTAGCAACATGGTATCATGTTAGATTAGTGAGTATCATTCAGCATATTGCTAGATTAGTGAGGTACAACCAGGAGAATAGTAATTACTATAGTCAGAATGGAACTGAGAGTAATAGCAATAAAGGAGTACTTAGAGTTCCAGCCTTGAGGGGAGGAATCTTACCCCTCTGCAGGAGATACAATCAGCATATTCTATGCCCTGCCAACATGGCCTTTTTTTTCCCCCTTTCAGTTCTTTTTTTTTTAAACTGCTATTTACAAACTAATAGACTATCATAACATTTCTATTTTCACTTAAAATGACATTGAAAGAGTGTAAACATCTAAAACAACAGACATAATTATATACACAGAGAGTCAAACTCCAAAGGTCAAATGATTCAAATAATCTACAAACATAAAATCTGCTTTATACAAGTGATAAGGAGTATTCCACTTTGGAATCTAGAGAGAGAGCAAAACAACACTACACACACTACACACACTACACACACACACACACACACACACACACACACACACACACAGACAGACAGACAGACACACACATACACACACACACATACACACACACACACACATCACACTGTTGACCAACATAAGTAATGTTCAGCTGTCAGCATCAATGATAATTATTAGACAAAGAAAAGCTTATCAATGATATCACAATTGGTTTGTTTATAGTGATGAACACTTCTGTAGAGTCCACCACACTTTTTGGATCAGCTGATAACAAACGAGGAGGTTAAGAGGTGCTTTGTCCAATGGAAAATTCCATGGAGTAAGTTAGTTGGATTTTTACAGCCTGTCAACACTTGTTGGGTTATTTTATGCCAAAGACATTTTGTTTTATTCTTCTTGTTGGGTTAATAATTTCTTTCATTTCATTTTTTTAAAAATCTATTTAACCCATTAATTATTTAAAATTAATCTATTTAACCATTAATCTATTTAACCCATAACCCTAACTTTTATTTGAATAAGATGACTGGAGTCATCAAAGAGTGGGATAAAATTAGAGTTGCCTGATTTGCCTTCACAATCACAAAGTGTTGAAAGGGCAGTAAAATTAACAACTTCAGCTTCCCAATCAGTTTATGGAATTGAAGCAAGGCATAGGTATTTCATTACAAAAGTGTTTTTGCCATGAAATGAGGCCTCCCTTTGCTTCAAAGGGTTCTTATGTAGAGTAGTTTAATATGATGGTATGATAAAAGTTACTACTATCCCCAGAACATTCATGTATCTTTGTCATGTATTTTATAACTTTATGCATTACAATGATTATATAAAATAGAAAGTTAAAATTAGTAACCAGTAAATATTTAAAGGAATGTTCAAATTACAATGGTAGCTTATGTTAAAATCATCATCCCTTCATTTGTTTCTAGTAGAGTTCATACTTATTTGCTTTTGTTCCATTGATAACAGAAACAAATATCGCTACAACAATATCTTGCAAAGTTATTAATAACATATCTCAATTAATGAGGTAAAATGCTGGTTATTGATATATTAGGGTGGAGTGGAGGTTATAATTTAACTTTAAATGTTATTTTCGATATATTCTATTCATTTTATTTGAATAAGATAAATTTACAATTTTTTCTGGATTGAAATTATGAGATTTTAAAGCAATTTCTTATGTAAATGTATCAAAAACAAGAATTTCAGAGGGGCTTCATATTAGATGATCTTTAAAAGTAAATGCTCAAAAATTGGTGCAAGCTAGAAACCTACTTTTTGGTGTCCATACTTACCATACCAATACCCAACTTTCTTTATTTGTTACATTTTGATATTCAAAAAAAAAATTGAAAATCGACCTACCCTACTCCACACTCCCCAAAGTTCAAGAATTCGAACTTCAATACTAGATACAGTTTAACACTATACCCAGAACACTAAGACCCTCAGCCACCACCTTCTAGCACATATATGATAAAAAGGGTTAGAGGGTTACCCTAAGGGTAATAGGGTTGGGACAATCATATAGGTGCTAGGGCTTGACATGACCAGCTGATTAATCAAAGAGGGCCTCTCCAACTGTCTGTCTAGCCTAAGTAAGGGCCAAAGTGGAGTGTTGCATATGATGGACTGCTCAGCTGCCAGGATGCTGTCCTTAAGCATCACAGGTAGCCATCCACGGCCAACAGGTGATCCCATTTTACCAGCTGCTGCTGATAATAAAATATTACTCTCTGCCTGCTTTCTATCATAGCAATACCAGCAGTTTAGTTTAATTTTTTAAATCGCAGTCTAAGCAGTTCAGCTCAGAATTTCTTGCGTATTTATGTTCTAATCTTTAAAATATTTATTTGGTTAGAAATGAAATAAAATAACCTTTCTAAATATGTAATTTGTATGTGTTTTTATCCATTGAATTATTTTTTACAGCGATTAAAAAGAAATATTTTGTTTCAGACAGCTGATAATATGAAGTATGATTTTTTTCAAACTAAATTTTAACGTAAAATCAAATTCTTTGTCATATTCTTAAATTGTACACTCACTTTGATTTAAATTGTTGTCAGGCACAAAAAATTGTAGAAAATTTAAAATGTTTCAAAACACAAGTTTACGGTTACATTAAAAAAAACAAAAAAACATTTTAATGTAAATAAAAATATCACGAAAATGTTTTAAAATATTCACCAGTATAGGGTTACATATTTGTATATACATAGATTAAATGTAAATAAAAAATGATAAAATGAGAACAATTCTTAAATTAAACTAACATTTTCATTCGAATAAAATTACATTTAATTCTCAGGTTCTTTATTGTTAGAGTTTTAAAGGGTTAAAAATAACAATAAAATTGACGAATACTGTCCTTAGAAACTGCTGGGGGGGGTGTTCGTTAACTAATTATCTTCTAAAACAGCGATTAAAAATGTAAACAACAAAAAGAGACTATTCTTAAAATAAACAAATATTATAATACACTAATTCTTACATTTGTTTATCGTCAAATCTTTAATAAAGTTTAGGAATGCATTTTTAAAAAATAATATCTTAAACAAAAACAAAAATTTCCTAAAATAAACAAACATTCTACTATACAAATTCTTGGCAATTTTTTTTTTTTTCATTTGATAAATCATTTTCCTCTTATTTCCTCCCTTACTCCTGTTTTCTCCTTCTCACTCACTCTCTGGTGTTCCTAATTTTTTTTTTTTTTAGTCTGGTCATGGACCGGGTACTTTTGCTAGTATATCTATATAGAAATAGGAAAAACAAAGTGTTCCAAAAAAGATGAATCTATTATGAAGATGAAAGACATTATTATGTTGACGTTTAAATGTTTCAGTTTATGTAAAACCTTTTTCAGGACAATATATTCAAAAGAAAAGAAAAGATTTTTTGTTCTTTATTTGTATTAGAGAATTCTTTAAAATGCACACCGACTTTATGGACATCCTGTATTTATAGAAAACAGACAATTCCATTGTCCTCTTTTAGGTACCATATGACAAAAACTCATACAAAATAGTCAAAATGTAGATACTTTTTGGTAATTTATGAGGAAGTGCTTCTCCTGCCTCAGATATTGCTACCCGGTGACTATTAAAATAACGTCCCCGCTTTGTTGTCTCGGCAGAGTTACTTGAAAGAAAACAACCAACTTAGGGCGTTAAATGTATTTTAGAGGCCCCCCCCCTCTCTTTTTTGGTCGTAATTCTTATTTATTTATCATAATTTGTTTAGAAATTTATTTATAGAAATTTGTCGTAATTCTTGTTTATTTATAGAAATTTGTCGTAATTCTTGTTTAGATATGAAGATGGATATCTATCTATCTATCTATCTACCTCAATTTGTTCATTTTTTACTTTGTTAATATATATCTACCCACCCATCTTTATTTGTTCATATAAAAAAAGAGAGGCCCCCCCCCTCCAAAATACATTTAACGCCCTAAGTTGGTTGTTTTCTTTCAAGTAACACTGCCGAGGCGACATAGCTGGGGACGTTATTTTAATAGTCACCGGGTAGCAATTTCTGAGGCAGGAGACCGGGACGCACTTCCTCATAAATTACCTACTTTTTTTTTAGATTTAGAAGATTGGTGTTTTTAAACAAAAATCATCCTTCACCATTTGAACAACAAAAAATCTTTTTCTCTTCTTTTAAACCAAAATGTTTAAACTTAACATAGCTTAACGCTTCAACCCAATCATAGTTAGCAGAATGAGAACAGTCTACCCTGTTGGATTGAATAAAGGGTTTGGTTTGAAGTTTCATGGAGGCTCCTGAATATAACAAGAGGGTTCCTGAGTTCGACAAGAAACACCTGAAGAAGCCCAGAGTTCTCCTCTAGTTTGTTGCATTCACAAGTCCGTGAAGTCTCACTTGTTTTTTTTTTGTTTCACTATTTATAGAAAACAGACAATTCCATTGTCCTCTTTTAGGTACTATATGACAAAAACTCGTACAAAATAGTCAAAATGTTTTTTCTTTTAGATTTTATCATAGGCATTATCATCGGTCAAAATGTTGTGTATATAACAATAAAGATGAGGACAACAGTTTGAAAAATCAAATAATACAAATTATCAACCCTTATCTAAAAAGTTCTGACAAATAATATAATAAAAAGGTTTCTGAGAAATCATTGTATTGCTTTGAGATTTCAGATTTTTATTAGATTTAAATCACAACTCACTTTTTCTACTGCATGTTCTAAGTGGGAGAACTGCGCCACTTCTTTGTAGTTCCGAGCTTGGAGTTTCTGAAGAATATTGGTTCGGAGAGAGGGCGGAAGAAGAATGGTTGTATCATCGATGATGCTACTCGTAGAACCGGTACCTTGTCCTGAAATCACAAGGAAAATGTTGTTTTTTTTTAAAATTTCAAATTTAACAAAGAATTATGGGGAAATTTCTACAAGTTTTTTTGGTAATCTGAACATTAGCTACATAAATGAGAGTAAACTCCCCTCGTTTCTTTCACTTTGAGGAAGCATTATGTTTTGGTTTGCCATTTTCATTTCACAGTAAATCTACACTGAAAATACAAATTTGTTGCAAGATGATAACGTCGGAAGATTAAGGAACAAAAGTATGAATATATAGATGAGATGCTTACGATAATTATCATTCAGATTCCAAAAGTGTACAATATTAAATCAAACCAACAAACTTGTTACATTCTACACTTGGTAATCTGAACATTAGCTACATAAATGAGAGTAACCTCCCATTGTTCATTTCACTTTGAGGAAGCCATGTTTTGGTCAGCCATTTTCATTTCACTGTAAATCTACACTAAAAAATATGAATTTATTTGAATCAATACAACTGCATGTTTTAACACGAAAATATCATAAAATGTGTTCTTAATAGTGCTTGCGCATTATTTGAAATGAACTGAATTGTTATTAAGGCTTCCTCAAAGTGAAAGAAACAAGGGGAGGTTACTCATTTATGTAGCTAATCTTCAGATTACCTTTTTTTATGTCTTGTTAAACATCACGGAAATGCACTAAAGGAGTCCATTAGTGATGTTACTCCAGTATCCTTACAGATTTTGGGTTTTGCAACATCATATTTGTTCAATTGGTAACCCCTAGGCCTCCTTTCAAGATTCGTCCTGTGTAATTTAACAAATAGTTCAGGAATTCTTATATATTGGCCCAGGGATACACAACAGCACAACAGAGCCTTGTACGGTACATGTATAAAATAGGCGATTGAAGAAAAAAAATAAAACATAACTTAATAAAAATAAAATTAACCTTTAAATGTCAAAATACATTCAAAAGTGGTGTATCCAAGTTAATAGAAAAAGTTGGAAGAAAACATGAGTATTTTAGGTAAGGAAAAGAGATTTGCTACACAAGATACAGTGAAACGAGTAATCAGTTTGGTTTGGTTTTACGGCATATAAACTCAGTGGGTCATTTAATGCCAATAAAGTTTTGAAATAAATCAATTCTTAATGGATAATACAATTTTTTTATAAATACATTTTTCTATTTAACCCATAGATGGGATCTTAACAGGTACTACCACTCCGGGTCAGAGTGGACCAGGGAGCAATGGTGATGAAGGGGTGCTCCACATTCCCCAAACCTCCAAAACTGGAACCTCACAATCAGATAGAGTTTAACGTCATTCCCAGGACATGTAGACCCGCAGCCACCGCCTTCTAGCACCCATATGATAAAAAGGGGTTGGGGCTAGTCATAAAGGCAATAGGGTTGGGAAAATCATATAGGTGCTAGGGCTTGACGGAGTAATCAGTAATTGATAGGTTGCATTCACAAGTCCGTGAAGTCTCGCTCATTCTCTTGTTCGAGATTTAACTACTGGGTGTCCACAATGTCCGTGTGCATTTAATTTCAAATTTAACAAAGAATTTTGGGGGAACTTCTACAAATTTTTTTTATGTCTTGTTAAACATCACTAAAATGCACTAAAGGAGTCCATTAGTGATGTTACTCCAGTATCCTTACAGATTTCGGGTTTTGCAACATCATATTATTCATATAGTGATTTCTTTAAAAAATGCACACTGACTTTATGGACACTCTGTATTTATAGAAAACAAATAATTCCATTGTCCTCTTTTAGGTACCATATGACAAAAACTCATACAAAATAGTCAAAATGTAGATATTTTTTTTAAAGATTTAATCGTAGACATCTTGGGTGAGTCCCTGTGGTGTAACATGCTGGACTCCAACACAACATCCATGACTTTTGAAAACATTTTTTCACGCTTGAAAGAATTGCTGAAGCATGGAACAAACTACCTGCAATAGTTGTTAGCTGCCAAGACAGTGCATCCTTCAAGACCTCCAATGTTTCATGTAATTCCCCAACACTATTCCTGATATCCCCCCTCCATACACATGCACACACACACACACACACACATATATGTTGAAAAGAGAAAGAAAGGAAAGAAAGTATTGAATGGATAAAATAGGATTATTTTAATTAATTTAACTTACACATGTTTCGGTCAGGAGTTTATCCATGTGTACATTATTCTATCTATTGTTATTTTTAAATAACAAAATGAAATAAAATAATAATAGAAAAAATATATTTATGTATATATATCATGACTCAATATATTTATATATATATATATCATGACTCATGTGGTGTAATGGTTAGCAAGCTAGATTTGCAGACCATTGTTAGTGAGTTTGATTCTCCCCATACTTCTGGCCTTGTGCCACATCAAAGCTAAACTAAGTAAATAACTATATATATCATGACTCCTACACTGTTGTACATTTTTCTATGTATTATACATGCACCTATTGAGGAGTTGTATGTAGTGCACCTGAGCATTGTACGCAATAATTTATCTCAGTCGGTAGAGCATTCAGCTAGAAACCATGTGGTTCCTAGTTCGATACTGGCCCACGGCAAAAGTCATTGTATGAGTAGTACAGGGATCTGTGTGGTAGAGTAAGGAGCTGATGGTAGGTGTGGCGCTCCCCTCAGGACACCCTGACGACTTTACTTACTTTTATTATTATTATCATAGTCAGCAAATACGAACTTCAGTCATGCTATTACTTTCGGACTAATAAATTTGGGAAAAGTATGAACCTGCTTGACCGCCCAGCTATGGGTTATATAGTACCACTACTGTTCTTCTCCAAGGATGGCTTTGGCATTAAATTGCCCACAAAGGTTGATATGCCGTTAAACTAAGAAACCAAACTATAGGTATCTTCTTGACTATAATAAATAGGATTGGTTGATAATATAAACACCTTATTACAAGTCAGACTCAAATGAGAGGGATGGAGGGTCAGAGTTTAGGTACCAAACATGTATGCCAAAAAGGAGGGGAGTAGGAAAAAATTGTCATATTGTGAAAAGTACCTATTACTTATCTATTTGTTATCTAGATAATAAATTAAAATAATTTATAATAAATTATTTCAATTTTTTTCTAAATGCATGTCAATATGTTATTTTTTTATACTAACTTTTAATTTAACTAATCAAGTCATTTTAGAATTTAATAAAGAAATACAGCTCATTCAACTGGGGCATATGGAAATCTAATCGATTGCAATGAAGTTATCAGAATAATAATTAACTAGCAGGACTTGTGGATATACCACGGTATGATAATTTAATTATTACAATGTTTGACATGTTAACTTAAGAGCTATTCCAAAATATGTAAAAGGTATAATAATTTTGATTTAACTCTCTCTCACTTGTTTTTTTCTTTCTTTCCTTCAAACCTGTCGTACTCCACTTAAAACAAAATGGATATTGTGTCCCATCCTGTTTGTAGCAGAGGAATTTGGGTAAATGCATACATGCTATATTCACTTGAGACAATCATTAGTTGGTGAGCTACATTTTAATTTGAAGTTTTTTGTCCATTTAGTAAGTAATTAAAAAAAAAAGTAATTAAAACATTTTTTTTAAATGACCTGAAGGTTTTGTTGCTTATCTGATACACAAATGCAAAATATACCGTATCCCTATTCTCATTTCATTTTTCAGGAACACCAATAGTAGTATGATTTGGGTAAATACTAATTGCATAAATCCCCAAATGGCTTAGAAGGGTCTCCTTAGCCTTGGTCGGCAACCCATCTAAGTCAAGGAAAAGTCCAACACAAAACCTCTGCTGCCTTTCAAGGAAAGGCTAGGGGAGTAAACCCTGAAAACAAATCAGGAGCCGGAGTCCCTAAGGTGGAGTGATGCTGAAATCCAGTGCTACTCATCAACTCCTACGACACTACTGTTGCCAAACTGCATTGGTTCCTTACCTTTCCTTTGACAGTGACAGTGTGGAGAGTGGGGATTTGCTGCATGGGCAACAGCTCATCCTCCATATGAACCCGCCCAGGCTATGTAGTTTTAAGAAAAAATACCTTGACACTACTCCATCGTCTCTCGTAGACGGAAGGCTGCCAACAATTTTTTAATAAGAATATAACAACTTTACTCTATAAACTGCATGAATGTCAGTTTGTGTGTGGCTCTCCACATTTAAAATTCTTTGTGTCAACAGCCTGGTGGGAGGTCAGGAAAATATTTACTCTATAAACTCATTGTCAAAATCAAGAAAAATTCTTGGGAAAAATATAAAAATAAATCTGACCATCCCTCACAATTTACCACTTGGCATAAAATAACCTTGGACAGGTTGACATGCCATTAAAATCAATCAATCTATCAAATCCTAAATTTAGTCTTTCAAAATTTGTTGAAAGTTCAAATAAAACCTGACATTTTTATAGAATCCAAATTGGGCTTTAAAGGTTTCTGGTGTTTTTTTTTTTGTTTTTTTTTCAATATTCATTTAAGTGTAACATTAAAACATTATTTAAAAATTTATATTATAATTGCAAATGGAGACACTTGTTGTGTAATGGTTATCATCATGGGAAATTAATACATTCTGGATGAAGCTGTTTTCATTTCACAGTGCTAATACCCTTGGGAAAGGTATGAATCCAACTATTTTCCCTTCAGTTATAGGTCAATAGTAGGGCAGACTAGGCCCTTTAACCTTGGTATGGTAACTTGACTGGGGGAAGGAAGACTGAATTCAAACCTGTTAAACTCTGCTTTAAAATTAATCTTGCGGCGGAGGAGCTGGGTAAATACACATAATTGCAAAAAGACAAATAAATAAATCTATAAGTAGTTTATCTTCCTTGATAAATTCTTATAATTGGGGTGGACACCAAATTATGATGGTTAAGCGGTAAACTGGATTGGAAATTTCAATATTCTCTAAGTGAAAGTATTTGAAAATCTGTTGTGCTAACAAGAATCTTCTTATAAATATGCTGTTTATTTTGTTATTGAATCAAATTTATGAAATCTTGTAAGACATCAAGAAAAAATTGTTTAAAAAAATAAAGAACCTTGTTTGTGTTTTTTTTAATGAAACATGTTAAGATAAATATTGTTACCAAAATATACACACACACACACACACACAGATACACATACACAACACACACACACACATAGATACACATACATTTAGGTACATTTATAAATTCTAATGATAAAAAACATTTATTTTACAGAACAAATAAACACACATACCAAATATTATACATTTAAAATTTCATATTAAAATTTACCTGATAACTATGTCAGGCCATAACCTTATTGATCTCCCACTTTCATAAATACATTTATAAAAATAATGAAATTTATTGTGTACAGTGCTCAGGTGCAACACAACACAAATCATCAAAGTCTCATGTCTAGTACACAGAATAATGTATTAGTGTCAGGAACATGAACAGTTTACAGTAATAACATACATGTATGTGTGTGGAGAGGGGAGAGGGGCAGACTACAGGAAGCATGTAGGCTTTGAAATATGCAGTGTTTCGGCAGCCTACAACAGATGTGGGCAGCTTATTCCATGCCTTGGCAATTCTGAGCGTGAAAAAATGTTTCCGAAAGTCATGTGAGCAGTGCTGTTTTCTGACTTTATATACATGGAACATGGACATACATACACATGAATATGTAGACATAGAAACACACACATACACATGATTATGTAGACACACATGTGTATGTAGACACACATATGAATATGTACACACACATACACATGTAGACACACACACATATGAAAATGTATACACACACACATACACATGTAGACACACACACACATGAAAATGTATACACACACACACATGTATACACACACGCACACAGAGATATATGTATACATACGTGCACACACAGATACATATGTGCACACATACACACATTTAGACACACATACACATATAGATACATACATGCACATACACACACATATATATATATACACACACACACAGTAGATAAATATACATATGCACACACATATACATATGCACATTCATCTATTTATATAAACTTATATCAATGTATATGGTTGGCACTATTATACTTGAAGAAGCGGTAATCCAACGTACAGTGTTATTAGAAGAGTGCTCAATATCTGTTATAGAACACTAATAGATGAATAAATAAATAAATATTTTAGTTTATATTTATTTACACTGGAACAATGGTTCGTTGCCTGATTAATGACTGCTACACAGCAAGAAACCAATGGTAGCAAAATTGTTCCAATGTAAATAAATATAAACTAAAACATTTATTTATTTACATTGGAACAATTTTGCTACCATTGGTTTCTTGCTGTGTAGCAGTCATTAATCAGGCAACGAACCATTGTTCCAATGTAAATAAATATAAACTAAAACATTTATTTATTTACATTGGAACAATTTTGCTACCATTGGTTTCTTGCTGTGTAGCAGTCATTAATCAGGCAACGAACCATTGTTCCAATGTAAATAAATATAAACTAAAACATTTATTTATTTATTTATCTATGAAAGGTAAAATGGATATGAATCCGACAATATGTGTAGAAAGTTTTGAAGAAAAAGCAACAAGATGTTTAAAGTTTTGCTGACAGAAATCTGTTTCGACCATATGCGGTCTTTATCAAAGCAACATTGTAAACGGAAAAACAAATAAATATATCATTAATCATGAGGCACAGAACGCTCTCGATCAGGACCGGAATTTTATTTTATTTTTAACATAAAATTTATTTTATTTTTAACATAAAATACGCATTTTAAAAAATTATTTGAAAATTCCGGTACTGATCGAGTGTTCTGTGCCTCGTGATTAATGATATATTTATTTATCTATATAAACTTATATATATCTACCAAGGCCCACTTATATATATGCATACAATTATGTATATGCACATACATGCACATATATTACTGTGTGTATGTTGTATCATATATGACATAACCTATAGTCATGTTCAATAGACTCAGCTGTATAAAGAAATAAGAAGATAAAAAAAGTGAAATACTGAATATTTCTTACTTCTGGAAGAAGAAAACCAGCAAACAGATGATGGTTTATCGATGAGGCAGGACATGGCTGATATCCAGCGCCATGTAAGTTTTTCAGAATCACCAGAGAAAATGTCTTGTTCTTCATCCCTTCTCCGGTAAGGAATGATAGCTGACTCAGTAGTCGGCCCTGTTTCTTGCAGTTTGTTTTGTTTTGATTGTTCTTGCTGTTGTAGTTGTTCCCCTGACTGTCCCTGCTTCTGTTGGGGTGACTCTGAAGGTTTGGGGACATCTTGCTGTTTTTCACGTGAAAGTTTCATAAACAATGGCTCCTCTTCGATGACAATGGGATCCATGGAGTTACAGGTGACATAGTCAACAGGGGGTAACGAGATATTACTCGAGACGGAAGATGCCAGAGCATCTGAACTGCTCTCACTGACCGCCTCGTCAAAACCCTCGTATTTATCCTCCCTGTCTATTAGATCGGTGACAAAGTTCAAAACGACATCCGATTCATCACCTTCGGTTTCTTCAGGAGATTCTTTGGAAAATTCACTACTGGGCTCAATCAGGTCGGACTGGAAAATTTTTTTATAAACCACTTTATGGCACACAGGGCAAATCTTAAGAGAAATATCAAAATCATCACTGGATCGGAAACTAGAACTATCGGAGCTGTCCTGATCGGAACTTTTACATATACAAATCTCCTTCTCTTTAGTCCTTTCAACATCTATTTCTTTTTGTAAAATTTTTTTACTTGGCGACGTCAGGTGGTTTGACGCAGCCTGTGGACTGCCAACCTGAACTATATCGATGTCTCCAGGATTATAAATACTAGTTTTACAACTGTTACCCTCGTACCAAATACTACCTTCGCTGCGGGACATCAAAGCTTCAGTGTTGTTGGGTTCGTCGTCTGGAAATCGACCGGGCAAGGATCCCCCGATCATCGGAGGGTAGCCCCCCTCCATGCTGTAATCGGACTCCTTTCCAAATAATTGTTCACGGATCATCTGATGTGAATAAAACGTAGCACATTCAGCAGAATTTTCGTCCAGGTTGACACAAGGAGTGGAACCAGTGATATCAAAACTGTTATCAGCTGATGAGCTATGTCCGAGGAAAGCGGCACTGATACTGTCCGTGTCCGACATTGATTGACGTTCTGGGGGTAGATTTATCTGTAATGGTTGCCATGTCTTACCACTGAGTTCGTCTGGTTTTACACCAAAACGGTAGTAGACAGCTTCACTGTTTAGACCAACTCCAAAGACCTAAAAATAGAAGACAGTTTGTTTTTTTTTAATTGAAAGAAAGTATTACATTTTTAATGCTTTTAATTGAAAGAAAATATTACATTTTTAATGATTTTAATTGAAAGAAAGTATTACATTTTTAATGATTTTCATTGAAGAAAATATTACATTTTTAATGCTTTTAATTGAAAGAAAGTATTACATTTTTAATGCTTTTAATTAAAAGAAAATATTACATTTTTAATGCTTTTAATTAAAAGAAATATTAAATATTACATTTTAATGATTTTAATTGAAAGAAAGTATTACATTTTTAATGCTTTTAATTAAAAGAAAATATTACATTTTTAATGCTTTTAATTGAAAGAAAGTATTACATTTTTAATGCTTTTAATTAAAAGAAAATATTACATTTTTAATGCTTTTAATTAAAAGAAAATATTACATTTTTAATGATTTTAATTGAAAGAAAGTATTACATTTTTAATGATTTTAATTGAAAGAAAGTATTACATTTTTAATGCTTTCAATATATTTCTAAAAATTTTATATTATTAAATATTTTCATCAAATTTTCATATTATATTCTTAAAAACATATAGCATATATGTAGAAGTGTGTGGTTATTGTTGTATGAAATTGACTCGGTAACTGGAGTTCAAATCTTGGACAATGTTGTTTGCATTTCACAGAGTTAAACATCAAATCACTATTTAAAAATTTATATCATAAATGCAAATGGAGAAGCTTGTGGTGAAAAGGTTATTTTATCGTAGGAAATGAGCATGGTGACCCGAGTTCAAATCCTGGACAAAGCTGTTTTCATTTCACTTAATGCTAATACCTTTGGGAAAGGTATGCATCTAACTATTCTCCCTCCAACTATGGGTAAATAGTGGAGTGGACTGGGCTCTTTAACCATGTCTTTGATCATATTGTTAAAAGTGAATATGTTAATCTTATATATTTTGTGTTGCATTAAGTCATTCAATTTAGAAAAATAATTTGTTTTTGCAAATCTTTGTCCACTTACCTGGTCATTTGGACCAATAGATATCACAGACATCAAACCCACCATTTCAACCCATACTGACCCTGTTAAGGCAGTCAGGTCATTTTCTAAATCATTTTCTCGAATCCCTTTCCGAAACCATACCTATAACAAAAACAAAACAATATATAAAACCAACAAAAATAATTTTAAGAAATTAAATCAAAATTCAATAAAACATTTACTTTTACCCTGAATACTGAATATAATACTTTTTATTTTTAGATGATTTTATTTCCAACTTTAAAACTATCAAGGTTTTATACATTCTAATACTTGAAATAAACATTTGTCCCAACCATGAAACTATGCAAGATAAATACTAGGTATATAATTTTTTTTGTATACCTAGTATTCATCTTTCATAGTTTCATGGTTGGGACAAATGTTTATTTCAAGTATTAGAATGTATAAAACCTTGATAGTTTTAAAGTTGGAAATAAAATCATAGGTATATACTAGTGTAATAAAATCATAGTATATACTAGTGTAATAAAATAAAATAAAATCATAGGTATATACTAGTGTAATAAAATAAAATAAAATCATAGGTAATAAATCATAGGTATATACTAGTGTAAATAAAATCATAGGTATATATACTAGTGTAATAAAATCATAAATATATATACTAGTGTAATAAAATCATAAGTATATACTAGTGTAATAAAATCATAGGTATATACTAGTGTAATAAATAAAATAAAATCATAGGTATATACCAGTGTAATAAAATCATAGGTATATACTAGTGTAATAAAATCACTAAGTATATACTAGTGTAATAAATTACTTTTAAGACCAATTTTTCTCCTCAAAAACAATATGTTTGGAATATCCAAGTAAACACTGTAGGCTACATCAAGGTCTAGATTACATAGTGTATTTACGGTACTGCATTGATTTTTATTATATTACAGTAGTTTTGAAAGTATAAATAAGTGTTTAAATGTTCATTATACCAAGGTATGTTTTAGAAATTTTGAAGCTTACCTTATTTCTAGGCCTAACCTTGTTGTAACTTCAATCCAAAGTGTTCCTACATAACCTTGTACCTAAACAAAGGCTATTAGTTAAAATAATGCCCCCAAGTGTATTTGATCAATTACATTTATAATTGTTAATGATGAAATTTATTGTGTACAGTGCTCAGGTGCACCACAACTCATCAAAGTCTCATGTCAAGTACACAGAATAATGTAGTGTCAAGAACATGAACAGTTTACAGTAGTAATATCCATGTATGTGTGCGCGTGTGTGCATATGTATGTGGAGAGCGGCATCAGGTATAGTATCGGCGGACCACAGGAAGCATGGAGGCTTTGAAAGATTCAGTGCTTCGGCAGCCTACAATAGACGCGGGCAGTTTATTCCATGTCTCCACAATTCTGAGCATGAAAGAATGTTTCCGAAAATCATGTGAGCAGTGCTGTTTTCTGATTTTGTAGGCATGCCCACGTGTGTTGGAACGATGGAGATCAAAAAGGTGCTCAAGGTTGCTGTTGTTAAGATAACCAATGACCTCACGAGCGTCCACCAGGTCAGCTGCCAGACGCCGAAGTTTTAGCGAATCCATTCCCAGGGCTGTATTATCAATGCTATTGTGTATCAATGGTGGGGTTTTAGTATGTATTGAATATACAAGTAAACATGGTAGGCTTCATCAAGGTCTAGACTACATTGTGAATTTACGGTATTGCATTGGTTTTTATTATATTACAGTAGTTTTGAAAGTATAATGATAATAATGAAATTTATTGTGTACAGTGTTCAGGTGCACCACAACTCATCAAAGTCTCATGTCTAGTACATTGAATAATGTATTAGTGTCAGGTACATTAATAGCGTATAGTAATAATATACATGTATGTGTGCCCGTGTGTGCATATGTGTGTGAAGGGGGGTATCAGGTATAGTGTTGGTGGATTACGGGAAGCATGGAGTCTTTGAAATATGCAGTGTTTCGGCAGCCTACAATGGATGCAGGCAGCTTATTCCATGCCTCGGCAACTCTGGGCGTGAAATAAATAAGTGTTTAAATGTTTTCTCTTTATGTCATTGGATGATGAAGAAATATTTTCGTAGGCTAGCTTAGCCAAAAGTTAGGAGTCATTCATTATGTGCAATATATGATAAAAACAGCATTTTGTGATTGGAAATTAGGGGTCATTTATTACAAGAAGTTGTTCCTTACTCAAGTAAGAAGTATATACAGCAAATTTGGGAGGTAACTGTTTTTTTTTGTTTTTGTTTTTTCAGCAGAATCTAGTCTATTTTTACTATAGTTTGGAAAGTCACTTTAGAAGAATTTTTTGACCATATGACCTTTAGGCACCCCTTTTGCGATCTCAATTCATAAGGACATTTTTTCCATTTACACCGTTAAAATCTGGTTAATTGTTAACAGACGATTTTTAGAGGTTTTTTTTAAATTATAAAACTAATCCCTAACCCTAATCCCTAACAAACAACTGGATTTTGACCGAGTAAAATGAAAAAAAATGTCCTTATGAATCGAGAACGCAAAAAGGGTGCTTAAAGGTCATATGGTCCAAATTTTTAATTTTAGACCATTCTACAAAATTATGCCTATATTCACTAACTTGGAGGTGTTTGTGGTGTAATGGTTATTGTTAACTTTTGACTTGTCAGGAATTGAACCTGAGACCTTCTTATAACAAATTGTAGGTAGGTTTAATTTAAACAAGACTGTTTCAGCCAATCAGAAGCTGGCTTGGGATTGTAGCAGACACTACTTAAGACACACACAAATTTAGTCAGTTAAAAAAAAGTCATTTGCCTGGAGAAATGCTGACAGTCTGGGCTGTTGAGTAAACTGTATCAGTGTCAAGTTAGCAGGTATGATACTTTTTTTTTTTACATGATTTTATTATCAACTTTAAACCTATCAAGATTTTATACATACTAATAAATATTTGTTCCAACCATCAAACTATGATAGGTAATTACCAAATCCATTCACCAAGGGTAGTATGTGATATAAGTACATTATTCTATGTACTAGACATGAGACTTTGATGAGTTGTGGTGCACCTGAGCACTGTATGCATACATGTATATTATTACTGTATGCTATTCATGTTCCTGATATAAGTATATTATTCTATGTACTATACATAAGACTTTGATGAGTTGTGGTGCATCTGAGCACTGTACGCAATAAATTACATTGTTATTTACAAATATGTGGCATCCAGCAAGGATCAAACTTACTATTCAGCAGTAATGGATCTGCGAGACTAGCTTGCTAACCATTATACCAATATGGGAAGCCGAAGATAAAATACTAGGTATATACTCATGTAATAAATGACGTTTTAGAATTAATTCTTCAACTCAAAAACAAGAGGTTGTTCATTACACACATTATATGATAGAATAGCTTAAAGTTGGGGGGGGTGTCTTCATTATGATAAAAACATCTTTTTGTGTCTAAACATTAAGGGTCGTTCATTGCTTGAGTATATAGATAAATAAGATGTAAATTAGAAATTGTTCCTTATCATAAAAAAAAGTTATAATAATAATGAACTTTATTGTGTACAGTGCTCAGGTGCACCACAACTCATCAAAGTCTCATGTCTAGTACACAGAATAATGTATTAGTGTCAGGAACATGAACAGCGTACGGTAATAATATACATGTATGTGTGAGCATGTGTGTGTGTATATATGTGTGGATGGGTGTATCAGGTATAGTGTTGGTGGACTACAGGAAGCATGGAGGCTTTGAAAGCTGCAGTGTTTCGGCAGTCTACAACGGACGCAGGCAGCTTATTTCAAGCCTGTGAGATAAATATTGATGCTCAGTGTTTTTGGAGAATTGAATTTTTTATTGGTGCTATTTTAAAATTCTGTGATAGTTGCTGAAGCATGGAACAAACTACCTGCATCAGTTGTTAACTGCTGAGACCCTTTATCCTTCAAAACCTCCATGCTTCCTGTAATTCACCAACACTATACTTGATATCCCTCCTCAATACAAATGCACACATATCAATCATAACCCATACACTGTTCATTTTCCTGACATTTGTACATTATTCTATGTATTATACATGCAAAAACCATCCAAAAATGACAGTGATTATCAATATACAATGAATAGATAGCTAGGTTGAATGTTTTGTTTTCCGGTGTTGCATAATTGTATGGTGGTGTGGGTTTTTGACAAGCCCTGTAGCTAGAATTCTAAGGAGCCATTGTTTTTCAGATCAGGGGATGGAAAAATACCAGTAACGGTTTATGGGGGCCATAAACCGTTACTGATCCCAGAGGCGAGAATCTCGCAAGTCACGTGATAAAGTTAGTTAAGTAATCAGTTTTCAACCGGACGTCAGGCAGAGAGGTTGTAACTCAAACCGTGCGGTGAATCGGGGCAATACAGTAATAAAATCTTTGATCAAAGAAAAACAGTCTTGTAGTTGATTAATGCATGACTTGAAAAGAAGCCCTTAAAATAAGACAAGAAGTGACTAGATGACTTCTGACCAAAAGAAAGAAAATGAAACGACCACTAGACAAAGAAGCAAGTAAGTCAGTCTTAACTCCATCAGTTTGTCTCTCTCTTTCTCTATCACACGAGAATACTCTCGTTGTATATACCCAATGAGGGTATATGAGTATACAACACTGGCATATCAACCCTTCTTGGGTCATTTATTGCCAAATCAAATCATTTTGATAAACAAAGGACTTAGGTTGTTTACAGTCCCTGTTGTTGCTTAAGTGATCATCCAATTAAGTATTGATACAATATCAAGAGGAATAGTTTTCAAGAGTGTATACATTATATATTATTAGAGTGTATAGATTAATGGACCATGACACCTTTAAGCACCCCAGCTGCAATCTAGATTCAGAAGGACATGTTTTTCATTTACCGTCAAAATTCGGTTGTTTGTTATCAGACGATTTTTATACGCATTTTTTTTTTTTAGTAGCAAAGACACTATTTCTTTTTACTTATTTCATGTTGTTGTTGCTAATTAAACGAAAGAACACGTTTTTATATTAAAGACACTTTTCTTTTTTTTCTTTTTACTTATTTCATGTTGTTAATTCAATAGCAATTCTTTTTATGGTGGTGTTGTTACTTTTTTTTAAATTATAAAACTATAAACGAAAGACACGTTTTATATTAAAATAGTTTTTATTTAATCAGAAGAGAAATGCAGTTAGTTTTATAATTTAAAAAAATGCATCTAAAAATCATCTGGTAACAAACAACCGGATTTTGATGGTGTAAAGGAAAAACAAGTCCTTCTGAATCTAAGTCACAGCTGGGGTGCTTAAAGGTGTCATGGTCCAGATTAATTATTAGATAGAATGGGTTAAAAAAAACCTGACCCACAATGTGTTGGGTATTGATGTATTCTTTAATTGACTGTCACATATTTGTCTTCATCATGGTCAATCAGTAACACATCCTACCTGTCCATCTCTGCTGAGGGCCCACACAGCATTTTTTCCGACAGCTACTTGCATTAATTTGGAAGTGGCTGATGGAGGTTCCACCTCGATCCATTGACTTCCTAAAATAAAATAAGGAAAGCAAAAAATAAATATGATAGCTTAACAAAAAACAAACCGTTGAATCAGTACAATTGGTGGGAAAAAGAACATTAAAATAAATCTAGCTGCCCCTTTCCCCAAAACATTGAAATAATATAAGAAATGAAAAAATAAAAATGCTGTTTTTTTTTTGGGGGGGGGGTTAAGCATGAATGGTGACTAATATTCAAGAAATACTGTTGAATTTACCACCTTAATCAGCTAACAATTATTATAAATATCTCCAAAATACAGTAACATCTACACTATTAATTCAGACACAATTGGTAAGTCAATAGTATTTCTTAAATATTAGTCTATTTAAACAACCATTCATGCTTAAAAAAACAAAAAAAAACTGAAGTATTTTTATTTTTTATAACACAAAGGGCCGGGTTAGCTCAGTCGGTAGAACGTTCGCTAGAAATCACAAGGTTCCTAGTTCAATACCGGTCCTTGCCAAATAAGCGTATGAGTAGCACAGGGATCTGTACGGTAAAGTAAGGAGCTGATGGTAGGTGTGTCACTCCACCTCAGATGCTAAAATAATCTCCTTGGTCTAGTGCTATTGAAAAGGGGATAGACTCCCTTGCTGATACTGACTTTAGGCCGCCCCGTTGACTTTACTTTTTTACTTATAACACAAATATGTGAAGCATATGCCAAACCTTTACAATATATGACGGGATGAAATGACCGTTAGAAGAAGAATGCGCAAACAGAACGCTGCTAGTCAAAAGTTGGAATTTTTCAAAAAATGCGCTGTCTGTATTAAAAATAAAATGAATTTTGTTTAAAAATAAAATGAATTTTATTTTTGATTTTTAAAAAATCAGAAGCATTGTAGTTTATAATAAGACCCAAAAGAGCCTGATGTAAAATTATTTTAAAAAAGTGTATAATTATATAAAAAGTGTATATTAAAATATCAAAATTGTTCATAATACACTCCAACTATTAAATAAGTAACCAATAAGTGTAGGTCAGATTTTTGCCCTGATGAACTACTAAGCAAAACTGTTAGTAGGTATATCTGACTCATTAGGTTTAACTTTATTATTTGCTCTACTTAAGTATTGAGCACTCTTTACTTTTTAGCTTTGGATCATCCTTTCATATATATATATATATATATTTTTTTTTTTTCTTTTGGCCAAGTATTATAGTATTAACAGATTATTTTCGGGTTGGTATGACAATCTTGGTGTTTTCTTTTTCATTTATTTTCCCCAGGTGAAATTTGGTAGTATATTTTTACAATCAAACTATTTGCCGGGTTTTTTCTTACCACAAGGGTTTACCAACAAGTTTGCTATATATATATATATATATATATATATGTGTTAAGAGTAAGGAAATGAATCCGATGGTATATGTATAGATAAAAGAGTATGAAAACACACAATATTGTTAAAATGAATATATTTTATATCATTTTCATAGCTAATATTGAACAATATTTCGATTTATAAAAAATCTCTATCAGAGCATGTTTATAATCCGGACTCATCAAGAGAGAAGCAGAAAAAAAAAAAATTCTGCTTTTCTCTTGATGAGTCCAGTTTAAAAACATGCTCTGATGATGATTTTTTTATAAATCAAAATATTATTGAATATTAGCTATGAAAATGATATAAAATATATTAATTTTAACAATATTGTTTTCATACTCTCATATATAAAATTCAAGTTAAAGAAAAAAACAAAGACTAAAGAAACGACATATGGAAAATTGCATTACCATAGATACAATCACGTGACAAGCCTATTCGTACATATGCTGTTCCATCCCAAGTCACTGCCCAGATACGCCCTGTAGGGCCAACAGATATGTTGATAATGCTCTGACCATTGGTGTTTATGTGGCACCATTCTTTACCCTCTGGACAATCTCGACTCACACCACTCCGCACAAACACCTAAAAAAAACCAAAAAAAACAAGTGATGTGATTCCATCTTTCATTTTTTTTTCACTTTGTCTTTACATAAAAAAATCTGTCAGCAACGATATATGTTTGTGTGGAAAAAGGTCTTACCTGTCCATCCACCGTAACTGCCCACACACACAGGTGTCCAAGAGGCTGATTTGGCAACTCAAATCCTCCAACTGAGACATCGATGAACGCTTCTTTGTGGCTCTGAATATTTAGATCAGGAACCTGGAGGAAATCAAAAGCCAACGTAAATAACACTGATCAACAAAATTTTTAGTTGCATTGATATCAACCATTGTTATCATCTATTTTTAATATACTGATTTCAAATATGGAGTTGTCTTTTCCTGAATGCTCTTATTTTTTTTTTGCTATCGATGTATTTCAAAATATCAAAATTTTATCTTCATCTCACTGTCATTGTCGTCTGGCAGAAGAACCATGGGATTGAACTCTCATTAAATTAGCTGGTGAATAAAAAAAATTTAAAATAGTCTAACTTTATTTGCAACACAATTTGAAACATGTTCATCAATACAAAGGATAATATGATCTTTAGGCACCCTTTTGCGATCTCGTTTCATAAGGACATTTTTTCATTTACACCGTCAAAATCCGGTTGTTTGTTAGGGGTTAGGGTTAGGGGTTAGTTTTATAATTTAAAAAAGTCTAAAAATTGTCTGTTAACAAACAACCGGTTTTTGACGGTGTAAATGAAAAAAATGTCCTTATGAAATGAGATCGCAAAAAGGGTGCCTAAAGGTCATATGGTCTAGAATTTATATGAAACTCATTGTTAGGTAAGAAATTGGTTGCTATGAAGATACAAAACTCAGTTACATTTTAGTCAGGCAGGAATTTGTGCTTGAAGCACTTTCGTTTGTGGACTGTCTCAGGGCAATCTTGTTTAATGTTTCTCAAATTGCAAGAAAACTAGTGCATTCAAAACAATTGTTTCCATATTTGAAATCGGCACATTAAAAATAGTAAAAAAAAAAAAAATTAAAAAAATTTTTTTTTTAAATTAAAAAAATTAATGCAACTGAGATTTTCAAAAGATTTGTTGTCTTGTGAAACAAAATACATAGCACACAAGGGGAAGTAACTCTTGTTTATCCCAAGAGATTTGAACCTCTGATTTTTTTCACGTGCAAGAAGCACGAGAACAATAGTCGTTTTTAACTCTTATTTATAAAAAGTGTTTTTTTTTGTTTTGTTTAATGACTTGATCCACATTTCTGTGTCATGTGTAATTTAAGAAAGAAAAATAAAATAAAACAGGAATTCTTCCAAGCTATAGCCAGGTCAGGCCATTACAAAATGTGTGGTCCCATTAGCATTCCCCTTCAGGGGTACAGCAGGCGCTATGCAATAAACCCAGATCTTGACCCTTATAGGTGAGGGGGTAAGTACTGCCTGGGGGGGGGGGGGAGGAAAAGCCCCTTGAGACCATGCAAGTAGTTTTAACCCGCTATGAACTAGTTGGCTACCTATTTGGTATACAATTAGGTTACAGCAAACAGGAACATAATACTAAGTTGGAACATTTTAAGTGAAGTGCATTTTAAGTGAAGTGCACAAACAAAAACAAATATCATGCATAAATCATCATCATGTCGCACTATCAGCACTGATATCCATGACAATCTCTCTCCAGCCTTCCCTATCACTCATTGTTCTCAGGAGGTCCTCTATGCAGCATCCAGTATCCATACAGAGCTGGTCAATGTACGCCTTTGCTGGTCGGCCCACACTGGCATGCACATGTGCTGGCTTCCACAATTTTGATTATCTGGATTAGTATTATTTGGATTTTTAAGATGAGGATGGATTATTTGTATTACAAATTATCAAGCTGCATCGCAAAAATTCAGAGAAATAATTTTAATTTCTATGATCCAGTCTTACTTTAGCAGTTAGTCAGTTCCCAAGTTGCTGCAAACAGAAAAAAAAAATATATCGAAAACAAGACATTAATAAAAATGTGAAGAGGTAAAAAGAATTAGACTTACCTTGGCCCAGCTGTCAACAGCAGTGTAGCGTCGGAATCTGATCCACTTGCGTTTACGTACACAGGAATTCCATTTGATATCTTGTGTCCAATACGAGGGAAAATTAGCTGCATATTGCCAGCCCTATGATAACAAAGCAAAGCGGAAATAATTACAAGTAAAAATCAACTTAGTGAAAATATATATAAATAAATATGAGTATAGATAAAAGGATATGAAAACACCACAAAATGCTGTTAAAGTGAAAACATTTTATAACATATTCATAGTTGATATTGAACAATATTTCGATTTTATAAAAATCATCTTCAGAGCTTGTTTATACTCAGTGTTGTTAAGAGTGGAGACAAAAGTCATGAGTTCAAACAAAAACCTTGATGTTGCAAAAAAGAAAAAAAAAAAAAGAAAAAAAAAGTTATACAATAGTTTCAAATGTGAGCACTTCCGCACATTTTTCTCAGTTATTTTTTTTTTTTTTTTTTATAATGTAATTTATTGTGTACAGTGCTCAGGTGCACCACAACTCATCAAAGTCTCATGTCAGGTACACAGAATAATGTTGTGCCAGGAACATGAACAGTTCACAGTAGTAATATGGATGTATGTGTGTGCATGTGTATGTGGAGAGTGGCATCAGGTATAGTGTTGGCGGACTACAGGAAGCATGGAGGCTTTGAAAGCCTCAGTGCTCCGGCAGCCTACAACAGATGCAGGCAGTTTATTCCATGTCTCCGCAATTATCAGATTATGTATATCTTATAAATATTTTATAAATAAATATGATATATATATATATATATATATATATATATATATATATATATATATATATATATATATATATATATATATTTTCTCTGAATTTTTTAGATGAGGCTTTATAATTTGTACTATTCGAACAATTGTTCTCATATTTATTCTTATCTGTGCAGCGTTCTGGGGGATGTGCCCACCAGCCTTCTTCAGGTATTTTGTGTACAGATAACAATAAAGATAACTTCAAAGTTGAAACAGTCTGTACGATATTCTACACACCGAGTAATTCTTTGCAAAATTCACTTGTCATTATTATCTTCTATAATCATCGAATTTATGCGATATGCACATTGTAATTGCCTTCAAGCAAAAATATAAATATTAATATATATACTTTATTCAACAATGCTTCTAAAATAAAAAAACATCCAAAAATCATATATATATATATTTTTTTTTTTTTTTTTTTTTTTTTTTTTGTAAGAAGCACAACATTTTTATCACCAACGATTCACAGGCAAAGAGACATTTCTGTCATTTTATTCAATAGCTCAATGTAAATCATGTTCCTATTGACTGTTCATTGACCAATTCAATGTTAATGTATAAAACATCACTAGGTGGCTCCACTGTAGTTTTAGTATTGTGTAAAGGTTGTTTTGCAAAATATAATTAAAAGTGAATGCTTTATTGTTTTCATGTTATTGTACTATGACACACAATTACTGATAAAATTATCAGCTTTTTTTTTCTTTTTTTTTTTTTATATATGGGTTATACCCTCTATTTTGAAAATTTCTGAAAGTAATTTGCTCACTCTACAAGTATTAAAAAATCTATCAGCTTGTAAAAGGGTTATCTATCTCTTTTCTCTCTCTATATATATATATACATATACATACATATACACACATACATATGTAAGTTGAAATGGAAATGAATCCGACAATATGTTGAAAGGAAAAATAAAGGAAAAAAAATGTTGAATGGATAAAAGATTTAATGAGTTACTAACACATGTTTCGGACAGGAGTTTGTTCATGTACACATGTATTCTATTTATTATTTTTTTTAAATATAAAATAAAATAATAGAAAATTATAAAATCTTTAATCATACAAAGAATAACAGCCTTCCTCAGACTAAAATGTTTGATATTTGAAGTTAAAACAGTCAAAATACTGAGAATTTTGAAGTGTTCAAAAAAGAATTAAAAAAAGAAAAAAATTTGTGAGACGGGCCACAGCAAGAAAATAGTGATGTTTATGTTATGGTTACGGTTAGAGAATATTTTGGGGGGAGTGATATTTGAAAAATAGGAATTTTTAATTTCATAAGTAATATTATTGACTTGTGCAAAGAAAAGTTAAGTTTCTGTTAATATATGATTTAAAATTTGTTTTTTTTAATTTAGTGAAATACGGCTGTCTGTCTTTGTACAATGCCCAAGTGTACGTCTTTTTGAAAACGAAAATTGGTGCAGACTAGCGAAGGGCAAAGTTCAATTAAACCCACACACTATTTTTGGCCAAGAGGGTGTTCAAAAAAAATTACCCCCTCATTTTCCATAAGAAAAGCTAAATATATGGGTATATATATCAACAATATATTAAAACAAATTAATAAAGGATAAAACACAATAAAAAAAAACAAATAAAAAAATCCATAACATTTACCACAGGTAAGATGTGACACAAGGTCACAAGTATGGGCCATCCAGCGAGGATAGAACTTGCAAAAACATTCACCATGAGTAGTAAAAGCTAAATAAAATCTTCTTAGGGAGAAGAGAGGCGCCTGTGTGCAATGGTTCAGTCATGGGAAATGGACTTATCGACCTAAGTTCAATTCCTGGATGAGGCTGTTTGCATTTCACATAGCACTAATACCCTTGGGAATGGTATGAATCCTTCTATGGGTAAATAGTAGGGCAGACTGGGCTCTTTTACCGTGGCTAGGTAACCAGTCTAGGAGAAGGAAAACTTTAAATTCAAGCCTGTTAAGCAGAGCTTAACAAATTGACCTTGTGTCACATCCAAACTCACTTGCAATGACGTCGCATTCCAGCATGTTAACCATTATGCCACAGGGACTTCCACCATGATGAACAGGTTGTGTAAATACCTACTAGGGTAGGTATAGCTCAGTCGGTAGAGCGTCTGAATAGGAACCACAAGGTTCCTGGTTTGATACTGGCCCTCGCCAACTCAGCGTATGAATAGCACAGGGATCTGTGCAGTAAAGTGAGGAGCTGATAGTAGGTGTGGCCCTCTGCCTCAGATGCCAAAACAATCTCCTTGGTCTAGTGTTAGTGAAAAAGGGATAGACTCCCTTGATGTCTGGCTGATACCGACTTTAGGCCACCCTGACAACTTTACTTTTACTTACCACTATTTTTGAATTGGAAACCTTTCTTATATCTTTCATGTTTTTATTTAATTTTTTTTTTTCTTTTAGTTCCAATTTCTTTATAGAATTTTAAAAAAAACATTTTTGTTTACTGGAATTAAGTTTTTAGAATATTTGATCAACTTATTTAAATCTAGAATTTCTACGCAAATAAAAGGAAAATAGTTACCAGCAAAAATTTCAAGGCCTTAGGGCACAGTTCAAGTGACAAATTGAAATAAGAAATTACATTCTATCAAGGAGGAAAAAATCAGATTAAACTTTAAATCAATGGTTCTCAACCTTTTTTTTTTTTTTTTACCTATTGACCCCCTTTTAATACTATTTTACTCTGGTAGAACCCCCCTAGTCATTTGTTGTTTAAAAATCCCATTGTATTTTTATAGTTAAATACATTTTACTTGCCTGAGTCCCAAAAAATGTTATATGGTCCCTAGGGTGGGCGGTTGAGAAACACTGATCTAGACCAATGCAACCTTTTTTACCTATTGACCCCCTTTTAATCCTATTTTACTCTGGTGGACCCCCCCATAGCCATTCGTTGTTTAAAAATCCCATTGTATTTTTATACTTAAATACATTTTACTTGCCTGGGTCCCCCCAAAATGTTTATATGGTCCCCAGGGGGTCCATATGGACCCCCGGTTGAGAACCACTGCTTTAAATGAAGAGAATTAGAAGTAAAAATTCAGGTTTATTTTATTTCAGGTTTAATTTTTTTATTTTTAAGACCAAATGATTCTTACTTATCAGTTATAAGCTTAGTCATTATTTGTGCTGTCCAGTTTTGTTGTCCACTCATTTCTTCATTTCTTCCTTTCATTCAAAAAAAAAAAAACTCATTTTCTTCAATGCTGGTTTTTCATGATCTATCAGCCAAATTAAGTTCATATTTTCATGGTTCTTTCTTAAACACTAATCTTCAACAAGTATTCAAACTTGGGAGATGGGATTTACCAATCTCCCACAAGGATAGAATCTGATGCAATTTTAGTGTGGAAGACCTTCATATGTATGTGTAGATGGTTCCAGAAATTCTTCAGTTCCATTAACATTTTTCATTTTCTGATAACCCAGGCATCAAAAGCACAAGGCATTCTTTTTATTAATTACTATTATATGATGATACAACTGTACTTTTGTGCACACACACACACACACACACACACACACACACACACACACACATATATATATATATATATATATATATATATATATATATATATATATATATATGCAATCAAATATTATGGATTTAATATCACATAACTAAAGTTTCATGCTTAATTGCAATCATCAGACGGTCAAAATGTTAAGATTTTAAAAAACGGTGGTTTGTTTAAATATTGTAAATCTGCTATGCTATTTTAGCATTGAGCACCTTCAAATACTTAATTCATTCTCCATTCTATATTGCATATTATATATAAAAAGATGATGAAAAAACATGTTGAAAGTTGACATAATTTCAAGCTGACACTATAGTGTTTCGTTTTTTGTTTTTTTTCAAACCATCAACGGGGCTATTTAAAAAAAAGAAAAAAAGAAAACTGTTGACAAGCTAAAGCTTATAAGCCTTTGTTTATGGTGTGTAAAGGCCTTTGTTGATACTCAGAATATAAGAGAAAACACAAATCAAAACACTACGTAACATTAGCGTTCCCATTCAAACTGTGTGATGTAAGATCAATCCCAGAAATCATTGGTTTTGGTGGAACTTCAAGTGTGTGTGTGTGCTCTTAAAAGACTGAAAACTGTTAAATAGATAATTTTTGTGTTTATAGCATCAACTTGAAAAAAAAGTTAACTTTTGACTTATATTTCTTCATCTTTTTATATCTTTCATGTTTTTATTTAATTTTTTTTTTCTTTTAGTTCCAATTTCTTTATAGAATTTAAAAAAATTTTTGTTTACTGGAATTAAGTTTTTAAAATATTTGATCAACTTATTTAAATCTAGAATTTCAATTGCATTGTCAGATTTATATTGTAAAGAGATGAAGGTCCTGAGTTTTGGGAGGACTACTATAGAAAAGACAGGAAGAAGAAATAAGAGAGAGTAAAGGTTTTTTTAAAAAGTGATGAACACAAAACGGTTTTTCGGGAATTTGACTGCGAATGGAGAATTGAAAGCCAACCGGAAGTTTCGGGTGTTGACCGGAAATGGAAGTCACGTGGTCACGAGGAACAACAAAGAATACCGGCCTCTTTTGGCTTTCCGAGGCGTAGGGTAGGGACGGGCCTCTGGCCCTAGTGTGGGATTACAGTAATTTAACAGGGTTCTCTCTCTCTTTCTCTCTGCCTTTCCTCCTCTCCGAAACAACCCACGAGACAAGCCCAAAATAAAAGCTAAGCAGCTTGTGATGATATATTTCTCACGTACCTTTTTATCGACAAGACGACCGCCACGTACCAAATACCTTTTTAGTGTCGTGAATTTGGAGGCACGTTGACAAGACCCGCTATACAACATATATCGATCTCAATTAGAAAGCGCGTAATGGTTAAAGTCATAGGAAATGGACTCGTCGCCCCGAGTTCAAATCCTGGACGGTAATTGCATTTCACTTAGCGCTAATACCCTTAGGAAAGGTATGAATTCTACAGCTATGGGTAAATAGTAGGCAGACTGGGCTCTTTAACCTTGGTTTCTAGGAGAAGGAAAATCTGAATTCAAACCTGTCAAACTCCGCTTAAGAAATTGATATATATATATATCTCAATATATATATATATTACCAATCACTCCACATGAGTAAGATGTGACACATGGTCAATTTATTTAGTGAAGTTTGACAGGTTTGAATTCAGTTTTCCTTCTCCTAGACTGGTTGACTAACCAAGGTTAAAGAGTCCAATTCACCCTCCTATTTACCCATAGCTGGAAAAAGAATAGTTGAATGCATGTCTTTCCCAATGGGTATTAGTGCTATGTGTAATGCAAACAGCCTTATTCAGATTCAAACTTGCCAAGTCCATTTCTTTGTATATAACAGAAATTCCAACAACAGAAACAAACATTTATCATCTCCTTTATCAATTCACCAACCAATTAAAATAGAAACAATCAAGGGTAATCTGAACATTAGCTACATAAATGAGTAACCTCCCCTGGTTTGTTTCACCTTGAGGAAGCCTTATGTCTTGGTCGGCCATTTTCATTAAATCTACAATGTAAATCTACACTGAAAATACGAATTTGTTCGAATCAATACAACTGCATGTTTTAAAACAAAAATATCATAAAATGTGTTCTTAATAACAATTAAGTTCATTTCAAATAATGCGCAAGCACAATTAAGAACATGTTATTCGAGTACAGGTCTTTCTGCATTTTGATATTAAAATCAGCAGAGGTGGAAACATGAAATGGAAAATTGGGTAAATTCAAATCCTGGATGTGAATGTTTTTTGTTTTTTTGTTTTCCCTATAAAGACTTGATTCCAAAAATCCTTTCCCTATAAAAGACACAATTCCAAAAAATCCTTTCCCTATAAAGACACAATTCCAAGATTCTATGTCTAAGTTAGTTCATGTGGTTTTAATACTAATATACAATGAAAGGAAACACAGATATTTATTTACTGTACATTATCTTTTCAAAGTTTTATTTGTTTCATAAATTGATAGGAAGAAATACTTATCACATTAAGTAAAAGTTTTACATGTAAAATAAAAATTAAAACATTTTTAAATGATAAGGTTAAATATATTTTTTAATTTTCTATCAGCAAAAACCAAAGGTTTTTAAAATATCTTAAAATGAAACATTAAAAAAAAAATAATGAAAGTAGTCACAGCTGTTTGTGGTCAATGAAAGAGAAATTATGTATAAATCCACCTGGAACAAACTGTGAAGCATTCTTTCTAAATGTCTCTGTGCAATTAATACATTTATAGGCATTTACATTCCACAATTTCCCAATGGTATAAATAAATGTATCTAATTATCAAGGTTTCTATATCTTTTTCTATTAAATATTTATGTGTATGAAAGCCTAAAGGATTAATGCCATACACGTTTATGTGTGTATATATGTATTAGTATATGCATATACATCTGCGTGTGTGTGTGTGTGTGTGTGTGTGTATAGTTTAAGATTATGTATGTATGCTAACATTGTTCCAATCAACATGATACATCTAAATATTTATTTATTTATTTATTCCTTGCACTTCTGCCTAAGGTCAGAGTGTAGTACCGTGCACTGAGTATAGGATCAAAATGTTGGTCTTTGTTGCTTCAGCCTTGGTTCAGAGCATAGCTCCATGGCCTTTGGGCAGAGATCTAAGTGTAGTATCTGTTCCTTAACTTCAGGGGATATATATATATATATATGCACATACACGCACACATATTACTACTGTAAACTTCCTCACACTACATTATTCTGTGTATTTGACATGAGACTTTGATGAGTTGTGGTGCACCTGAGCACTGTACACAATAAATTTTATTATTATTTATATATATATAATATATATATATATATATATATATATATGGAAAAGAGTTCTGAATAGAATCATTCCCACCAACAAATTATCTGGTCATTTGTATATTTATATTTTGTGTGTATATATATATATATATATATATATATATATATATATATATGTCAAAATAAAAATATAAAAGTAAAAAAAAAATTGAATTATAAAACTAATTGTTTTTACATACTTATAGAGTTTCAAACACAAATTTCAGACCAAAATTTGATAATGATAATAATATAAATTTTTTGTCTGGTTTTTATATTTGTTGTATTAGTATTAAACTTTGGTTAAAATTCAGTCAATTTTGAAGCTGAAAATGAAGCTTTTTGCAATATATTTGCCAGCTGATTTCACAACTGAGTAATAAGAAATTGTTGTTGTTATGGGGATATAATGTATACTTAGAGTGGCATTAAAAAGTAGTAACTATCAACAGGTGATATTCACTTGGTAGTGTTGTAAATTAAGTTAAAAGTAAAGCTGGTGGAGTGGCCTATTGTTGATATCTGCTGGACAGCAAGGGAGTCTATCCACTTTTCACTAGTGCTGGAACAGGGACATTGTTTTGCTGGGGTGAATCAGATCAGATTACCAAGTCATGCTACTCATGAGCTGAGTTGACAGGGACTGGTATCAAACCCAGAAACTTGCAATTCCAAGACAGGTGCTTTACTGATTGCGCTAAACTGGCTTACATATACTGCTAGTGTTGTAGCCAGATATCACAAAAGATATATATATTTGAACTAGAGAGTATCCATCAAAATCTACATAAATTAAACAAAGTTGCAATCTATAAATATATAAAAGAAAGATTCTGTATGTTTGTTTGTACAATGACTGAGTGCATATTCTTTTATAAAGGAAAATAAAATCCACACTCTATTTTTGCCCAAGTGTGGGGGACGGGAGTAAAGAACTTTTTACCTCCCCCCCCATTGTCTATAATAAAACCTAATTGAAAATATAATAAGGGTATAAGTCAATTATATTGAAAAATTAATTTAAAAATAAAACAAATCAATAAAGGATAAAACAAATAAATAAAACAAAAATGCAAGAAAAAATACAAACAAGAATAACAAAAATAACTTGATAACAAGAATAAAAGATAATAAAACAAATATATATAAAAAGATTATTTTTTAGGACCAGCTTAGCTCAGTCAGTAGAGTGTCTGGCTGGGAACCTCGAGGTTCCTGGTTCGATTCCAGCCCTCGCCAACTTGGCGTATGAGTAGCACATGGATATCTGTGGTAAAGTGAGGAGGTGATGGTAGGAGTGGTGCACCACCTCAGACGCCCAAACAATCTCCTTGGTCTGACGCTAGTGAAAAGGGGATAGACTCCCTCGCTGTCTGGTTGATACCGACTTTAGGCCACCCTGACTACTTTACTTTACTTATATATAAATATGTGGATAAGAACATTTTTCTCTATACACTTTCTCATCTCCCATTTTATTCTGAAAACATCTATCATTGTTTAGACAACACTTTTTCCATGCTAATGTCCTGATGAAGGTTTGATAAAACCGAAACTTTTTAACCTTGACTTCACCATCAAGTATAAATTTTTGGAATACTTTGTTTTTCTATTTTCTACTTACTGTCGGATTTATTTCAATATTTTCCTGGTGCTAACTATTTTTTTTATTTTAGAATAATTTAGATTTTTATTGAGACCAAATTTGAAAAATATGGGGGTGGGGGGTGCTACAAGGGAATAAGAGGGGGCAACAGAAAATTTAGGACCCAGAAAATATATCTATGGAGTATTTTGTTATTAATAATCATTATTTAAGATAAAATATTAAACTTATCTAGTTAAAATGTTAAATAAATCTAAGCTATTTTGTTAACATAGATAGATAAGATTATCTTTAACTTTTTAAACCCTGGGCAATACTGGGTAGCTCAGATAGTTTGAAATAAAAAAATCATTAACAATAGATTATAGATTTTGTTATATATCTTATTATAATGGAGATTGTGTGTGTCTGTCTGTAACTGAAATTATGTGTACTCCCAACATCACAATTTCCTTAGTCATTTCCATCACATTCAACATTATTATATTTCTATTTAAATCTCAGTTATTAAGAAAAATATTTAACATCATTATTACTGTTGGTCTTATCTATATACTAATAACATGCAATTGCATTTAACAGTCAAATAGTGTATTATAGTATGAACAGGAATGATAATTTGCATATTGATCTTTAAAAAATTGATTTTAATAAATATTTGCTTAGTTTTATTGATTTCTAATTTTTTAGTTTAATTTTGATAATTTAAAAAAATCCATTACCAAAAAGAAATAATGTAATTTTAATGTCTTAGTTAAATAGTTGAATTAAGAAAATTTTGCAATAAAAGCTCCAGCTTTTATTGCTGATGGAAAAAGCAATCATTCAAACTGTTCTATTGTCGAATAGAACCCTGTGTTTCAAATAAGTTTAAAGTAATAATTAATAGTTAATGATTTATATAGAAATCAATAAAAATAAGTGTAATCTTATTTTACTTTGTTAGTCTTTCTGATTTAATATAATATATTATTATACTAAAACTTAAATACCGTATTTGACAGCATATAGACTCACTTTTTTCCCAAAATTTTGGCTCAAAAAATTGCCCTGCATATTATACATCGTAAGTGAAGTTTTATTATTATTATTATTAATTTTATTATTATTTCCTGCTATTGAGATGTCTTGTGTATGCTTATTACTTGCCTGTACTACCAAATTGCTTTTATACAGCTATGTTTCTGCTTGTGTAATGCACAGCTAGACTGTTTTCAACAATATATGCTTAAATACACTAAACTTTTTTTCCTGAATCTGACCTGCTGAAATGGGGGTGCCGGCAAATATAATACTCACGCCTGGCAGGCGCATATTTTTGTGAGTTGTTATAAGAATCTCAGAATGGAGATTATCTCACTGGTTTAAAATTAATGAAACAAATTGGGACTATAAAAAAATATAAACATATCAAAATTAATAGATAAACAAGTTACAATGAAAAAAAAAAAAAAAAAAAAAAAAAATGAGCCTTAATCACAAAATCAATTTTTTTTAAATGTAGGAGAGAGAATACAGGAAACAAGGTTTGTTGTGGACACTGTGACTGCCAAAAATCTGCTACCTCATCCTACCCACCCACCCAGACGAAAATAGTGTTATTGGACAGTGGATAGACATGCTTCCATAGCCACTACCTTTCACCACACTATTATACCAATAGTGATGATGAGTGATAATATCAATAATGATATAAGATTACAATTATGATAATGGTGATGATGATGATGTCTGTTTTATTGGTATTGCTTTTGATAGTGATTATGATATTTCTGTGCGTTTCTTGAGTGTCGGCGCACAATCACATGGCGATGAGTCATCCCACTTTCAAGCCTTGTAGTAGCAGTACAAGTAACATTGGCTTCTCGGTATAAGAACTGCAGTAGAAGTTTATAATCCTCAGGTATTAAGAGATTCTACAAGAACAAGTTCAGTCGGTAGAGCATCCACCTAGGAACTACGAGGTTCCGGGTTTGATACCTGTCTTTGCTTGGTAACACACATTGGGTAATCTGATCTGTGCAATAAGATGGGAAGCTGGTGGTAGGTGTGGTGCTCCACCTCAAGATGCAAAAAGCAGTCTCCCTGGTCTAGCGCTAGTGAAAAGGGGATAGATTCCCTCACACAAAATCACATGGTGATGAGTCATCCGACTTTCAAGCCTTGTAGTAGCAGTCCAAAAAGCAATCTCCCTGGTCTAGTATTAGTGAAAAGGGGATAGACTCCCTCACTGTCTGACAGATACCGACAATAGGCAATTCCACTGACTTGACTAACAAGTACAAAACTGACTACTATGAATTAGTTGTTTTTTTTCTTTCTTCATTGTTGGATTTAAAATCTTATTTTTACCTTTCTTTATTATAGTTACTAGCAAATATATGCACCCTCCGTAGGGTGCAAATATTTAAGTTTTAATGTAATGAAATATTATATCAAATTAGAAAGGCTAAGGAAATTAGATAAGAATGCAGATAAAAAAGATTTGAAACCGAGGGGGGTATAATCAAAAAACAGAACAACTGAAACTTACTTTTCCATCATTCCTGTCTTTCATTGCTAAAATTTCCTAATTTAACTATTTAGTTAAAATAGGAAGTAAAGAATAAAATTAGTTATTTTTTCTTGTAAGTTGTTAATGGATTTCTTTTAAGATTTATCCCGAAAGACTTTTGCTCATATTCATTAAGATAAAACCAAACAATTAGAAATCAATAATACTAAGCACATATTTATTAAAGTCAAATTTTTAATATCAATATGCAAATTAGCCTTTCCGTTCACACTGTAAACAGCTACTTTTTTTTGTATATAAAAATACAATTGCATGATATTAGTATGTAGATATGGCCACCAGTATTAATAATGTAAAAAATTCTTATTAATAATTGAGGTTTAAATAAAAATAAGATCATGGAGAATGTGACATAAATAACAAAGGGAATTGTGACTTGAGTAGTGATATAGTTTCGGTTACAGACACACAATCTCCATTATAACAAGAATTAACATCTTGAGTGGAATTCTAAATCTGGCATGAACAGTATTATTATCTATATATTAATACTTATGTTCCTTAATTGTATGTTTATCATCTTGCAATACCCTTCAGTTAAAAATGAGACTGTCTAAATCATCCAAGATGAATGCTAAAATGTAAATCTTGATTATCTTGTGTTGCTTATCTGCCGAATTCTTATTTCTTATGAGTGTCATCACTTCAGCTAAATAATGAACCATTCTGCTTTTATCATAAAGAAAGGGAAGAAAGAAGACATGCTACACAGAAAAAATATAAGAAAGAAAGAAAGAGAGTAGGGGAATGAAAGAGGGAGGGGTGAGTGCGTGGAAATGATAACACTAATATGTTTCAATCAAACATAATGAAAAGTTAAAAAGAAGGAAAGTAAGAAAAAAAAAAAGAGTGATAGTTAAATCAAGATTTTTATACTTTTTGCATATTGAACTATTAAGCAATAGCTCTTAAGTAAGCATAGACAAACAATGTAATAATTAAATTATCACACTGTAGTATATCCACAGGTCCTGATAGTTATTATTATTATTATTATTATTATTATTATTTGTTATAACTCCTAGGGCATCTCCTCTCTTTTTCTATCTTCTCACATCAACTTAAAAAAAAAAAACTTTTTTGAAGAACTCTACACAGAACATATATTTGTCTGAATTTTTGAGATAAGGCTTGATAATTTGGATTTGGATTTTTCGGACTGTTGTCCTCATTTTTATTTTTATATACACAATGTTTCTGCTGAGATGCCCTCCGGCCAACTTCAGTGCAGTTGGACACATGGCACAACAAATATAAGGGTTGAGTTAATACAGTTCTAAGAGACAATCAACTGTAGGTTGCAGGTTCAATCCTGACCGTGGGTGATAATAACATAGAATACTTAACATAGCTAAACACTTGTATCCAGTTATGGTAATGGAATAAGAACAATTTACCCCAATGGATTGAATAAAGGGTTTAGTTTGAAGTTTTGTGAAGGTTTCCCATAACAATGAGAAGGTTCCCAAGTCCGACAAGAAACACCTAAGAAGGACGGAGGGTACATCTGCTGAAATGTTGTGTATATTACAATAAAGATGAGGACAACAGTCCGAAAAGTTCAAATAACACAGCACATAATACACTAATAATACAATATCTATGTACAGATCAAATTCTTTTTAGTAATTCATCTTTTAAATTCTTTTTCTCATTATTTATGAATTATTTTGGTTTTTCCGACTTTTACATCATCTTCCTCCCCCCGGACGGGGCCACTTGTTGGCCCTAGGTGGTGACCCATGATGCTTAAGGACAAAATCCTGGTGGCTGAGCAGTCCATGATATACAACAATCTACTTTGGCCCTTAGGCTAGACAGGCGGTCAGAGAGGACCCTCCGATCAATTGGATGGTCACGTCAAGCCCTAGCACATATATGATTGTCCCGACCTTATTGCCCTTATGGCAAACCCCCAACACTTGTTATCCTATATGTGCTAGAAGGCAGTGGCTGAGGGTCTTAGTGTCCTGGGTATGATGTTAAACTGCATCTAGTAGTTAAGTTCCAATTCTGGAGCTATCCGGAATGTGAAGTACCCATTCATCGCCATTACTCCCAGGTCCACCCTAGCCCAGAGTGGTGGTACCTGTTAGGTCCCGTCTATGAGTTAAAAAGGTTTTTAAAAAATGTTTTTTAAAAATTGAGTTTGTAAAAATAAATTGAATACCCATCAAGAATGAATAAAACAAAACATTTTCGGCATAAAATAACCCAACAAGGTTTGACACACCATAAAACCCAACCATCCATTCAACAGACTGTCATAAAGAGGCTGGATGTGACAATAGGTCAAAGGTCGATCATGTCAGCTCTGACTAATGTTTACACTGTCAACATTCACAGTGGATGTTTACTAATTTTTTTATTTGTTTTCTCTTTTTTATTTGTTTTTATTATTTCATTATTTATTTTATTATTTCTATTATTTATCATTTTATCATTATTCTATTTATTCATTTATTTGTCTTATTCGTTTATTTATCTAAATTTATTTCTTATTTGAATTTTTATTTGTTTTGGATTTTTTGTTCCCCTCTGAATATAAGTTTAGCTTTTATTTGATATATTGTCAGGCAATGTTTTAGTTACCCTCAAAATCAGGTTGACACTAGATAATAGAAAGTATGATCCAGCCACACATCACTACCAAGTTTGCCTTTAGACAAGATTCTTAACAATTGAATCTGGCACTCACTATCCTGTTAATACTTGAATTTCTAAGTTGCTTTTCCTGTTCAACAAGTCGAGAAAAACAAACAAGTTGCAGGGTAACGAAAGCTAACAATGCTCTCAACAATTAATAAGGATCAAATCTTTATTTGTAATAAGGGGTCTAATGGTTATTGTAGTAGAAAATAGACACAGCGAACCGAGTTCAAATCCTGGACAAGGATATTTGCATTTCACATTGTGCTAATACCCTTGGGAAAGGTATTTGGAGGCAGTTTATCTATAGCATTCTATAATGGAACAGAGCTAATGAATCAACAGATTAACTTCACACTCAACAAGAATTTAACATGAGATTCAATAATGAACCAACAAAAGCCTCAAAAAGAAACAATAAAGATGTACACATGGCATAATGGATATAAAGGTTAAGTTGATAGTGTTCGAGGTTATTTCCTATAACTCCAACATAAACAAAGGGGAACCACTCATGACTGATAAATTATTTATTTATTTATTGATCTACTAGGAAAAAAGGCGGGTTTAGGGTTAGTTTAATGGGAAAATAAATAATTTATCAGTCAAGAGTGGTTTATGTTGGAGTTATAGGAAATAACCCAGTTTGAAGTGACAATCATCTGTAGGTTGCAGATTCAATCTCATGGAATAAGAACCATTTACCCCTATGAATTAAATAGAGGTTTTGGTTCAAAGTTCTGTAAAGACACCCGATCATGGAATGAAGGCTCCAAAGTCCAACAAGAAGGTTTTCGAGTTCAACAAGAAAAACCTGAAAAAGTCTGGAGGGCACATCGGCTAAAATGCTGTGTATATAACAATAAAAGGAGGTGTGGTGTAATGGTTAGAGATGTAGGAAATGGACTCATCGACCCGAGTTCAAATCCTGGATGAGACTGTATTTCACATAGCACTAATACCCTTGGGAAAGGCATGCATCCAACTACACTCCCTCCAGCTATGGGTAAATAGTAGGACAGACTGGGCCAAGAGGGTGTTCAAAAATTTTTTTAACCCTCATTTTCAATAAGAAAAGCTAAATATATGGGTATATATCAACAATATATTAAAACAAATTAATAAAGGATAAAACACAATAAATAACAAATTAAAAAAATCCATAACATTTACTACAGGTAAGATGTGACACAAGGTCACAAGTATGGGCCATCCAGTGAGGATAGAACTTGCAAAACATTCACCATGAGTAGTAAAAGCTAAATAAAATCTTCTTAGGGAGAAGAGAAGCGCCTGTAGTGCAATGGTTCAGTCATGGGAAATGGACTTATCGACCTAAGTTCAAATCCTGAATAAGGCTGTTTGCATTTCACATAGCACTAATACCCTTGGGAATGGTATGAATCCCTCTAACTATGGGTAAATAGTAGGGCAGACTGGGCTCTTTAAACATGGCTAGGTAACCAGTCTAGGAGAAGGAAAACTCTGAATTCAAACCTGTTAAACTGTTAAATTGACTTTGTGTCACATCCTGCTCATGCGGAGTGGTTGGTAAATATATATATATATATATATATATATATATATATATATATATATATATATATATATATATACCTCAAATAAATAACATTGTGTATATAATATTAAAAATGAAGACAACAGTTTGAAAAATCTAAATAATTCAAAAGATGAACATAGTTCAACAATTTTATTGAATATAAGGGTTAACTACTTTAGCCATTAGAAAACTGGGTGTAATTTTTTAAAATCATAAGTTGTCGAAAACTTTTTGAAAACTCTAAAACTTTTATACTTTTGGGTTAGGTTCAGTGGTATGGCCAAGAGGAAGTTCTCTTCCAGTTAGAGGCTTGGCAAGTTGCTTTATAATAAAACATACTAAGAAGGAAAACTTAAACCAACATATAAACTTATATATATTGATTTTTTAAAAGTTTTAGAATTATTTTTAAAAAAATGGGTTAAATCCTACTTAACGGACATAAATTCCACCATCATATATCACCCCGCCGAAAAAAAACAAAAAAAAACTAAAAATCAAGGAATTAACGGAATTTAATGAAATTTTCAGTGTTGATATATTGATGAATTAAAGATATAATGCACCAGTTTTATTATTTAAAAACTTTTACATTTTTTCAGGTCAATTAACTTTGTACAACGTATGTTTGTGAATTCGTGTTATGGCTCACAGATACGTGGTTCAAAGTTAACTGACCTGAAAAAATTTAAAATTTCATTAAATTCCGTTAATTCCTTGATTTTTAGTATTTTTTTCTTTCAGTGGGGTGACATATGATAGTGGAATTTATATCCGTTAAGTAGGATTTAACCAAAAAATGTATGTCATTAAAAACTAGGAAACCTTGTTATATATTTATCTATTCAGACTAGTGCCTTTCTTCTAAGAGTTGTTTAGACTATTAAACTTATTTTAATGTTTTGATTTTGTTTGTTTTGTTTTACGGCATATCAACATCGGTGGGTCATTTAATGCTGACAAAGTTTTGAAATAAATTTGTTCTTAATGGCTACTCAATTTTTTTTATAAACACATTTTTCTATTTAACCCATAAATGGGACCCTAACAGGTACTACCACTTCTGGTCAGGGTGGACCAGGAAGCAATGGTGATAAAGGGGTGCCCCACATTCCCCAGACCTCACCATCAGATAGTTTAACGTCATACCCAGGACATGAAGACCCTCAGCTACTAAATTTGGAATGAATACTGACAGGGCCATATTGTTTGGAATTGCTTTATAGCAGAAATTATTTTAATCACGCAAAATTATTTGTTTTGAGACTATTCAAAATACTGATGCAATCAAACAGTGCTCTATGCTTGAACAGAGGTCTGTCATCAAATTTTTGGTGGCTGGGAATGCAAATCATGTGAAATTTACAGAAGAATGTGTGATGTGTACGGAGGAGCATGTCTTAATCAAAAAATGTTTACAAATGGGCTAAATATGCCTTTGCCACTACAAGCCTGAGCCAAAAAGACAGTCCATGGAGTAGAAACCCACTAACTGTCCAGTAAAGAAAAAGTTCTGACTGCAGCATTAAGTATAAAAAGGTCAGGCTGACTAGGAGATAAAAGGACCCATCACTATTGATTTCCTTGAAAAGGGTACAACTGTAAACATTGCTTCCAACTGCCAACTCCTTATTTATTAAGTGACCCTCGTATACACAAACACACAAAAGAGATCTGGGTGCAGTGGTCAGTAGAGAAACTAATGCTGACAGTCTTCTAAGACATAAAAGGACTCATTACTATTGATTTCCTAGAAAAAGATGCTACTGTAAACAGTGCTTCCTATTGCCAACTCCTTAGGCAAAATTCACCTTATTTATTGAATCAACCTTGTACACACACACACAAATATTTGTATTTATCGGGTTGTTGGCTGCACCACTGCATGTAATGTCTCCAGAAAAATACATCCTGTCATGGTGTAATGGTTAGTAAGCTTCTTGAAGGGAAATCTTTTAAAAAGTTTATCGAATTATGAAATATGAATGATTTTTTTAATGGATTGTTTTAAGAGATGATTATATATATATATATATATATATATATATATATATATTTATGTTTTAAGTTGGGCGTTATTACAAAGCATCTAAAAATAAATGAAGGAACTCGATGTTATGGAGTATTGGATTCACTTATTTTTTATTATTTTTTATCATAAATTTTTGAGTTCGTTAGATACCCTTTATCAAATGACTGTTGTTCCTGTTCAATGGATCTTTTGTCTCTTTTGTTATTGACAGTGGCAGCGTCTGTAAAAAATTTATAATAACGGAGTATTCCGATGTCAGCGTTCAGTCCCCTCGGGTGAGTTTGTAATATATATAAATATATATATATATATATTTTAACACAGCAATAGTTACTTTTACTGTTTTAAAATGGTCGCAACTTCAATTGCATCAAAACAATTTTTTAAAAATAAAAAAAATCACTGAAAATACCGTACTGGAAAATATTTTCGTCTGCTGCTTTAAAGTAGTGAACATTGTAAAATGGTAGAAATATTGGACCAAGTAATCAATAAGCACCCCAAATCATCAACTTAATGAAAGGTTCATATTTTAACTCATGACCGGTAATTTCGACTTTCAAATATTTGAAAATAAACGAACAGACGATTTTTGTAATTATATTGTATCTGACAAAAACAAATTTTACAAATTTTGTGATACTATTTCTGAACAGCATCCTTTTATTTAAATAAACATAAATATTTTGCAAATAAAAACTGTATTTTTATTTAAGTAAACATAATTGCATTTTTCTTCTGATTAAGTAAAAACTATTTTAGTATAAAAAAAGTCTTTAATCTTTTTAAATTTATAAGTGTTGAAAAATACTCAAACTTCTGATTAAAAAGTATTTATTTAAAAGATTTTGCTATTGAATTTTAATTTGATTAAGTATACCAACCATCTATTTATTTATCATAAGTTCAACATCTCCATAAACTTCTGATTAAAATCATTTGTTTACAAAAATTTTGAAGCAGAAGTTATCGGTGACAAGTTAAAATGTGAACCTTTCATTAAGTTGAGGATTTGGGGTGCCTATTGGATACTTGGTCCAAAATATTTATCTGGTTTGTTGGCTGCAGCACTGTATCCAACTTCCCCAGAAAGACACACTTTATCTCATAGAAAAATCGGATACAGAAGTGCAACAACCAAATCTGGGCCTGTATATTCATTTGTGTGCATAAGTATGTTCAAAACTGTCACTTTTAAACAAAACAATTATTGGCAAAACTAATGTTTTAGTCAAAACAAAGATCAATCAAATGAAATCACAATTTATAATCTTAAATCATCAATCAGAAAGAAATATTTCAATGCAAATAATATGGGGGATTTTTTTGAGAATACTAACTTTGATGACATTTTATCCCTCTTGAGAAAAATAAAAAATATATCAAAAACTATTAATCAGATTTAAAATACATCCACGAAATACATCTACAAAAATTACACTAGTAAAGAAAACTTGAGTACCGACCATCTCACACTAACAGTTTTTTGACATTAAATAAACCAGATGGTTGTTATACCATTAAACAAACCAAATGAAGTAAATGAAAATTATTTATACCAATTTATACCAAGATATTAGGAACTTGAAACAAGAGAAATTCTTATCAAAATGACTTGTTTCAGCCTTAAATGACCCAAAAAGGTTGATACGCCGTTAAAATAAACCAAACCAAATGAAGTTAATGAAAATCATTTAAACCAATTTGAAGATATAAAGAATTTGAAACGTAGAAACTTTTATCAAAATAACTTGTTTCTGCATCAAATGACCCGTAAAAATAAGCCGTAAAAATAAACAAAATAAGCCGTAAAAATAAACAAACAAAACCATTATAATTTTGTTTAAGAAACCTTCAAAAACCTTTGAAAATCATCAGTTACTCATTTTGTTTTTGCTAGTATACACTAAGATGATTCCAGAAATTCTGACTCATGCTGACACATCGATTCTTATAATGAGGCATTGAACCCAAAAGTATGAATCATCGTGTCCCAAAGATATTAAAGCAGCCAATTTGAAGATTACAGATATCTTCAACCTTAAGAGTTTGAAGATTCAAATAACTAGACATTTTGAAAATATTTAAAATTATTTTTTTAATTCGTTTTTTTTTTTTTTTTTTTAAATTTTACTAATTAATTTATTCTACTAATTCATTTTTGGATTATTCAATTCTATGAATCCAACTTTCGGAAAATACAGAATTATTTATATAAGATTTGCACTTTTGCTTTGGATACATGGGATTAAGTAATTGTTTCCCCAGTACTTTTGTCTAATATCAGAAGGAACCAAATCAGGGAAAGAAGATAATTTTGATACATGCACACTAACACAGACACCTATATATCTAAAAATATATAAAAAGTGTTGTTATGGGTCCAACGGGGGAAAATAGATATTTTATAAAAAAAGAAGGTCTGCAAAATGGATTTAAAAAAAAAAAATCTTTTTATTATTTTACATTTGCGACATGTGTTTAAGATCTTCTCATATCTTCTTCAGGCATTAATTAACCATATTCTGTCAGAATATGAATATGTACAAGTATCTATCTATCTATCTATCTATATCTATATATATATATATATATATATATATATATATACATACACATATATACATACACAAGTATCTGAAAATATATACATTTAAAAAAATTATATATATATATACACATACACAAGTATCTAAAAATATATACATTTTTAAAATTATATATATATATATATATATATATACACATACACAAGTATCTAAAAATATATATACATTTTTAAAAAAAATTATATATATATATACACATACACAAGTATCTAAAAATATATATACATTTAAAAAAAATTATATATATATATACACACATACACAAGTATCTAAAAATATATATACATTTAAAAAAATTATATATATATATATATATACACATACACAAGTATCTAAAAATATATACATTTAAAAAAAATCATATATATATATATATACACATACACAAGTATCTAAAATTATATACATTTAAAAAAAATCATATATATATACACACACACACTGAAAAAAAAAAAAAAATATATATATATATATATATATATATATATAAGATCTGCAAAATGTTTTTTTTTTTTTTTTTTAAATTTTATTTCACATCAGCGACATGTTTCAGATCTTCTGATATCTTCTTCAAGCTTGAAGATCTGAAACACATGTTGCTAATGCAGTTTGTGCGTGCCTCCCCCACATTAAAAAAAAAAGACCTTGTGTCAATCCGGCCCGTTAGGAGCTCAAAAAAAAAAAAAGAAAGAAAAAAGTCTATCTCCAACAGCTGTCCTACTGTTTGACCTACTGGAGTCAATGGTTGCAGAAAATCAAATCTAAACGTATTAATTTATTTCCTACCCTACAGTCAATTGGTGCAACCATATTTCATAAGATTGTTTCATTATATTGTGATATACTATTCCAGAAAATATTCTACCAATAGAAATACAATTCAAGATCATTAATTATTTATTAGTTACTATAGTAACCAAGATGAAGAGACCAGTTTGAAGATAACATTGTATAATAAAGGATCATTTTTCATCCCAGAAATTCAGACAATATTATTTCATTTTACTTTCTCAAATCCTTTCTTATTTTTTTACATAAGTAAATAAAGAGGAAATTGAGAACAAATGGGACGATTTAGCTCAGTCGGTAGAGCATCCAAGTAGGAACCACAAGCTTCTGGGTTTGATACTTGCCCTCACCAACTCGGCGTATGAGTAGCACAGGGATCTGTGCAGTAAAATGAGGAGCTCCACCTGGGATGCCAAAAACAATCTCCTTGGTCTAGAGTTAGTGAAAAGGAGATAGACTCCCTTGCTGTCTGGCTGATATTGACTTTAGGCCACCCTGACTCATATATATATATATATATATATATATATATATATATATATGTGTGTGTGTGTGTGTCAGACTCATGTAGGTCCTTATAATTATGCTCTACTTAGAGTATTGAGCACTTTTTACATATATAACTTAGAAAACTCATCCAGTGTTTTTTTTTTCGTTTGGCCACTTCATATGATACTGATTATTTTTTTTAAATACAGGTGTGCTAGTCTTTTCTTATCAAAATTTTTTTCCCCATATATCAGTTTGAAAAATTTTTTTTTTTTTTTTTTTGAAAACTGAGTTATCTGTTTTTTTTTCACACCAGTAGAGTAAGAAAAAAATAATTATAACATATATATATATATATATATATATATATATATATATATATATAAACAAAAAGTGATGAAACAAAACAAGAATATTTTTTATGTTTATTTTTTGATTTTTTTAATAGTTCTGTACTAGTTTCGACCATAGGTCATCGTCAGCAAAAAATATGAGAAAAAAATGACAAGTTACAAAAAATTATTTCAAGAAAAATGTACATTCAAACGTGGCTAGTCCATTTGTTTATTGGAAACCATTTTCTGGTTGAATTCATTTGGATTTTTTTCAATTAACGTATGTGTAAATGTATTGGCTCTTTATCAAAGTATAGGGAAATCAAAATGAAAAAGATTGAAGAGATTATTAACTAATGTTTTTGTTTAAAGGCTGTGTATGTTATTACATACAATTGTCTAATGTATTATGTTTATATATATATATATATATGTGTGTGTGTGTGTGTGCGCGTGTGTGTATAAAGAATTTTGGGTCTTGTCCAATGAGAGAAAAATATTTTATAATAAGAAATAATAAAAGGAAAGGTATGGATACTATTAACAGATTATTGATCATACAGAAATCTGATCTCTCTGATAAGTTAAAGCAGGAATTCTTCCAAATTGTAGCAGTGTCAGTGCTACTGTATGGCTGCACCACTTGGACTCTAATGATTAGAGAAAAATGATGATGATTTGATAATCAACCATTACGATATTAGTCAGGCAATGCCTATCTTGTTTAAATCATACTCAATTGGCACATCCATAATGTACATGAATATTATAATCTTTAAAGTAAGTAAAGTCGTCGGGGTGGCCTAAAGTCGATATCAGCCTATCAGCGAGGGAGTCTATCCCCTTTTCATTAGCGCTTGACCAAGGATATTGTTTTTGTGTCTGAGGTAGAGCACCCCACCTACCATCAGCTTCTTACTTTACTGCACAGATCCCTGTGCTACTCATATGCTGAGTTGGCAAGGGCTAGTATCAAACTAGGAACCTTGTGGTTTCTAGCCAAACGCTCTACCGACTGAGCTAACCCAGCCCTATAGAGAAGAAAAATAATATGCTATATAGAAAAATATAATAAGAAAGAAAGAGAAGGGGAAATATAGAAAGAGGGGGTGAGTGTGTGGAAGCGATAACGCCAATCTGTTTCAATCAAACATAATGAAAAGAAAAGAAAGAGTTAAATCAAGATTATTATACTTTTTACATATTGAAGTATTATGCAATAACTCTTAAGTAAACATATCAAATGTTGTAATAATTAAATTATCATACTGTGGTATATCCACAGATCCTGCTAGTATAATATTACTATACTTACACCTCGGTCAGTCAAATGTCCACGGAAATTTTCATCCACTATCCAACCTCCTTCCCATTCCCAGTATTGGGAAGGTAACTGAAAACTTTCTTTGGGGTAATATCCTTCTCCAATTTCATCACTCCAGTTCTTTCGATCAGTGGGAAGCAAGTTTTTTCCAGAAAAGCCATTAACAGGAGTCCATCTCTTAAAAAAGTAAACAAACAAAAATTCATTTAGAAAATAAACATCTTACAATAACCAACATACAGAGATACAAGACGTGGAAACAACACTCTACGAGAAAACAGCTGTATGGCCACTTTCCTCATATAACACAAACCACCCGAGTAAGACACACTGGACACTGCAGGAGAAGCAAGTGACATTCTCCTATGGAAGCCAGCACATGGGATAGCCAATGTTGGCTATCCAGCAAAGATGTATATTGACCAGCTCTACACGGATACTGGATGCTGCACAGAAGACCTAGCGAAAAAAAAAAAAATTGTGTACCCATCAAGAATGAATAAAACAGAACATCTTTGTCATAAAATAACCCAACAAGAGTTGACATGCCGTAAATTACAACCAACAATTATTATATATAAACTGGTGGAAGTGGAGATGTGTGGTGTAATGGTTATCATCATAGGAAGTGGACATGGTGACATGAGTTCAAATCCTTGATGGGGCTGGTTGCATTTCACATTTGTTTATTCCCTTGATAAAGGCATGAATCCAACAATTCTCCCTCCAGCTATGGGTAAATAGTAGAGCAGACTGGGACTTTTAACCTTGGTTAAGCAACCAGTCTAGGAGAAGGAAAACTCTAAATTCAAATATCTTTGGCATAAAATAACCCAACAAGGGTTGAACATGCTATAAGATCCAACCAACCAACAACTATGATTATTAGAATAGGGGCCGGTTTAGCTCAGTTGGTAGAGCACCTGTTTTGGAATCACAAGGTTCTGAGTTTGGTACAGGTCCCCGCTAACTCAGTGTATGAGATTGGGTAATCTGATCTATGCATTAAAGCAAGGAGCTGACGGTAGGTGTGGCGCTCCACCTCAGCAAAAAGTCTCCCTGTTCTAGGGCTAGCGAAAAGGGGATAGACTCCCTTGTTTTCTGGCCCCATACCAGCAATAGGACACTGCCAAATTTCGAATAGAGTTGGAAAAGGAATAAGTAGCGCAAAACAAAGACTTATTTTTTAAATCTTTTTTCTGACTAAATACAAAAAAGATCTATATTGCAAAATGGGGGGGTTAAAGAAAAAAAGAAACACTTGATCACAAAAATAAAATGTCATAACTAACATTTTTCTTCACTTAAACAATCCATAGTAACATGGAAGGTTGAAGCTGGAAAATATTGATTTTTATGCGCACATAGAAACATGATCGGTATAAAAACAAGAAAGAAAAAAAAGCTACCTAGATTTATATTTTGAAATACTTGTTTCCCATAAAATAGGATGATTTTCAAATCTTTAGACAAACTTTTTTTCTTTTCATTCAATTTTTTTACACACATGCAACCATTATATTAAAGATGTGGATATTTACCACGTTCCCCACGTTAGGCACAAGGCCCTATTAATGTGGAACCGAAGCTCATAGGAGGAAGGTGCAAAAAATACGTTGATCCCATCGGCATTCCCCCTCAAGGAGCACCTCAGGCACCGGGCAATAAACCCAGCCCTGTCCCTTTAAATCGAAGGGGCAGGTGTTGCCTGGGGGGGATGGCCCCCTGGGATCAATGATGTTAACTTATGTGGTCCAGGGCCGGACCCTCCGGTCAAAACCGGAGTTTTAAAGATGTAAAAGAGTAGAATAAATGCTTTAACATTAATGTCATACCATTTTGCTTAAAAATAAAATTCAGCAGGTTACACACTGATGAACTCAAAAATTGGATTTTTTTTTTTTTTTTTTCAAAAATGTAATCATTTCCTGAATTATTAGCAAAGATGGAACCACTGAACTAGTGAAATATTTGTAGAACACAAATTAAATGGAAAAAAAAATCAATTTTTATAATTTTTCTGATAATTATCATCTAAATTATTTTGAATTTATTTATCTCCTTTTGATTGGTTGGTTTGTTTTATGGCATATTAACCCTTTTCAGGTCATTTAATGTTGAATCAAGTCATTTTTTATTCAAGTTACTTACTGTACCTGTTGTTATTTAAGTGATCACCCAAATAAAGTATTAAAGGAAAGAAATTGACACATTTCATATTAATCATTTTTATTACGATGTAAATTAAAATAAGCTCATCACTAATTAACTATGGTTATTTAGCAGGAATTGGTGCTTTCAATGTGACTTGATTGGAATGTTTGATACCTGGTTTGGTTGTTTTATGGCATATCAACACTTTTTGGGTCATTTAATGCAGAATCAAGTCACTTTTGCTTAGATGTAGCACACAGGCCTGAAGTTTCTTACAGTAACTGAAATTGCTTCAGTAGTCACCCAACTAAGTACTAAACAGGTTCATCGCTGTTTAACTCCTTGATCTAGTAGGGATCTGTGCTTTCAACATGACTTGACTGTAATATTTGATACTTGGTTTAGCTGTTTTGTTTTACGGCATATCAACCCTTTTTTGGGTCATTTAATGTTGAATCAAGTCATTTTGATAAACAAAGGACTCTGGTTGCTTACAGTACCAGCTGTTGCTTAAGAAGTCACCCAATTAAGTATTCAACAGGCTCATCACTGCTTAACTAGGGTTATTTAGAGAGATTTGTTTGATTTTATGGCATATCAACCTCAGTGGGTCATTTAATGCTGATAAAGTTTTGAAATAAATTAATTTTTAATGGATGCTTAATTTTTTTAATAAATACATTTTTTCTATTTAACCCATAGATGGGACTCTAACAGGTATTACCACTCCGGGTCAGAGTGGACCTGGGAGCAATGGTGATGAAGGTGTGTTCCACATTCTCCAAAACTGGAACCTCACCATCAGATTGTTTAACGTCATTCCCATGACATGTAGACCCTCATCCACCGCCTTCTAGCACCCATATGATAAAAAGGGCTGGAGTTGCCATAAGGGCAATAGGGTTGGGGCAATCATATAGGTGCTAGGGCTTAACGTGACCAGCCGATTGATCGGAGGGGGCCTCTCCGACTGCCCGTTTAGCCCAAGAAAGAGCCAAAATGGACTGCTCAACTACCTGGGTTCTATTCTTAAGCATCACAGGTCACCACCCACAGCCAACAGATGGCCCCATTGGGGGAGTCTTACCCCTCTGCACAGGTGCATTTGGTGCATTCTAACGCCCCAGACAACAGGGTGGTATTTAGAGAGAACTAGTGCTTTCAGTGTGTAATTTTTGTAATCTAATATATAAAACAGAGATTTTGGTATGTACGTGTCGACGTATAACAAAAAAACGGGAGGTCACTCAGATTCAAAATCTTGCATACACATTGATATCGTTCTAACTAAGAAAAATTCCAAATTTGGTTATTGATTTTTATTGATTAAGGGATTTAATCGATTAATTAATCCAAAATCACCCAATTTGCGGAACTGTCCGTATATCAGCCCCTCCTGATAATAAAATATTGTCTCTGCCTGCTTATTGTTAAAGCGATAACAGCAGCGAAGTTTTGATTTTAATGAATTAATTTTGCAGTCTAAGCCGTTCAGCTCCGAATTTATGGCCTATTTATGGTCCAGTCTTTAATAATTTTTATATCGTTAGAAAGATAAGAAAATACTCTTTCAAAATATGTAATTTGTGTGAGTTTTTATTAATTGAATCATTTTTTACAGCGAGTTAAAAAATTAAAAAATGGCTTCGGATAGCCACGCGCCTATGATTATTGCGATACAAGCAGTGCAGTCTATAACAGTCAGATCGGAATCTCTTACCTATTTAGGATTTTAATCTTTAAAATATTTATATCTTTAGTAATAAGATGAAATAGTCTTTCTGAATATGTAATTTGTATGTGTTTTTATAGATTTTTTTTTTTTTTACAGCGAGTTAAAAAAAAAAAAAATACTACGTATAGGCGATAATACGAATACGGCAGTTCGGAATCTCTTAGTCTTTCTGAATATGTAATTTGTATGTGTTTTTATAGATTAAATTATTTTTTACAGCGAGTTTGTCCATATTCTTAAATTGTACAGTACACTCATTTTAATTTTAATTTTTGTAATGCATAAACATTGTAGAAAATCAAAATGCACGCTTTACGGTTACATTATTAAAAAAATATTTTAATCCGTAAATAACAGTATCATGAAAATCAGTTTACGTCGTAAGTACGGTTACATATTTGTATAAATTAAACTAAGATTTTCATTCGAATAAAATGACTTTTAATTCTTTAATTTATTTATTTAATTTTTATTGTTAGAGTTTTAAAGGGTTAAAAATAACAATAAGATTGATGAATTTCCTTAGAAACTGTTTTTCTTTTGGTTCGTTAACTAATTATTTTCTCAAACCACGATAAAAAAAAACAACAAAAACAAAGGTTACTAATATGGACAAAATCCGGTGTTTTATCTTTAGTCGAAGGCCCGACTGGAGATAAGTAGTCAATTATTTGTAAGACGAAATTTATTTCAAGTTTATCTGACAATATCCAGTTATTGGAACATTTTTAAAAAAAATTATATGTAAGTACGAAAAATTGTAAGCGCTTTGTTTATCAAAATGACATTACCCGAAAAGTTGATAAAACAAAACAACTAACAACCAACATTTAAATTATTATTCAAAATACAATTTAAAATATTCCTCAGAATTTGCCTTACAAATTAAATTTTAAGTTTTATGATTTTACTCTTTATTGTGAAGTCAATAAACATTGCTGAGTTTATAGTGCAACTTTTCAGTTCTGAAAAATTGGCATGTTTAAATAGAGATTTCATAGGTGACATTTGAACTTTTATGAAAATTGATGTTTTGTAATTAATATAAATTCTGTAATAAAACTTAATTTAACTAGGGGGGGGGGTAGGGGTTAGGGTTGGGGGGGGTAGTTTAATGGGAAAATAAATAAATAATTTGGGTTCCGTTCAAGCGGTTCCGATATGGGGGATCAATTTACTATAAACTTATACGAGGAAATGAGCACCCGTGAATACTCAAATAATAAAGAACTTTTAAGAATTTTTTTTTTCAATCTGATAGATTGGTGTGTAATCGATAATAAAAATAGATGGGGGGGGGGAGTCCAGATAATCAGGTCCACCAAAACGTTTTTAAACAATGTTTTTGAAATACTAGGTACCACCAATTTTACCCTGTGAAATTTACCCCCCCCCCCTATATTTAACACTATGAAACTTGCAGAAAAATTAATATTTTCTTGAAAAAATTTTTTCCATTTGAAAGAAAAAACATTAAATAAACTCCTGATGATTCTTTAACTTTTTTTCAGCTTACGGAAATAATGAAAATTATGATTGAAAAACAATGTTTTCATTTTTGCACTGTTAAATCAACTGAAAATTAACGTAGCTAAAAACAAGTTACGATAAGAGTTTTTTAAAATTCTATGAAAAATCAATTAATTATAAATAATAACAAAATATTTCCGTTTTATTAAAGATGGCCTAAACTGATCAATTGGTGGTCCCTATAATACTATCTTAGGTTTTAGCAAAAATAGATATTGCAATACGAAGAATTTAAATTTTCGATTCTCAGCTTCTTTTTAAACTCAACATGCAATTAAGAACTAAATGTGAATTGTTGTCATGTACAAAAAATTTAAAACAATAACAAACAAAATATACAAACGAATACTTTCAATTTGTTGTATAATAATATGAAATAATTTTAAACTATAAAACAGAAAATACAAATCCTGAAATATACAAATTCTCAATGATTTTAGTTTCAAGAATTATTTTCCTCTTACCCCCTCTCTAACTACTGTCTTCCACTTTCTCTCTCACTCCCTGGTGATCCAAATTTCATTTTAGTCCGGTCATGGACCGGGTACTTTAGCTAGTATCTTATACTTGGTTTGGCTGTTTTGTTTTATGGCATATCAAGCATTTTTGGGTCATTTAATGTTGAATCAAGTCAGTTTGATAAACAAAGGACTCTGGTTGCTTACAGTACCAGCTGTTGCTTAAGGGGTCACCCAATTAAGTATTCAACATGCTCATCATTGCTTAACTATGGTTATCTAGAGAGAACTGGTGCTTTCAGTGTGACTTGACTGTAATATTTGATACCTGGTTTGGTATGAGGTTAAATCTATTAAAGAAAAAGAAAATTATAACACCTTGAATATATGTTTAAATTTACTCAAAATAGATGGATTAGAGTGAATAATTACACACACATATATATATATTACCAACACCTTTGCACGAGCAGGATGTGACACAAGGTCAATTTCTTAAGCGTAGTTCAACAGGTTTGAATTAAGAGTTTTCCTTCTAGACCAGTTGCCTAACCAAGGTTAAAGAGCCCAGTCTGCCCTACTATTTACCCATAGCTGGAGGGAGAGTAGGATTGATACCTTTCCCGAGGGTATTAGTGCTAAGTGAAATGCAATTACCACGTCCAGGATTTTAACTCAGGGTGACGAGTCCATTTCCCATGACTTTAACCATTACACCACGCATTCCTAATAATTACACATATAGATCAATATCTATTTACTTAGTACTTAGGGCCCCCAGGCACATAGTATACTCAGGCAGAGCTGGTGCTCAGGTCTCATACCCCACCAGCACCAAATCTATGATACTATGGTGGTTGTTAATGAGTGGATATATATATATTGGTAATTACAAACACACCATAAGGTCACAAATATTAAGACAGAAAAACAAAGAATTCATAAATTCTACAAGTAATATGTGTATTAAAACAAATAGATTACAGTAGTCAAAAATACTGATCAAAGTCCTGCAGAAAATGCTTTTTTAAAAGTTCATGTAATTAGAAAAAGAGTGAGTTAACTCCAATAGAGAAAAGAAAGGGTAATGCTCTATATATCAACAGTGAAGTAACTTGTAGAGAGAGAAAGATATAGATTGTAATACCTTCAGTGGTAGGCAAATATTTTGGAGTCTAACAACATGGAATATTTAGGCATAAGTTTATCTTCTCTACTGTTCTTCGAAAACCTTTGCTTTTTATAGGACTCCCTAGGATCGAAATTGGTCTTTTTTTTTAAACTTCTTTTTTTAGGTGCAAACACTTTTGATTGGTTGAAAATTATTTTTAATATTTCTATTTTTTTTTCTACCTGCGCTGATCCGATGTGCAGACTTATTTTCGTAATTTTATTTCTGCTTTAAAAGTGTTAACTTCCAGCTCACTACAGAACTAATTTTATAATTGTTACAAGTTTTATAAAAGTGCTGCGATCAAACTAATTAAAAAAATCATCCCTTTTAGTAATTTGTGTTTAAACCAGGGCTGTGGAGTTGGAACACAAAACCTCTGACTTCAACTTATGGTGGGATGGTATTCAAAGCACAGAGGGTAGTCACCAATTTATAATGTGAGAGAGGCGGTTATTAATAAGTATTTCAATAAAGTACTCATCACACTATAATATGTTTCAATTTACTTAAGGTAGGAATATAGGATTAAATAAGTAAATAATCACCTATACAAATCCAATGTTTCACAGGTGCCAAAATTAACTGTAAGTAAAATCATCGGGGCGGCCTAATGTTGATACCAGCCAGACAGCGAGGGAGTCTATCCCCTTTTCACTAGCGCCAGACCAAGATTATTTTAGCATCTGAGGTGAAGCGCCACACTTACCATCAGCTCCTCATTTTACCGCATAGATCCCTGTGCTACTCATACGCTGAGTTGGCGAGGGCCGTTATTAAACTAAGAAGAACCTTGATTCCTACCGACTGAGCTACAATGTTTCAGTAGGTCATAAGAAAAGGTGAAGAACCCAGCTATATTCTCTTTCATTTACTTTTGTTGGGTTAGTAAAATACGTTCATTCCTGTGTGTGGGATTAAGTGAGGGAGAGTCTTTCTATGATTGGATATAGCAATCATGTGATGTGCCCAGAAGTTTTTGGTGCAAATACCAAAAATCTCCATATAGATTCTGGACCAGTTTCAGGGTGCAGGTTGACCAGAAATTCTCCCAAGAAACCACTAAATCAGAAGGTACCAGATATCCTCTCCATCACACCGGTAAGTCTCTCAAACTTGACTCTACGCACAGCAAGGACTTTATATTGTTAGTCATTGTTTTGTTCTGAAATAAATTGTTAGAATTGAACTAAGTTTTAATTCATTTATTTGTTGCTGTTAGTCTTAGAACTAAATGCTATACTAACATCAATACTTTATATAGTTGGTAAGTTTTCATCGCTAATTCCCGGTTGCATCTAGCGTTTAAGATTTTGGCAAGAGCTAATGCAAAGATGAGATCAAGACTTTGAAATTGTTTATTGCTCCTAATAAACTAGACACAAATCAGTTTGTGGATGATGTGTTCAAAAATCACTAAGCAACACATTATTTTGCTGACTCTCTACCCCCCCCCCCCTCCCACCACAATATTTACTCATGTGACAAGAATATGACTCAGTTTACCTGGTCAGAAAAATATCATTTTTTTTCTTACACATATCTAACTTTTATAACCTTTAACGTGCAATCTTAAAAGGTTAATACATGCATATATCCTATTGTGACATATTGAGCAACTGAAAAGATCAGTTGAACATATATATATATATATATATATATATATATATATATATATATATAGATTTTGGATGTTTGTTTTTTATAGAAGCATTGTTGAATAAATTATTATTTATATTTTGCTTGAAGGCAATTATAATGCATGTATCGCATAAAATTCAATAATTATAGAAAATAATCTTGACAAGTGAATCCCGGCAAAGGATGGCTCGCTATGCAGAACACCGTACAGACTGTTTTGACTTTATTAAGTCTCATCAGTGATGTATATTAACGACTCCCCTCCGACAGGAATTGAAACCGGGACTTCAGCAGGCATAGTCAGAGACCATATCCGTTCGGCCGCCGGTACATAGCGAACAATACCTGCAAAATTAACCTTGTCAATGATACTACACGCCTCTACCATAGTAGGTAAGGGGACGTTTATTGAGTAGTAAACAAACCATATATATATATATATATATATATATATATATATAGTTTGTGTGTATGTGTATATATACATATATATATATATACACACAGACAAACTATATATACATAAATACACACACACTATATGGCTCCCCACGTTAAAAAGTCCTGTCAATCTGGCTTGGTAAGACGTCAGGAAAATACTTACACCCAAACTATATGTATTCACACATATATAAAAACTATATATATATGTACACACACACACACACACATATATATATATATATATATATATATATATATATATATATATATATATATATATATATATATGGCAGTTAAATATAGAAATCCGACAATATGCAGAAAATAGAAAAACAAAGTATTCCAAAAAAATAAATTTATTCTAGATGGTGAAGTCTTTACCATCAAGAATAAATTAATCTTATTGGAATACTTTTTCTATTTCACTATATATATGGTTGGCATCCTCCCGTCTACTAGAGACAATGGCGTAGTGTCCACTTTTTAAAAATTTTAAATTTATTATCTATACTATATATATATATATATATATATATATATACACACACACACAATATATCTGTGTGTATGTGTGTGTTAGTACATAAAACTGATACAGGACATTTTGTGTTGAAGTGTCTATTCTATTGTTAATATATAGCCAAGCCTGTCATTAGTTTTCTACAAAGAATGAATGTACCAGAAAAATATGACCGCTGGTTTTATAGATTAGAAGACTTAAAACCTGTCATTTTTTTTTTCATTCATTCATTCATTCATTCTGGGTTATTGTTTTCATTTATGCTTATTGCCACACTAAGATGGTGGAGAGGATACCCCTACAGTGTCCATGTAATACTATACTGCAATACAACTAAAGAAGAAACTGTTTATCAAAATTCATGTACATCTGACAGTAAATGCCTGAGTATATGTAAAAAGTAAAGTCGTCAGGGTGGCCTAAAGTCGGTATCGGCCAATCAGCGAGGGAGTCTATCCCCTTTTCACTTGTGCTAGACCAAGGAGATTATTTTAGCGTCTGAAGTGGAGCGCCACACCTACCGTCAGCTCCTCACTTTACCGCACAGATCCCTGTGCTACTCATATGCTGAGTTGGCGGGGACCGGTATTGAACTAGGAACCTTGTGGTTTCTAGCCGAACGCTCTACTGACTGAGCTAACCCAGCCCTATATATATGTAAACTGTAAATGAGTATATGTAAACTCATTCAAAAAGTGGATAATAATGAAATAGAAAAAAAAATTTTTTTTATTAAATGCTCAAGTTTTTAGAAAATATTGGTTATGAAAAAAAAAAGGATCAAATCTCCAGTAAGCACCCCAAATCACCCTAGTAATGGAAAGGACACTTTTGCCTTTTACCAAATACATTCACTTCTGCTTGTAAACAAACCAATAGATGATCTTTTACTTATATTATATCTGATATTAGAATTTCGCTATTATTTCAATATTGATTTAATAAATAAAAAAATAGTTATTTCAGGTTATTGTTCTTAGTATTTGTGAAAAATATTAAGTTTTAGCATTTTTTTTAAATCATACTTTTTAATTTTAATCAGTTTATGGAGATTTTGTACTTACAATGAATTAATAAACATATCTGCATTTTTTTGTATCTTTCATTTGTTTTTTGTTTTTTTAAACAAATGCAAAACAGTGCATGTGATAATATCATTAGAATCTTTTTATGTATAAATAGCATTAGATTACAGAAACTCCCAAGTAGCCTAACCCTAACACTAGTCCTAGCGTTTCAAAGTTTTCAGGCCTTTTTTTGAAATGTAATGAAATGTAATCTAATGATGTTATCTCTTGTGTCGCGAATTTTTCCTCGTTCAGAAAAATAGCGAACGAAAAACAAAATGGGTGCCTTTAATAAAAAAAAGGGGTAGGGTAAAAATGAAATTAAGAACGGTCTTGCTTGTGGAGAAAAAGAATTTATTTACAAGTAATCTCCAAAAAGGAGGCAAAAATAAAACATATAATGCAAATTGCATAAGTTTTCTCATGCACGACTAACAAAAATTTAGGGGTCGAGTAACACAAAAAACAAAATTACAAAAATACAAGAAAGTGAATAAAAAGGGTTTTCACTTACAGAAACGAAAGGGTTTAAATAAAGGAACCCTTCAAAATATACACTCTCTCGCAGGAGGGTCAAAATTTAGAAAGAAAAGTCCTTTCAATGTCTCTGATAATTATTTAGTGAATAAAAGGGTTTTCACTTACAGAAACGAAAGGGTTTAAATAAAGGAACCCTTCAAAATATACACTCTCTCGCAGGAGAGGTCAAATTTAGAAAGAAAAGTCCTTTCAATGTCTCTGATAAAATTATTTAGCCGAAGACCAAAAAAAAACTTTCTTGTTGCTTTACTTGACTTTTCATCGATTTAAAAAAGTACAAGGGCTCTTCGAAAGGGGAAAAACCACTATTTTCATTGGGAACCGCCGGCCTCTCTCCGCCGCTGGAGTATTCTCTCTTTCACCTTTGTTTGTTCGTTCCCAACTTTTTTCCCCTAACCAAAAAGGGGGAATTGGGACCCCCGATTTGCGGAAGGAAAAAAAAAACCCGCGTGGGGAACCTGTTTTCCTCGTTCCAAAAAAGGGGGGAAAAATGAAAAAAAAAAAGAAAAAAAAAAAAAAAAACCCCCGTTTTGCGGCGTGGTGGTTTGTGGTTTTTTTTTTAGCCCCCTCAAAGAAATCTTGCTGGGATCTCTCTC